>SWDC01000155.1:12347783-13001612 GCA_004919715.1 Linderniella brevidens | reverse complement strand
ATTCTAGAGTTAGTGCATACAAGTTCGAAGTCAAATAATAGCAATAAAGGCTCGCCGATAATTTTGTATCGTTGTGCAACGAATAAAATTCTGAAGTTGTTGTATCTTCGAGACGTTATGATAACCCGAGACACTGAAATACGAGGCGATAATGTCTTACGGACAACGTACGTTGCCCCTCGACTTCGACACTAACAAAATATTGTACGAGTTTCTGCAGCCACCGACCAGACGCATACACCGGAACCAACAATGAGCGCATCTAATTTTGATATATCGATCAATATTTTCTTTTATTTTTGAATATTGTGTGTTTGTGTCTTCTTTTTAGGTATATATGTTTTTAAATAATAATATTAGTTGGATAATTGCTGAAATTATTGCATTAAATGTTGATTCGGTTAATTGGATGATTGATGTTGATAAGATGACTTGGATAATTGATTAGATTGTATTTAATGTGATTAGTTTTAATAGTGAAATTTTAGTAGTATAAACTATGCTATCATGATAGGGTTTATTAGAGTAGTATAAAATATGATATCGTGATATTCTTGATATAAGTTTAATAATAACAAAATAATCTTAATACAAGAATTATCACAATAATATTCTTAACATTTTTCTTTTGCAATTTTGTTTTTCAATAAAGGACCCATCATAGTAAAATAAAAATATGGGCCGAAGTTATATATATATATATATATATGTAGTATGCGTCTGCTACGTAAAGCCGTCTGCTACCTGTGAGAACACTTGTTTTTCCTTATAATGGTTGGTTTTTCTTTTTATTATTATTTGGGCTTCTTTGGTTGCCAAATCGATTTTCTTCCGAAAACACGCGTTGACGAACGTAAGATATCTGTCGGATGTCAAAAGGTTCGTTTTTGGCGGTGAAACATAGTCTTGGGCTTGGTTTTAAAGATCGGACCGAACCGGCCGGTTCGTACCAGAAAACCGTGGATCGGTCTAAGCTAAATTTAAAAAATAAATAAATAATAACTAATAAATCAGTTTTGCGTGTGAATGAGATAGGCAAAAACCTTGTGGATCGTGAAGAATTTCTGGAATTTTAAACACTTAGCTTGAGTTCAATTTAGGCAACTGACCAATATTTATTGAATGTTAAAAATTTTGTGCTTTGAACCCAATAACGTTTTTTTATTGAACACGTTTAGGCTAGTATTGTACCCTAATAACGTTTTTTTAAAAAAAGAGGACTTTTGGGCTAATACTGTTCAGCCCAAGTTCAATATTTTTTTTTTATTTTTCTACTACAATCTATCCCAATATTATTTTATTTTAAAAACTAATATATTTATATTATTTGTTAAGGTACCAGTTTTATTCCGGTTAAACAACTAATTTCAAACCACTAAATTTTCTGGTTCGGTTCAAAAACCCAATTTTAAAACCATGGTCTTGGGCAGCCAGACAAATGAGATGGGACATGTTACTTTTTACACTATTAGTAAAACTTGGCTACACGACTGCCTAATCTATTGAACCGATTAATTGGTTAGGCAGTTCAATTTAATTTTTTTTTGAATATTTATTTAGAATGTTTAGATAAATTTCATACACCTTTACTTTTTTTGTAGAATATTAACATATTTGATATGTAGAATATAAAAATAATAAAATATGAATGATGTCTAGTTTTCTCCTAAAAACAGCCTAGCCCAACCTAGACCGTTTATGAGCTAGGCCTATTCCGGGCGCCCGATTAGTGGCTATCGAATTTTACAACATTGTTTTTTTTTATAAACTGATTTCAGTTTTCTTTTGTTACAACATGCAAAGGAGGGTTCCAATTTTGCTGGGCTGTTGTTGATTTTCCGTCGATGGACTAAACGAAGTAATCTTTTAAGTTTCCATTAGATAACGAAGTCATGGCCCAGCTAAAACAAGTGATTCTAACTTCTTACTTTTTGCAATAATTTGTCAATGGTTGTGATTACTCCCTTCTTACTTAATATGCTACTGATCCGCAATTTTTTACCGGATTGCAAAATAGACAGGCATAACTTTTTAACAAGTATGAAGAAGGATATGCTTTACCGCTGAATATATTTTGTTAATGTTAACATTGTTGACATTGACAATGTGGATATAGTATTTAAGTCAACATTGTTTGGCTTGGACGAGTCAACATCATTTGGCTTGGACGAGTCAACATCGTTTGACTCGGACTTGGTCTAACCTTAATTTAGTCTTTCAAACCAAAAAATCGTTTTCTATTATTGTGGTTTATACGTGTGTGCAGAAGTTATTTACGAGTTGGACTTATTCAAACAAGAGTGGAGTGAAATGGATACTAAAAATAGGAGCATTACTCAACGAATACAAGTGCTTACTAAAAATACGAGTTATGGAGTTCGTGGGTGAAAAAGTCGAGACACTTTCTCAGAAGTGGAGTCGTGGACATCATGGAGAACGTGAAGATGATTGGAGTCGAAGCAATAAAGAGTATAAATAGAAGACTCCAATACCGATCACGTAGCGAGTGAATGAGAAGAAAGAAAAACGAGAGAGCTCTCAACACATATTCATTAAATAGTTATTTTCCTAGTGTTTTACCTTTACATAAATCATAGGATTTTCTGTGTGAAGATTAGAAAATCCTTAGATTTTTTACTCGGCTATTTTTACTATCTTTCGATAGTTCGACTTTTTGTAATCCATTCTTTGTAGTGGAATTTTTCCATGAAGGCGTGTAACAAGTTATTTAACTTGCCGCATATTTTAAAATGTGTCTCCATAGTTTTTACTGCTAAATTTTGAGCTTTTCGCTGTGCTAAAACTTTCTGATCCCGAGTGTTGGTTCAATATTAGGATCAACATTTCTGGTTTTACTTTTAACTTAGCTATTTCCATATCATTTTACGGGACCTCCACCGCTTTCATATTTAACGAAATTGCTACTAGTAGACTGAAATTTCTCACTTTGCTGAAGAATCAATTTATATGCCTTCAGATTTAAAGAAGCTCGACGAATGGTGTCCTTACAATCTAATTTGTCATGCAACAATTATTTGTTATGGTGCCCACATAACGTAAGGACCATAGCGAATTTCGGTTATGTTGTGTTGTTCCTCCATCGCCAGTGCCACCATCACCTTCACGTCCCTCTCGATTCCTTCGTCACCGCCGCCGCCCCTCTTCGACGCACTGATTTCTCAAATATTAATCATTAGTTCTGATTTTCTCGTAAAGACTCGATATGATGAATATTTGATAAATCAACGCGCGAGAGGTCGGCGCCGGGGGTGACAAAGGAGTCGGGAGGAACGGTGAAGGTGATGGTGGCGCCGGAGAGGGAGGAACAACACAACGAAGTGAAATTCGCAATGGTGCTCACGGTAGGTGGGCACTATAGCAAGTATCACTATGTAAATGTATATATAAATTTTAAAGATGGACGAATTATCATTGATCTTATTAAAAAACGGAGCTAAGTTGAACAAAATTCTTGCGTAGCTTGGGAGACAAACCCCAAATTTGCTTTAAAGCTCCAAGTATCCATCTTTTTATATTTTTGACGTACCCATGAAAATGAAATAGATATTTGAGAATTGTTGGACTAAGAAATAACGCGTAATCTTGGTCAGCATCTATTCGTAGCTCTTTATTAGACTTTGGAAAACACACTGATATTCTGCAACTAAAAAACGGAAAATTATAAAATTAGGTCACTAAATATACATATTTTCGTTTTTGGGTTACTATGTTTGATAATAACAAAAGTAAATCATTAACTTTGTATGTGAAAACAATTTTGGGTTATGTTTTCAATTTTAGGTCACTAAGTATATATTTTTTGATTTTGGGTCACTAAGTACTTTTTTTAATTTTGGGCCACTCATTTGGTAACTAACTTATTAAACATAGTGACCAAAATTGAAACATGTATACTTAGTACCCAAAATCGAAAAATGTATACTTAATAACCTAAAATTGAAACACATGACCCAAAGTGTTTTCATATACAAAGTTAGTGACCTACTTTTGGAATTATCAAACATTGTGACCCCAAAAACGGAAATATGTATACTTAATGATCTAATTTTATAATTTTGCCAACTAAAAAATATCATAAGTCCACCAATATATAATTTACTGTTTTATCTATTTCGAAATCTGTACATTTAATTTCTTTTTGTATTTCGCCTTCCAATGATTGTCATTTTCGCTAACACTCACTATATATATATATATATATATATATATATATATATATATATCCATGTGTGTACATCTCATCTTTAGTTTGGATTCTCTATTTGTTAGGATATTCTCGATTCCTGATAATTTAGTTGCCCGATAAATGACGATAACGAATAAAATGAAGAAAATAAATGTGACAGTGAACACGAGAATTTACGTGGTTCGGTCAGAATGACCTACGTCCACGGGCCGGAGGGTAGAACTTCTTTATTATGTGGAGTGATTACAGACACGTACACCGAACGTGATACACAAAAGAAGATACAACAATATTAGGAGTAAGCTACAAAGAATTAATCGGAGAAGAAGATCGGTGTTGTGGTAGTTCTTTGCCTTTATCGAGTGCTTATTTATACGCGAGCGTTTGCTTCGATCCGTCATGTGAACTGAAGAAAAATTCAGCCATCCTCTCACTGAAAAAAATACGGCAGCCGAAAGAAGAAAAAGAAAACGTTTTCCTTCTTGTTATTAAATGATGACTGCAATCTGACTTTTCAAACCCACATGAAGAAGAAATATTCAATATGATAATGCTCCACTTGATCTCAATAATCGAGGTCACATTAACAAATCTCCACCTTGACCTTGATTCTGAAAATTACTTCACCTTGATATAGTAGTACATGTGTCTATGTCTCCCTCCGGCCACAGCCCTGACGGGCTAGTTCACCATTTCTGAAATACTGATCAAGTACAAGCAATGCTTGAACTTGGAAATTGGAAGAGCGTTCGTAAACATATCCGCAGGATTATCCTTCGTGTTGATCTTCTTGATAAACACCTTTTTGTCTGCAATGATATCACGAATGAAATGATACTTAACATCAATATGCTTAGTCCTCTCATGATACATCTGATCCTTAGTCAAATGAATTGCACTTTGATTATCACAGTAAATAGTAATCACTCCCTGTTGCTGAGTTAATTCGCAGAATAACCCCTTCAACCATAAAGCTTCTTTGATCGCATTGGTATATTCTGCTTCAGTAGTAGATAGAGCCACTACGTGCTGTAGAGTAGCTTTCCAGCTAACTGCACAACCTCCAATAGAGAATACATAACCTGTAAGAGGTCGTCGTTTATCGAGATCACCTGCGTAATCTGAATCAACGAAGCCAACGAGAGTATCACTGTTTCTGCCAAATTCCAAACAAGTGCTTAGAGTACCCTTTAAGTATCTGAGGATCCACTTCACTGCCTGCCAGTCTTCTTTCCCTGGATTAGCCATATACCTGCTAACAACACTAACAGCTTGTGAAATATCAGGACGTGTACAAACCATTGCTTACATAATACTGCCGACTGCACTCGAGTAAGGAACTCGTGTCATATACTCTTCTTCCTCTTCTGATAATGGTGACTGAGCAGCAGATAGCCTAAAATGGCTAGCGAGAGGAGTACTTACTGGTTTGGCATCGTGCATGCCAAATCTCTCCAAAACCTTCTTGAGGTAACTCTCCTGGGTCAGGTGTAACTTACCAGCTCCTCTATCACGTCTAATCTCCATACCAAGAATCTTCTTAGCTGCTCCCAAATCCTTCATCTCAAATTCACCGTTCAATAAGGCTTTCAACTGGTGAATTTCTGCAAGATTCTTAGCCGCAATGAGCATGTCATCAACATCTAATAGCAGATAAATGAACGAACTGTCATTCAACTTCCGGAAGTAAACACAACTATCATACTTGCTCCTGGAGAAACCATGACCCAACATAAAAGAATCAAATCGTTTGTACCACTGTCTTGGAGACTGCTTTAATCCATACAAGGATTTCTTCAACAAACAAACTTGGTTTTCTTTTCCTTCAACTATGAAGCCTTCAGGCTGCTTCATATAAATCTGTTCATCTAAATCGCCATGTAAGAACGCTGTCTTGATGTCAAGCTGTTCTAATTCCAAATCAAACATGGCAACGAATGCAAGCAATACACGAATAGAGCTATGTCTAACAACAGGAGAGAAAACATCGTTAAAATAACACCTTGTACCTGACTATAGTTTTTCGCGACCAATCATGCTTTATACCTTGCATCGTCTGAACCAGATAAACCTTCTTTCTTCTTTTTGAAGACCCATTTACAACCGACTATTTTCTTTTTCTTCGGCGGCGACACAAGAATCCAAGTACCATTCTTGTGCAGAGACTCCATTTCTTCATTCATCGCTACCAACCACTTATCAGAATTGACATCTTGAATTGCCTCCGTATAGGTAGAAGGTTCACCGCCTCCACCTGTTTCTTGTGCCACAGATAAAGCGTACGAAACTAAATTCACGTACCGCTGTGATAGTCGAATCTCACGTCTCTGTCTGTCTCTGGCTATAGAATATTCCTGCTCGACGCTTTCATCTTCAACAAGATCTGAATCAGGTTCTGGTTCATCATCTGGATCTGTTGAACTCGTAGCAGGGTTATCTGAAGAACCTTTGTTGATCTCGAGCTCCACCTCGTTCTGTACACTATCCTCCTTTTCTTTATTAGAAGAATTAGAAGACTCTTTTCTAGGATTCAACATAGATGACTCGTCAAATGTAACATCTCTGCTAATTACGAATTTGGGTGACTTGGGATCATGATTAAATAATCTATATCCTGTCACCCCCGAGGCGTAACCGAGAAAAATACAATTTTTAGCTCTAGGCTCTAACTTTCCCTCGTTTACGTGCATATAAGCTGGGCACCCAAATATTCTTAAATTAGAGTAATCGCAGGAGTACCTGACCATGCCTCCTCGGGAGTCTTGAAATCGATAGAAGAACATGGTGAGCGGTTGACAATATAACATACAGCCGCAATAGCTTCTGCCCAAAAATCATTTGTCAACCCAGCATTAGAGATCATACACCGAGCACTCTCCAATAGAGTCCGGTTCATGCGCTCGGCAACACCATTCTGTTGAGGCGTCATTCGAACAGTGTGATGTCGAGCTATACCTTCATTCTTGCAGAATTCATTAAAATCACTTCCACAAATTCTAAGCCATTGTCTGTCCGCAATCGCTTGATTTGTTTTCCTGTCTGCTTCTCAATCAAAGCTTTCCATTGTTTAAATGTTAAGAAAACATCACTCTTCTGTTTAAGAAAATAGACCCAAACTTTCCTTGAAAAATCATCAATGAAAGTCAACATGTATCTTGCACCACCTTTGGACGGAACACGAGAAGGACCCCATAAATCAGAATGAATATAGTCCAAAGTACCTTTCGTCTTATGGATTGATGGCGATTTGAAGCTGACTCGTTTCTGCTTCCCAAAAATACAATGTTCGCAAAAATCCATCTTACCAGTACTTTGACCGCAAAGTAGGCCCCGCTTGCTCAAAATCGTCAAGCCTTTTTCTCCCATGTGTCCAAACCTCATATGCCATAATCTCGTGGTATCAACCTCCGGGGATGTCGAAACTGCAGCGGAACCTGTAACAGTAGTTCCCTGCAAAATATATAAATTTCCAGACCTGCAAGCTTTCATCGCGACGAGGGCACCTCTACCAATCTTCATAACTCCACCTTCACCTGAGAACCTGCACCCTTGAGATTCAAGTGTGCCTAAAGAGATAAGATTTCTCTTCATAGCTGGAACATGTCTGACTTCTGTGAGCGTTCGGATGATTCCGTCGAACATCTTGATTCTAACTGTACCTTTACCAATAACTTTACATGGGACATCATTCCCCATCAAGACATATCCACCATCGAAAGCTTCATATGTGGAAAAACAGTCCCGACTACGACTTATGTGGTAAGAACATCCTGAATCTAAGATCCACTCACTATCAGACCTGACAATATTTGCAGTTGCTACAAAAATAGTTCCATCGCTCTCATCTGCAGCTACGCTAGCTTCTGCGGGTTTGTAATTTTGCTGATTATTTTTCTCCTTATTTTTCTATTTTTAACACTCAGCTTTGATGTGACCCTTCTTCTTGCAATAATTACAATGTTTATTTTTGTATCTAAATTTCGACCTGCCCTTAGACCTGTTATTATCAGCATCTCTATTTTCTGGCCTATCCCGAACAAACAGACCCTCTGCCTGATTACCAGTAGATTCCCCCGATATCCCTATCAATCTGCTCTTTCGATTGTAAAGCAGATTTGACACTACTATAGGAGATAATATCTTTCCCATCTATTATAGTGTCCCGAAAATGTTTTAAAGATGAGGGAAGGGAGCACAACAATATTATCGCCTGATCTTCTTCATCCACTTTGACTTCTACGTTCGCCAAATCAATAATTATTGAGTCGAATTTATCGAGATGCGAGAGTAGAGAAGAACCTTCCGTCATTTTCAAACTGTGTAGCTTCTGCTTTAAATAAAGCCGATTCTCCTTAGTATTCTTCATGTAGATAGCTTTCAACGAGTCCCACATACCCTTGGCCGTCGTCTCCGTAGCAATTTCTTGTAATACCTCGTATGAGAGATTCAAGATAATTGCCGATCTGGCTTTCTTGTCCAGTTCCTTAAATTGGTCGTCTGTCATTTCCTTGGATTTCTTCGCGTTGTCTTCAAGCGCCGGCCCACAACCGTCTTGAATGAGTATGGCCTCCATCTTGAGACTCCACATCGCAAAGTTGACATTTCTATCGAACTTTTCAATCGACATTTTTGTAATCGTCATGGTGGCTAAAATAAATCGGGAAATTGGCTCGCCGTGGACCGTAAAACCTTTTTGATATCTTTTATGATGTGGAAGATCAGACAAAGCTGCAACCACAGAGCATACTAAGAATACCGACAAGGCGAGGCTCTGATACCAATTTGTTAGGATATTCTCGATTCCTGATAATTTAGTTGCCCGAGAAATGACGATAACGAATAAAATGAAGAAAATAAATGTGACAGAACACGAGAATTTCCGTGGTTCGGTCAGAATGACCTACGTCCACGGGCCGGAGGGTAGAACTTCTTTATTATGTGGAGTGATTACAGACACGTACACCGGACGTGATACACAAAAGAAGATACAACAATATTAGGAGTAAGCTACAAAGAATTAATCGGAGAAGAAGATCGGTGTTGTGGTAGTTCTTTGCCTTTATCGAGTGCTTATTTATACGCGAGCGTTTGCTTCGATCCGTCATGTGAACTGAAGAAAAATTCAGCCGTCCTCTGACTGAAAAAAATACGGCAGCCGAAAGAAGAAAAAGAAAACGTTTTCCTTCTTGTTATTAAATGATGCCTGCCAATCTGACTTTTCAAACCCACATGAAGAAGAAATATTCAATATGATAATGCTCCACTTTATCTCAATAATCGAGGTCACATTAACACTATTCAACTTGCCAAAAATATTATCATCCGTACATACATTACATGATGTCTAATATTATGGTTTTCATTGATTTGTTTCAATATATTTGAAGATTTATAATCTATCTGACGTGAAAACAACAAATCTCAAGCTACATAAGAGTCATCATCACTTCAGAAAACAAATAAAAGAAAATGAGAATGTGACATCTCCATTAGTAATTGGATGGCAACTTATAGTTATCTTAGTGAAGCAAGAATTGACACAGTTGCATTGTGAAAGTTAAAAAAGAGACATCACGCCATTAGTCGAGTAAATAGACTTGTGTGGGCGACATTATTTAAACCGTCAATATTAATAATATTAAATATGGAAGGATATAGCGTGACGTGAGATATGGGTTGGTAAAGATCACCACTATCCTACTCATATTAGTACCTAATACATTTTCCAATTCTATTATATTTTTGATAGCCATTGAAAAATCTTGTCGAAACGCAAGGCGTTGGTTACTACCCAAGTGGATAGGACAAAATAAATTTTTTTTGAGAGTGATGTAAGAATTATTGTAAAATAAATATGAGTTTGCCCATACAATGCATGTGATGGAAAATTAATTTATTTACAGTCAAAATAGAGGGTTTCATTTGAAAAGTATAATTTTAAATTTGGCCACTATATATACCGATTTTTTATTTTGAATGATAATATTTCATTATTGCAAAAGTACGTCACTAACTTCATATATATGTCGGAAATTCCGACAAACTAAAGTTGAAAATCCTATTTTCCTGCCGAAATGAAATATTTCTTAACCACTTGGCGCTACAAGCAATATTGTCAAATACAATTTATGATGACGTATGTTGTCGGAAAAGGAATTAGAAAGCTAGTGACCTTTTTTGCATTACCAAATAAAGTGATCAAAGATTAAAAAAAAAAAAACTGATAATCACCCCGCTCATAATATTGCCCATTTCAAAACGAAATGACAATAATAATAGAAATTAAACGAAATCATATCGAATTTTTACTAAAATCCTTGACGAAAAAAAGAAAAAATATCTCTTCTCCCCCTCCATTAATGGAGATGGGAGCCAACCTTTCGATTTCGTACCTCCTCAGATCTGCATCAAAGGAAGTCCGATCATGGCCCCAGTCAATAGATCTGTGTCTCTATCAATAAATTATGGCATGATCTGTGTCCATCTTCCGCCCTGAGTCCAGATCTAGGAGCTCGCCTACCGATATGGGTCAGATCCTTAATTTGCTCCCCTGAGTTCCGATCTAGGATTTCATGTATCTTGATTTGTCAGTTTTATTCTCATTGCGTAGGAGCTTTTCTCTCCGTCTGGGAGTCTCTCCTCCCGTGGGAGTTTCTTTCTCTCCTTGTGGGAGCTTGTCTTTCCCCATGGGAGTTTGGAGTGTTTTGTACTGTTTCCTCCCATCGGTGGTCGAGAACTCTTCTATGTTGCGAAAGGAATACGACTGGTCATATTGAAATCTGATAAATGAACATCGTACTAACACCGGTCATTCAAGCAATGGAACAATGGATGATACTATCTGAAAGACTGAAGGATTACGTTTGATGATTAACAATTTATATTTCTTTAATATTGTTCCTTATCCTTCAGTAGTTTCGCTTTTGTCTTCATTGTAATATTTTGTCCAATTAATTATATGAAATGAATTATCTTAAAATATATATATATATCGAATTTTTACTATAAATGTAACATGTTCTGGCCCCGACGTTTCATGTACGATATGAGTACAAATCCTATATTCATATAAAACATCATATTTTTAAATAATTACATAATCAAATTTAAGGATTTTATTTTAACATTAATCGATTAATGTCTTGAAATCTTCAAGAACAAATGTGACAATCTTTTTTCATTCCCACACAATGTCTTTACAACAATTTTGGTAGACCCACACATCAATTAAGGCACACAAACCAATCAAGATATAGATTTAATAATTTTAACAATCTACATTGAAAAAACACATGCTTGTGGGAACAGAAGGCGTTAAAGGTTTTCATTACATTCCTCATGAGACAGCACAAATGAGAGTGACGGGAAACTTCGAGAGTTCACGCATGAAGTGGACTACTCACCATCGCGTTATTACTTTCCTATAAAGTTGAATTATTTTTCATGCGTGTTTATCACACATATATATATATATATATATTATTTCATTTAAGCTTGAGAAGTAAAAAATTGTAGCGTATATGTAATTTAAAAACTGTATTGTAGCTTTTATTGACACGGAAATATTCAGATACTTTTTGAAAAAAATATATAAAATTATATATACGATGCATGCCGAAATTAGTCTGTGCCCATAGAGGGGTTAATAAACACTCACTCTATTGCGCTCTTTTGCGGTTTAGGCTAATGTCGTTCTGATCCAGCAGACAATCGGTTCTCAATCTTCACAAAGATTCTTAGATGATGAAGTTATTTAGCAGGTCACTGCGAATCGAAGTGGTTGTGTCATAGTGAAGATCATATTGTATGTTTGTTAGTGGTGAAAACCGGCCAAACTTTGATTCGAGTTCGGTCAAAATCTAGCTCGAGCTGGCTCGTTAAAAATCAAGCCGAGCTTCGAGCCTATCAGATATAGGCTCGTGGCTCGTCGAGCCCTTATCGAGCCCACACATTTATTTTTAAATATATTAAATATTTTATAATATATATTAAAATAAGTATTTTATTTAATAATATATCAAACTCGAGCTCGAGCCTGAACTCGAGCTAAAATACTCGAATTAAAGTAAGATTATCAAGCTTATCGAGCCGAGCCTTATTGTTTTTAACCGAGCCGTGCTCGAGCTGAAATTTATCAAGCTCGAGCCGAGCTCGAGTCTAATAATACTTAATCGAGCCGAACCAGAGCTGAGCCATGCTCGGGCTCTGCTATGCTCGTTTTCACCCCTAATGTATGCACACAATTTGTTTCTGGAACTTTGAAGGTTAACTTCTTCTTCGTCTTCCTTCTTCCCACCTAGTAACACTAGTACAGATTCGCGAATAGGCGCGGACACTATAGGCATCGGTCTCTGCAAAAGCGATACCTATAGTGCCACGCGCGGCAATTTATTTTTATTTTAATTTTTATTAATATAAAGTTATTAGTGAAATAAGAAGATGAAATTGCGAAACTGAAATGTGTTTATAAAGTTCAGGGAGCAAGATTAAGCTATTAGGGTTTGCGGAGTGTGTTCAAATCGTGCCAAACAAGGTATAAGTAGAGCTAGAAATCCAACGGTTAAAATAGGATGAAACGGTCACATCAAGGTGAGTAAATGGTTAAAAGTAGCCGTTGGAGCCTAAAATAGTAAATGAGAGATTAAGTCACACGAAAATATAGGAGCAGATTAAGTTATGATTCAACAAAAATACCAAGTCAAAAATCATAGTAGATTCAAGCAAGACTAACCGATTTGGTGCCTGTGATGAGCACTTGAGACATGCGTAGCTAGCTGTTCTTCAAGGAATGCAATTCTGAGAGATATCTAAACTAGACACATGAAACTCACAAATGCACTACTAAAGACTAATGCATATATACGAAAGCACAGAAAATATAGCATGATCAAACTAACAGTTACACATGTTGCCCCAACATAAGATTCAACATTCTTACTCCGTAATCCTAGACTTTTCTGCCCGATCCTCTCAAACTAGTTCCCTTTCATTTTCTGCCCTTTTCTCCTTATTTATTGATATGATTTATTGTGCACTGCCCTTATTCCCTAAACATCAAGGTTTGGCTTTTTGTCGCAAAGAGTACATCGTCACCGCGAATGCCGTGTACCTAGGGATACTTATTACCAAATACCTATATAAAAAGGTTTATGAGCAGGCTTATATGCAAGGGATTGGGTCATTTCAGAAGACTGTCAAGTAGGATCGAGTCATTTCTCCGGAAAACAGAGAAGAAAATTAAATCAAACATTAAAGCAGTAACTATCGAATTTGAAATATGCTATGTTGATCCAAATGTTGGACCAACATTCAGACAGACTGCTGCAAACCTATGGACTTTTTCAGGTCCGAAAACCTTTGAAAATCCAATGCTTTCGTGAAAATGTCAGCTAACTGATGTTTCGTGTCTATATGCTCAATGTGAACTAATTCTTTCTCTACCATATCTCTCAGAAAATGATGTCTTATATCTATATGCTTCGTGCGTGAATGCTGAATAGGGTTCTTAGATATGTTGATGGCACTAAGGTTATCACAATACATGAGGACAGATTCGCACTCTAACCCATAGTCACATAACATGTTATTTAACCACATCAATTGCGTACAGCAACTACCCGCCGCAACATACTCAGACTCAGCAGTAGATAAAGACACACAATTCTGCTTTTTACTATACCATGCAACTAAATTGTTACCTACGAAGAAACAGCCGCCACTTGTGCTCTTGCGATCATCCTCGTCACCTGCCCAATCAGCATCGATGTAGCCTACAAGACTCGTATTAGTATCTTTAGAGAACCATAACCCTAGGCTACACGAACCACTCACATATCGAAGTATACGCTTAACAACATTTAAGTGGGAAACCTTAGGCTCAGACTAATATCTAGCGCATACACATACGCTATATATGATATCGGGTCTACTAGCTGAAAGATATAATAAACTGCCTATCATGGATCGATATAATGTGGGGTCAACATTCTGTCCAACATTGTCTTTACTTACCTTTTGTGTTGAACCCATAGGAGTTTTCATTACCTTTGCCGTATCCAACCCAAACTTCTTTACGATGTTCTTAGCGTATTTTTCCTGAGACATAAATATGTCTTCGCTGCTTTTCTTAATCTGTAAACCTAAGAAAAAAGTTAGTTCCCCAATCATGCTCATTTCGAAATTGGAGTTCATGGCATGTACGAATTGATCTAACATAGATTGCAAACTAGAGCCAAAAACTATATCATCTACATAAATTTGGGCAATAAGAATATCAGCACCGACTCTTTTCACAAAGAGAGTGCGATCTGCTTCTCCTCGCACGAACCCAAACTCAAGTAAAAATGCCGTTAACCTATCAACCAAGCTCGATGTGCTTGCTTCAGTCCATGCAACGCTTTCTGCAACTTGAACACGTGGTTAGGAAAATGTGGATCCTCAAATCCCTTAGGCTGTTCAACATAGATATCTTTATCAATATACCCATTTAAAAACGCACCCTTAACATCCATTTGGTGTAACGTGATGTTAAACCAACATGCAATAGCTAATAACAACCTAATTGATTCTAGCCTAGCCACGGGAGCAAACGTCTCATCAAAGTCTATACCCTCGACTTGTGTATAGCCTTGGGCTACTAATCGTGCTTTGTTCCTAACAACCCTACCAAGTTCATCAGATTTGTTCTTAAAGATCCACTTCGTGCCTATGACATTAATGTGTTTTGGCCGTGGAACCAAAGTCCAAATTTGGTTTTTCTCAAACTGCAAGAGTTCCTCTTGCATCGCATTAATCCATAAATTGTCCTTGAGAGCTTCAAGCACATTTTTGGGTTCTATATTAGACACAAAGCAATTAAAACGTACCTCGGCGTATACGGAGTTCATGCATACGTTTCTTACCATAGATTTGTAGTCCTTGCGTGGCTTGTCTCTAGTTTTCCTTCCTTCGTTCATATCTCCGATAATTTAGTCTGTGGGATGGTCTTTCTGTATTTTAGGTGGGGGATCTCTTCGAACTTCGCTGGGTCCTTCCTCATCGTTCTGTTCAGGTACAGATGTTGAGTCTGGTGTTGACTCAACATTTTCGTCCACATTCTCCTCTGTTTCATCAACAGCTTGAATAACATCTGAAATATCAACTTGTGGAGCATTTCTGCTAAGATCAGTAGCATCATCAAATACAATATTCACCGATTCCTGAATGGATTTCAATCGCAAATTGTAAACTCGATATGCACGACTATTAGAAGAAGAACCTAGGAAGATACATTTATCACTCTTCGAATCAAATTTGGTCAAGTATTCACGATCATTAAGCATGTAACAGTAGCATCCAAAGACATGAAAATACTTGACAGTCGGCTTTTTCCCATTCAATAATTCATACGACGTTTTCTTAGTACCTTGCCGAAAGTATACACGATTCGAAATGTGACATGCGGTATGCAACGCTTCAGCCCAAAATCTCTTAGAAAGACTCTTAGATTGTAACATAACACGTGCCATTTCTTGCAATGTCCTATTCTTCCTTTCGGCCACCCCATTTTGTTGGGGCGTCTTAGGAGATGAAAACTCATGAATAATGCCTTTCCTATCACAGAATTCATTGAACGAATGATTCTCAAATTCCCTACCATGATCAGACCTAATGCGAAATATAGGAGCACTTAAATTATTCTTAACCATAGCACAGAAAGTTTTGAAAAAGTCGAACGATTCAGATTTTTCCCTAAGAAAGAAGATCCATGCATATCTAGAATAGTCATCAACAAGCACATAAGCATATTTCCTACCACCAATGCTATCTACTTCCATCGGTCCCATCAAATCCATATGAATTAACTGAAAACAGTGAGCAGTTTTAAAATGTTGGTCAACATTATGACTAGAATGCACTTGCTTACCCTTCAGACATGACTCACACACAACCTTACCAAACTCCTTAAGCTTCAGAATGCCTCTGATTGCATCATGTTTGATAAGTTGCTCCAGTGTTCTGTAGTTGACGTGGCCTAGTTTGAAATGCCAAAGGATCACCTCGTCCTCGGCCTTTGAGAGTTGGCACACGTCTTTCGAATCGGATTTGTTGTCACTTGATCGTTTTCCTGCCATAACTCGAACACACTTGTTAAAAACCTCACAACATTCCTTATTAAATCTAACCTCAAGGTCGTCGTCGCAAAGCTGACTTATGCTAATCAAGTTAGCCACAAGCCCGTCGACATGAAGGACGTTGCTTAGCTTCGGGAAATCATGCACGTTCAATCTGCCACGACCGAGAATCCGCCATTTCGCACCTCCTCCAAATGTTACAGATCCGCTGCTTAATGGTAGGTAGTCGATTAGGAACTCTTTGGTACCCGTCATATGTCGGGAACACCCGCTATCGAAGTACCAAGAACCTGTCACGTTAGCTCGCAATGAGGTGTAAACTACATTGCATTGAGCACGGATTTCTCTACCCAAACTTTCTTAGATGACAAAACAGCATTGTGTTCACCAGAACTTGAAGGAGCGTTAACTGAAATTTCTCCACATACCCAACACTGATTTCAATGTTGAGTGGAATGTTGGACGACATTTCAGTCAACATAGATTTCTTCGAAATCTCCCCCTTCAATTTCCAGCAAAAAGGCTTGATATGACCAGGCTGCAAGCAATGATGACACTTAAATGATCTATACTTAACTTACTGGTAGCATGCTTAGTACTCTTTTAATAATCACGGTCTCACTAAAGTTCGAGGTTTCGAGCTTTTCTTTAACAAACACAATCTTAGGTCTATCATGAGTCACATGATTAGGAACATCAAGAGGAGGCTGAGCATTATATCCTAGACCTTGCTTATCAAAAATACCTAACGATAATACCTCATCAAGGGTCAATTTACCCTTGTTCATTTTTGAGAACGTTTCATCGGCCTCGTCTACTCGCTTCTGAAGCATGTCGATTTCTTTATCTTTTCGTGTCAGTATGGCTTCCAATTTGTTCATCCCTTCAAGCAGGCTTTCGACCATCTTTTCGCTTTTCTCATACTCCTTGTACTGCGTTTTCACGATAGCATTGAGTTCCGAGTTTTTCGCCTTTTCTTTCTCATATTTTGAGGATAGTAGTTTGAAGGCATCATTTGTCTGAATTTCTTCAAGAACATCAGTTTCTAATCCTGCATCATCAAAACTTAAATACCCATCAAAACAGTTTGAGTCATCATAATCGAAAATAATTTGTTTCTCAGATGTTGGGTCTAATGTTGACTCAACATCAGTTACCACCGTGAAGCCGATTGATGATCTTCTTCTTCTTCGTTGTCTGAGAAGGATTGAATGGTTACTGATGATTGTCTTGACTCCTTAGGAACCTGTTCTTCATCTTCATCATCGGAAAGATCGACCCAAAGAGATTTTCCACGTTTGCGAAGCGTATTTGCACATTCATTGGCAAAGTGGCCCCAACCCTTGCAAGCATGACATCTCACTGAATCCCAGTTGATGTTCTTTTTCTTTCCATATGGGTTACGTTTGAAGAACGGTGGAGCAGACATCAATTCATTTGAACTCGGCCCTTCTTGAATGTTGGGCCAACATTTTTCGTCACATCCGTCTTGAGGAACTTCTTAAATTTCTTCACGAACAAGGCCGTATCCTCATCATCAGATTCATCCTCAGTTTGAAACTTAGAGAGCTGACTGACTAGAGCGAGGCTTTTGCCGCGAGAAGCCCTCCTTTGGACGTCGAGATTGGTCTCAAAATTCTTCATGATGTTCATCAATGTGTTGAAGTCCATCGTGGCCAAATTGTGTGCTTCCTCGACCGCCGCTACCTTCACATTAAACTTTTCGATTAGTGTACGTACTGCTTTAGAATTCAATACCTTATTAGAGATTGGATCTCCTAGGCTGGCACACTCGCTTGAGATCGTCAGTATTTTCCCGAAATACGTGGTGATGTCTTCATCTTCCTTCATTCTGAGGTTTTCGAATTGATTGTAGAGGAGCCTTAGTCTGGTTTCCCTCACACTTGCATCGCCTTCGCAGTACCTCTGAAGAAGATCTCATGCATTCTTTGCAGCTGTACAGTTTTGAATGATCTTGAACATGAAGATGTCGACCGAGGAGAATATGGCATTAAGGGCTTTGTCGTTGAACTCGGCAGCATTTTTCTCAGCGACCGTCCATTCGTCGATAGGTTTGTCAACGACTTCTCCATCAGCGTCTGGGGCAGTTCGAGGTGGAGTGTATCCATTGAGCACAGCTTCCCACGCTCGCGTATCGATCGATTTGATGCACTGGCGCACACGTACTTTCCAATAGGCGTAGTTGGTTCCGTCTAGCACGGGAACCTTGCCAAAATGGTTTGAGCTTGTAACATCCATTGTAGAGGATTAAGAACGCTTAGTAATGTCAAGCGGAGGCTCTGATACCACTCTGAAGTGGGGTCCCGATATGGATGTAAACTAAGTAGCAAAATGTAACCTAAATGTTGGAACTAATGTTGATGGAACATTCGTTCCAACACAAAAGTGCACAGCGGAATATGTAAATTACTTAGTGACAAAAACTGATAAACACGAGATGTAAATTTTGCAGCAAGTTATAAAAACTTGCTGCGTGCCTCAAGGCGAAATTCCACTACAAAGATGGATTATAAAAACAAGCCTAGAAAAGGAAACGAATCCACAGAGATTCTACCAAACTACAAAGTCTTTCGACTTTTGCAAAATAGAAATACTAGGCTAAAAGAAACTCTCGTAATGGCTCAAATTTTTCTCTTCGAATCTCATATCTCACGCTCACTATCTCTCAAGCTCTTATCTCACGCCGTACCGAATGGTTAAGTGAAGTCCCCTTTTTATAAGTCTTCGACTTTGACTACTTCACAATAGACTTGGTCGCCTCAACTAACTTCCACAACGTCCACTAAGATAGGTGTGACCGTTGAGAGTAAATTCGGATCAGCTCAAAATGACTTGGTCTTGACTTGAGCTCCAATCTTCCTATTTTTAGTATGCTTCCACTCCTAATTTCGCTCCAGCTTATCCACACGCAATCCACACGTTTTGAATCATTTCATCCCTTATCCATGACCTGCATGACACTAATAAAAGTCACGTTATCTATTAAAACGTGTTTTGGGCATGAAAGATAAAACAGAAGTCGGACACATTCTCAGACAACAATGTTGACTGGAATGTTGTCCCAACATTATCAATGTTGATGTCTTCAACATTAACAGTAGGGTAAGAATGTCCTCATCCCATGGCTTGGTTAGATTTGTCAACTACTAACCAGTTGCATAAATATTATATTTAGTTTTAATAATACATCATGGATCAACTTGATATAGTTCAACTTAGTCAAGAAAAAGAAATATTTGTAATGAACTGTTAGATTATAGGGATCTATTACTGTATTTTGAATTGTCAACCTTTTGATTTATGACGTGCGATTGGTTTAGAAATACAATTTAGGAAGAAATGACTTAATTTGTATGATTGCAATCATTGATTCAAGTAACCTTTAATCATACAAAGCGCAGTATTATGCAAAAAATATCAAGAATAAGATCTACTACTAGTCTTACTTGAGTTCGAGCCCAAAAATAAAAAAATTAAAAAACTACATGATCGATGTGAATTCGGTGTACCACAAGTCGGAGAATAAAACATTTTTTGTCTCCTAAATAAAAACTTTATGGATCCCAATGTTAACGGGAACTTATTAACAAATATCAAAAATCAACGAAATATTTGAAATTTTCAATGAAAATGCATTGATGCATGATTTAGGTCAAAGTTCACAATATCTATTTTCTTTTCAAAATTCCATTTTCATTTATTATTACTTATTATTATTGTTCTTTTTATTATTTCGTAATGGATGATCAACTTGACCGCAGAAAACATTTAATTATTTGTTTTTATCTTCTGTTAAGAGGAATTTAGAGTCGAAATCATGCCGGAAAATTTACTAGTTTAAGGTTTAATGAATAGAATAAATTGAAATAAAATCGAAAAAACCAATTCCTTTAGAAATTATAAAAATACAATGACATTAATACTTGTGACCAAACCAGAATCAAACTAGATTTTTACCCCGTTTCGGAGTTTAATGGTCGGAATATGCTGGTTCTTTCTGGTATTCAAAATCCTGGTAAGTCAATTTGGCAAATTTACACAATTAATTCAACATTTAGTATTTGATTTAGGTACATATTATTTTCTTTCTCAAAACTAATAAGACATTATTAATATCTTTCGAAAACAAAAAGAAACCCTAGTCGTGCCGTGGGTGGGTAAGAAATGAAAACCTTTTTTTTTTTTCGCATCAATAAAGAATGAAACTAAATAAATTGCTGTAATTGAAAAACCATATTGAGTGACAACATATTCAGTAAAAAAAGGTAAGGTGTCTTCTAAGTGAAGCAATTGAATGATGAAAAAACATTATTGAAAACTAAATAAACCAAATAAGCCAGAAGTTTTAATTTTGATTATATGAAATATTGCAATAACGATAAAACACTAAATAGCAGCAGCGTTGTGACAAGTTGCCAATTCAAGTAGTGAATGAATGAAAACGAGTTATCGATGTCCTATTATTTTCTTTTCTTGCATCATTTTCCTATTAATTTTAGTTTACATATTCTGAAAAAAATCAGCAAGGACGCCCAGTATGTGGGCTTTTTAACAAAATAAAGTAACAAGAAATAGTGATTAATAAATATGGGGTTTTTCGCAGCTATTATTAAAATAGTGTTCTTTGCGGGTATTACCCGCGACGTTGCGCCTAATGGCAGCAACGTCGCACCTAATGGGTGCGACGGACCGAAAATCATATAATGTTGAGCCATTGTACTGGGTCAATATTTCTGGCCTAGTATTTCGTACGTCGCATGTAATAGACGCGACATCGCGGCCATTAGGCGCGACGTCGGGGAAAGATAGATCTAAGATCAACTTTCTCTCTCCCTCACTCTCTCTCACTAACCCTAACCCTAACGAGCCCTAACGCCGCCTCCTCCGCCTCCGTCGCCTCCGTCCGCCGCTCAGCCCGCCCTCTCTCTCTCTCTCTCGCTCTCAGTATCTCTCTCTCTCTCGCTCTCTCTCCGTGCACCGGGCTGCCCTCGCCACCTCCACAAGTCCGCCCGCCGAACGCCGCCCGCCGAACTCTGCCCGCACAAACACTTCAATTAAATTAAGTTCCGCATCAGCATCCAAGAAGTACGACAGTTTCGCGTCGTTTGAAATTTGAAAGGGCCTCTGATAGAGTCGAGAATGCAGAAAGTATTCATTCTTAACATGAATGATTAAGGAGGAAAAATTGTTATCGAGGCGAATAACCTCATATAGCGTGCCCGGAAATTGAGCAAAGCTACTGTCGCGACGAATTCATCGAAAATCAATGGGTGGGATGCTGTAACGAATGGAGTTTGATACGCTAATGATTTCGCCGCCATAGTGAATAGAGACTTGAATTTTACGACATGTTATAATTTGAGGAGGAATTTAAATACTACAAGTTGTTTTTTACATATCAAAGTATATGGAGTTATAGTACTTTATATAGGGAAATTCGCCGCATTTAATAAAAGGGACGTCGCATCTATTGGATGCGATGATTCTTCTGCATAACTCGTGAACGTTACGTCCACATCAGTTCTGAAGCCAAAAAAAATTGCAGATGACAGAAAACGCGTGAACGAATTGCCACTATCGTCACGCCCATTGCACGCGACGTCGCGTTTATTAAACGCGACGACGGGCCCAAATTCGGTTTTGGCCCATTTACACCGCTTTTACGGGCCAAACAGAGAATCGCGCCCATTGTGCGACGTCGCGGCCATTAGGTGCGACGTCGCGGCCATTAGGTGCGACGTCGCGGGTAATACCCGCAAAGCACACTATTTTAGTAATAGATTTTTTTACGGTGGAGATTTTTTTTGGTAATCGAACCAATGAAAGAAAAAAGAGATAAAAATGAATCACATAACATCGATTAAGGGAGTTTGTCCATGAATTACACTTTGAAAGGGGCAAATTTGTCGAACCCATAAGGTTTTGTGTTCGAAAATACCAAATTTCCAGCGGTTGTCCTTACACTAGTATGATTTTTTTCTTTTTCTACAAAATTGATCAGTCAATTTTTTTAGATTAATGTTTTCCGATTTGTCGATTTTTTCATCAGTCAATTTGATTGTAGTGTAGTCGGTGCCTCAATTTTATTTCGATTGGGTTTTCTTAAAAGTTTCAACAAGATTCAAGGCCTTTATTTTGAACTGAGACTTATTTTTAGGTTTTGCTCGAATGCTTTTCAGGCTCAAATTCAAGATTTTTTCAGTTTTGCTCGCTTAGGACTTCTTTCTCGATTTGTATATTTTTTGTTTTTTGGTACTACATGATATTATAAATTGGTACAACATATGTGTAATTATGGTACGCCAAGTTCCTTTTTTTGGTACCACATATAAGATTATGGTTACATATTCATATAATGTATTTTAACTCGTTCGTAGTGTAGTTGACTGATTGAGGATTATGCTTGATGAGAGATCGTCCATGAATTTACGTTAATACAAATGGTATTTCTTTTAGTTTTAGAATGACACTACATCTAATCTACATTAGGTATCGCAATCACATTAAAATAGTACCACAACGTATCTACATTAAGTATCACAATCGCAATTAAATGGTACCACAATATATGTACATTAGATACTACAATTCCGTAAATAAAGGTACGTGCAAGATTTGTGAATAGGGTCGTAAAATTGATATGAAAAAGTAGAAACCGTGTAAGATCAAAAATAATTTTGAAAAAAAAAACATCTCACATGTAAGAGAATGTCTCACATGTTGATAAAAATTTTGTGAAAATTAAATATTTTTGGTACTACAACATGCGTATGAGTGGTACTATAAGCACACATAATGAGGTTTCATAAAAAGGCCAAATAGGGTACACCACCATTCACGAATACGGTACTACATATTAGGGTAGACGCTTTTCGTCGCATTTCACATTAGTTTAGATGTAAAACTACTTGAGTATACGTAAATATATTTCAATTCACATCATAATTAGTGGATTAACCATCAAAATCATGGATTTGTAGATTAAAAGCCAAGCTCCGATACAAAGGAGAGTTCTATGTAAGAACATTTTACTATGTTGTTATAAAATTCGGAATCTTTAACTCATATTTTTCGTATAACATGCATGAAGCTTATATACTATTTATTTAATGATCTTTAGATTAACATTTTATTAGGTTGGTGTTTTAAAAGTATATTATATATGTCAACTTTTGTCTTTAAAGATTTTGGTATTTCCAATTACTTACAATTGGTAAGGTGTTGCACCGCAAAAAGGTACATTCACAATGTATTATATGGTACCATATACACGGTAAGTTTGGTACAACTTATTAGGGTAAGCATTTTCCGTCGTCGTTCGAATTAGTATTTCATTCGAAACTATTTTACTATACATATATAAAATAGATATTTCACTTAATATCAATTTTGATGGTTTAACCCTTACACGCATGATTTTCATTCCAAACTCCAAGTTTCATAAAAAGAGAATGGGCTTTGTAAGAATATTTTACTATTGAAGCTTGAGTTTTAAATTGAAAACTCGTGAGTCTGAGAATTAACCCGCTAAATATGATACGAAACGACATATAAAAAAAATTTATTTAAACTAAAGTGGTTTTGTATCGAAACTAATGCGAAAAGCGATGAATAACGCTTACCCTAATATGTAGTACCATATATTGTGAATGGTGCTTCACCTTATTTTACCTTGTTAAAGTACTTCATTACGTGTTCATATAGTACCACACATAAGCATTATGTAGTACCAAAAATATACAAAAAATATTCAGTCTTCACAAAGATTTTTCGACAGAACCTGACACATCATATGTTATCTGACATGTGAGACATTCTCTGACATGTCAGATATTTTTCAGATATGTCGGAATTTTTTTTTTATCTTACACGGTTCTACTTGTTGTACCAATTTTAATGTTTTTGCAATATTATTTCTAGTGCGCCTGTAGTACCATTTCAATGTCGTTGCAGTACTTTTTTCAAAATATGTTGTGGTACCTAAATCTGATGCCTTACCTTGTTTCAAAACCAAAAAATAATAGCCATAACAAACAACATATGACACATAATCGTTCAACAATATGATAGAGATCAATAAACAAGCAACATACATTAGAATAAATATCAAACTAAAACAAAGTCTAACACATAAATTCGAGAATTACAACAATCGACTGTGATTTTCAGCTTACCGAAAATGTCAAACCATCACCTATCCGAACCAACACCATTGCGCATGACTTGTCACCCCAGTCAAGAAATAGCCCAAATAAATGGATATGCTACACGACTAATGGTACAATAAACTAATATAATTGCTACTGCATCACTTATAAAAGTACTACTTATTATTAGGTACCACAACAAAACGTCAACTAGTACACAATATAAATAGTATTGGTACTACAAAATAAATATATAATAAAATCAGAATTTTAACGGAAGACTCACTCAATGCCATAAAATGGATCATCTCTTAAACTTACCTGAATACTCATCAATATCCTCAGTCTTTTTCTATTTTTTTTCTCCATCGGGATCTTTAAGAGGAAGACATTTTCCCTAGAATGCATCTCGTAAAGCCTCGACAAATTCGAACAGAGATAAACCACAACCAAAATTGATGAGATATTAGAGCTAGACTAATCGACTAAAACACTAAACCGAATGAGACTTTAGAGAGGAGAGGGGCCTTCCACCGATATGAAGAGTGAGCTTTCCAATTTGCTCGCTATATTGCAGCAAAGCTTAAACAGTCCGGCGTAAGTCATGTTAAGAAAAATTCACTGTAATCCCTACATATTAGTCCCGTGAATCCAAATAGTTACGATACATAGGGGAACATACATTACTGTTTTAACAGACGCATCGAGTAACGGAGTCGGGCGGCATTATTGTTCGATAGAAAGCCCATCATCTTCCTGTCGTGCAGCCATACACCGGCATGAGAAGGCATACCATCATTCAAGATTAAATTACAGCAATTTAAAGTAGGAAAAGATCCATAGAGATTTAAAAAATCAGGAAAAAAAAATAGAATTATCGAATCGGGAAAGAGGACGCCAGACCAAGAGCAATCTTCTCCGTGCTGTTTTTTGCGACAAAACTTGCTGATGACGAAGAGATTCAACGAGAGAGCTGCAAGTTTTTGGTGTGAGACAGATATGCCGTTTTGATGCTGAGAACGATGATTCAGTAAGAGATGTGGTGGGTTCGGTTGAGAACGATAATTAATGATTAAAAAAAAATTTAAAACCTAAAAGGAGGGGTAAAACCATAATTTCATCAGTCAACAGGTACCTAAGAGTAAAAAAAGTTTGCAAACAGGTACTTCAAGATAAAATGAATCTGACAGGGTACTGATTTGATAGATTATATACTAGTGGGGATTTAACTCTAGATTTCCCTTTATTTTATTTATTAAATTTACTTCTTTTGTCTCCAATTCTGACCACTGCTATCAATGCCTTTTATAGGGATAGGGCTTCGTGACAGTGTCGAACTAGCTAATTAAATTAAATTAAATCCCAACAAAAATAAAAATTCATTTTCCATTATCATCTTGCAAGCAAATCCTCATTGCACACTCTTCTTCTCTCTCTCTCTATATATATATATCTCATCGTCTTCCTCGTCGAACGCAGCTGCCTACGGCTTCACACGAACATGGGTTAGGCTTCAACCAAAAATCAACCACTCGAACAGCCGCCGCCGGTAAATCCACCGAACATGCACCGTCGTCCGAACTCAAAATGGGAGGAAGCAGACCCATCACCGTCACGAGCAGGTCGGAGGAGCGGCAACAACAAAGCCACCGCCGGCTGTGGGGAGATAGTCGAAGTACAAGGCGGCCACATCGTTCGATCCACGAGTAAAAAGGACAGGCACAGCAAGGTCTGCACGGCCAGGGGCCCACGGGACCGGAGGGTTCGACTCGCGGCCCACACGGCGATTCAGTTCTACGACGTCCAAGACAGGCTCGGCTACGACAGGCCCAGCAAGGCCGTGGACTGGCTCATAAGCAAGGCTAAGTCTGCCATTGACCAGCTCGCTCAGCTGCCTCCGTGGCACCCCGTCGCCGCAGCACCAGGCTGTGCCTACGAGGGGAATGGTAAGAAGAAGGTTTGTAATAGTAGGGCTTCTTCGAGCGATTTAAACGGCCAAGATTCAAACTTTTTGCCTCCGCATCTACATAATTCTGATCCATTGGTGGGCCCCGCCGCCTCCGCCGCTGCTGATGTGCATTTTCATGGCTTTCAAGCCCAGGATTTGAACTTGTCCTTACAGTCTTTCCAAGATTCAATTGGGTACGATGATGCTAGCAATAACTTAACCTGCTGGCTCGATCCAAACAGCCAAAGACTTGTACAATCTTGGAATAACGGTAATAATCGTAGCAACAACGTTAGTAGTGTAGATCACCTCTTCGATTCTGTCCGAAACCAGGTTTTCACTACGCAGAGGGGACCCCTTCAGTCCAGTAACAGCAACAACAACAACAACACCGCGCCTTCGGTTCATGTTTGGGTCGATCAATTTGCTACGATCGACCATCATCAGGGTTTTGCTGTGCCCGCCGCGTGTCCGTCATCTCCGTCAGTTCCCGAGATGGGATTCGCTTATTCGGGAGCGAACGGTTACTCTTCGGGATTTCAACTGCCTGCAAGAATTCGAGGCGATAACGAGCGAGGAGCGTAATGATATATATAATGATAATAAGCCGTCTTATGTTTCCTCTGATACTCGCCGCCACTTGGTGATTTAATTTGAAGTTAAATATATATATATATTGTTTGAAGCTTGCTTTGTAATTGTCATATTTGGAGTTCCTTTCCTTGTGTGTTGTTTTAGACTCTGATTTTTGTGTCAATGGATGCATTTTCGTGTCTTTCAATATCGTTATTTTCTTTCTCTCTCTTTTTTTTCTGTTCATCTCTGTCCGAATAATTGAATCCAAACTGTAATGAGTGTCTCAACGAGATCTTGAATGTTCCGACCAACTAAACATAGCTGTCATGAAAGCGAGAGTCTTTACGAACTTCGAATTTGAATTCGATCTCAGAAAGGCCTAATATTGGGTAAACATCTCAACACAATCCGATCACGTGTCGCATTTATTCATATACTCAAACGCTTTATTGTACTCGTGATTTGGTTCTTATTTTTTATTTTTTTGGAAACAGACGGTTTAATATTTCACAAAGCCAGATCTCTCGATTACATCATGGTTCGGTAGAGAACAAAATTTCACATCGAAGCAACAAAGAAAATACAAGATCTCGGTTAACATCTTCGTAAGAGTGTCTGTCAAATTATTTTTCAATTTGACATTGTCGATTTTTCAGTTATTTAAACTTTTACAAAGTACCCTCACACTTCAAAGTAATTTATATGAGGAGCGACGCATTATCGAGGGTTACACTCGTCGTGAAAGATTGTGTCTTTTCTCAAAAGATCACACATATCGTCGCAATAGATTGAGCTTTTTTGCAATATCTCGCATGTCTGCAAATAATCGCACATTTTATCAAAAAGTTATACCCCTACGTGAAAGATTTACCGTGTTTGAGCAAACCTTCAAAGGTTTTTTGCAAAAGATTGTGCTTTTTTTGTGAGATCATACACGAACAAAAACATCATACCACTTCGTGAGATCACACATCTTAGTGAAAGTGATCGTACATTTTCACAAAAGATCTTATATCCTCATGAAAGGCCATGTCATTTCGTAATACCTCTTCACGTAAGGTCGTACCTTTGTGAGATTGCATCTCCTTGTGCGTGTCTCTTCGTTAGATAGTATCACTTCGCGAGAGGTCGTGTGTCTTCCTGAGATCCTACCTCTTTGCAAAATATTGTCTCTTCATGACATTGAGCCTCTTCGCGAAAGATATTGCATCCTCGTAATGTTACTTCACAAAAGATCATGAATCCTTGTGACATTAGGTCTTCGCGGAAGATCGCATCTTTTCATGAAAGGCATACCTCGTCGTAAAAAAAGACGTCTTTTCGTGAGTGTACCTCTTCATTAAAGAGTCTTGCCTCTTCGTCATATATTTTTCGAAGTTTATATCTTTACATGAAATGTCACACCATTTAGCAAATGTATATACCTTTTCCGAAAGGTTATCCGTTGGCGAGAAACAACATCTACACAAAATATCACACATTTGGTTAAACTAAGGGTGTGTTTAATTTGTGGAAATTAGTAGGGATAGGAAAACAAAATGAAAAAGGAAAACTAGTTTTTTTATGTTTAGTTGATTGAAGAATAGACAATAAAAAGAAAATAATCGAAAATCTAGCTTAAGTTTACACTTAAAACTAAAGAAAACTAATTTCTTCACCAAATGGTGAGGAAAACGAAAGAAAAACTTATAAAAACCATTTTCTCTCCAATTTTGTTTTTCACTCTAATTTCCGTAAACCAAACACAGCCTAAGCGAAAGGTCACCACTTTTCCAAGGTGCAAAATCACAATACATCTATATGATATTGTCACTCAAACTCAGAGTCATATTAGTTTGCGCGAATTTTATTTCAATGTTTTCGATATCGACAAAGAAAATTAGTTTACCACAAATATTATTTTAAGATTGCTGGGTATATTCCATACACACCCCCTGATGTATAGTTATATATATTTATAATAATTAATAATACATGGAACTCACACATGATGTAAAACTGATTTTATTGTCAAAGCTAACATTTATTTTCTTAAAACAATATTGCCCCCCTCACGGTGCTTATGAAATACGTCAATCGTTTCCCAAGATACAACGACAAGTGTCTCGGAGTACTCCAAATTCCACGTCCAACGAACTTATTAGATGCTTTTCAGACTCTCGGACGAGTTTTGAATATGAATTAGATGATAAATATATTTTACAACGAGAGAAAGAAAAAGACTACGCGATTTCTAGGATTCAAGAGAATTTGATGGGGTGATGAAAATGGATGCTTCCATTTATAGCGGGGGCTGGATTCTACTGAAAAATTGTGACTAACCATGATCGGTGACAGTGTTTCACCTTTCAAAAAGAAAACTATTGGCCAATCACTACTTAGATTACCAAGTTTTACTTAGATTATCCTAGGTGAAACAATGTCACTAATCATCATTGTTAGTCACAATTTTTCAGTAGAATACAACCCACTATAAATAGGAAGCCTCTATTTTATTCATCCCATCGGATTCTCTAGAATCCTAGAAATCACTATTACTATGTAATGATAATTATGTCCTAAATAATAAGAGAGATTCAGACAGAGCTAGTCTAAGTATGTGAATCAACAGCTGAGCGAGGATGTAGGCGATAAATGAGATTTCTTTAGACGGGCCTTAGATTTGTAATATAAACTTCGAATTTTTGAAATTTATGTCTCCATTCATGATTTGTTCCCATATTCCAATACGTGAAGCAGATCCGATTTGTAAATAAGATAAGCACTCGTGTAATCTTTCTCTCTCTCATCATAGATATAATACAATAATATAAAGGTGCAAAATCCTGACTGGACAGAATTTTGTAATCTATGACACACACATACAATGATATTAATTTTATTAATTAAAAGAAACTTTTCTCAGATTTTTTTTGCAATTGGGCTATTTTCTCATCCTACACCTTATAAGATTTTGTGCTAAGAAAGAGGTTTATCTTTGAAAATTATGGTGGTCATTTGGTGGATTGCTTACCATTTATATAATATTACAAAACATTACTTTTAGGTGTTCTTTACTGCTTTTCATTCTCTATAAATGAGTGAGATCCTCCCTTCCCTTCATTTTGATGGCACAGTGAGATTAAGGAAAAATGAAACAGGGACATCATGCTTTAGCTGGTAATAATAATGGTGGAGGTGGTGGTGATGACGGTAAGAACAACGGCGGTGGCGCTGGTGGTCATAACAACAACAATAACAGACCAGCAAAAAATGGTAACAATAGGCCCGAGAGAGTCCCTCAGAGAGGCGTAGGCATCGCCGAGCTCGAAAAGAGGAGAATTCAGGAAGAAATGAACAATCACATACCGCGTTTAGCCTTTCAACGCGTAGTTTTGAGGCCTTCGATCCCACCCAATGCCTCGTTTCGAGCCGCTCCATCTTCCCCGGGTGTTGAGATTCCTCATCAAAGTCCCGTCTTGGTGATGAATCCACCGCATTTGGGTGGATCGGAGTCATCGAACCATGGGAACGGTCCCTGGTCAATTGGAGGTTTCAATTCGTCCGAATCGAGCTCGAGCCGCCTAGGGTTTAGGTTTAGGCCGCCTCATGAAACGATGGGCCCAGTTCTACCTTTTAATGATGCAACGGTTTGTTAGTTTTGTTCGGTTTTTAGGCGTTGGTTAACAATTAACGATTAAATATCTTTATCGTTTGTTCGGTTATTTATAACAGTGGTTTTATTACAGGCGAATATCTCTTTTAGGACTTCATCCGCGCAGAACGTTCAACAGCTCGCGCTCCCTTCAAACCAAAGTTTCATCGGAAGTAGAAGCTACGGGCCTCAATTCTCAGGCGAAGCTAGGGTAAGAAACTTGATTAACATGAGTCGAATTACTTCATCAGTGAATCTTGGATGTTATAGTGTAATATCGTAGTGATCCGTACCTATGGCCTGGCAAATATGATCCTTGCCAATCAGGCCATGGCTTAGAGGTCAAGGCTGAGGCCTCAAGGATTATGGGGGAAAGGTCCCTGGATTGATTCTCCCTGTCAATATTTCATTGAGCAAGACTGTCATACATGGACCTGGACTACTGTGATTGAATCAGTTCGCGTGGTTGCATGTTATTACACTGACCCATGGGAAATAAGGTTTACTTGGTATCGCTACCCGGGTCACCCAAAAAAATTGATCCATGAATTGCATGATGTAACTGTTGGGTCCAGCCACATGCGGCCCCCCACAAAGAAAATAATATTATATTATAATATTATTTTAATGAACGGTTCGTATTGAAGGGCGACGCGGCGGATTCCTGTCCACCGGTTTTGAGCGGTCCAGAAGAGCTGAAGACATCTATAAATAGGCTGAGGATTCTTCAGTTATTATTATCCCAAATCAAATGAGAGTCTAGAGAGTGAGAGGTAAAAAGCTTATCCACCTTCGGGTGGATAAGGGTGAGAGTGGGTGTAGTTTTACTGGGGTAATTGAGAGGTAGTACAAAAACATTATCCGAGTGGGTAAGGGGTCTCGAGTTTGGGTTTAAACACGAGCGTTATTTTGTACGATGTAATATTCTCAATATAGTAAAACTGGTGCTCTCCGTGGAGGTAGGCGGTATTGGCCGAACCACGTAAAATCTCGTTTTCTCTCTCGGTGTCATTTCGGCTTTTATAATATTCCGATAAATTGTCGCGGGGTCCAAATACAACCACCGCAGGGCCCGAATTATTTTATTGGCGCGTTTTCCCCAACAAGTGGTATCAGAGCCTTGCCCTGCTGGTATTCTAAGTATGCTCTGTGGTTGCAGCTGTGTCTGATCTTCCACATCAGAAAAGATATCAAAAGGGTTTAGCGGTCTGGGGGAGCCAATATCAGAGTGAGTGTTCAACGAGGTGATGCCTTGTGCCGGCGGCGTGTTTCGTTCGTGAGAAACGGCGGTACAAGATGGAATATCGTTGATGGGATGCTCGGTGTCGGGCGGAGCTTGTGCGGCGGTGGAAGTTTTGGCAAGTTGTGGCAATAGTACTGTGTAAGCAAGTTCTGTCTAGGTGACTGGTGCATAAGTGGGACCGATGTGACCCCACCAGATCTTCCTGGGAACTTACTTAGAAGGGTAATTCTGTCTAGGAGGCAGGTCGCTAGCCTTTCCTGGGAATTATCTGATCAGTACTATTTGGGCCGGGGCTGTTGAATCTCTGCAAGGATAATAGCGACGGATAACAGCACTAAAGAGCGACAATTTGATGGTACGGGAGGTTTCGCTCTGCGGCAGAGAAGAGTGAAGGATGTGCTCGTTCAACAAAGCTTGGCGAATAGCTTTGGAGGGAGACGAGGGAAAGCCGAGGAAAATGACTGGGAGGATTTGGGGTCAAGATGTGTCGGAGAGGAAGAAGTAAGGCTCTTTTACTTCTTACCTCGCTTCCTGATTCGGGTGATAATTTGGTCACAACCATCTGGTACGGAAAAGAGCCGGTGAAGGCGGTAGATGGTGGAGTCAACTCTTTTGAAGCGTGAAAAGAGAAGGCGGCCAATTTATGGTGATAGTCGGGTATTGGCTATACACGGAGCGAATCGTAGAGGAAGGTGATACGCCAGGGGATTTGGGGACTGCAGCAGGTTCAAATCCAGGTGGCGGGAAGGGCATGTGATGCTACAAAGGTGGTGAGCCGGGACACATCAGGAGAAATGGTCCGACTTGGAGGAAGAAGGACAGACAGCTAGGAAAATTCCACAACAGAGGTAGCACACGATTCATCTTGGAGACGTTCTCACAGTCTCTAATGATGGCGCTCGTTCTCAGAAAGAAGGATATTATATCTGGGTTTGCTCCAAGAGGATATTTTGATGCGTTCCGGGAATACGAACAGGTTTTTTCGATCTCCATGGGCCGATGGATATCGTTGTGTTGTTCATGGTGTTGGAACGGTGAAGATCAAAATGGTTGAAGGAGCGGTGCGCATTTTTGGTGGCGTGACGTTGTCCCAAAGTTGCGTGGAATTTAATATCCTTGAGCCAGACAGATTCCAAGGGCTATGGGGTTTCATAGCAGGGGAGTCTGGAAAATCACACATGGCGGAAATGGTCCTACCAAAGGGAGAGAGCGAGGAAGTTTGTATCGTCTGGACGTGAGTATGGTATACAATACTCAGACTTCGATGGGTTCACAGAAATCGCGCGCGCGTGGGGCAGACGATGGTGAGAAGGGAAATTCTGCTGGGGAAGGGGTTGCATCGAAGTCCCTCTTCGGGAGTCGACGGGTATAGTCGGCTGGCAGTTGCACATAGGATTGGCCGCTGAGTGAATCAAGTGAGGTGGGACCGGAATTCTTGATTCGGATTATGTGTAGCTGGTACAAGGAAGGCCAATGAACGTTCGTGGCATTTACGAACGGGTATCACTCTCATTATAGTCAGACTCGCTGGATGGATGCTTAACGGTGCTGAAGACGATAGTCAGGAAGGTGTCGAGTGAGGCTGGAGGGGGAGAATTGTTGGGTCCAGCCACATGCGGCCCCCCACAAAGAAAATAATATTATATTATAATATTATTTTAATGAACGGTTCGTATTGAAGGGCGACGCGGCGGATTCCTGTCCACCGGTTTTGAGCGGTCCAGAAGAGCTGAAGACATCTATAAATAGGCTGAGGATTCTTCAGTTATTATTATCCCAAATCAAATGAGAGTCTAGAGAGTGAGAGGTAAAAAGCTTATCCACCTTCGGGTGGATAAGGGTGAGAGTGGGTGTAGTTTTACTGGGGTAATTGAGAGGTAGTACAAAAACATTATCCGAGTGGGTAAGGGGTCTCGAGTTTGGGTTTAAACACGAGCGTTATTTTGTACGATGTAATATTCTCAATATAGTAAAACTGGTGCTCTCCGTGGAGGTAGGCGGTATTGGCCGAACCACGTAAAATCTCGTTTTCTCTCTCGGTGTCATTTCGGCTTTTATAATATTCCGATAAATTGTCGCGGGGTCCAAATACAACCACCGCAGGGCCCGAATTATTTTATTGGCGCGTTTTCCCCAACAGTAACCTATATGAATTATGTGCTGGACATGATATACGCATAATGTTTGTTGCATAATACATGTGTTTTATGTTTGACATACGGTGTGTATTTTCGGGTGTTGCATATTTTATGCTTACTATTTGGCTAACTTATATTAATTAAATTATGAAATCATTATAGGACAAATAAATTATCAGAATTATGATATAAAAGAAATTATTTTAGACGTTCGTTAAGCTCATCTACTTGAGTCTGTTTTGTGATAAGAATCAGGATACGTATCAAACTACTAGAGATACGATATGTTACACATGTATAGCTAGCTAGTACGCGGTTTTGTTTCCTTGAGCTCGAGCTCGTGCTTTAATGTGGCATAGTGGTTGGGTCGCCACATAGGGTGTGCATATCGAATTTATTTGGAACAAAAATACAAGAGTTGTTTCAATAACATTCTAATGTCTTATGGTTGAACTTTGATATGAAATATTTGATAGTTCAACTTGCATTGGCTTTGTGTTTTCGTTTTCTGTTGTTGGAGTCGCGATGGAATATAATTTGAGCACTTTCGTCGGGACACTTCTTGTTCCAAGATGCTAACCACAATCTGTAGTTTTTGATACGGTTGTCATGACCCTTTAATACCGTTGAAAGTAATTCTAAGGGTTTTACCATTTGTATTTTCTGTTGGATCTTGATGCATGCCTTTTTCTGGGCAATAAACTCTCTTTTTCTTTGATTTCTATGAATCAAATTTTTTTGTTTTCATCCATGACTTGTTTTGGTTACTTTTTGAGTTTTTTGATATGAAAGATTGTTTTGGAAGTGTTTCAAGCTGAGTTTTTTTTTCCTTATTTTTCTTCTTCGGTCGATCCTCGTCTCCTGCTTTGTTACAGTGTTTAACTTTGAAATGATATAATGATCAAACATATTTCTGAAAGGTACATCATATGGTAGTTATATATAGGTCATTCTTCTTCGAAATAGCCGCAGAATCCCCTAAAAATTATGCCTCCAGCAAACATATTTTATTTACCACATATAATATTTAATAAAGAGAATATAATTTCACCCCTTAACTTGATATAGACTGCTGGCACGAAAAGACCCTACCCGTTCGGCCCGGAAAGCACGACCCACTACTACAGCGGCCCGTTTTGGCCCCCAACATCTCATGACGAAGCAAGAAAGAGACACATCATCAGGTTTCGTTATTAATATCCAGTAATCATCTCTTGATATTCAAGAAATGCTATTAAACTTTAATCTTTTCTTTTTTTGCCCATGATTGCCTTGCAGAGAAGGCCCCTCGAGCTCGAGCTTCTTACCGGGGCTGAATCCTCCTGAAGAAGCAAAGACAATCGGTGATTTTCTAACATTGGCTCCTCCTCCGAGTGCTGTCTCTCTGCCACCTGTGGAATCGGAGGACAATGGCATCACCGATCAAAGAAGGCGTGATACATCTGCTTCTACAAATCAGGTCTGAATTAAGCAAATGCCAATTATTGTCGTCTTATGTAGTATATATATATATATATATATATATATGTATATATATATGTATATATATATGTATGTATACATTATCTATCTATATATAATATATATTTCAGGAAGGACCAAGTCGATCAACTGCTCGGGCTTTTAGCCTTTTTCCAGATGATCCGCAGGAGAATGATGAACCTGCGTCTGATGTAAGAAGAGACGAAGAAGAGGCGGACGAAAAGATCGATCTTAATCTGAAGCTGTAATACGATCGATCCGTTTAAGGTCTTGACATTTTTAGAGTATTATTGCTAATAAATAAATATAAGGAACAATGTGAATTATCCTTCTTACAACTGCCGTCGTTGAATGTTGTGTTGCATTAACATTACTCTAATATCTTTTGTTGGGATTTGGATTGGACAAAATTTGTTTCAATACAATCGAATTGGTTTAGGTATTTTTGGTGTTTAATTTTTCGTGAGCAAAGCATCTCATATGATTTGAGCATTCTCAATGGATTGTTTTGGAGTTAAAATCCATTTGAAATAAAGATGAGCAATGAGAATCGGGCATTGAGACTTATCCGATCTCTTCAACTTGATTATGAACACATGAATCGGATCTTGATTCATGGAAAGGGAGAATTGAAGTTTTGAGGCAAGTTGTTTGCAGATGAGCTAATGTTAGATTAACTCGCCAAAGGCTAAAGCTTTGTTCATTGCTGACGGAAAGATGGGGAAATCTATGATGAAGCAAGGCTACGATTTGTTGGATGCAAGGACAATGTGAGTACACTAAACAAAAAAAATGTCATAAGGGAGAGCGTGTTCAACAAATGACTCCAAGTCAATGAATGGAATACCGAGAAGACGCTAATACTCTATCTCTCTCTCATGGAAGATTTATACAAAGAGAGACAAGAACTTCCTTATGATACATCACTAAGTTGTTATGAGAGATGACACCTTTCTATTTGCAGGTCAATAGTTTACTCTGTCTTGGTTTGGCGATGATGCAAGGTGTGTGGTGGAAATTTCGTGTCGAGCTGATGAACTTACGAAAAATCCAAAGTGGAAGTTTAACCATATATTCATCAATGTTGTTATGGCATGTGGCGAGGAATGGATATGATTCCTAGTAGATATATTCTTATGGTGGAGCATGATAGTAAAAGCTATGTTAATTTCATGAAGGTGTCAAGATGGACAAAGTCACGAATTGGAGATTGTTGAGCTATGTGCTTGGACAAAGCTTTGCAAAACCCGAACAATTGCTCGATTGTCTAGAAAACTCCTTTGCACACGTGTTGCACCGCACGAACAAACTTCTTTAGTATCTTTTCTGATGTGTATGATCAGACAAAACTGCAACGAATTTTTATATTGACAACACTAACTAGATTTTTTTTAGTTATTGTACCATTTGTTAGGAATTTCTATCATTCTGAAATTTCATCTAGAATGTGTCCCGAAAGTACTAAACATAAGAAAATAACAATAAAAAATTTAACGTGAAAAAATCATTTGAAAACATCACTCAGGCGACTAAGAATCCACTATACGTGAACAATTAGAATTTGACAGTTTTTCTGCTATCACCTACACCCAGTCGGAAAGTAACTATTAAAATTATTGAGGTTCTCAATAACTACATGGCTTATTATATGTGTGATTAGACTTGGCAATGGGCGGAGCGAGGGCAGGGGGCTAATCTCCATCCCTGCTCCGAGACTTGTTGGAGAATCCTCGCTCCGCCTCGCTAAACAAACGGGGAAAAGTTTATCCATATCGATCACTTGGGTATGAAACACGAGCAATCCCCTTCCGAGTTGGGGCGGATTCGGAGGGGAACAAGATCTCCTCCGGCCTCCACATGCACCACAGAGCCCCGTTTCATAATGGAAATTTATTGCCCTTAATGTCTCTGCATATTACGATTAGACGATTATTAATTAGTGAGACAGATAGTTTATTTAATTGCACATAGGCACCCTCGCTCGACTGTATAATATTGTCGAAGAACAAAATTCTGGAAGCGATTTCACTGAAAGCGGCATTCCATGATTTGCATCTGTCGTGTCTGTCGGTACCCGATCTTTGACAGCTTCTTCACATAATTCGCAGCCATAGCTTAGCTGGTTTATTTTTTAACCTAGTTTTACCGTTGAAATAAATCTGAGATCTCTCCTGAAGAGAAGAATCCACTCGCCCGCCCGCTACTGTCGAATCGAAACCACTCTGCACACGTCCCTGTTTTATCATCCTCTGCTCGCAATTTACTGCACAAGTCAAAATTGAGCAGTAGGGGCAATGAGGCGACGAGGATCAGATTTGCGAAGGCCGGCGAGGCGGCGATTGCCCAACGTAATTTGGCTAACCCTTTGCGGGCTCGTGATTCTGCTTTTCATTGTGCTGTTTACGCGAGATAATCGACAGCCCACTTCGAGATCGTCTCTTGCCAACATCAAGGTAATATCTTTCAAGCTTATGTTTTAGCTTTAGAAAGCTCTCTCTATGCTTATTCGCCGCAACGGGATATCTATTGTTGTGTGATCGGGACTTGTGAGACCTTAATTTTTAGATAATCGGAAGTATGGAGAGCATGAGAAAGAAAAATGGTGACTTGGAGATAATTTAGAGCAGAAAAACTTTGTGCTGTTCATTCATTATTAACTACTTGATCTGCAAGTGCCTTGAGTTACCTCGATGTTGTGTGGCTGCATCGATTTGATAAAATGGATGTTATCTTTGCTATTACCTTTTCTAACCTGTTAAAATTGAGAGGGAAGATTCTGGTAAAATGGATGTTATCTTTGCTATTACCTTTTCTAACCTGTTAAAAATTGAGAGGGAAGATTCTGGTTTTCGAAACATGTTCTTAACATACAGTGGCAAATGGAAGAATTCAATTCATGTGAACAACTGACCATTTTGCAGTTGCAAAGAGTTGTGCAAGTGTTGGCTTCTTTACGACTTGTTAATGCAACTTGTAGTTGTAACGTTGGAGGCAAAATGCTGTGTGATTACTCATGTGATCATTAATGGCCAATCGAATCGATTCTCGCGTGTCTGTGTTTGATTTTTCCTATGATTTAAGCTGTTGTATGAATATCTCATTACATGGAATGCTTTCTCTGTCTCACATCATACGAAGTTACCTTGTTACTAATTTCATCTCATTTTTATCCTCAGAAAACTTACAGGCACGAGAAAATCATGGAAGGCCTCAACATCACGGAAGAAATGCTGAGCCCCACATCCATAACGAGGCAACTGAACGATCAAATCACCCTAGCAAAGTCGTTTCTCGTGGTGGCAAAAGAGAGCAACAACCTTCAGTTCGCGTGGGAACTCAGTGCCCGAATACGAAACTCTCAGATCCTTTTGTCCAACGCTGCTTCTAGAAGAACCCCTCTCACGTCCTCCGAATCAGAAACCGCAATCCGCGAAATGGCCCTCCTTCTCTTACAAGCCCAGCAGCTCCACTACGACAGTGCTACCATGATCATGAGGCTTAAGGCAAAGATCCACTCCCTCGAAGAACAAGTTGGTTCTATTACCGAAAAAAGTTCCAAATTCGGGCAAATAGCTGCTGAAGAAGTGCCCAAAAGTCTCTTTTGCCTTGGAGTGAGGTTAACGAGCGAATGGTTCAAGAAACCCGAATTGCAGAGGAAATCGAAGCTGAACAGGGACGTACATTCGAAGCTGAAGGACAACTCTCTGTACCACTTCTGCGTATTCTCTGACAACATTCTTGCTACTTCTGTTGTAGTAAACTCCACTGCACTAAACTCGAACGATCCTGAGAAGGTAGTTTTCCACCTCGTGACTGATGAGGTGAACTTCTCTGCGATGAAGGCGTGGTTTTCCATGAACGGGTTTAGAGGGGTCACCGTGGACATTCAAAAGATTGAAGATTTTAGCTGGTTGAACGCTTCGTACGTTCCCGTCCTCAAACAGCTCCAAGATTCTGACACGCAGAGCTACTACTTCTCGGGCAGCGGAGGAGACAAAAGAACTCCCATAAAATTTCGAAACCCGAAGTACCTCTCCATGCTAAACCACCTGAGATTCTACATCCCCGAAGTGTTTCCCTCTCTCCAAAAACTGGTGTTTCTTGACGACGATGTGGTGGTGCAGAAGGATCTTTCTCCTCTGTTCTCTGTAGACCTCAACGGGAACGTTAACGGGGCTGTTGAGACTTGCATGGAAACGTTTCACCGTTACCACAAGTACCTCAACTACTCACACCCTCTGATAAGAGAGCACTTCGATCCCGATGCTTGTGGGTGGGCTTTTGGCATGAATGTGTTCGATTTGGTGGAGTGGAGGAAGAGGAACGTGACGGGAATTTATCACTACTGGCAAGAGAAGAACGTGGACCGAACCCTTTGGAAGCTCGGGACGTTGCCGCCCGGTTTGTTGACTTTTTACGGGTTGACCGAGCCTTTGGATCCCTCGTGGCACGTGTTGGGCTTGGGGTACACTACCGTGGACCCGCAGCTGATAGAGAAAGGGGCGGTGTTGCATTATAATGGGAACTCAAAGCCGTGGTTGAAGATTGGTATGGAGAAGTATAAGGCACTTTGGGATAGGTACGTTGATTATGGTCACCCGTTATTGCAGCAGTGTAACGTTCATTAGGTTGTTTCATGTTATTGTGCTGCTAATTTTTTAGGGCTGTGCTTCAGATTTTATAAGCTTGTTCTGAGTTTGAAGTTGTTCTTAGTTCTCTTACCACGCGGTTCACGGTACTAAAATGTTCTTTCAGCATATTGTGTCTCCAAATCCTAGAACGAGATTTATTGTACAGTCAGTGAAATTACTTAACATGAACCTCTGGCTCGTTGTGTTGTTCCTCCGATGCTTCGTTTTCCTCTTCAGAGCTCCTTTTGTATTCCATGGATGAATTAGCACCCGACCCGAGAAACCTTCCGGCAGTTTGTTATGAAGCAATATTGTTAGACAGGTAAGAGCAATTCAGCCAGAAAGATGTGACTGTTCGCAGATAGGCACCCGCGGGCAAAGTTCAAAAGTCCGTGACTATTGGTCGAAAAAGTCCCCATAATCTTTAGGAACTTACGAATGGATCCCCTTGATCGATTGAAAATTCAATCAATTCGATTCGATTCGATTCATTCATAACATACGGATATAGCACTCCTTTTCTCGCTCAGCAAGAGTACTGGATGTTTTAGTAGTTTGCTGGAAAAACAACAGTAAGTAGTAACTTGTATCTTGGTGACGAATGCTGAAATCCGAAAGCACTATATATGATTCGGGGCAATTTCGTCTTTGTGAACAACAAGTCGGACTCTTGTCTCAACCTACCTACCCGGTTTGTATATATATATAAGACGATGCCGACATCCTTCATAAACAACGAAATAATATTAGAACAGACCGTCGTCGTTCAATGGTGTTGTTACGGCATCCATCAATTCTGGGTGATTACATTTAGTAAGAAAGAGTTTTTAATATATTTTCAGAAATATTGTAACAAGTATTGTAACAAGAGTTTGTACTACGAAAATACAAAAGTTTCTACATTTTCTACAAGAGTTAGGTAGGAATAGGGGCTGCAATGGGCGGGTCGGTGGTGATATTGGACATATTATCCCGTTATTATATCCTAAATCAAAACTTTATTCCCGCTAAATCACCACTTATAACAAAATTGGTTCAAAGGTGGAGAATCGGCATAGGGGAATGGGGCTCCCTTGGAGAATTCGGCACTATTGAAGGTTTTTTTTTTACGTAATGTTACACTTTATATTATATACTATATATATATATATATATATATATATATTCATGAATATAATCGGAGATCGAAGAATCGCAATTTGGTTCAAACATGGTCGCGACTGGGGACTGGGATGGAAGAAGAAAATGGATCTCATTCTCATCCCGTCCTCGCGCTTCACCGATAGGGAGTCGCCGTTAACTTCACATTCCGTCCCAATGATTTTGGATCCCAAGAGAGATAGTTCTCCATGGAAAATTTGCCATCATTAATTAGGAAGGACAATTTTTAAGTGGCAAGATATAAATTTGAGCCAACGAGGTCATGACCTAGAGGCTAAGGCCTCAAGGATTATGAAGAAGAGTTCCTGGATTCTCCATGCCAACATTACATTGACTGTGTCACACATGGAACTGAGCTAGCGTCATTGAACCGATTGACGTGGATTGCAAGCTATTGCACTAATCAGCGAGGTTTGCCTGGTCTCTTGGTCAGGGTTCCCGAATAATCCCAAAAAAAATATAAATTTAGAAATTTTTTCACTATATACGATAATTTCGACAAAATATTCGAAATTACTTTTTCTAGATTTTCAAATATTTTTTCTAAGCAATATATTGGAAATTCAATGGGGTTGTATTTTAAGTCAAGGCATGTATGCTTATTGGCTTTCGACCCAAATTTGTTCTGAATGGGTGATCTATTTGTATAGTTACCATATCTAAGACCATCTCCACCCGACACCAAAAACTCAAAAAATAAAATAAAAATACCCCAATCGAACCCCAAACGGAAACTCAAAGTGCGTTTTTCGGTTTCTCTCTCCTCTTTCAAACCCAAATTTGCGTTTGAACGCAAAAAATGAGTTTGATGTTTCAAAATTGCAAACAAGTCCCTTTATTTATATTGACTTATTAAATAACCCATGTACAAAAAATAAATAAAAATACACAAAAGTAAATCATGTATTAATAATTATCATTATAAAATTAGCTATACATTTACTCTTATTTTTAATAATATTTTTTTTAACTTAATATTTAAGTTTTTTTTTATTTTATTTATATGTAATTTGGTTTGACTAAAACTACAATATTTAAAATAATCAGAGATAAACATTACCACGTTACACTTATGAATGTGTTAATTAATCATTTGTTGGAGGAATACACCAATCCGAGACTTAAGAATTATCTTTTGAAAAAATAAATAAATATTTTTAAATAAATAAGTAAATAAGTAATTTTTCTCGTGTAGTGTAATTTTTTTGGATTTAATAAATGTCTATGAACAATAATATTTTATTCTTAATTTTATGAAATATTTTCTTAATTGACTTAAAAATAATCCCGTGGTCTAATTTGAAAAAAATATAAAATATGTGGGTTGTATTAAAAGTTTGTGAGAAAGAGAATATTACAATATAGCCTTTTGAATTTGAGAATGAGTATAATGGTTGGAAAAGAATTACTGCATTTTGAGTTTGAGAATGAGTTTGAGTATGAGAATGAGTTTTTCGGTTGTAGATGATCTAAATCCACAATACAATGCCCCGTTTGATGTAATATCTATACTCTTTTATTAAGGCTCAAGGTCACTTAAAAACGGCCACTAATCCAATTTATTTGGTCTGTCAATTAACCAATCACAATTTTTCTGCATTGTAATAATTAGTAAAAAAAATTAACTCACGTAGCCACGTTCATAAACCAGAAACTGACAAAATATTGCTCGGTGTAATTGTTCTAATTCCACTCTGGGCGGATCTTGGAATCCTCTATCGGGGAGGAAAACTCAATTGAGCACAACCACCCTATTTTTCAATTGGGGTTTGAACACCAAACAGACCGATTATCTCCACTCGCCTCAAACACACGTCATTCAGCTGACGTCGGTGACGGCGACGTCGACCTGCGCGCTTTCGTTACGTGGAGATTTTTACATATTCGATTAGGTCTCTCGCCGGAAAAGGTGTTCTTTATGTGATTTAATTGAAAAGAATGTTTGCTTAATTACCTTACTTATCAGAGTTTATTTCCCCCTTTTTTGTGTTTTCAGTGAGGGTTTTGGTACTTTTTTGGTTTTTTAATTAAATGTCTGCATTATTTTGGAGTTCGTTTAATAAATTTTGGACCAACTATGATTGAATTGAGTTTAGGTTGATAAGTTATTGTTTCTACACAAACTGAGAGTGCTTCTGTTTGTTAAATGAAACATTTTCCTTTGCACTGGAAAAGGATTGTCTCATATGTAAAAATTTGTTTCAAGAACCACATCTTGCATAGTCATAGGTGTTTAATTTTGGCATATCGGAATATCAGAAATCACAACCTTCGGGATGCCGGTAATAAAAGAAAGGTTATATGTTATGATGCAATGAGATCGCGCTTTGTAACTATCTCCACTGACATGTCCAAGATGAATAAGTTGGTAGCCAAGCATCCCAAGAATATAACTCTCATATTCTGACATCGATGGATCTTATTTATATACCTTTTGCAGGACTAAGTCATAATGGACGATGTTTTGGTGCAATCTGTTTTTTGGTCAGCGTTTAATTCATAATAAACTCTTCATTCTTTGAACAACGTGAGACTAATAAAAACACCATTGTTATGTCATTTTATTTTAGTTAGATTCGATTTTCGTTGCACACACATCGAATGTGCACAGTTACTAGTATATATAAAGGCCCGTGATAAATTAGTATAATAGGTCCACGAGTCAAATGTCTAATAGCATGTGCCCTGCTAATAATGGGTCGTTGGAAATAGAATTAATGAAATTCAAACACAATACAAGGGGTTATAGTTTATATTATCTAATCTAATCTTGGACAACAAATCACCCTTAGTGATGAAAATTTTCTAAAATCCTTTTTATTTAACTACGATTAATTCTAGTTTTTGACTTTTTTGCGGAGTCATTCATATAATAAAAAATAAATAAAGGGCGTGTGGAGTGAGAGCAAAGAACACAAGTTTTTTTTTTAAACTATAACTAGGTGAAAGAAAGCTCTCATCCGACAAAACAAATATAATCTAAAAATGAAAAAAGAGAAAATATGCCTCAAAGAATAATTGAAAATCTAGATTTATTAATAGTGCCTATTTAAGTGGAAAGAGGAAGAATCGTTCTATAGAAATAAAACGTGTGGAGTGAGAGCAAAGAACACAAGTTTTTTTTTTAAACTATAACTAGGTGAAAGAAAGCTCTCATCCAGACAAACAAATATAATCTAAAAATGAAAAAAGAGAAAATATGCCTCAAAGAATAATTGAAAATCTAGATTTATTAATAGTGCCTATTTAAGTGGAAAGAGGAAGAATCGTTCTATAGAAATAAAAGAACTTTCCCGGTATATTCGAAACGGTTGCACTTCATCACCCGTTACAATTTCCCTTCACATTCGCAGATAAATACAAAACCCTAAAATTTCTGATCTATTCGCAATTTGTTCAGTTCTCTCAAGCAACATTCTTGGAGAAAAAAAAACAAAAGAAAAGAACGAAACATCATGGGTGGCGGTCTTGAAGATTCTAACAATCCATTTGCCGAGGACGATTTGAATCCATTTGCGGTATGAAAGAGTATTCTTCTCATGCTTGTGATTTCTCTTCTTAGTCGATCGATGCGGTCTATAGCCTGACTTCATTACCGCATTCAAACAATTTGTGCATGTTTTGTCTTTAGGTTTACCTTAATTATGAATGCATTATTATAATCTTGAATGATAGTTTCAACTTTTGTAGCCTCTATAGATGTTACTAATTCAGATCTGTTGCGTGTGTTTCTCTTATCATAGGTGCGTGCATTCAGTTTACTCTTAATGAGACCGTTTGCTAATTCTCACGTGTTAGTGTGTAATGTATTTGTTTGATTAACATTATATACCTTTCGTGAGTTATTCAGCGCAATGGGGATACTTCGCCTGCTAATAAGCCTTCACCGGTTCCTTCTGATCGGGCTGGCTACAAGCATGGGGCAACGATCGATATTCCTCTCAATAATGCCCAAGTATATGAATTTATTATTTCCCAAAAGATAAATTAGAATTTGGGGTTTGGAGATATTGCATTATTTCCACCGAATCCTCATTATGTAGGAGCTCAAGAAGAAAGAGAGGGAGCTTCAAGAGAAGGAGGCTGAGCTTAAGAGGAGGGAGCAGGTGATGCATCTATCTTTCGTTGATCATGGAATTAAGCACTGGATATTTTTTTCTTCTTCTTTTTCGTTCGTAATCGAAAAATCTTCACACATTTTATCATTTTAAATTTCACAAGTAAGTTTATTACATGCTGAGCCATTTGAGGTTCATTGCAGGCACTGAAAAGAAAGGAAGATGCAATGGCACAATGTAAGATTTATTACACGCTCACACACTGCATATATGTTGTCAAAAAATGAACTTTTTCGATTTCTTTTTTATTTGGCAGCTGGGATTGTCATTGAGGAGAAAAACTGGCCGCCGTTTTTTCCAATTATCCATCACGACATTGCAAGCGAAATCCCGATTCACCTGCAGACAATGCAATACGTTGCATTCACCACGTTGTTGGGTACGCTTTCTTCTTATATTTTATTACCTTCAACAAAGCCTTTAATCTCATGCTTTTGGAATTGGATTGATGAATCACTAGTTGTTTCTTGCTCGATATATCTTTATGTAAACATAAATGTAGGATGCTTAGAATTGCGAGACATGTCCACTGTTTTTTTTTATATAATAAAAAAATTATTTTGGGTTATTCTTAAAATATATATTAATTGATCACCGTCCTCTCTTCTCCACAGTCTATAATCCTATCTTTTCTCTTACAAATTAAGTTTTATCTTATTAACTTACATTACACGATTAAGCATCATGCATTGCACTGCACTGGAAAAAAAACTTGTTTACTAAATGGAAATGGTAGGGCTTGTGGTGTGTCTCCTGTGGAACGTGGTATCGACTACCATGGCTTGGATCAAGGGCGAAGGTGTGGTGAATTATTGGGATTATTATTACAACATGGATTATATATTCAATGACATGTAATAACATTATTCGAGTTAATAAACTCTTTCTGATTTCGTTTACTAGGTCCAACGATATGGCTCCTCTCTCTCTACCGAGCTATGAGGTACCCCAATTTCCAGTAAAAACATTACATCTTACTTGAATTAATCCTATATTAACTCTTTCAATTATTGTAATATTTGCAGGACTGATAGTGCTTTAAGGTTTGGTGCTTTCTTCTTGTCTTACTCGGTTAGCATCTCCCGACATCTAATAGCTCTTCGACCCTCGACGCTTTAAGGCCATGTCTTGATTTTTTTTTTCGCTCTATTTTTTTTTTACAAAGATTCACATTGGTTTCTGCGTCTTCGCTGCGGTTGCTCCGCCGATTATATTTAAAGGGAAGTCCTTGACGTAAGTCCCTGCTTTTTTTTTTTTTTTTTTGTAAGATCGATCATATAATGTTGTATAGTTTTCTTGCTGAATAATTGTGTTCCATTGACAGCGGTGTGTTGCCTGCAATCGATCTTTTAACACAGAATGCTCTTGTTGGGGTAAGATATATACATTACAACCTTTAAGTGTATTATAGAGTTACAAGTACTTAGCATTTTTGTGCCATTCTTACGTCTTGATGTGCAGATATTTTACTTTGTCGGGTTCGGATTTTTCTGCCTGGAATCCTTGATCAGCATATGGGTTATTCAGGTTCGAACATTTTCGAAAGTCTTTTTCTCAAATTTGTTTGGCTGAAACATTTGATCGAAATTTCTATTAATGATCAACTATATTTGTGAAAGCTGTTTATTACCATTTTATGCAGCAAGTTTACATGTACTTCAGAGGAAGTGGAAAAGCTTCTCAGATGAAAATGGAGGCAACAAGATCAGTTGTCATGGCTGTGTAATGTGACATAATAAACCTGTTCCTTGTTTCTTTTTTTTATGAATGTTTTTTCATCCGTTTTGTTGCAACTTATAATACATAGTGTTTGATCAGAAAATTGCACTTTAATCCTTTAAGAAGTACATATTAACAAATGAACCACCAACGCACACACGTCATCACAAAAGATACAGAATCCCTACAATATCTCTCCACCTCCATAAACTACAAAATTGCAGATAAGATTGTGATAAGCCAACGTGGCACCCAAACCTAGTAGCGCTCGCAGCGCTTGAACTAGTAAGCTCGTGCGTCACTCCTTAACCAAGAAATCAAAGAAAATGTCTTCCCCAACTCTCATAACCCCAACCACCGCCGCCGGAGCCGCCTTTTGGCGGGTTCCGACGAAGAATACGTGAGGAGACGTCGGAGGTGATCAACAAGATCCGAAGCACGATTACGCTGGACAAGAACGACCCCAACGTTGCGGACGCCGTCGCCGATCTGAGGGAGACTTCGAACAGCTGGGTGGCCAAGTACAGGAGGGAGAAGGCGCTCTTGGGTCGGGCTTCGTTTAGGGATATGTACTCGGCCCTCAATGCTGTTTCGGGCCACTACATCAGTTTCGGGCCGACGGCTCCGATCCCGGCGAAGAGGAAGCAGCGGATATTGGAAGAGATGGATACTGCTGAGAAGAATCTGTCAAGGGGCAGATGAGGATTCAATATTGCTAGAATTTTTTTTTGGTAATATTCCGCATCTTTTTTTAACTTGCTATCATCATGTTTTTATTGATCTTGAGCATATGGATTTCGTAAATGTATCTCTTTCTGAACATTAAGACAATAAGATGCAAGAAGACAGGAACAAGAAAACCCAATACATTGAGTGAAATGAAACTTGAATTTAAGTTGCAAGAAACTAGAAACAAACCATGCCTAAGCTAAAAACAAATAAGACAGCTGAAATCAAACAGAAGCCATTGCCGTTATTAGCTGCATCGCCACGAGCCCAATGAAGGAGCCTTGAAGACGCCGTGCAGGCGAAGGTGAGAGTCCACGAGGTTGCACCCTCGGCGGAGCCGCAACACTGTTGGAGTTTCAATGGAGTTGGAGAAATTGAATTTGATGCTGATATCGATCGGGCTTTTGGGCTGGTGTTGGGTGCTACTTGGAGACAGTGATATGGGGCCTACTTGAAGACGGGCTTTTTAAGGGATGTTCGATCATTAATTGGAGACAGAGACGGGCTTTTTGAGTGGCTTGGGGATGGCGATGAGGCTTTCAAGTGACTTGAATTACTCGGAAATGGAGTTGGCCCTTTCAATGGAGACGGGCTTTTCGAGGGATATTGATCACTAACTGGAGATGGAGATGGGCTTTGGAAGAACGGTGTGGGCTTCTCGAGTAGACTAAAAGATAGGTAGTCTGTGGGGCGGGGATTCCCCGTCCACGCGGGATCTGCCCCGAACTAGGCAGGGAATCCCCGACTTTTTATTCCTGCGGACGGGGACCGGGACTATACTCCCCGCCCGGTTCCACGAAGCGATCCAAGGTTGTAAATTACAAAAAATATGCAATTATCTTATCATAATATACATAATATTTTTATAATAAAATCAAGCGGACAGGGATCCTGCGGGGATGGGGATGTCCGCCGAGACAGGGACAATTCCGCCCCCCTTTACTAGCATGGACGGGGATGGGATTAGATTCCGTTCTGAATCCACTCTGTTGACATCCCTACTAAAATATGGCTGAATTTCGGGAGGCGATGGCAATGGGACGTCCGCAATGGTGGCGTACGACGCCTATGGCAATTACATCCCTCTTGAATCCATAACTTTTGCCCCTTCTCACAATTTCGCTCGTGCTCACTTACCAAATAGAACGGCCGCGACCGATCGAACATAGAACACGGATTCTCCTAAGATATTTCACGGGATTGTCCTATTGCACGTGACATAACCGCCTCTTTTACCAAGAACACCAAATAGAACGGCCGCGACCGATCGAACATAGAACACGGATTCTCCTAAGATATTTCACGGGATTGTCCCTATTGCACGTGACATAACCGCCTCTTTTTACCAAGAACAGCGAGTCTCCGCCTTTCTCGTACCGAAAAACTGCAAACGAACAAAAATATAGCTCTTACAAGTATAATAATATAAATATGCACAATATGTATATATATATATATATATATATAATCAATGTTAAATGTAATGTACAAAGCCGATCATTGACTTGGAATCGATATTTTTTTCGGACCATTGAGTGTAGTTCTAGAAGGTTTAAGTGTCCAACCATATGCACCACCGACAATAAAAGTATGTACTTTCGATAAACGCAAACACCGAGAAAAATTAGGGCAAATAGAGACATCGTTGAAGACATGATTGACAATGAGAGTGTGTGTGGATTGTGAAGAGTTGCAGATCATAGTGAAAAACATATATAGTGCATGAAGAGGTCAAAGGTTGTTTATGTAGTCATGAAGCCTCAAAATGAGTTATTCTTGAAAATTTATTGGGACACATTTACGTGGAGAATTTCATGTTTTGAACGTTGGTAATGTTTGATTGAAAACCCAGTCGGTATGTGGGTTGTTGTGCTTCTGAAAGACATTTACGTCCACTGCAACCCCTAATTGTAATTTGGTTGAATTATATATTCATAAATTGGGAAGAAACTGTTAGAACCTTGTTAATGTTGACACCGTTGACATTGACAATGTGGACTCAACATTCCAGTCAACATCGATTGACTCGGACTTGGTCCAACCTTGATTTTGTCTTTCAGACCCAAAAACTGTTTTCCCTATTATTGTGGAATTATTTAAATGTGTGCAGAGGTTACTTACGAGATGGACTTGTTCAAACAAGAGTGGAGTGGATACTAAAAATAGGATGCTTATTCAACCGCTTCAATATGCTTACTTAAAATAGGAGAAGTGGAGCTCGTGGCCGAATAAGTCAAAGCATTACGGGCCCGAGGACGTTCCCGACCACGGGACAAGAAATACAAACCAAACGAAAGACGAATCCTCTGAGCCTGAGGAGGAGGATGAAGAGATTGGCGCAATACGGGCCAAAGGAGATGGTTCCCAGTAGTCTACAAATTCTCTCTCTTATTATTTTACTTTTGTTCAATGCCAAATACTACCCGAAGGATGCTTCGAGCGTCTTTGAGTGATATGCCTTGTTTTGTTTGAATTTGCATACGCTTGTACTTCAAGTACTTCGCTTTGCAACCTGATCTCCCGCCTCGTCGAGGACTTAGCTCCGGCTCCGTTCGAGAACTTTGGTTCTGCCTCATCCGAGGGTTTTAGTTTCTACCTCATCCGACTTGTTCAGCCTCATTCAAGGGCTTTGGTTTTCGCCTCATCCTAGGACTTTGGTTTCTGCCTCATCTGAGGGCTTTGGTTCCGCCTCATCCGAGGGCTTTGGTTTTCTTGGTTTTTCCTCGTCCAGGAACTTTGGTTCCGCCTCCCCCGAGGACTTTGGCTTCCACCTCGTCCGAGGACTTTGGTTTCGCCTCATCCAAGGACTTTGGTTCCGCTTCGTTCGAGGACTTTGGTTTTTGCCTCATCCGAGGACTTTGTTTCTTGGCCTTGGACAACCTCATACGAAAAAGCTGGATATATACAAGACATCATATGTCAATAACTAAATAACTTAAAATGTTGCACAGAAGGCGCAAAAAATGATGCCCTAAAATAATGATGCAGTAAAAAATGATGTCTTTTTTTTCTACACGACTTCCCACAGATGGCGCAAAAAATGATGCCGTTAGGAAAATCTGACTACCGCCGGGTTTTTGATGTCGCCCTCGTCTAACCGTAACAAGAGCTTTCCATCCTGAAAACACGAACAAACACCTAAGAGAGTGTCGAGTGTGATCCCGGCGAGCCCCCCTACGCTCATGTCAGTTCGTAATCCTTTCTTATTGGAGTGGGTGAACCTCGAGGAGCTCTAAATATACGGGTGAAAAGTGGGGGAAATCAGAGAAAAAGAAGTCATACCTTTACCTTTGAAACCAACTGAATTTTATAGTCGGGAAGTTTTCCTAGTCTTTCGGGTTTTCAGGCCTCTTCCCACTCCCCATCATGCTTTCTTCCCCACGTTCTCCACTTTCCCATATTCATATCGAGTCTCTTTCCCTATCCGTCTTATGTCACGTTATTGTCTCTCTTCCTAGCACATTCAATCCTCGCCTTCGTTCTAACCCTCGGGTCGGCCAAATTCGCGGGTCAGCACCCAATCCTGCTTGGCGTCACGACCAAATGGCCATGCTCGGATCAAGTCGGCCGATCCCGCTAGTTGGCTCCCAATCCCACTCGGAGTCGCGCCCGAACATACATGCTTGAATTTCCTCTGTATTTCCCCAGCTCCCAAACTAAATAGGCTCTTCTTTGGCAAGCTTCCAAGCCAATCATGCTCTTCCTCTTGTCCTAAAGTCTCTTGATCCGAGGAATGCTTCTTGAGGAAATGCGTTATTTTCTTCCCGAGCGTCCCCTACGCAAATCCCTCTTTCTAAGAACCACCCGTTCTATATTATGTTTTTCAGCACCGAACCGTCCCAGGACATTTCCAAACAGTCGGAAAAATTCGAGGGTAACACTATCGATAAAACAATCTTGCAACACTGTGGATCTTAAGTAGTTTTTAATAACTTTTAATTTGAAAAGACTTCTTTCAGCGGAAGCAACAATCACGTGAACAATCTTTATGTGCAATATACACATGGAAAAAGATTGACTTTTTTTTGTGGATTAAGATTTTAATTATATTTGGCCCTTTTTTACTCACGCTATTTTTTTTATAAAACGTTATATTGATTTTTGGATTTTTATCACTTCTAAACTTAAATAAGTGGGTTGACTTAATATTAAATTTGGTTTTTTCTTTAACTAGTTGAATTTTATGTATATCATAAAACAGTGTTGGGACCCTTGAGATAACGGGCTAAGGCATTGCTTTAGTTGATTTACCAAAGACTCATCTGAACACCCCTGTAACTTGTGAAATCGTAATACCGGTAATGCGGAAGCGTCCAACGCACTTTGAAGATCTCGATTTTCTGGTGACATTTGTTGGGGCTGTCGGAAATCACGGGAACCAATATAACGACAATCAACGCAACGGAATAAAAATAACACCGGCACTTTTAACGTGAAAAACCCGAACGGGAAAAACCACGGGATCGATCTCCCGATCCAAGGAAACAATCCACTATATACTGAGTTCGACGTATACAACGGACAACACCTCCCGAGAACGTCTCGAGGTAACACCAACCCAACAACACACCGAAACACTACACCGACGAGGCGAGCACACAGACATCGAGTTACAAACTCGGAACACAACAATCGTCGAGCTACGAGCTCGGAATACAAAAGAGATAGAAACGGGTTACCACCCAAAAGCGAGGAACCGAACAATCCGAGCCGGTAGATGTGTAGAGCACGTTGAGACGAATCTCCCTCCGATGTTTGGACTAAATCGGAGCACCGGATCGACGGGATCGGGACTTTTTCTTCTCACCTTTTTCTTCCTCTCTTCTCTCTTTTCTTTCTCTCGCTCTCTCTCTGCTGCTTTTTCTTTTTGTGTGTGTGCGTGAGTTGTGGTCTTTTTTTTTTTTTACATATAATAGATAATGGGCTTGACCCATCTTCAGCCCGATGGGCCGGATCCAACAAAACTCCCCCTCCGGCTCATTTGGTGGGCTCTAGCAAACCCGCTTTCCGCCGACAAGTCTCGAGCTTCTCCTTCGACAAAATCTTCGTCATCATGTCTGATCCGTTCTCGCTCGTATGTACCTTCGCCAAATACAATTGCTTCGACTCGAGCACATCTCGAACCCAATGGTATCTGACGTCGATATGCTTGGACCTCGAATGGAATGACGAGTTCTTGAAGAGGTGGATGGCACTCTGACTATCGTTCTTCGAGAAACTTCTTCATCACAAAGCTTCCTTGCAACCCTCAGTATTGCAATGTACTCGGCTTCTGTGGTGGATAGCGCAACGCACTTCTGCAACTTCGATTGCCACGACACAGCTCCCCTGCAAAAGTCATCAAAAAATCCGAAATAGATTTTCTGGAATCGATGTCACCTGCCATGTTTGAATCGGTATATCCAACTAGCATAGGCTCTCCGCTGCCAAAACACAAACACGTCTTGGAGGTGCCTCTGAGATATCTCAATATCCACTTCACGGCTTCCCAATGCTCCTTTTTCGGATTAGAGAGAAAACGACTAAACTACTCCGACGGCATGGGCAATATCGGGTCGAGTACAAACCATAGCATACATCAAAACTACCAACCGCAGACTGATAAGGAACTCTGCTCATGTCGGCCTTTTTTCTCACTCTTCGAGACATTCTCAGAACTGAACTGAAATGACCTGCAAGTGGAGAACAAACCGCCTTGGCTTTACTCATATGAAATCTCTCGAGGACTTTCTCAATGTAGTCTTCTTGAGATAACCACAGCTTGCGATTATTCCTATCACGAGAAATCTTCATGCCGAGAATTTTCTTCGCCGCTCCCAAGTCCTTCATCGCAAAAGATTTGCTCAATTCTCTCTTCAGCACCGCAATCTTGCAGTATCATGGCCAATAATCAAGATATCATCAACGTACAAGAGAAGAATAATTAATCTTCAACGGAATTTTTTAATAAATAGCAGTGATCCGAGAAGTGTATAAACCGTGAGTGGCCATAAAGGAATCGAATTCTTGTACCATTGGCGTGGAGCTTGTTTCAGGCCGTACAGACTCTTGTTCAACTTGCAAACAAGATGCTCCTTCCCCTTGACTCTGAATCCCTCGGGCTGCTCCATGTAAATGTCTTCTTCAAGGTCGACATGAAGAAATGCATCTTCACGTCAGTTGCTCAATCTCCAAGTTCAAGCGCGCCGCCCAAACCAAGAGCAACTCGGACGAGGACATCTCACCACCGGTGAGAATATATCTTCAAAGTCAATGCTTTCTTCTGACCGAAGCCTTTCACGACCAACGAGCTTTGTACCTTGGTCAGAATTTTCTTCAAATCAGTCGATAAACCATCGGTTTTTGAGAGCTTCTTGCCTTGAGGTAGCTTACCAAGTCGTAAGTATTGTTGTCGGTGAAGGGATCGCATCTCCTCGACCATAGCTTTCACCACTCGTTCTTCTCGTTAGCAGAATGGCGTCTTGGTAATTCTCAGGCTCTCCCGCATCTGTGAGCATCGTACTCATCTGAAGATACCTCGTGGATGCACGATGCTCCCTAAAGATCTTCTCAATGAGGCTCATCATCAAGAGGTTCTGTTGGCTCAACATCATCAACTGTAGGATTTCATCATTGCCGCTAGAGTCTGGAAACATCTCCCCCGTGATCAGGATATGCTACCAGTGCAGGAGGTGGATCTAAATCAAAAGAATCACCACTGGACTTCTCAGTCGGCTTTCCTTGTGAATGTCTCGTATACACTGGTCTTCGATAAACACAGCATCACGACTTCTGATTAGCTTTTCTGCGCGGGGTCAAAAACCTGTACCGAACTCATCTAGCCCATAGCGATGAATATACACGGTCTTGTCTTCACATCAAGCTTCGATCGCTCGTCTTTCGGAATGTGAACAAAGGCCTTGCACCCAAACACGTGCAGGTGATCATACGAGACTTCCTTTCCCGACCAAATCTTGTCCGGTACCTCAAATCTCAAAGGAACACAGGGTGTGAGATTTAAAACAAACAACGGTATTAACGCCTCACCCCAGAAAGAATTCGGAACTGCGACTGCGATAACAAGCATCTCACTCTCTCGATCAATGTTCTATTTAACCTCTCAGCTAACCCATTTAACTGAGGCGTCTTCGGAGTTGTCTTTTGATGTGAATACCGTGCCTCTTGCAATATTCGTCAAAAGGACCACAATATTCACTCCGTTATTCGTCCGAATACACTTGAGCTTTTTTGGTCTGCCTCTCCACCAAAGCGTGAAACTGCTTGAAAACATCCAGCACTTGGTCCTTGGACTTCAGCGTATAAGCCCAGATCTTTCTCGAATGATCTCTACAAGGTAACAAAATACACACCACCACCAAGTGTTCTTGTTTTCATAGGACCACAAACATCAGAGTGAATTAGATCGAGTGTACCTGATTTTGGTGAGTGAGTGGTGTTCTTGAACGCGACTCGGGTCTGCTTCCCAGCCAAGCAATGATCACATCTTCGTAACGAAGGATTCTTCACGCCGGATAAAAGATTCTTCTTGGCTAGTATCATCAATCCCTTTTCGCTCATGTGACTGAGCCGGTTATGCCAAAGCTCCGTCACGCCACCATCGTCGATTGCATTAATGGTCGAGTTTGCAATCTTTGCTTGTGTCACATATAAATGAGATGAAGTCTTTTCTCCTTTCGCCACGATCAACGAGCCTCTAGTGAGCTTCCACTTTCCGTCTCTGAAGTGGCTATGAAAACCTTCATCGTCTAGCTTTCCGGTGGACATCAAACTCATACGAAGTTTCGGGACATGCTTCACGGCTTCAGAATTAATGTATTACCGTTCTCGGTATGCAAGCGCACGTCGCCAATACCGATGGCTGTAGCAATGCCATCGTCTCCCATAATAACTCGTCCAAAATCACCAGAGGTATATGAGCTAAAGAAATCCCGACGCGGTGTAGCATGTATCGTAGCACCGCTATCGATCACCCAACTAGTCTCGTGACTAGTTAGATTAACAACATCGTCGTCTGATAATCTGAACTCTTCGCATTCTTGTTCTCTCTTAGGAACTTTCGACAAACTCTTTTGATGTGCCCCTTCTTGCCACAATAATGACACTCGATGCTAGCATACTTCCCGGACTTGCTCTGCTTCTGATTCTGTCACCCGGGCCTCGACTCTTGCTCCTCCCCCTGTTCTCCGTGATTAGGACATCGGACTGTGAAGAAGAACCTTGTGACTTTCTTCTCATCTCTTCGTTGAGTACGCTGCTCTTCACCAATTCCATCGAACAGATTCCTTTTGGAGCCGAATTGGATAATGACATCCTAAATGTCTCCCACGAGTCTGGCAGTGTACCAAGAAGCCATAAACCTGCACTTCATCGTCAAACTTGATTTCCATTCCAGCTAGCTGATTGATAATTCCTTGGAATGCATTCAGTGATCGGACATGCTGCTCCCTCTTGATACTTTAAACTCATCTGCTTGATTAGAAAAAGCTTATTGTTCCCGGTCTTTCGAACATACAACTGCTCAAGCTTGCTCCATAGTTTCTTGGCATCATTCTCATCGCTTATGTGGTTGAGAACATTATCTTCGACCCATTGTCGAATAAAGCCGCACACCTAACGATTAAGCACTTCCCACTGCTTGTCGCTTTTATCTACCGGTTTCGTCGCATCGAACGCGGGCGAATAATAATCCTTACATATAGAAGATCCTCCATATTCCCTTTCCAAACATGATAGTTCGACCCGTTCAACATAACCATCGACTAGAATTTCCTTCCATGACTTCTAACACGGCACCACAACACAACGCTCTGATACCACTTTGTTGGGGCTGTCGGAAATCACGGGAACCAATATAACGACAATCAACGCAACGGAATAAAAAAACACGGCACTTTTAACGTGAAAAACCCGAACGGGAAAAAACCACGGGATCGATCTCCGATCCAAGGAAACAATCCACTATATACTGAGTTCGACGTATACAACGGACAACACCTCCCGAGAACGTCTCGAGGTAACACCAACCCAACAACACACCGAAACACTACACCGACGAGGCGAGCACACAGCACATCGAGTTACAAACTCGGAACACCAACAATCGTCGAGCTACGAGCTCGGAATACACAAAGAGATAGAAACGGGTTACCACCCAAAAGCGAGGAACCGAACAATCCGAGCCGGTAGATGTGTAGAGCACGTTGAGACGAATCTCCCTCCGAAGTTTGGACTAAATCGGAGCACTGAATCGACGGGATCGGGACTTTTTCTTCTCACCTTTTTCTTCTCACTCTCTCTCTTTCTTTCTCTCGCGCCCTCTCTGCTGCTTTTTCTTTTTGTGTGTGTGCGTGAGTTGTGGTCTTTTTTTTTTTTTTTTTTTTACATATAATAGATAATGGGCTTGACCCATCTTCAGCCCGATGGGCCGGATCCAACAACATTGGATACTTGCCGCCATTGTACTTCGGTGTAAAGGATAATTTAATATAAATCTTTATCAATTTCCATTTCAACAATTAAGGTAATATATATGTATATACGTATATATGTGTGTGTTATCTTTTGCTTTATTTTTTCTTACCGACAATAGGTGAAGTGTATCCTTGAGCAAAATGAAAAGCTTATATGAGAGTGAAATTGATCGAGCAGGGCATGTTAGTTAGCGTAAAGGGCATTCTTGTAGTTACTGCATATTTTACTGGGTTTTTAGTCCTTTTACCAGTATTTGTTAGTGCGACTATGCGTCATTTTTGTAGGGCTTGAGTTCTCTTTCATCAAATTACAAAACAGGTTTCTTCGACTTTTCATTCTTTGCACATGGATTGATCGATTGATTGAAGTCCATAATCTTCTCACAAAACATGTTTCTAACGTAAACGTATACGTGTACTTATTGATAAATGGAAGTCTTGGTAAGGGGACCTCAAACTAGTTTTGCATTTTATACAAAAGACAAAGTTAAGACTAAATGTGTACTCGTTGAGACACACTTAAATATGTATGTGTATCACCGAATGTTATTTCAATGACTACGAAAATGAGCTAGATGTTGACCGTAACAAGTTCAATACGAAGTTAAATTATTAAAAGTGCAAATAAAATTATTAATCCAGACAAACAATCAGTATGATCACTATATTAGTAACAAAATTTAAGTTTTCGTTACTTTTTACAATAAAATTCTATTCGAAAATTAAGTACGATATGTAGTAATCAGCATCAGCAGCCAAGTAGTGACTTTAAATGTTGAAACAATAATCACATATTTAAATTTGTTCCGATATATAACGTTAATGACTTATATTGTAATTTCCAAACATAGGATTAACGACTCTGATATTTAGTAATCTAGATTCATGAGTTGCCCTCTGGTCTAGTTATGTTTAATTTGTTTTATTTTTTTTTGGTACAAAAAATTTTCCAAAGAATATTATGATAAATGGGACCACCCCACATTTTATTAAAATTTGGTATATGAACTGTCACATCCTTTTCTAGCTCTATATCTTCTGTTGCAATCATTAACTGCCAAATGAATATGCCATCATTTGTTTGTCCAAATGATTTGATGTGGAAATGGCTGCCAAATGATTATATTTTGATTTTAGTTTAGGTGCATCATGCTTTTAAAATCGGTTTTTTGAATCGGACCGAAAATTTTAGTGGTTTAAGGTTTATTAGTTTAACCGGTATAAAATCGGCGTAAAACCGATGCTATATATATATATATAAAAATTATATTTTATGAGTAAATTAATCATATAAAATGTGTTGGGGGTTAAAAAGTAATAGTAAAATGGGTGTCAAAAATTAAAATTTATAAACTGATGGTTAAAAATTAATTAAAATAAAACGTATTGGGAGATAACAAATTAATTCTAAAATAAGGTATCAAAATTTAATTTAAAATAAAATCTAAAAATATGCACAATAAGGATTTGAACTCACAACCTTAGAAATGTAACTCTAAAAAGCTAACCACTAGACGACCGCAACACATTTAACCTCTTAATTACTTATTTTCGTGTCTTTTTGTTTAATTTTTTTTCCTTTTTTTTTAAATTAAAGATGAACCGGATCGGATCGGAACCGAATTTCCGACCGGTTCACGGTTTTTCCGGTCGGACCGACCAGTCCGCTCCGATCTTCAAAACCATGGTGCATACAAATAAAATGGATACATAAAATTAAATAAAAATGTCACGGCTCATATGACGAGTGAAAAAGATTTGAATATTTTTGTGTATATCATTGTCTTAGATTAATTTTCAGTATATTTAAATTCGAAATAGAGTAACCTATACAGACAAAACTAATATATTAAAGGCCAAATTATTAAATTAGGTCACTAACTACGTCTCTCGTGTTTTTGGATCACTAAGTTTCATAATTGCAAACTTAGGTCACTAAGTAACATATCTGATTTTTTTTGGGCCACTGGTGATTTTTACGGCGAAAATCGCCGGAAATACGACGTGGCTGCTGACATGTTATTGGCCACGTCGGATTTCTGGCGATTTTCGCCGGAAAAATTCATCGACGACCCAAAAAAAATCAGATATGTTACTTAGTGACCTAAGTTTGCAATTATGAAACTTAGTGACCCAAAAAACACGAGTGTCATAGTTAGTGACCTAATTTAGCAATTTAGGCTATATTAAACTAGAAACCTAAACTAAAGCAAGATCTTTCTTGTACTTTTAAAATTGAATATACATTTACACACATATATATATATATATATATATCAACTATCAATCACAAGTCCATGATGCATAAGCTTCATCTTTAGTACTGCGAAGGAGCATTACCGATTCATTGTCTGTGTTGTAAATACATCAAATATCAACCACAAGCCCATGATGCATAAGCTTCATCTTCAGTACTACGAAGGACATTAATGATTCATTGTTTACGTGTTGTAATAAACATGGCATGTCGACAAACCTTTCTCGTGTAATTAATTTATCATTGATTAATTAAAGAAAACACATATTATCACACCCACACGCACGCCACTCTTGGATATGTGTGCATATTCACACCCTAATTTGGGACAAAATGTTGGAATTTGTAAAAATTCTTTCAAAATTCTATTTCTGTCTCCCTTTTCTCTAAGTTGGATTCAAAATCATTAATTTTAGGGCAATTTTTGTTGGTAAAGATTTTTGATTTATACGAAGGAATATTTCTCTAGAATCGCGTTTAAAATTCACTTTCCAAAAATATTTTGTCTCGGAATAAGACTAGAGAATAAATATTCTAATGCGTTTGTAAATTCAATGTGTTTAGTTGGATGTCTCTGTACTTATTTATAACCCCAAGTTCGATCATTTGGGTCCATTAATGAGTGGACATAACACTTTTAAGGATGATGTTTGTTTACCAACACATACCACCTTTTCGAACACATATACCCTTTTGGGTTTCAGAACACCCTTTTGGGTGACTGTTGGATTTGGGCTTATGGGCCCAAAAGTGGGCATTTAACCTAAGAGCCAAATTTGATCGGGTTTTAATTAAATCGGGGTGTCATCGTCCATCGAAACTTGAAATTGATGAAAGATTCATAAATTACGTTTCGAGGGAAATTTAAAGAATATTGATTTGCTCAAAACCGACGGGTGAATGAGAAATTAAGTTTCTAAGTTAGCCCAATAAAAGAATTAATGGTTTAATAAATGGGTGTAAGGAACTTTGTCGCACATTTATTAGACACTAAAGTTTTGTTAACGGGTTACCTTGTGTAGGTAATTCAAATGGACTTGCTTAAAGGATGGACTCCAGTGGGCTTAATGGGCTAGTGTGATTTTGGCCCAAGTGATGGCACCGTCGAAGCCGAGGCCGATTCCGCGCCCGCGTCCGGGCCGAGGCCGAGCCCGCGCCCCAGGCCGAGGTCGAGGTCGAGCCCGACATCGAGCCGTGCCAAGTGAGCAATGGGCGCTTTGTAGGCGCACTTTTCGCACGCCGTATCGTCGCTATGAGCTATTGGAGCCAAAAATTTTGGTCGGCGATGACGTGGCAGATTAGTGTTAACGTGGAAAGCATGACACACGTACATGTGATGATGAGGTGGCGTTGCGTAAGCGATGACTGAGCTAGTTGAGTTTGCATGACTCGTTGGGTTAGTGGGACACTCGAATCCTGACCGTTGGACCGACCCGACCCGACCCGAGAATATGAAGAGTTGGATCGAGAATCTTCCCAATTGCGGGGCAGTCCAGAAGTTGCGAATGTTCGCATTCTGGCCTCGAAAGTCAAAAAGTGAGGAAAGCCAAAGGTTGCAATAAATGGCAATTAAGTCCCTACTACACTCGAACTGCTATAAATAGGCCCCCATACGAGTTGAAAATTCATTCATTCCAACACCAGCATTGCATAACACACTCCCGAGCTCCCCGAGTTCCCAAAGCAAGAAAAGCTCGAGTTTCGAGTACGATTCGTCCGAAAACTCAAATCATTGTGATGCGATAAAGAGTTTCGAAGTCGTTGTATCTTGGGGACGATGGCCAATAACCGAGAGCACGAGAATATCGGGGCGATTTCTTCTTACGGAGAGTATTAAATACACGCCTCGACTCACCGTCCGAATAATTTCCGACATCAAGTTGTCGCTGACCAGACGCGACCCAACCACCGAACCAACAATCATAAGACGAAATCCCATTCGTGTCTGACCGATGGCAACCAACGAAGCAACCTTCACTACGAGCAACCACGTCGAACACCCCGCAAAGTTCAACGGGACCGAGTTCAAACGGTGGGAGTAGAAGATGACCTTCTATCTGACCACCCTGAACCTTGTCCATTTTCTGACGGAGCTTGCTCCGACTGTGACAGAAAACGCAGCACCAATTGAGGGTGCAAATGCTGACGGTGCATATGCTGCTGCACAGGCTAAAAATGCTCAATACGAGCAGGAGAAAGCGACATTAGATGCATGAAAGCACAATGACTTCATGTTTCAGAATTATATTCTGAACGCCCTGGAAGATTCCCTATACAACGTCTATGAAGTGGCTACGACTGCGAAAGAGTTGTGAGAATCGTTAGACAAGAAATATAAGATCGACGATGTTGGACTGAAAAAGTTTATAGTCGGCAATTTCTTGGACTACAAGATGACTGATTCCAAACTAGTATTGGATCAGGTCTGTGATCTGCAACTGATCATCACAACATGCATGTGGAGAATATGCAAATCAGCGAATCCTTCTAGGTAGATGCTATTATCGAGAAGCTACCGCATCTGTGTAATAACTTCAAGAACTACCTCAAGCACAAGTGTAAGGAAATGAGGCTTGAGAACCTGATTATGAGGCTTCGGATCGAAGAGGACAACCGAAAGATCGATGCCAATAACAAAAGGTAAGCATGGAGGCAAGAGTCAACCTAGCTGAGCCGAGCTCCGGCAATAAACGAAAGAGGCCGGAGTCAATGCAGAACAAGCACAAGTCGAATTCCAAGAGAATTAAGGGCAACTGCTACAACTGCGATAAACCTGGGCACATGGCCAAGGACTGTCGCCAGAAGAAGAAAGACGGTCAGAATCGGGCTCACCAGGCCGAGGAAAAGAAGCTGGCGACGGAGCTGTCAGAGCTAGACCTTGCGGCAGTCGTGTACGAGGCAAACGTGGTGAATAACCCGAACTCCTGGTACATCGACAGCGGAGCAACCTGCCATATTTGCTCCGACCAAGAGATGTTATCCACCTACACACTGATATCGGGTATGATGCTTTATATGGGGAACGCAGCTACGTCCAACATCGTAGGATTGGGACGACTGGTGCTGAAGATGACCTCCGACAAGGAGCTGACGCTTGTGAACGTGCTGCATGTCCCAAATATCCGCAAGAACTTGGTCTCCGGCTCACTGCTCAGCAAAGTCGGGTTTAGACAGGTGTTTGAAGCTGACAAGTATGTACTGATAAAAAATGGTTACTTTATAGGCAAGGTCTACCTCGAGAGGGGGCTGTTTAAATTGAATGTAATGCTTGTAAAGCGCGAGATTAATCTCGCTGATAATAAAGTCAGTTCTTCTTATTTGGTTGAGTGTTCTAATTTATAGAATGGTAGATTAGAATACGTGAGTTTAAACAAACTGAAGAAGTTAATAAGTTTAAACTTACTTCCACAGATGAAAGTCGATTCACAACAGAAGTGTTAAGTATGTGATGAGGCAAAAATGGCCAAAGCACCATCTTCTCTGTTGAGAGAAACAACTCGCCTCTAGAACGGATCTATACTAGGCTTGTCAATGGAGTAAGGATTCCCCGTCCCCGCGGGGATCCGCCCCGAATAGGACTGGGAATCTCCGGTATTTTATCCCCGTGGGGCGGGATGGGGAGAGATTTTTCCTGATATAGTGTAATATTTAATTAATATTTTTATATCCAATTATATTATTATAATATAAATAATATTAGAATGTAGTCTAAATAATATTTAAATAATATAAATAATATTAAAATATAGCTTAAATAAGACTTAAATAATATAAATATATTAAAATATAGTTTAAATAATATAAATAATATTATAATATAGTTTATAATATAAAAAGTATATATTTTTAAAAAATATGGCCGGGGCGGGGAATCCCCGGGGGGATGGGGATGGGGACGATTTTTTCCCCGATTGCTTCGTGAGGACGGGGACGGGGATTAGATCCCCGCCCCCGCCCCGCCCCGCCCCGCCCCGCCCCGTTGACATCCCTAATCCATACCGATATATGCGATCTGAAATTCGTGCAAACTAGAGGTGGAAAGAAATATTTTATTACGTTTATCGACGATTGCACGAAGTACTGTCACGTGTATCTTTTAAGTGGAAAAGATGAAGCGCTTGACGCCTTTAAGAGATACAAGAGTGAAGTTGAGAATCAACTTAAGATTAACATAATACGAAGTGACAGAGGAGGGGAATACATGGCACCATTCGTGGAATTTTGCCGAGAGCATGACATAATTCATCAAACAACGGCGCCATATTTACCTCAATTAACGTTGTTGAACGCAAAAATAGAACTCTCAAAGAGATGATGAATGCGATATTGATTAGCTCAGGGTTACCCCAGAACTTGTGGGGGGAAGCCATCCTTTCAGCAAATCGCATTCTAAATATATTGCCACACAAAAAGAGGGATAAAACACCGTATGAGCTGTGGAAAAATCGAAAATCATTATACGGTTATCTGAAAGTATGGGGGTGCCTAGCAAAGGTTGAAGTACCGAAACCAAAGCAGGTTAAAATAGGACCCAAAACTGTTGACTGCATTTTCATCGGATATGCAAGCAACAATACTGCATACAGATTAATGGTGCATAAATCGGAGATCACTGACTTGAATGTTGGGATGACAATAGAATCAAGAAATGCCGTATTCTTTGAAGATGTCTTTCCAAAGAAGGAAAGAAAAGAAATAAATTCTGAAAAAAGAACGTATGATGCCGTCGCTCCTCAAGAAGAGGAAGAACCGAGGCAAAGCAAGCGAAAGAAGGTACCCAAGTCATTCGGGCCCGATTTCCTAACTTATATGTTAGACGACGAACCTCGAACATTGCAAGAAGTTCTGTTTAGTCAAGAAGCTCCGTTCTGGAAAGAAGCTGTGAACAGCGAAATTGAATCCATCATGCAGAACCACATTTGGGAGTTGGTAGATCTCCCAAAAGGGTGTAAACCTTTAGGATGCAAGTGGATCCTTAAAGAAAATATAAAACTGATGGATTAATTCAGAAATATAAGGCTCGGTTAGTAGCCAAGAGGTTTATGCAAAAAAAGGGTACGATTTCTTCGACAACTACTCACCCGTAACAAGGATTACGTCCATATGGGTTCTTTTTGCTAGTGTCGCATTATATGACCTCGAGGTACATCAAATGGATGTAAAAATAGCATTCCTAAATGGGGAACTCGAGGAAGAAATCTACATGAAACAGCCCGAAGGGTTTATCGTACTCGGGCAAGTGAACAAAGTATGCCGACTCGTGAAGTTGTTTTACGGGCTTAAACAAGCACCAAAGCAGTGGCACCAAAAATTCGATATGACTATGTTATTGAATGGATTCAAGATCAATGAGTGTGACAAGTGTGTTTACATTAAGGGCACACCCGATGAATTCGTGATTGTCTGTCTCTATGTTGACTACATGTTAATCATGAGAAGCAATCAGAAAGCGATCGTGAACACAAAAGACATGTTGAAAAGTCATTTCAACATGAAGGATATGTGTTTGGCTAACGTCATTCTTCGGATAAATGTCACTAGAACACCCGAAGGAATTATGATGACACAATCTCATTATGTTGAGAGCGTGTTAAAGAAATTCAATGCATTTGATGATCCTCCGGCTAGGACTCCGGTAGATCCAAATGTGCACTTAGCGAAAAACAGAGGAGAACCCATATCACATCACGAGTATGCTCGGACGATTGATAGTCTGATGTATCTATTGAATTGCACTCGACCTGACATAACATATTCAATCAGTAAACTTAGTAGGTTTACGAGTAATCCCGGGAGTAGTCTTGGACAGCCTAGAGAAGGGTGCTCAGATATCTGAAGCACACTATGAATCATGACATACTCTACTCGACATATCCAGCAGTTCTTGAAGGATACTTCGATGCTAACTGGATATCAGATAGCAAAGACTTCAAATCCATGAGTGGTTACGTGTTTACCATCGCTGGAGGAGCAATATCATGGAAATCTTCCAAACAAACCTCCATAGCTCGATCCATGATGAACTCGGAATTTGTTGTGCTAGATAAAGCCGACGAAGAAGCTGAGTGGCTTAGAAATTTTTGGAAGATATTCCATGCTGGAATAAATTGTGCCGCCAATAATGATACATTGCGACAGCATGGCCGCAATTGGCAGGGCACAGAGTAGCATGTACAACGGAAAGTCTCAACACATTCATCGAAGACATAATACCGTAAGACAATTAATCTCTAGTGGAATAATCTCCATTGACTATGTGAAGTTAAAAAAGAACATAACAGATCCTTTGACGAAAGGTATCGCTAGAGACAAACTTTATGACGCAGTAAGGGGAATTGAGCTAAAACCCACACACCCAAACAAGGGGCTCGGTGGTAACTCAACCTTGATGAGTGGAGATCCCATAAACTTGGTTCAATGAGACAATTAAACTGAGACCAGTTCGTAGCTTACTTGGAAACATGTCTAAGAAGCTTATTCTCGTAAGTTGCCCAAGTAATTATTCGATGACGTGTGGTAAATGGTAAACAATTTTGCTTTTAATGATGGCTATACCCAAAAGGGTGGAGTACTTCGGGATACTCCAGGATTCAAGTCATAATGGTCGATTATCTATATAAGTGCGAAGTGAGGCAGCTTCAATGGTAACACTTATGAATCCCAGATATGGTCCACGGCTAAAAAGGACACAACATGAGATTCGAAAGAAATTAGATTCGTCATTGTGTGTATGCTGTTGTCTTGGTTTACACAAAAAGTTGTCAGTTCAAGACATCATGTTCACTGAGCAACGAGTGAACCCGATAACATTTCACTAGGGAAGGTTCAAAGCCACAAGATACCTATCATGATGCAATGATGGGTCGTCGAGCTTTTCTTGCTAGAATCAGCATGCATTTGCATTAATTTCCATTCATATAGGGGAATGTTGGATTTGGGCTTATGGGCCCAAAAGTGGGCATTTAACCCAAGAGCCAAATCTGATCGGTTTTGACTAAATCGGAATGTCATCGTCCATCGAAACTTGAAATTGATGAAAGATTCATAAACTACGTTTCGAGGGGAATTTAACGAATATTGATTTGCTCAAAAACGATGTCGGGTGAATGAGAAATTAATTTTCTAAATTTAGCTCAATAAATGTGTTTAAATGTCTAATAAATAAATAAAGGGAACTTTGTCCCACATTGATTAGACACTAAAGTTTCATCATCTTATAAAGGGTTACCTTGTGTAGGTAATTCAAATGGACTTGCCTAAAGGGTGGACTCAAGTGGGCTTAATGGGCTAGTGTGATTTTTGCCCAAGTGGTAGCCCGAGGCCGAGCCCGACACCGACCCGAGCCATGCCAAGTGCGCAATGTGCGCTTTGTAGGCATACCCTTTTTGGTGCATGTGGGAAGGGTACTGCCTCCTCGGGCCGGGGGGTTGCCCCTTGACCCCACCCGCTGCCCCTAGACCCCGCAAGGGGACGCAGCCCCCCTTAACCCCCACTTGGTTTTGAGTTCCGGAATAAACATTTTCCTAGCGTGCACTCGCACCTCCTAACTCGTGTACGCTTTATTCCCAATTACACTAAAATACATAACAATCATCCATCATTTTAGTGCAATTCCTTTAAGACAAACAACACAAAACAAAAATTTATGCGTAAACGAAAATGTTATAAAAGATTGAATTTCCATCTTAGTACACTACACATTTCAAATACTCGAGAAGATATGTTGTCCTAAGATTGAACTCTTCGACCCATTTGAATACATGAAGATAGTGCACACACAGGTCTTCAGAATAAACAAACTAAACCCGACACTATTATAAGCATTGTGTCCATATCCATATATGAATGTACATAAACTAAGTCCAATGTTTCTTAAAGCGGAAAAACTTCACATTCACATAGGTAGCTTTCTTCGTGCTCTGCACCTGCACTTTTTCAAAGGAGCTATTAAGATTATACTTCAACCTACTGTCATGCAGATTCGAGCACGTATCCCATGATGATATGTAAAATACTATGTGCTCAAAGTTCCAAGTGTAAGCTTTCCTTATTGAATTCATGCTTTAATGTTAAATCAGAGGGGAATTGAGTATCTTACTATTAGAAATCAGACGGACTTTAACCCCATCCCGATTACAGATTTATTAATCAAATCTCTAGCCAAAACCCTTCGTCAAGTGGTCCGCCAAATTTTGTTACGATATAACATAGTCAACATATATCACCTCATTCGTAATTAATTCACGAATCATGTTATGTCTAACCCCTATGTGTTTTGACTTTTCATTGTACATATGACTATAAGATTTTGTCAAAGTGGCAGAGCTATCACAAATGGATAGAGATAGGTGATATCGGTTTAGGCCACAACGGAATCTCATAGACTAAATTTTTCAACCATTCAGCTTCTTTACTAGCAGCTGCTAGGGCAACAAATTCAGATTCCATTGTCGAGTTCCTGATATAAGTTTGCTTCTTAGAAGCCCAAGATATTGCACCTCCTCCAAGCTAGAATACACATCCGCTTGTTGAGGAATGATCCTCCGGATTCGAGATCCAATTAGCATCACAGTATCCTTCTAGAACAGAAGGGGATCCAACATAAAATAAACTATAATTTATAGTTTTCTTTAGGTACTTAAGCACCCACCTAATTGCTTGTCAACGAGGTGTACTTGGATTACTAGTAAACCTACTAAGTTTTCCAACACCATACGCAATGTCCGTCTTTGTGCTTGTCATGACATACATTAAGCATCCAATCACCTTCGAAGACTCAATTTGTGAAACTTGCTCACCTTTATTGGGCAAAAGTTTCATACACGTATCTAAAGGAGTAATCATAGGACTATAGTCAAAACATTGAATTTCTTTAACACTTTCTCAATATAATGAGATTGTGTAATTGCAATTCCTTTATTTTCACGTTTGATCCTAATTTATAAGATCATGTTAGCCTCCCCCATATCTTTCATGGAGAATATAGATGACAAAAATTCCTTAGTCAAATCGACTTGTTTCTGATCAGTGCCAAAATCAACATGTCATCAACATACAAGCAAATGATGACTCCAATACCTAAGTTATCAAACTTGTTGTATACACACTTGTCTGCTTGGTTCAAATTGTAACCGCTGGACAAGACCACTTCATCAAACTTTTGATGTCATTAATTAGGTGCTTGCTTCAATCCATACAAGGATTTAACAAGTTTACACACCTTGTTCTCATTTTCCGGCATGATACAACCTTCAGGTTGTTTCATATAAACTTCATCATCTAATTCACCATTCAAGAATACAATTTTCACATCCATTTGGTGAATTACGAGATTGTGAATAGCTGTCACTGCAATCAATAATCTAATAGTCGAGATACGAGCAACGGGTGCATACATATCAAAATAGCCAATTTTCGTTTTTTTGTTTAAACCCTTGAATGACTAATCTCGCCTTGAACTTTTCAATTGTTCCATCGACTCTCATCTTTCTTTTGAAGATCCATTTGCAACCCAAAGGTTTGCAAACTGGTGGTAAATCGGATAACACCCAAGTGTTATTTCCCAAAATGGAATCCATCTCATCATTAATTGCTTCCTTCCAAAAAACAACATCCTAAGACTTCATTGATTCGTCAAATGTCTTTGGATCGTCCTCAACATTAAAGCAATATAGGTATTGGGTCGAAACCCCATCCCTGGAACCCTCAATTAAATATAACTGAAAATCAGGTCCATATGAGTTTGGTTTCCTTCCCCTTTTGCTTTTCCTAAGTTCAAACGATTTATTACTAGATATTTATAACTTTCCTCCTTACCACTTGTGATAGAAATCAGGTCATTAGGTCTAGGTATACTTGAGAAACGATTATCATCAAAAATTGCATCTCTCGACTCAATCACGGTGTTAACCGAAACAGAATCGTTAGGTTCGATAAACATAGAACCTATAAGCCTTGGAATGCTCAGCATATCCAATAAAGATACAATCTATACCGCCACTAGAGGCGCTATCCCTAGGACCCCGCAAGGGGGCGCAGCCCCCTTGATCCTCGCTTGGTTTTAGATTCCGGAATAAACATTTTCCGAGCGTGCACTCCGCACCTCCTAACTCGGTACGTTTTATTCCCAATTACACTAAAATATATAACAATTTTGCAAGCCCTATCATAATTTTATTTAGTGTTAAGATATGCAGAAAAAAATTAGTTATAAAGATCGGATTCTTATACTACCACTTCATTGTTCTGCAAAAATAATATATTGTAAATAGAGGTGTTCATAAGGTTTGAAAAACCGTAACCAAACCGGCGGTCAACGGTTCGGTTAACCTCAGTCAACGGTTTCGGTTCAAGCCGTAATCGAAGCGTTGTTTACGACGGTTCGGTTACGGTTTTTCATTTTGCTAACCGTGAACCGGTGGTTATGAACCGTGTTTAATATAATAATAGGACTAATTGAGATTTAAGATTTTACATTTTATAATTGAAGTTGGATTGAACGTTGGACTTTATAATTTTATTTATTTTTTATTAAAGTAACCATCGATGAGCGTTGATTTTTAATTTGTGTTTCTTTTCTCAACGATCATAAAATTGATCGTTATATGTTATGTTTTAATTTTTTTCAATTCATTCCCAATGATCATAAAATCAACGGTACAAAGGAAGATGTCTACGACGAGTGCTCGTCGAACACTATCAAAAGCCATTTTTTTTTAATATTCAAGGTGTATTTGCTATTTTTTTTTATTGAATGTGATTTTTCCAATAAATTTCTAATTTGTAATGGAAAGTTATTTACATTATTATAAAATTCAATTTTTTAAATTTATTTTTCAATTACTGCATAGGAAAAATGTTCAAATAATGAATATTTGGAACCGTAATCCGGCCGTTCCAAATCGGAACCGGAACCGACACGGGCGGTTCCAAACCGTAACAGTAACCATGGTTATCACGATTTGGTTACGGTTAGAGGTTTTTACTAACCGTAAATCGGCGGTTCATAACTGAGAATCGTAATCGTATTCAGATGAACAAGTCTAATTGTAAGTTTGTAATACAAAAGGACAATATGATGACTCTTCATAAAGCACATCATAACATTTTTGTAAGTTTCTTCCTTATTTCTAAGTTTCACAGAATTGGTCCTTGGAAAAAAAATATCAGACAGGGCTCTAGACGCCATCTTAAAATTACCAAAAGGGTCTCAAACCAAATAAACCTTTATTGAATTTCGTTGTATTTTTAGCAAATTTATTTATTATTATCACATTAGCAGCATTTATGATACTCTATCGTCAATAAATATGTTTAATTTATTAGTTTGTTTTCATATAATTTAAGCTTGGTTTACACTATTACTCAATTTCATATATAAATATTATTAAATTTATCTATGTCAATATTTAACTTATTTTAATAATATTACGATTAGTTGCAAATATAAGTAATATGATACAAACAAACGTTATGATATTTTTGCAAATTAAACTTTAAACTCATATTTATCGAAAGTTGACCGATGTGACTGCATGTTACAATTTTTTTCTTTTCACTTATATATATAATAAAGAGATGAGAGAATATAACTGACAAATAAAAATAAGGCTAAATTAGGGTTCAGGTCCACTTAAGCATGTTTCCTTAAAATTTCAAACCCCAACATGTTTTAAAATATAGAGAATGATCCATTTTATACTTTCATTAGAGATAAGGACCAATTTGCGATGAAATGTCTTATATACCCTTATTACTTCAGAAAATTGCTTAAAATGCCTTTGTTAATTACCCTTCAAACACGCAAATATTACGGGAACATGACATTGTCATCCTCATGCGATCGATCTTCCATCCGGATCTTCACGTTAATGTTTAAATAAGGAGAATTCGATCTCAATTTGCATATGGGTGTTAGAAATCGAGGAAAACCACAAGATTAATTTTCGACGACGTAAGATCTAAGCTTTGTAAGAAATTTTTTCTTTAAATCATGTAGAAAATTGAAATGGGGAAAATCTCGATTTTAATGGCTGAATATGTTGGATTCGACTCAATTTGATCATGGGTCTTAGTAATTGAAGGGTATTATTGATGTTAACCATGGTATAACGAAGAATTTTGATGGGACATAAGATTGAGCCCTTTGCTAATTAAAAACGTTTAGCCGGTAACACTTCATGCTTTCTGGGTAACAATTCATGCAACAAAAATACCACGTGCCTTGAGTTTATAACAGATGTTGCCAAAACGAACACATAAGTAGAAAAAAATAACGACTCGTCACCAGTAAATAACACATGTTGTACACAAGTAAAGCAAAGAGAAATAGATCGGAAACCGCCGGCAACACCCAAAAACACTGAAACCGCTCGAGTCTCTGACACAATTGACAGGATAAGGTGAAATCGACGTCAATTTCTCATGTAATCAACGAAAAAATATGAAGCTTATCGTGGAATATTGCGTTAAATACAATTCGAAAATCTCGTTGAAAAATAGGTGAAATCTCGAGTTTAATGGCCAAATAAGGTGGATTCGACTCAATTTGATCATGAGTCTTTGTAATCGAAGAAGATTATTAATGTTAATCATGGAATAGCGAAGAATTTTGATGAGACCTAAGATTGAAACGTTTATTAATTATGAAGTTGGTTGGTAACACTTCATGTATTCTGCATAACAGTTCATGCGTTCTGGGTAACATTTCCTGGATAACAAGCAAGAGACTAAGAGGAATAGACAAAAAACAACCGACGACACCCAAAAATAAATGAAACCGTTGGAATCTCCGAATTTAGTGAACGAATAAAGTTAAATCGACCGTAATTTCTCATAGGTCTTCATTATCGACGAAATTTTTTAAATTTGATAATGAAATAATACTTCAAACCAATTCAAAAATCTCGAGGTGAAACCTCAATTTTAATGGTCGAAAATCGTGAAATCAACCCAACTTGATCACAAGTCTTGATAATGTAAGGAAATTATTGATGTTAATCATGGAATAATGCGAAAATTAGTTTTTCCCAAAATTGAAATATTTTTTAGCGTAATAACACTTTATGCACTGATTATAACACATACACATCAAAAGAAAACGCTTCAGTAAGAACATTCTAGAAGGTTCTAGATTGTCAGAGAATATTAACAGGATAATGACTGATATTATCACATTGCCTTCAAATAATACCACGTGTCTGATAATAAATAACCATATGAACCCAATTATAACATAATTATAGATATTGGTACTACATAATATCTTCTCAGTACCACATTACTAATTCGATTAATTTTGTTCAAAAATGCACTTTTTTCCGGATGTATAAGATTGACATTCATGGAATAGATGATACGATAAAGCTAAACCACCAAATTCCTTTACAAGTCACGTTATGCGAATGTTAATGTTGAAAGTACAATGTTGAAGTCATTAGTCATGTAAACATATACTCTTTCATTCCAAAACTTAGACTATATCAATCTCAATGAACATAACTTTACGAAATTCATCAGAAACTTGTTCAAAGTTCAACATTAAATCGTGAATAACATTTTATAGACCATATTCCCTAAATCCTAAGCTCTGAACCCTAAACCCAGGCCTCGAACCCTAAGCCCTAAACCCGAAAAATTTTTATTGTTGCATCCTATAAATCACAAGTTGTACATCATATTACCAAATTTTTGTGTCGTAAATCCTTAATCTTAACCCCGAAACCGTAAACCCAAAAACAAGCCTATAGAAACCCTAGCATGTAAACTGTAATCTGTAACAGATCATTCGTTTCGAATAACACTTACTGGTAACACTTAATCCTTTACTAGTACCGTTTTATGTATTTTAAGAGAATTTCTAAGATTTCGCCAAATATCAAGTCGAAATCAATATTCATACCACACCACATATAAATCTCAAACCCCAAATACTCAAATTTAGAAATCACGAATAACATATACTAGTATTCCTGCACATTCATACGTGTATGCATTTACATATTATTTTATATTTAAATTTATTACTTAAATAATTGAAGGTAACTTCCACAATTTTTAATAAATTATTAATTTTAGAAAAAAATTTGATTGGTTATCAGATACACCAAATTGACAGTTTTTAACTTGGCTTGAGCATTAATAAAAGAGTATAGATTATGATGCAAAAGAGATAATAACTTATGTTTGCCAATAAAGGACCATATGTTTACATGACTAATAACTTCAAAATTCGACTAATAACATTACCATTCGAAGATTGTGTCTTTTAAAGAAATACAATGGTTTAACATCATCAAATCTTATATTTCCATGAATGACAATCGTATATATCCGAAAAAAGCACATTTGTGAATGAAATTAATAGATTTATTGTTGTGGTACTGAGAATTGTTACCCAGGATGCAAGAAGTGTTACCCAACAAGCGTGTTAATTCACATTTTTCCGAATAACTTCGAAATTCCGCCCAAACGACGAGCGATGAAGCCAACATGGTGGCACAACGTAATATTCAGACTATGGGTCACTCAAGTTTATACATAATACTTGCAATTTTGGCCGAAAATATTATTCAATTCACAATTTTTTTCCTTATTCGCGTTAAGAATTTCAAAAAATTCGCATCCCAAATAATACATTCGATGACGTTAAGATCAGAAAAAGCCATCGATTGCACATCGAATTTGATTTGTTGGAGGGACGATGCTCATGGGAATCAATATGAAATATACGAAAAATGTCAATCGTCGAAAGTCAATTTTAATATATTGATACTACTTATTAACCATATTGGAACACGATATTGACATATAATAAAACTTTATATATATATATATGTGTGTGTGTGTGTGTGTGTGATAACAAAATATCGTAAGATAATAACATAAAAGTGGCTTTCGATACTTGTTCTTATAAAGTATTTAGTAAGGGTATTTTGGTCAATTCGAAGTTTGGGTCTTTTAACCTAAACTTTCAGCGAAATGAGTCTTTAAAAATTATTTTTTCACCGGGATCTGAAATCTATTTTAAAACTATAATAGAGCCTGAAACGAAATTGACCCAAAAATAATAAAGAGTTGGTCAAGTTATAAACTATACAGTTAAAGAAATACATCTACCTCTCTAAATAGTGATGTATACAGTATGTAAATAAATGGGAGAGAAAATGGGATTACATTTTGACCCATTCAGTACCTACTACAAATTTATTACAAATAAATTTTACCCAAAAAGTCAGTTATATATTACAACTATTGACGAGCTAGCACATGCATTTCCATTAATGGGATTGCAGACAAACGCCTACTTACAAGATCTCCACTGGAAAACTACTTAGAATAAAATAAAGAAAGAAAAAAAACCATGGTTTCTGATGATAATGGAGGAGAAGCTGCTGCTGCCGCTGCATTAGAGCCCATGAGCCCAAGTGCTCAGTTTCTCAAAAGCTCGGTGATGTCCCTCACAATCCTCGGAGTTTTGGAATCCGACGTTCCCATCGACGATTCTCACACCATGCAGCTTCTCAGAGATGTCTTCTTACCCATAAACCCTAGATTCTCATCGATCATGGTTAGTGTGTGTTTTATGGTCCTAATTTCTTGATTGTTTTCTCTGCGTTTTTTTCTGTCATAAATTCTTCGATCGAATGCAGGTGACGGACAGCAAAGGGAAGAGAAAATGGAAGAGGGTCGAGGTGGATCTCGCTCAGCACGTCCAAGTCCCGACGTTTCCGGCCGGAGAAATGTCGGTGGACTACTACGACCGGTGTTTCACGGAGTACCTCTCGAACCTCAGCGGCCAGGCGCTGCCGGAGCACCGTCCCCTGTGGGAGATTCACGTCGTCAAGTACCCGACGAGGAGCTGCGCCGGGAACGTGGTGTTCAAGCTCCACCACTCGCTAGGCGACGGCTACTCCCTGATGGGAGCGCTCCTCTCGTGCCTCCAGCGCGTCGACGATCCCCTGATGCCGCTGACTTTCCCGACGACGCAGTCGAGGGACGGCGGCCGCCGCGGAGGTCTAAGGGTTCCGAGGTTCTTCAAGGGGCTGACCAACACGGGCTGCGAGTTCGCGTGGGGCCTCGTGAAGAGCTGCGGCTGGGTCAAGGACGACGTGTCGCCGATCCGCTCCGGCGTCGACGGCGTCGAGTTCCGGCCCATCGTCACCACCACCACGGCGTTCTCCATCGATCAGATCAGGAAGATTAAGACGAAGCTTAAAGTGGTACGTAAACGTACTTTTTCTCAGCACTGGAATTTGCACACAACTTCAAGGGCACGATGATTTTGTGTAACGGCGGCTGTTTTTTTGCAGACCATTAACGATGTAATAACGGGGACGATCATCTTAGGGACGCGGCTGTACATGCAGAAGCAGAGCCCCGGCTCGGGGACGGCGAGGTGTACGGCGCTGGTGCTGCTCAACACGAGGGCCGTCGGTGGCTACACGACGGTGAGGGAGATGATAAAGCCGGACGCCGGCATGCCATGGGGGAACCGCTTCGCGTTCTTACACGTGCCCATACCGGAGCTAACCGCCGCCGAGATGCAAGACCCGTTGAGCTACGTCGTAAAAGCAAGGAAGATGATAAGGAGGCAGAGGAATTCTGCGGCTGTGATCTTGACCGGTCAACTCCTTGAGATCATAAGGAAGATAAGAGGTCCTGAGGTAATGTATGTTTTCTATGTTTACGTAAACCCTTTTCCAAGAAATAATATATATTGTTATTATTACTAACTTTATATTAAAAAGTAAATATAGAAACTTTGCGACCGTTCATTCATACGTAATGTATGTTTTTGTATGATTACGAACCCGTTTCCAAGATAAATTTATAAATTTTTCTTTTTTTTTACTAGAAAAATAGATATAAAACAACTAACTATTTTTTTTATATTCAAAAGTAAATATGGAAACTTTGTGTCCGTTCATTCATACGTAATAATTGGAGACAGTACATTCTTACCAAGAATATTAAAGATCTGTGTCCTGTCTACCAGCATCTTTCAGTAGACTGGTTATATATGTTTAAAAATATTATCTTGGCATGCATTTCCAGTGGATAATTTATCATGTGGCTATGAATATTATTAATTTTTATATAATATTGCTATAGTATTAGTTATTTTTTTCTTTTTTAAAAAATGACTTGTTCTAATCAATCCTTAATTTTGTTTATTTTTCGCTGTAAATTGACCTTCAATCCCAAATGTGTGTGTATGTATATGTATGTATATATTATATATACAAATGTCTAGGTCAATCCCTATTAAAACATATTTTTGACCATTTATATCAAATTCATCTCGATTCTCGCAATTTTGTTTTCCGACATATAGTAGATTCTTTAGATGTGGGATGCCATAGGTCTCACTAAAAACAGAAACTATTATCTTTGGAATGACTTATCACTTGGGAAATAAAAAATGGTGTGCTTTTGTCTATTTCTTTTTTCATCTATATCTTACTTTATATATACGTGTTTTCATTTTTTAGATCACAACATTTGATAATTGAAAAAGTATATCACTAACTTTATATGTCAAAAGGTAATATTTTCAATTTCAGATCACTAAATATATATTTCGATTTTGGGTAATTAAATATACAATTTTTCAATTTTAGGTCACTCATTTGGTAAATAATTTTGTAAACATAGTGACCCAAAATTGAAACATGTATACATAGTGACCCAAAATCGAAAAATATATACTTAGTGACCTAAAATTGAAAAGATAACATAAAATTGTTTCGACATACAAAACTAGCGACCTCGTTTTGCAACTATCAAATAGTGACTCAAAAATTAAAATATGTATACTTTGTGAACTAATTTTATAAGTTTGCCTAATAATAGTAATGTAACAAACAGGTGGCCGCACGATTCATCCATGGGACGTTAAAGAACACGAGCATGGCGATTTCGAACCTAATCGGGCCTATGGAACAAATGGCCTTGGCCAAGCAGCCCGTTAAAGGCCTCTACTTTGCCGTCGCCGGCCCGCCTCAGGTATCAATCAAATTCTTTTCCTTTTTTTCTTTTTGTCGATATCAATTTTCAACACCCTTAATTCAAGTTTATTTTTCTTTTTCTTTTTCCTCGAATGACGATGATGATTATATATCAGAGCTTGTCGGTGACGATGATAAGTTATGTGGGGAAGCTGAGAGTCGCGATGACGGCGGAGAAGGATTTCATCGACACCAACAAATTCAAATCGTGCATCGAACATGCCTTCGACGCTATCTCAAAAGCCGCACTCGATGGGGAATCATAGTACGTAACCACACGTTATTAATTATTTATACGGACTCCGATTTTGAAATCACAGTCTTTGGGCTCGTCCGAATATTATTTATGTGCTATGGGAAGAATTATATCATCTCGATACGATTTATTATTACAGCTATGTTATGAGACTCGAGGTGTAATTTGTCCTGTTTAAAAGCAACAACATTGCATTTTGTTGGAAAACTAGATGTTGTTAACGCTTTTAAAAAGATTGATGAGATCAAATGTCCCAATGTGTGTCCCACTGGGATACACCTTGTGACAGATGATCCCATCCGTATAAAAAAGATGTCTTGTCTAATATTAGCTCGTAGAACTTATCTAGTATTTTGACCCAATCTAAATCCGCTATAAAATGGCTCTGAAATTTGACAAGTCACTACTACCGGTGATGCTTACCTTTTTTATAAACAAATTTTGAAACCGGGTGTCTGGAGTACTACCGAATTGTTTGACGCTTAACTTTTTTAATTCATGAATTGTTTTGGCGACTCCCATCGGACGCTCAAGTCAGATTCATCATCATCGTATTTCATTCCTCTTCGAAACGTCACAAATAGTTGTTTTAAGTTTAGAGTGGAGTCAGAGTTCAATACCTGGATCTGGTAGTTTGCCTTGGCTATTTATAAGAACGGAGTCACCACCTTGATGTCTTCTGATAACTACCAACGTCGGCCCACTCCTCGAGCCTCCCACGTTTCATGGCGAAGTCTTCCATTATCCCGCGTCTTCCACTTTGATGAGTGTGCGGAGCAGTTCCTCGCTTAATGTTTTCCAGTTTAAGTATCGAGAATCACTCCCTTGGGCTTCCTGTTTCTTCTTGGAAGCCCCACCGGCTCCTTGATTAAAGTGTAGGAGCCTCCTAAGGGCCTCTTAGCTGGTCCCTCGGTGCCTCTCTCCTTCTGAACACTCGAAGGTACCCATCGTCAGGGTACGACTCCTTCAACGCCCTCTACTTCTGAAAGCTCGAGAGGCCCAGGGTGTGAATATGTGACCCTGAGGATCTCCCTCGATTAGCGGTGGGATGGTTCCCTCGGCGGCCTCTTTTTCCTAAAGGCATACCCCCGAGTGTTAAGAATCTAATGTAAAGTGAGAGGATTCGAAGCGCCTCCCGCCTCTATACCAGCAATTTATACATCGCGGGATATTTTATCGTTACCTGAAAACCGAAGGGTAACATAGTCACAATCATTTATTCCGACATTTGTTAAATTTAAATCGTTGTACTTTGAAAATAAAAAGGAAAAATTATAAATGTTAAGGTGGATTGCTAAAGAAAATGTGAATGAAAATACTTTCAAAACGAAAAAGAAAACATCTATTTTACAAGGACGTCCCTGTAATAGTAAAATCAGGTTGTATGTATCCCTTTTAAATTGATTTAACTCTTACTATTCATCAAACTTCTTTCTCTTTACTACGTCATTCGACACAGTTCGATTTTTCAATCCCATTCAAGAATATATACTCACAGGAAAAAAAATGAGTCGTTTACGGATTGGCGACTATTTATTTATTTGGCCAATCAGTCAACATATGCATGGAATAATTGTCCAAGTAAGCTTAGATATTTTCTTCGATAACAGTCAATCGCGACGTAAGAATGATGAGTTAATTCGAAAAAGACAGCATTATAATAATATATCCCACACAGCCCTTCATTTCATCACAACACACCAAGGTCGTCTTTGTCGCCACTGCATCAGTTTTATTCGATTGATTGCGATAATTTTGAATTAAGTCTTTCAATTGTTCAAACATCTAATAGAGTGGTGACATGATGACTAGGTTTTCTGAGAATAATATTCGTTACATGTACGATGAAAAACCACGTGTACAACTCACATTATCCAATATGTCATATATAAATATATCAAGATCGTAAACGTTCGGAAAAGAAAATTAAATCTATCTACTAATAAAGTTTGATTTTGGTAGGGAAGAAAAATGGGTAGACATCTTCTAGAGGCCGTTGCTCGTGAAATCGGTGACATCAATGGTGGATATGTGATGCCCGATGGCTCGAGAGGTTTTGTGTTAACGATCGGTATGGTTGCTATGTCCGTTGCAATAATGTCTTTGCTCATCTTCGCATGCGGTGATTGTGCCGATGGTGGTGGCTCCGGCAAGCACGGAGGTGGTGCCCCCGGTGCAGCTGGTGGTGCCACCGCTGCAGGCGCGGGAACAACTGCTGCCACCGTGGCTGTGTGTTAAGAGTGGTTGTAAGGGTGAGATGTGAATACAGATAAATATTTGATCAATATCGTTTTGTGTACTTTATCTGTATTAGTGAACGAAGTCATTGTATACTGCTGCTATGTCCGTCTTGTGGTTCGTGGTAACTATTGTACGTACTTGAAGTAAGATAAAATTAACGAAATAAATAATATTTTTGAGCGCAATATAGATTTATATATGTATATATATATATATATATATATATAGTAATCTTTATATCTCTTCCATGACATAGGCTTTTACAAATATAAGCTGTTGTTACAGAGGAAAGCAACTGTCTTGATGGAAAACTAAATGTTGTATCTTTTTTTTTTTTTTTTTAGGATAGTGGAACAATAAACAAAATTGCTGAAAAATATGAAGGAACAATAAAAAGATAGAAATCATCCACTGCAATCCTCTCGTTAAGCACTTTTTGACAGTATCTCCATTGCGTGAATCATCAATGCTAGCGCGATGTCAATTCCTCAGATCTATGTAGAAAATCATAGCAAACTCTTATTCGACAGAGAAATACTACGATAGAAGAAAACTTTCATACGAGAAGAGAAACTATCATGCAAGAGAAGAAACTCTAATACGAGAGAAGAAATTTCTCAAAATAAAATTTAAAAAACGAAACACAGAAAATTGAAAAGGACATTGAAAAAGGTGATGAGTGCTGTAACAACTTTTATATGTATAATTTAAAAAAAAAAAAAAAAACTCATTTCCCTTTCATATATATATATGAGGCAACACTAAAACAGCTTGAATATAGAAAAAATATTATAGAGGAAATTATCAAGTTCCTGTAAAAAACTTAAATTTTTTCAAGGAAAAAGTTACATCCATCTCTCTCTGTGTATATATATATATATATATATATAGGTATGAAGGATAAGAAAAATGTATGGGTTCCATTATGTAAGACTCGAGGGTAATGAAGTAGCACACTATTTGGCCAAGGGATATTTTCCACCTGCGCAAGCGTTTTAGTTATATTTTCTATTTTGACCTAAATTAGTCTAATATATGGTATTTCTTCCAAAAAAATATGGGTTTTAGTTAGGGGCGTGCAACAATTTTGAAAAATCGCATGCACTGCACGCACCACACCTCTAATTAACCGCCTAAACTGCATTTTAATTTTTAATTATAAAATTGCACCGTAAAAATGGTTCTGTGTAGATTTGTTGCGAAACCTCACCGAACAAAGCCGCATCATACGTTAATTTAATTTTTTACTAATATATTTAAATTTTTTTCATTCTAATTAAATTAAATTATATAGTAACTTTAGTTTGGAGCTTAATAAATAATATTTATACAAGAATGAAAGCTTAAATATATTAGTGAACAAATAAAGTTGAAATAGACTGGTTCAAACACATAAAAATCGCAAAACAGCACCACACCCCCAAAACAACTCAAACATCACGCACATCCTTAATTTTACTGTTGCCTACAATGATATAGACATGAATCGTCAAAATGAGAGTTAGTAGTTTTAATGAGAATATTCCAACCATAGAAAGGTCTTGTTACATGCATGAAACGCCACATGTACTTCTAGCATTACGAAATATAAAATATCAAGATATATGTTAGGATAAGAACAAATCATATGAGTATATGTGGTGAAAACTAATATCATAATCGATAGACGGGAAAAATGGCCAGGCACCTCTTTGTAGCAGCTGTTGTTCATGAAACGGTTAGTGATAGTAATATAAAGGGATAATGACAGTGGTCCCAATGTTTTATGGGGCGTTTTTAGTCCACAATATTTCAACTTTTGGTGTCCAGTATTATCAATTTTAAACCAATTTAGTCTCGCCGTTATTTATTCGTCAACTTTGACACGCATTGCTAGGTCCCTCATTCTTTGGCACGCAAAAATTCGGGGTTGGCCCGACCCGGCCCGAAAATTCGGGCCGACCGACCCATAATTCCGTCTAAAATGACGGTGGAACTAAATTGGTTCCAAATTGACAACATCGCGGACTAAATGTGCCAAAATATCGGGAACCAAAAATGTCCATATCCAAACATTAGAGAACAAAAATGACATTCTCCCTAATATAAATTTCACGTAATTATTATAAATATGATTACGGTCTTTGATGAGCATATGACCCCTTGTTTAATAAATCAGTTAAGCTCCAAAGCTCGTCTTTCTGGAGAATTCTTACAGGTCTGTTTGTCATCGTATCAGGGTCAATACGTTAGTATTTGAACAGTACAACTTCCATCAACTGTTTCCTAAAGAATATTCAACCATTCAAGCGATATCATTATTAATTATCATACGCATATCAATGTTCTATGTGTACGAAGGAATGCTACGGTGCTCACCTTATGTGAGCACGATGACACCAATTGATGCCACATAAACATGCCATGTCAACCTAAAATTTATTGTGGCATTGATTAACAACTTTTATGTGATATTGATTGTGTTAATGTGAATATTTATGTGACACTAATTAGTCACATAAGAGGAACTCACGGATGATACTCGCGTGCATAGCATATTACTCTCTGCGTATATATATGTGTATACTACACATATTCATCTCCAATCCGCGTTTAATTCATGTAATAAAAATGGCCAGAGACCTCGTTGCAGCAGTTGTCTCCGGCAATCGAGACTATGCAAATGGCCCAGAAAGCTTCACATTGATGGTTGGCGTGATCGTAATGTCCGTTGCAATAATATCACTACTCATCTTCGCCTGCGCTGATTCTGCTGACGAGGACGGCTCAGGCAAGCCACCAATCAGGGGAGGAGGACGGTGGAAAATGGGTGGTGGTGGTGGGATATTAAGCGGAGGCAGCGGATGTGGTGGTGGTGGTGGTGGAGGTTGTTCAAGTTATGAGGGTGCAACTCAAAGAGAAACAGGTTCGGATAGATACCTCACAGGCTCAGAAAGTATCACATGAAGAACTTGCATTTTATTTGTATTTTTCTTTTCTGTATATTAATAGTTAGATGATTAGCTGGTTAGTTAGAAGAAGATTACGCGTAGACATGTATATAAACCACAATTCACAGCTGTATCACGTGAGTACATAGAATGAAAAATATCTTCTACATTTCACTCTAGTTTCTATCTTCTAATGGCTCAAATCTCCTTTTCTTCTGTCAATATTGGGAAATTGAACATGGTATCAGAGCAAATCAATTGCTGATTTTAACCTGTTCGATTGACGATCCTGTTTCAATAATTCTGAGATTTCTATCGAAGCCGATCGATTTTCAATTAACGATTCTTCTTCAATACTTCTGAGATTTTATCGAGGGTAATCGATTTCTGAAATAGCAAATACAGCAGCAAATAATCCAGAGAATATTCAAGCCTGCACTCTCCATGGAAGCGACTCTCCAGGAATGATTTTGGTGACCAATCAGCTGACGAGCAGTAATTACGCCTCATGGAGTCATGCGATGAAAGTTGCACTTGGAGCTAAGAAGAAACTCGGATTCGCGAATGGCAAAATCATGGAGCCTCAGATAACAGATGCTAACCACGAAGCATGGGAACAAGCTAATTTCATGGTCGTGTCATGGATATTGAATTCGTTATCGAAGGATATAGCAGCATGATATGCTTTTTCTGCAAACGCTAAGGAACTTTGGGACGCTCTTGAATTGAGGTATGGAACATCAAATGCTCCTCAGATCTTTAACTTGCAGAAAGAGATTGTGTCGATTACTCAAGAAAACCTGCCCTTAGATCTCTATTTCACAAAGTTAAAGAGGTATTGGGATGAGATGAATCATATAGATCCGCCTGCAAACTGCTCTTGTGCTGCAAAACAGAATGTTGAAAAGAAAGAGGCAAGAAATAGATTAATCCAATTTTTGATGGGGCTAAATAATGGATATGAGGGGGTGAAAAATCATATCCTTATGATGGATCCAATTCCCGATGAAAACAAAGCTTACTCTATGGTGATGAGTGTTGAAAATCAGAAAAGAGTTAGCATGTTTATGAACAACTCTGAAACAAGTAGTGCTTTTTTAGCACATAGAAACAATGCCAACTCTGGAAAAAGGCAGTTTGTGTCGAAGGAAGAAAAGAGAAAGCAATGGTGTAGTCACTGTCAGAGAAATGGCCACAATAAAGATACACGCTTTAAGATTCATGGACTTCCCGAATGGTGGAAAGAATACAAGGACAATATGGCACAAAACTCCCCAAATGCAGCCCACTACAAACAACCTGCTGTTGATGCTCCTAGGCGTGTGATGAACGTTGCAGATACACCACTTGAAGCTGCATCTGCTGACAGTCATGATTTGCAGGCAATCATGAACAACTTGAGTGTACTTCAGCAAGAAGTTGGGAGGATCTTGAAGGCAAAGCAGGTTGATATGCAAAATGACTGCAACATGGTAAACCTTACTCATTTTGGGGACTTTGCAGGTATGAATTATGATCTTATTCTGAATTCTGCGAGATCATTAGGCTCGTGGCTCTGGATATTAGACAGTGGCGCTACCAACTATATGAGCCAAAGTATGAAAACCATGAAACCATATAAACCTGTGAATAATTTTTGCCCCATTTACCTACCCGATGGATCTATTAAATCTGTCAAACACACGGGAAACATCTTTCTTTCTGAAAAAATCCCTCTTTATGATGTCCTACATGTTCCCGATTTTAAGTTCAACCTCATATCTGTGAGCAAGCTAGCAAAAACAAATGGCTTGAACACAATTTTTTCCACTAACCATTGCATTCTGCAGAACCAACGGACTAAGGCCATAGTTGCTGTTGGAAAGTGGTTGATAGGTTGTACGTGCTAGATGATGACTCCTTCAATTCTAGTAGGATCAAACACTTCAGTTCTCTAGGTACTTCTGTCGAAAATATTACAAAACAGCCCACTTTTCAGTCTAGTTTCTTTTCAAATAAAATGCAACTGTTGATCATGTCACATGGCACAATCATTTGGGTCACCCTTCATACATTGTTATGAATCATTTGTCCTACCCTTCTATGAATAGTAAAGTTCATGATTTCTGCCAAACTTGTCCCATTACCAAACAACAAAGATTGAAATTCCCTTTAAGCTCCATACAAACATCGTCATGTTTCGAACTATTGCACATTGACATTTGGGGACCATATAGACATACTACCCACAATGGTTCGCATTATTTTCTAACCATTGTTGACGACTTTAGTAGATCTACATGGACATTTCTTATGACTTTCAAATCTCAAACCGTCCATATTCTCAGATACTTTCTTCTCATGGCCAAAAACCAGTTTCAAAAACCAATAAAAACCATTCGCACCGATAATGGTAGTGAGTTTTTAAGCCTTTCTTGCCAATATCTCCTCAAGGAACTAGGCATTTTGCACCAGAAAACGTGTCCCTACACACCACAACAAAATGGTGTGGTTGAACGGAAACATAAACACCTTATCCAAAAGGCCAGATCACTTATGTTTCACTCGAATCTTCCCAAGAGATTTTGGGGAGAAGCTGTCTTAATCTCCACATATCTGATAAACAGATTACCTTCAGCCCTTTTACAATGGAAAAGTCCATATGAAATCCTCCATAATAAACCACCAGAACTGTCCCATATCAGAACCTTTGGTTGCCTTTGTTTTGCCGCAAATACCAACCCAAACAAAGACAAATTCACACCTAGAGCCATAAAATGCATTTTTCTGGGATACCCGCAGGGACAAAAAGCTTATAAAGTCTTTGATATCGCCTCTCAAAAAATAATTGTATCTAGGGATGTTGTGTTCCATGAGGAGACATTTCCCTACCATACAACAACAAACCCCTGCATAACCCAAAACCATCCTATTTAGACCCTGTTATCTCTCAACCTCTACCAAATGAACCTGAGCTAGATAATTTCCTACCCATTACCCCACATATTACACCTCCAGAAGATTTCCTTGATATATCTTCATCACCCTCAATCAGTCAAAATTCAGACAATGAAACCTATACAGCCCCTGATACAGATATTCCTAGTAACACCCTTCCTACTACCCAACAAACAGCCCCTAGACGAAGTTCTAGAGTTCGAAGTGCTCCTACGTGGATGAAGGATTTTGTCTCTGCTCCTACAAATGCCTCTGATACTGCTCAACCTCAGTGCACTATGGTACGTTCTTCTTTCTATTCACCTCTTACATATCCTTACTATGCTAACCCTTCAATGCCCCCCGCATATACTTGTTTCCTAGCTAACCTGCAACATGTCTATGAGCCACAAACCTATGATCAAGCTAAGAATTCTCCTGAATGGGTCACTGCAATGGAAATTGAGATCAAGGCATTAGAAGCAAATGACACATGGGATCTCACAGATCTGCCACAAGGAAAAAAGGCCATCGGCAGCAAATGGGTGTTCAAGGTAAAGTGTAGAGCAGATGGGACCATTGAGAAACATAAAGCACGCTTGGTGGCAAAAGGATATAACCAAATTGAGGGTGTTGATTACTTCGATAGTTTTTCACCAGTTGCTAAATTGGTTACCATCCGGCTAATCATTGCATTGCAGCTGCTAACTGCTGGTCTTTAGAACAACTGGACATAAATAATGCATTTCTGCACGGCTATCTCAATGAAGAAGTCTACATGAAGCCTCCACCCAGGTATAAAATAGAAAATATAGGTCATGTTTGTAAATTGAAGAGATCTTTATATGGCCTAAAGCATGCCTCTCGGCAATGGAATGAGGAATTTACATCAAAGCTACGGGGTTATGGTTTTCATCAATCATCTCACGACCATTGTCTTTTCACACTTCAGCACGGGACAATTTTTTTGATACTCCTAGTATACGTTGATGATGTTATTCTTACTGGTTCCTCATTAGCAGATATAAAGCGAGTCAAGGCCTTTTTGGAAGCGGAATCCACTATTAAAGACCTTGGATCAGCTCATTTTTTCCTTGGAGTTGAATTGATACAAACTGCAGGTGGAATCTATTTGAACCAGAGGAAATATATTTTGGATTTGCTTAATTCTGTGGGATTGCTAGGTTCTAAGCCTGCTGTTACGCCTTTGCCTCGTAATTACATGCTCCCTCGAGAACAAGATTGTGGCCCTTTACTTGATGATCCATCCAGGTTTAGGACCATCATTGGCAGATTGTTGTACCTCGGGTTCACACGCCCTGATATTACATATGCGGTTCAACAATTAAGCCAATTCACTCATGCTCCACGAGTCGTTCATTGGTCGGCAATGGTCATGGTTCTTCGTTACCTAAAAACGTATCCCTCTCAAGGATTATTTTACCCGGCCAAGAACCAATTTTCTCTCAAGGCCTATAGTGATTCTGACTGGGCTGCTTGCCCAACCTCTCGAAGGTCACTTACAGGTTATTGTGTATTCCTTGGAGAAGCACTTATCAGCTGGAAAACAAAGAAACAGTCGGTTGTTTCTCGTTCTTCAGCTGAAGCAGAGTATCGCAGCTTGGCGTCCACAATCTGCGAACTCAGATGGATCACTTATCTTCTTCGGGACCTTCACATTTCTACGTCATTTCCCGTTCCTTTATGGTGTGACAACAAGGCGGCCATCCACATCACTGAGAACCCTGTTTTTCACGAGCGTACGAAGCATATCGAAATCGATTGCCACATCGCTCGAGACTCTTACAAGAGTGGTTTCTTGTCTCTTCATCACGAGGTCTCATGTCAGCAGCTAGCTGACATTTTTACGAAGTCTCTTGCTGCCCCATCCTTCCATTTTTTGACTGCCAAGTTGGGATTGAAGGATTATCACCAATCACCAACTTGGGGAGGGGATGTTCAAGTATATGAGGGTGCAACCCAAAGAGAAACAGGTTCGGATAGATACCTCACAGGCTCAGAAAGTATCACATGAAGAACTTGCATTTTGTTTGTATTTTTCTTTTCTGTATATTAATAGTTAGATGATTAGCTGGTTAGTTAGAAGAAGATTACGCATAGACATGTATATAAACCACAATTCACAGGTATCACGTGAGTACATAGAATGAAAAATATCTTCTACATTTCTCTATAGTTTCTATCTTCTAATTGCTCAAATCTCCTTTTCTTCTGTCAATATTGGGAAATTGAACAGAGGCGGTGGGGATGGTGGAGGAGGGTCCTAGATATAATATATTTATAATATATAATAGGAAGAATGATAATTTACATTCTGTTGTAATAAAAATAAGCGTCTTGATGATTAGCTCTGTAATAGTGAGTTGGCGTTGCTTAAACCGTTGTAATCAATATATTTTTCTTGTTAAATCAACTAAGATCATCCCCACCCGACACCAAAAACTCAAAAAATGAAGTAAAATACACCAATCGAACCTCAAACGCAAACTCAAAATGCGTTTTTGGGTTTCTCTCTCTTCTTTCAAATCCAAATTTGCGTTTGAACTCAAAAATGAGTTTGATGTTTCAAAATTACAAACAAGTCCCTTTATTTATATTGACTTATAACACATGTACAAAAAATAAATAAAAATATACAAACGATAAATCATGTATTAATAATTATATTTATAAAATTAGCTATACATTTACTCTTATTTTTAATAATATTTTTTATCACTTAATATTTAAGTTTATATTTTATTTATATGTAATTTGGTTTGACTAAAACTACAATATTTAAAATAATTAGAGATAAATATTATCACGTTACACTTATGAATGTGTTAATTAATCATTTGTTGGAGGAATACATCAATCCGAGACTTAAGAATTATTCTTTTAAAAAATAAATAAATATTTTTAAATAAATAAGTAGTATTTCTCGTGTAGTGTAATTTTTTTGGATTTAATAAATGTTTATGAACAACAATATTTTATTCTTAATTTTATTAAATATTTTCTTAATTGACTTAAAAATAATCCCGTGGTTTAATTTGAAAAAAATATAAAATATGTGGGTCGTATTAAAAGTTAGTGTGAAAGAAAATGTTACAATATAACCTTTTGAGTTTGAGAATGAGTATAATGGTTGGAGAAGAATTACTGCATGTTGAGTTTGAGTATGAGAATGAGTTTTCTGATTGGAGATGGCTTAAGATCACGAAAACATCTCTCTAATCCACTTAATCGCAATCTAAGCTTGGCTCGCCCATCTCCACCAAAAACGCCAACAAAAGCAATCCCATTTTAAGATTAAGATATGCTGGTATAAATACCTGATTATTACAAAAGCAATCGAAGCTTTGCTTGTTTTGTGGCTCAACAAAGCTCGAGATCTAGTAGCAGTATTAATGTATAAAATAAATAATTCGATATAAAATTAATTATACGAGTTTAATGATACATGTTTAGAATATGCCTCCTTTAATCATAAAAACCAAGACGATTCTTAACTTATGCTTAAATACTAGTAAATGTACTAAGTCGTCTAAGTAATAAAGTGGATGTAAGGCCAGATGTCTATCGATAAGAACGGTTCAAATAATCCTAAAATTTTATTCCAAATTCAATTAAAAAACTAAAAGGAATTAAGAAAGTGTTTCGAAAGAAAGGCGCTAATTATAAATAAATAGCAAGTTAATAAAATAAAAGGAGAGAATAAGTTAATGGAAGACGTGATCAAGGCACGTGACCGGCACGAATTATTTCTAACTCTTCTGGAAACCCCAATCGGATCAATATGATTCTAATCAAGGTGGTATTCCTAATAATCAATTTACTATCGGATCCCTGGGACATTTTAATCTTATACGTTCTTATGCATGCATCCGGCTTTATTGGTAAACTTACACATTACGAAATCAAGTCCATCAATGTTCAATTTTACGTCGTTGGGTTTTCCGTATCATTCTAATTGATCAAAAATCCCCCGAAATCACCAGCCAAATAAATATCAAGTATGGTGATCAATCATACACGAGCATCAAACTCAAAAGAAGACATGTAACTTAAATTTTCCGATTCAATAAAATATGATTATCATAAATATGAAGTCATAACCGGGCCTAACCACAAAATAATTTTAAACTAATAAAAAATGACGAAGACAGGCGGATAATGATCCAGCGCTTTTACGCCACATCTCCATTTGCGTCGTTTGGTCAATTCCTGTCGAATGCGATCAGATCAGTTGATCATGTAACATGTAGTTTTTGTTCACTACTTTTGCCCATAATGACTTATCCAGACATGAAATTCACAACATTGTTCTTGTTCTTTTTAATAAAATTATTTTCATTTAATTTGCTCTGCCACTCTATTTTCTTGTGGAGTTTAACACATAGTGAAATGTCTTTTGATGCATTTCCTCTTGAAAAATATATTAATCGTTTTACCAAAATATTATCCTCTGATATTCATCCTCAAACATTTAATCGTCTTGCATATATCAAGTTTGACCCTATAATTATAAAATTTGAAGATTACGACCACATGTCCTTTGTTGTAGATGATATATATCCAATATCTATGGCAGTAATTGCCTATGAAGGATACAATCTATATCGCTCTTCCTATTGATGAAATTGTACTACCACACATGAGAGTGAACTAATTCTAAAATATCTCTGATTTTAAAATTTGGTGTTAAATAATAGATTCTGGCGCGCAATAATTTTCATGTCTTGTATCAATATATAATTTTGATGTCACAACACAATAGATATTTCACTTGAACGACATGAAGCCACATCTCCTTTCACTTCTTACATTGTCTCTTTCAATAACATATACAGATTTACTCGTTTCACATTTGATAATTACAAGCGATGCGACTAATATTCATTCATCCTAAAACATGTTATGAACAAAAGTTATGGCAACGAAATTTGAGATCCAAAAGTTCAACAAAAAAAATTCTCACTGTAAAAATTAAAGATAAAGGTTGTATTACCTAAAGATAATCGTCTTGCGGTTATCGTATGATCAACTCGGCATCAATTGGATCAATAAGTCTGATTCTCTACTATTAGATAATTTCATAGTTTCTATTCTTGAAGAAGAAAATCGGGACGAAGAATAAAGAGCACCAAATGATGAGAGGGAGATCAACGGAGCATAGTCAATTAAAGATAAGTTTGAATATATAGATTTTTATGAAGAAAATTCCTGGAAAAATCAGGGTAAATCGCGAAAATGTAGAACTTAACTCTAGAAAAAAAAATGATTTACGAACAAATCAGGGTAAATAGCGAAAATGATCCCCTCGAGGGGTGCACCGCCGACCGACCTTGATCTTCTGAGAAGGGTTCAAGTGAGCATACCTGTCGGGAACCGAAAGAAGAAATTAACTCTAGAAAAAAAAATATGATTTTCATACACTCTCTCAGTTCTAAGGAGTTCTTTTTTCTCTTCATTTTGGAATTGGCTATCAAGTGTCACGTTGCCTGTTTGTAGGTTGTTAGGATTGCTAGCAAATACCTCACCTGATATAATTAAAAAAAGATTAAAAAATTATCCTCCGTGGCTGCTACAGAAGAAAAATTTGCTTACCAAGATGTAGTAGTATAAATTATCAAGATAACGCGTTGGGATAAAAACAAATCATATTTATCGTATATTTTAAGTGGCTAGGCAAAAACACCACCATATTTCGATAGGTAGGATTTAGGAAGAAAAATGGGTAGACACCTTTTAGCAGCTGTTGCTCGTGAAATTAGTTCCGGCAGATATGTGATGCTCGAGAGGTTTCACATTAATGATCGGCACTGGTTGCTTATGTCCGTTGCAATAATGTCTCTGCTCATCTTCGCATGTGGTGATTGTGGCGATGATGGTGTTGGCTCAGGCAATTACGCCGGTGGTGCCGTCAGTGTCACAGGCGCAGCAGCAAGTGCTAGTATTTCTGGTGGCGGAGGAGAGTGCTAAAGAATGAAAATTTACATCTGTTATTACAAATATGTTAGGTTATCGGCCAAAAATGTAGAAAAAGGGTTAAATATTTCTTTCTTATGAGGTAAGTTGGCAAACTCGAGACACACAACTTTATGATTCTAATTTAAAAACACTAACTTTTAAAATTGTAGCAATTTAAGAACACATTTTGCGTCAGCGTGAATAAACGTTCAGTGTAATTTGAGAGAAAGAGACAGAAATTTCTACAACACAGGCTTGCCCTCCGTGTTTGGTAGGCAATGTTTTTTAAGCTTCTTGGTGGGAAACAATTTGTGATCACCTAATGAATAGGCTCCATGTGGGATCCCTGAATTCTCCAACTTCTCTCTAACATTCCTCCAAACCAAAACCTTACCTTCATCCCCACCAAACCTAGCCGTCGCCCTCCTCCTCCTCCCTCCTCTCCCGCCTCCATTAATGGAGGTTGGGTGAGTTTTTTTCTTTTCTTATTTTTGTTTTATATCTAAAAAAAGTTTACTTTACTCAAGCCGGCCCTCTCGTCGCCACCGTGTTGTCGCCGCCACCCGCCCTCGCTGCCAATCCCACCGCTTTCCACCATCGTTTGTCTTTCACCCACGAGTTTCCCGGGTAGGGAGTTCGTGTCTCCCGGCCCTATGGACCGGGAGTTCTTGTCTCTCAGTCCTATGTACAGGGAGTTCTTGTCTCCTCCGTTGGAGCTTCTTTCTCCCTTTGTGGAGCCCTTTCCGAAGAAGGCGTAATCATTATAGTCGAAGACCGAAGAAAGTGAAGAGTATCGTAAATTTAGCTTAATATCTATTTTCGTGGTAGGTTCTTTAGTTCTCGTGTTCAAGACTGTGGATCTCGTCTTATCTCGGTTTTGTTTTCTTTTTTTACTTGTTGGTTGTGTTAATGCTTATGTGTGAGCTTTTGTTTCTCTACCAGAGTCGATGTTATCGAAGAGACCCATTGGGCTATTAATCTCGTTTATTTTCTTTCGTGAAAAAAAAAATTGTGATCGCTTAATTATTAATCTCAAGTGAAAATCATGACGATGACTATATAATACACGCGGGCAGATTTTCGTAATTTTAAATTTCCATCGGCTATTGGTTAACTATGCCTAGATTGTGAAAATCCGGAGGGTGACAAACATCACGACGGCGGCAATCGTAAATAGATAGTCGTGAAATCGTGTTGTGCTTGAAATTTGATCTTTTCATTACCGTGGGTTGATTTATATTATATTATCCTCGTTTATCATTGTTATATTTTGGAAAGAATATTGCCCATTTTGTGTTCTGATAAAAATCCGGACTTTAGGACAAACTCACAACATCAACCACCTGCGTTGACTTTCAATTTCTTTTCTCTTTTTTTTTTTTCCTTTTAACCTATGGGTATCCAGCATTGATTTGAAATTACTTTCACACTGATTACATGGTGTATGTGTTAGAATGAAGGGGATGGCCAATCGGAAATTGAAATAAAATAATTTTTATTAATTAATACGGATGAAGAATATGGACATAAATGACACTAATTGCTAAATTCGAGAGTTCAAAAACTCCGACCCTCACAAATACGAGAGTCAAAGACTCCGATCCTCAAAATCCTAAACCAAGACGTACTTGATTATGCTATTACTAGTCTCTTTTTATAAGAGTAAAACAAATCCCTCCCTAATAAATCTCAACTAATCTAATTCAAAATAATAATAATAATATAAATAAAATTCAATTCCTAACAGTATGTGATCAAGAAAAACCATACATTATAACGAGTGGTACTTGTCAGAAATTTAATCTATTCGATGATTGATTGGTGTTTATGGCAACATTTTGTTCAACATTACAATGGAACTCCCATTCAAGATAACTTGAACATGATGATGATGATGATGTAATAAACAACGTAAACAACAACAAACAAACAGCACACAAACAGCATTTTTCGCAATCAGCATTGATCATCATCTCATGTTGAATGCATTTGAAGAAGAAACTGCTGCTGTAGCAGAGCCCAACAACAACACTCTTTTCTTCTCTTTTCTGCGATTCACACGAAGTTGCGGAGATTTAGCCTTCGTTGCTCCTTTCGATGATCTGCCCCAAAAGAAAAATTATTTTCGTAAGTATTGATTGTCATGGAGAAAACACAAAAAAGAAAATATCTATTTTTCTTGAGGAAGGAAACAAACAAATCCTTACTTTTGAGGTAAGAAAGGATTATTAAAGCTAGGAACTGGCCTTGCATGAGGAACCAACGTCCTTCGCAACTGTTTCAAAGCCTTTTCTTCCTCCATCTGTTTTTTTTTTTTTTTTTTTTTTATTCACAAGATCAGATAATAATAATAATAATATAGATATGATTTGTCAGTCAGTTGTTCTTTGTAAGAAGGAGAGAGAAGAGCCTACCATCTGCAAAGATTCAGCATCTTCTCTGTATCTCTTGTACACCATTTCCTTCTCTTTGACCTGCAATAACAACATTTGCATCCATTTATTTCAACTTGTAATATAATAAGCAAAAAAGATCAAAAGAAGAAGTCAGCAAGCAACCTTCTTATCGAATTCAGCTCGATCAAAGGCTCTGTGATCAACATGCAAGTTGAATTCCTGCACTTCGGTGAGGGGCTTTCTCACTTTCTCGGGCACCGGTATAGGGTCCCTAATAATGAGCGAAAATTTGATCACAATTCATCGAAAATAAATTGCCCAAATTTAGTGTTAGAAGATTCATCATCGTACTCTTTCAAGACGGGTTGTGCTTTAAAAACTCTCATTCGAGCTTCTTCCATCTGCAGCCTCCTCTTTTCCTCCATCTCCCTCTGCATCTCCTCCTCGTGCCTCACCAAGCTCTCTAGTTGAAAGGGCTCCGGTTTCGTGCACGGCTTAGGCTCGGGCTTCGGAGGAACCTTCACGTGATTTATAACAACAAACAGAAGTCTTTCAATCAAGTACACTATGATGCAAGAAATTCGAAAAAAAAGAAAGAAAGTTTTTTCGAGAATAATACCACGGGATAGTCAGTTGTGTATGGATATGGATGAGCTTTAGGGATCCTTGCCATTTCTTCTTCCAACTGTTTCTGAGTAAGCTCCTCCACCAATCGTTTCTCCTTCTCCGCTCCTCGTTCCTGAATTAAATTTGTGATGAAAATCATGATTCATACATACGAATGAGTGAACACTTCTTCGAGATTATGAATATGTTTGTGTCATCACCATACCTCTGTGTGGAGATGAAACGGATTCGGTGCTGTGTTTCTCGGGAGAGGCTGCTTCTCTTGCCGAGATTCGGAGCATATCGAGAGCTGCAGAAACACAAACACAGTGTAAGAGAGGAAGAAAGATATTATTATTACAAACACCTTATCAGCATGTTGCGTGAACACACATACCTTATCAAACATGTCAACAACGGAAGATGGAGGAGGCGGGATTCGCTTATCGATGGCGAAATCGAACTCCTGAGGAATAGTTATCGGCTTCTTCATGTTGCTGAACATGCCCATTTCACCCTTGCTTTCCAATATCTGCACAAAAAGATTCAATTTTTTATCATTAGAAAGGCTAAAAAAATAGATCCCATCTTCCATTCTAACAAAAATTAACTAAAAAAAGGCACCTTTCTGTTCAATGGCTTTGCTTTGAATTGTGGGATCTTCTCCATTGCTTCTCTTTCTAGTTCTTCGGAGGTCTTGATCTTAGGCGGACGAGCACGAAGCAGTGTCCTAAGCTTAGGTGACTTTGGTGCTGTAAGATGATTCGGCTTCCATTGGTGATGGTGACTCTGCAAGAAAATATACACAAGCATATGAATTTCTCCATCATGAAGCCACAAACACTGAGGACAAAAAATCACCATCTTACGCGTACCCGATCAGATTCTACCGAGGCCACCGTGGACGTCTCCGCACTGTGATTGGCCCTCGTCATCGTCTCGAGATGAAATTCCTGTCGCGGGCAAATACATTTCCAATTACATGAAACACATTATTAAGACACAGTATTAAGCACCTTTTTTTTTTTACCTTAAACTCAGGAAGATGAGGTGTACTTCTTGGCAACGGTGGCAAACTCGGGGCCTCAAAGATCTGCAGAAGATAAAAGAGATTAGCATTTTTTATATTTGACAATCTTTGTGTCGAAAAGTATGGCTTTCTGGTAATAATATGATACCTTCTTGTTAACGGGGCGAGCTTTGAACTTAGGCATCTCTGCCATCATCTTCTCTTCCAGCTCATCCGTGCTCTGGGCTTTATGGGGACGAGCCCGTTGGGACGTTTCGAATTCAGGTGTTTTGGGCCGTGTTAGCTTTAGCTTCGGCTTCGCGGTTCTCACCGTTGCAGCCCCGTTATTATTCTATGATAACACGTAAAGAATTCGCTGTACATTAGGACAACACAAGAACAATGTCAATGTGATGTTGCAATGTAATAATGCTGCACCTGTGAAGCAGAGCAGCAACTGCTTGAAGGCAAAGAGAGATCTCTCGTCTGTGATTGGAACTTCCTAACCATTTCAGCCGTCGAAACGAACGGAACATTCTCAGCTGCTGCTTGTTCTCGAACGTAAATCTTCGGACACGGGAAACAAACGAATCAGTATCTGAGACGAAACATATTATTATCACGACGCTTTGTGCAGTAGATTCTTTTTTTACCGTTCGATATTCTTTGCAGGATGTTTTTGGATTCGAGGTGAGTAAGCTCGAGCCCGCGGTGACTATCCCAGTTTTCGTCTTGTGAGGGAGATTCAACGGCTTATTGACGGTGAGAATCTGCAAGAGGAAGTTCAACAGAATATTTTATTATAATTGCCCACCACCATAAAATCAAGAACTAACAGTTTCAAGAAAACATCATGGCTAAGGACATTTTTTTCGCTGTACCTGTCTCGATTTCCCTCCCTCGAGCTTCTGCCTCTTTATGGCTCGATTCTCGTGGGCTACGTTGTTGGGAGTTCCATCGACACCCTTCACCTTGTTGCCACCCTTATCTCTACTGACACTAGCTGGTTTCAATTTCACCGATGAAGGGTTTCTACTAAGCTTCGTGCTAGCAATTTTCTTGGCCGTTGGGACCTTTTTTCTTCCGTCATCTGAATGTTTCTGCGGTTGCTGTGATGGGGTCCAACAAGCCTCAACAACATCCTGTAATGAGAATCACACATGATGTTCAAAAACAGGATCATCGCTCATGTAAGAAAGCACCAAAAGGGAAGAACAAAAAAAAAGCCACCTTCTTCTCGACAGGAACAGCAATAAGCTCTGCCTCGATTTCTGATGATATGGGCTCTTCAAGGGGGCTGCTGCTAACAATTATATCACAAAATAGATAATCAGCACATTATATATGTTGTGTAAAATGTCGAAACTCAGAGAGAATCACAAATCTTACTTGGCTTTGTCTTGTGGAGGACATGGTGCTGATTCTTCTGCCGATATAGAGGAAGATTCCGGAATCTGCGATCGGATTTGTAGGGATTATTTATGTATGATTCAAATGCGGGGTTTAATAAGCGATGCATAGCGTATATAAATAAATTACCTTTTGCATCTGTTTCTGCTGCTGCTCTTCACCAAAGTTGCAAAGAGGCTGAATTTCAACTGTTCTCGAAGCTTTGATTTTCGGCATAAATGCTGCAGAAAGAAATACGTAAAATACAGTTCAATCAGTACAATTCATCCGACCCAAAAAAAAATCCAAGAAAATACCCAAGTGGTGATCCTCATTTACACAGAATCCAAGAACCATAATAATCTCAGAAAGAGAGAGAGAGAGAGAGAGGAGGCTGACGTGAAGGAGCGTGAGAGAGGGATCTTTCGAACCACAGCTCGGCCTTGCGAACATCGTCTTCCTTCTCCCCATTGATGAAATCGTAGAATCTCGGTGCAGAAAACTCAAAGGCTTCGTCGATTATGAGCATACTGGTGGCCTCCACTGCCGCCATTAATGAGTGTTCTTTGGTTTAAGTGGGCAAGATTTGTAAGAGATGGAGATTTCGTATTCGATTTCGGTAAAAAGAATATCAAGCATATAAATGTGTCTTTGTATGTATGTAACGTTGATTGTGAAAGATTATTGGAGAAGAGAGCGTTTGGTGCCGAAGCGATCTGTTAACGTTCGGATTCCGTCCAACGGTCGTTTTATTTGGAAAGGCGATGATGGGCTTTTTATCCGAGTTGGCAAAGTTCCAACGGCTAGAAATTTAGTGGACTTCCAACGACGTCGTTTGGGTTATTCTTGGAATTAAATATCACTGAAAGAACGCGCAATCAATTACTGGATAAAAACTTCCTCCAAAAAAAATGTTAATTACGTTTCAGACCCTACTAGGATATTTTCATTAGAGTTCAGGTTACAAAAAATTTTAAAATAAAATAAATACTCATTTTAAATTTCTCTTAAAGTTTATAACCTCATTTGCCCCTCCTTGTTGCAAAAAGTACATATGTTTGTCATCATCTCTCCCAAACGATCGAACCAAAAATCACGTTTGATCAAAACCAAAAATTGCGTTCGAAAGTCGACTCAATCTCGACGTTAATGACCGAATAATATTAAATCGACGACAATTTTTCATGGGTTTTAATATTCAACGAGAAATTCCGAAGTTTATAATGAAATAATGTATTAAAATGCAATTCAAAAATCTCGTTGAAAAACGAGGAAATATGGACTTTATTGTCTGAATAAGGTGAAATTGATCATGTGTCTTAATTAGGGGTGAAATGGGGTCGGGTTTCAGGTAGATCGGGTCGGGTACCCGACCCTGCGGTTATATATTCCTATACCCGATCCCGACCCGATCACAGTCGGATACCTGATTGTCGGGTACCCGAAACCCGCCAGGTACCCGCGGGTCGGGTTTGGATTTTTATTTTTTAATTTTTTTAATAGTTAAATAAGCTTAAATTATGTTCAATTCCAACAATAAATTCAACACCATAAAAAATACAATAAATTCAACACCATAAAAAATAAAGTAAATTCAACACCATCAACAATAAAGTAATTTAAACACCATAAAAAATAAAGTAAATTCAACACCATCAACGATAAAATAATTTAAACACCATCAACAATAAAAAAAATTTCAACACAATCAACGATAAAATAAATTCAATACCACCAAGCTTCAACAGTTAAAAGTTCACAAAAAGTTGTCCATTACCTTAACACCATCACCATCATGCATGCATTATATGATACGATCGATTGAGCTCGCAAATAAGTTTAACATCATCGTAAATAGTACTATACAAAAAAGTTGTTCAACCATCAATAGACAAAGCTACACTATCAAATTGTAAAAAACGCTCCACATCACATTTCACACATCAAATAGCGATTGTCGATGTATCTACGCCCATGCTCTCAAATTCTACAAAAAAAAAATTGCAACAATAAACAAACCAAATGGCAAATATCAAGTAAAGCATAAAATAAAACGGAAACATACCCTTCTCAATTTTCTCGATTTCGCTCTAGTCCTCTTCAAGATTTATTGATTTCGAATCGTGACGAAGACAATCTTGGACGCATATTAGAGCTTATCTGAAAGAGCCCTAATAATTTTGGTCTAAGCGAACCGTTCACAAATAAGTTTAGCCCCAATAAGTTTATGACGTGATGGATATTTTAGTCCTTTTAGGTAATCATGTTACTCACTAATGGCTGTTGGACTTGAAAATCTCAATTTTACTATTGTAGGGTTACGTGGTTATATTTTATCATACTTTAGGGGTACCGGCCGGAATCGAAAAAAACAAGTTAGGGTACCTGTTGGACTTAAACAGATGGGCACCAACTGGAATCCCATCTATTATATCTAAGTCTTATTTTTTTTCCTTTCTTTGTAATGATAAAACACCTCAAATATGAACACAAAAGGCAAAAATTAACTATACACTAAAAAATTTGCGTTGAAAATCTATCGCATCGAGATGTTGAGAAATTTTCTCTAATTTAATTGGGTGGAAATTCTTATAAGTGTCGCCTGACCCATTTTCAAGCTTAGAACATCTCGACCGAAAAACTTATTTTCAAACTCAAATTCATTTTTTCGCAAAAAACCTAACTCATTGTTGGACTCAAATGCATGAATTCTTCTCTAACTGAAAAAACTCATTTTCAAATTCAAAATCACGACACTTTTACACCTTTTCAATATTGCCCACATAGTTTACAAATTTTCAAAACAATATTTTAATGTTATATTACATATAAACAATAACAATAATAATAACAACAACAATAATAATCATCAGTAATAATTAATGGAATAAATTAAGCCTTTATTTTGGGCTATAATTAAGGGATTCTAATTATAGTATTGATTGTATACTTTAATTGTAATTATTGTTGATAGGATAGAGAGTAGTATTCTTGTATAAATATTATACGATGTACAATGAACAGATCAAGGAAAAACATTATACCTATCTTAACATGGTATCAGACTAACAACGAAAACCCTTCTCTCCCATAGCTTATCTTCACGGTTATGGCTTCTCCAAGCTCCTCTTCCTCTCTTTCTGATCAATTGCCCTACGGAATCTTAATTCATATGCTCACTATTAAGCTATTATCAACAAACTATTTGTTGTGGCGAAGTCAAATCTATCCTCTTCTCGTTGGTCAAGGCCTTCTCGGTTTCATTGACGGCTCTCATTCACCACCACCGCCTGAGATCGAAATCAATGGCAAAAACGCCCCAAATCTAGCCTTTCAGACATGGCGTGTCGATGATAGTAGGCTGGTGAGTCTTCTCTTCTCTTCGTTAACCGAAGAAGCCATGTCCGTCGTAGTCGGATGTACCTCCGCTCGATCTGTTTGGCTAGCTTTGGAGAGTCACTTCAGTCATCAATCCAAAGCTCGTGAGTTTCGTCTCAAAGGTCAACTCCAGACGATTAAGAAAGGCGATGGATCCATCGCAGAATTCGGCCGTTCATTCAAGCTCGTTTGTGATCAATTATCAGCAATTGGGTGTCATCTTGAAGATACGGACAAAATTCACTTGTTCTTGAAAGGTTTGGGTCCGGTTTTTTCCAGTTTTTCAGCTACACAGATGGCTATGTCGCCTTTACCCTCGTTCGCTGACCTGCAAAACAACGCTGAAGCCTGGGAAATGTTTCAACAAGCCATGGAGCCGTCTATCCCAGTTCAAGCTGCCTTTATCGCGACCATCCCGACATCACCTCATACTTCTCGTACACCTTTAAATAATAACTCTTATGGTCGTGGTAAGAACGGACGTCGTAGTAATGGTCAGAGGCGCCAACCTCGTTGTCAGATTTGTCGGACAAATGGCCATTATGCATCTGTTTGTCCTGATCGGTTCAATCGTAACATTGCTGTTCAGTCGGCCAATATCGCTGAAGCCTTCTCTGCGGCATGCAACATTTCAGATCATTCAACTTCTGATTGGTACTTAGACACAGGTGCATCGTCGCATATGACTCCGGATACAACTCACTTGGATTCTACTTTGCCATACACATGTTTGGATTCGGTTGTTGTCGGTAATGGTGCATTGTTGCCTATTTCTCATATTGGATGTTGTCGTTTGAATTCCTCTATTACGTTATCTGACGTACTGTTTGTTCCTGAACTCACCAAAAATTTGCTGTCTGTAAGCAAGTTAACCAGGGATTTACCCGTAAATGTTATTTTTACTGATAATCATTTTACGATTCAGCATCGGGTCAGCCGGCACATAATAGCACAAGGAAGGCGCAGTAATGGACTTTACAGACTGGATATTCCTCATCGGGCATTGGTGGCAACTCGTACTCATAAGGCGTCATTCGAATTATGGCATTCCCGCCTTGGTCACGTTTCTTACGAAGTAATTTCATATTTAAATAAAGTTGGGAGCATATCTGTTACTGTTTTATTACCCAAACCTGTCATTTGTGACTCTTGTGAAAAAGCTAAGAATAAAAGATTGCCGTTCATTTTAGATGATAAACGAGCATCTTCTGTTTTGGATATTGTTCATTGTGATCTGTGGGGGCCTGCACCTGTTAGTTCTGATTCTGGTTTTCGATATTATGTTATTTTCGTGGATGACTTCTCCAGATTCACATGGTTTTATCCGTTGAGACAAAAGTCAGACTTTTATGACATATTGATTCAGTTTACTACGTTTGCTGAAAACCAGTTTTCTCGTCATATTAAGATTTTTCACAGTGATGGAGGAACGGAATTTACTAACAATAAAGTGCAGAAATTTTTTCGTGATTCGGGCGTTCATCACATTCTTTCTTGTCCGTATACTCCATCTCAAAATGGACGGGCAGAACGAAAACATAGGCATGTTACTGAAACGGGTCTTGCAATGCTTTTTCATTCTCATACTCCTATGAAGTTTTGGGTCGAGACATTCAGCAGCGGCGTGTATGTCATAAACCGTTTACCCTCCAAAGTGTTAGACGGAAAATCACCATTTGAGTTGTTATTCTCAACTGCTCCAAATTTTGATAACTTTCATCCCTTTGGTTGTCGGGTATATCCATGTCTTCGAGACTATACAACAAATAAATTTGAGCCACGCAGCACAGCTTGTGTCATTATGGGTTACAGCAACTCGCATAAAGGGTTTCGTTGCTACGATCCTCTTTCATTCCGCATTTATATTTCTCGACATGCTTAATTTGTGGAGTCTTTTTTCCCGTTCGCTGATTCTCATGACAGGTCAAGCTCACACTCTCTGCATGTTTCGGAGTTCTTTGAACCAACAAGAGTGATTGGTCCACTGTCCACACCCTCAAGTTCACCGGACATTTCAATCGAAAATTCTCAACATCGACTTTGCACAATCTGTGATGATCAGCTCAAGTCGTTGCCTTCTGTTCCACCTGTTATACCCGCTTCTCAGGACCAGACAACCGAGATTGTTGCTGAACATATTGCTGAACCAGGCTTACTGACACAACCTAGTCCATCTACCCAAGTGCAATCTCTTGCCGAACCACAACCCGTTACATCTACTCATCCTATGCAAACTCGGTCACAATCAGGTATCTTCAAACCAAAACATTTGAATTATTATGCTTGTACTCGCCTTTTCAATGCTCTTGTTACGGTTAGTGAACCTCGTGGGATCAAATCTGCTTTAAAGCGACCAGAATGGGTTGCCGCTATGAACGAAGAATTCGATGCTTTGCAATCTAATCAGACTTGGGATCTTGTTCCACGTCCTACAAATACTAATATTGTGGGATCTAAATGGGTTTTTTGAACTAAGTTTTTAGCCGATGGATCGATTGATCGTCATAAAGCTCGTCTTGTTGCTCAAGGTTTCACACAACTACCGGGTTTTGATTATTCTACGGTTCGCATTGTGCTTTCTATTGCAGTACTAAATAATTGGCCTCTTCATCAATTGGACGTCAAAAATGCTTTTTTGAACGGTGTTCTATCAAAACCTGTATTCATGGAGCAGCCACCTGGATTTCTTGATGCCACGTTTCCAAATCATGTTTGTCGTCTTAAAAAGGCCTTATACGGTCTAAAGCAAGCTCCTCGTGCATGGTTTCAACGGCTTAGTGATTTTCTCTTGAGTATTGGATTTTTCTGCAGTCGTACCGATTCGTCGCTCGTCATTTATATCCGTGGTTCATCAGTTATATATCTTTTAGTATATGTCGATGATTTCATTCTGACAGGAAACTCAATAGACAAATTGCGATCCTTCATTACTCGCCTTCGTAAGGAGTTCGCCATTAAGGACCTAGGAAAATTAAATTATTTCTTGGGTCTTGAGGTTTCTTATACTTCTTCGGGCATTTTTCTTAATCAGGCGAAATATGCTCGAGACATACTTAAGCGAGCATCTTTAGAAGACGCAAAACCTGTTTCCACTCCCTTACAGGCGGGGTGTCAACTTTCTATTGATGGAAAACTTTCTGATGATCCTACTTTATATCGATCTTTGGTTGGAGCTCTCTAATATCTCACGTTACACGCCCTGATTTATCTTTTGCTGTAAATCTGGTCAGTCAACATTTGCAGAATCCAACTATTGAACACTTTCAAGCGGTGAAGCGAATTCTTCCCTACGTGAAGAGTACGCCGGCCTTTGGTTTATCTTTTACTCGTGGCTCTTCGCCTACTCTCGTTACATATTCTGATGCTGACTGGGCTTGTTGTGTGGAAACGAGACGATCGACTTACGGATACTCCATTTTTCTTGGTGGAAATCTTGTTTCCTGGAGTGCTAAGAAACAGCCGACGGTTTCTCGTTCAAGTTGTGAATCCGAATATCGCGCTCTTGCTAATGCAGCCTCAGAAATTGTTTGCCTGCTTCAACTACTTCGCGAGCTTCACATCGAGACTACCTCTTGTCCTACTCTATACTCGGATAATAGTAGTGCTCTTTTTCTAAGTCAGAATCCGAGTTCTCACAAGCGCGCCAAGCACATCGATATTGATTTTCACTTTGTTCGTGAACTTGTTTCGAGTAAGCACTTACAGACGCAGTACAACATATCGTCTGATCTACAGATTGCGGATATCTTTACAAAAGCTCTTCATCGTCCGCTATTTGAATTTTTTCGTGACAAGCTACGAGTTGGTCCTCATCCCACGTCTTGCTTGAGGGGGGCTAATGGAATAAATTAAGCCTTTATTTTAGGCTATAATTAAGGGATTCTAATTATAGTATTGATTGTATACTTTAATTGTAATTATTGTTGATAGGATAGAGAGTAGTATTCTTGTATAAATATTATACGATGTACAATGAACAGATAAGGAAAAACATTATACCTATCTTAACAATAATAATAATAATAATAATAATAATAAATGTTATTGTCCCAGGAAGCACCAAATCATTCTCCCCTTCAAATAATCACTTGAGCCGCATTCGTCTCCCCACCAGCCTCTCTCTCTCTCTCTCTTCAATTCCCCTACTCTTTCCCTAACCATTCTCCCCATCTCCGACGACCACCTCAGTTCCCTCACGTGTGCTTCACCTCCCCCATGGACACGAAGAATGCGTCCCTCGTTGCCTCCATATCAAGTCCAGCGGCACCACCACCTTTCGTCACCTCCACCATTAAAGTGTTGTTGGTCTTCTGTTTGGCGTGCGATGATCAGCCTATCATGAGTACCCCGGACGACATATTCGAGAAGAGAGCTCACATGAGATAATATAAAAAATTTTGGGGCAAAAATTCAATTTCAATAAAGTTTTGAGATTGTGAATAAGTTGCAACACATATTCGCGTTTATAGGAGAGAGAGGGAGAGAAAAATCCCCATAACTCATTTTTGGTTTCAGTAGGTTGTTCGATGGAGCTGAATTTTGAGTTTCAGATGGGCTTTGTGTATACTTTGGTTAGGATATACGCATATTAGAACATGTATGTCCAAGTTTCGACTAAAATCAATTTTTCTCGACAAACTTGGATTCTAACTCAATAAATAAATGAGTAAAACGAAACTCACAATTCAACCAATTGATTCACAACGCAGCCCAACTAGAAAGGTTTATGTTTATCCATCTCTGGATATAATTTGAATCAAAATGTGTGCATTAATAATAAAATCAAAAACAAATATTATGACGGGGTTGTAATATGTCTACGACAAAAGAAAGCTAGAAACAACACGACAAAGGCTAAGATAGTAAATTAAATAACTAGTTGCTCACAGAATCAAATGAAGAAGGCGACAAGCAAATACCCACCTTAACGCTAACAAACACGATATAACAATAAATAATAATAATAATAATTAGTAATAAATAAATACAATAAAAGCTTTTGAGCATGCAATAGAATGTGTCCTCGAGCTGCCACATATCTCTTTGCATGTAAAACACCGTAATGCAACAAAAGCCACGCATCCCACTGCCCATACCTCACACAATCCTCGTCATCTCTCTCTCTCTCTCTCTCTTACAAAGGTACACGTTTGCTTCCTATATATATAACTACCGAGTCCTCTTGCTTCTTTCAAGACATACAATTCAACACACAGTAGATAGAAGACACACACAACACACACGCACAATCATGGGTAGTGTGTGCGCCGAGCAACATCCGCACAAGTTGGGTTACCACCTCGCGAACAAGAAGCCCCTGATGATCATGAGAGAGATCGACATCCCTCCGAGGAAGCTCCTCTCCCGCCGCTCCTCCGCCGGATCCCATGCGATGGAGTCTCCCAAGGCGGACGAAGCCGTGTTCTCCAAATTCCTCCCCTACAACAACGCCGACGAAGACGAAGACGACCCCTACTCTTCCGACCACTTCAGGATGTACGAGTTTAAGGTCCGAAGATGCAACCGCAGCCGCAGCCACGACTGGACCGATTGCCCCTTCGCCCACCCCGGCGAGAAAGCCCGCCGACGAGACCCGAGAAGGTAAAAAACAAACCCCTCATCGTACTAATATATTAATTAATCAATTCGATCGTTAATAAAAACCCTAAATCGCGTTGTGAGTTTTCTTACATTTACATGTACTTAATTAGGTTTCACTACACGGGGACTGTGTGCTCCGATTTCAGAAGAGGGCAGTGCTCGAAGGGAGACAACTGCGAGTTCTCCCACGGCGTGTTCGAGTGCTGGCTCCACCCCTCTCGCTACCGAACGGAGGCCTGCAAGGACGGGAAGAGCTGCAAGAGAAAGGTCTGCTTCTTCGCTCACTCCACCAAGCAGCTCCGGATAGTCCCCGAACCGAAACCCGACCCTGTGCCACCGCCGGTGGTGAGTTCTCCGGCGTCGGATCTTCACAACAGGTACTACTACAGCAAGAGCCTGATGGGTCACTGCTGCGGCTGTTGCGGCGGCCAGCATTCTCCGGCGTATAATAATGATTCGCCGACCTCCACCTTGATGGGGCTTCACGGACACGTGTCGCCGCCTGGGTCCCCGCCCGTGTCTCCGTCTGTGTGTTCGTCTTATGGGCTGAGCTATAAGGAAGCTTTGACCGAGATGATAGCTAACTTCGAAGCTATGAACACTGTCTCTGAATCGCCAGCGCCGTCTCATCATTTCGCTTGCAGCAACTTGCCTTGGATTGATGTGACTTTTGGTAATAACTCTCCTCTTGGTGCCGAGGAGCAACCGCAGTTTGTTCTTTCTCCTTCAACTCCGACCACCGCGGCGAGCTCATCATTCTTTAGCGGTTGCGGTAACAGATTCTCAGCTCAGCGCCAATACTACGGTGGTAATTTTTCTGGGAGAAGACTCGATTTAATGGAGGATATTAACAATAATAGCACCACGACGAGGTTCTTTAACAACGATGAAGGGGGAGTTAGCAATAGTAATAACTCAGATGGGCCTGATCTTGGGTGGGTTAATGATCTGCTGACATGAAATCCTATATGTGAACAAAGGTTGAGATGATTCGATATGTGACTGACAATTTCTTGTATATACAGATTGAAGACTTCTGTGTATTGCTTTATTTTGTCTGTGTGTGGTAATAATAATGATGTGGTAATACTTAGTAATGAGTCTGTCTGTTTCTTTGATGAGTTCTTCCTAGGTTTTTGTGTCTTTCTTGATCAGCAGTGCAGCTTGAAGATGGCGAAGCTGTGAGAAGAAGACGTGGATTTATCCTTTGTAACATTTTTCTCATCGGTTTGATATTGTTATTAATATTATTCATGTAATCAATGGCTTTTGGATTGAATATTATATGCAATGGAATATTGTCGGCTTCGTCGGCTACTATTGGTTAAGGTAATATCAGTTAGAAACGAGTTAGATAACATGTTCTGCGTTTATGTGGGTGTGTGATGCTGATGGCTGGGCTCTCATGTGTTATATAGATATTTGATTGGTTTATGGTTTATTATTTATGAGGATAATATGAAGATTAAAACGAAACATAAAACACTACCACGTAAAATGGACATAATATGCTGGTCGAAACGAAACATAGAACACTACTTCGTAAGTTGAACATGGATGGACTCAATCCCGTACAATGTAGTTTACTGAGCTCTTAGGCTTGAAAACGTCTAACTTTGGGGAATTTTATGAAGTCAAATGCATGCGTATGAAGTATTGTCATGTATGAATATAGGACTTGGTCATGGTTACCATGTGTAAAGGATTTGGTAGTACGTATATTCGGAAATTTCACCTTGACTAGATTCATGTTGTTTCGATAAATGCAGTTGCATTAAGAATTAGGAACAATTTGTAAATGGTCCGAGCATGTCATGATGCTAGTACCTTGCACGACCTATTACACTTCTTAATACCGTTCTTAATACCGAGCATGTCATGTGTTGATGCCCACCAAATACATAAATACAAGAAATATTTACCTATATAGAATATGTATTGTACTTATTTGGGTGAAAGCATATACTTACATAATTTGTATTCTACGCGTGTTCCACTCACCATAACCAGATTCATATGTCCACGTGTTAGACCTTAAGTCATGCCACATATTTGGGGGCGTGTTGATATTTCTATCTCCCATCGGATAACTAACTCATCCGACTCAATTAATATTGATCACTAATTAATTTTACGATGAAATCCTTAATTTCTAATAAAGTTGAAGCTGAAAAAAAAAAGTGTAGATCTAAGCTTAGTAGCTATTATTATAGATTTTAAACTGATTTGTAGTAGGTTTTTAGTATTCATGTTAAAACTTTGTATCTTGTTTTCGTCCAGATTTATTTTTATTTTTCGATTTGTGTTGTTTTTCTCTTGAGTCTCGATGAGAGCTTCGTTCTGTTAGGATGATCGAAACTTAAGAGAGGAATCTTATGTGCTCTTTAGTCCATAGTAATTTTATTTTTATAATGAATCATTGGAAAAAAACTTTTTGTTGATTGAAGCTCAGAAATTAATATCACATAAAATTATTACACATAGCATATGGTTTTTCCTTAAAGGTGAACGATGAGTCGGACCATTTTACAAACTCGATAAGTCGGCTCAATTGAACCTCATTTCCAAGTCATGCGGCTCGAATTTATGTCACTACAAAAAAAAAAAAGTCATGTTTTGTGAGGATTTTTTTCCTCACAAGAAAGTAAATATTTGTCACATAAATTTAACGTGTGGAAAAATTTTCGTCACCGGCTCGTCACCGAAGGTCCGTGGCATAAGATCTTATCGCACATTATGTGACAATTTTATTGCCTCACATTTGACATAAGTGCGAAATTCAATTTCCTTGCATAAAATTCTTATTGTGACGAAAGATTTCCCACAATAGATGTATCATTTCGTTACATATTTTGAACTCCTCACATTTAAACATATAAATGCAACAAAGAGTTCGCCACATTAAAAAAAATCTCATAATTATTATGATATATGATACGAAAATATTCCTCACATTAAAAATATTTTACGTCATAATTACCAAGATATCTGATACGAAAAATATTCCTCGCGTTACTCTCATAATTATCATGATTTATAATACGAAAATATTCCTCACATTAAAAATATTTTCCTCATAATTACCATGATATATTACACGAAAATATTCCACATATTAAGTTGCTGGAAAATAATATATTATTTATTATATTATATTATCTATTTGTGGAGAAATATCATAAAAAATTATTATTTTCTATTATATTGCGCCTTCGATTAGTTTGATAAATAGTTAGCAAATAAGAATTTAACATTCACTTGCATTACCGAAAACTAAATATCTTATAAAACAACACTCGATTACTTTATGTCAACCAAATAACAATCACTAAAACACAAACTAACCGAATGCTCAAAAATTGAAACGTTGATAACATAGTCGAAGCTTCGCAATTATAACCCGTCAAACTGCAACTTCAGGTTAATCGCCCCAATCTGCAAGATAAATAAAAGCATAAATAACTATTATCTCAATGAAAACAATATGATATAAATATACGTATAAATAACTTGAATACTGAAGGTGGGTTTGTGGTCCTCATATGGATGTAAACTAAGTAGTAAAACTGCAACCTAAATGTTGGAACTAATGTTGAGGGAACATTCGATCCAACACAAAAGCGCACAGCGGAATATGTAGAGACAAAAACTGATAAACACGAGATGTAAAGTTTGCAGCAAGTTATAAAAACTTGCTGCGTGCCTCAAGGCGAAATTCCACTATAAAGATGGATTATAAAAACAAGCCTAGAAAAGGAATCGAATCTACATAGATTCTACCAAATTACAAAGTCTTTCGACTTTTGCAAAATAGAAAAACTAGGCTAAAAGAAACTCTCGTGATGGATCAAGTTCACTCAATCTTTTCTCTCACGCACTATCTCTCGAACTATTATCTCTTGCTGCTCGCTTGCCGATATGGTTAAGTGAGGTCCCCTTTTATAAGTCTTCGACTTTGACTACTTCTCATTAGACTTGGTCGCCTCAACTAACTTCCACAACATCCTCTAAGATAGGAGAGTCCGTTGAGAGTAAATTCGGATCAGCTCAAAATGACTTGGTCTTGACTTGAGCTCCAATCTTCCTATTTTTAGTATGCTTCCACTCCTAATTTCGCTCCAGCTTATCCACACGCAATCCACACGTTTTGAATCATTCCATCTCTTATCCATGACCTGTATGACACTAATAAAAACCACGTTATCTATTAAAACATGTTTTGGGCATGAAAGATAAAACAGAAGTCGGACACATTCACAGACAACAATGTTGACTGGAATGTTGTCCCAATATTATCAATGTTGATGTCTTCAACATTAACAAATACTAATAAAAAATAAGCGTTTCACAGTCTCGATTGTGCTTCAAAACCTGATGAAATGTTTGGTAAACTGCTTGACAAAATTTTCAAAAAGTTGTTGCATGCTCGCCATCTGAGCGCGTAAATCGTCGAGTTCTTTCTTTTGGTCTTCTACATTTTTATGCAGATCAACATAAGAACGTGTAGCATGCAATTGTCCACCTCGAACTATCTTAACCTCTTGTCCCATTCCTTTCACATATCTCGATCTACGACCTAGTGCGCTCAAAATTCTTCCCATGCATTGGTTCTCCATCTCTATTTTCTGTTTGATTTCTTTTGAAACCATGTGTTCCTAATAAAAAAATCGAACAAAGCCTGTAAATGAAATACCAAATATATTCAATGATAAAAGGTTTTTGTGGCTTACATGAATTGACTTGGCAATATCATTCACAAATTCACCATCTTTTTTCTCCGTAAGCACATCTCTCCATAGATTCGTTTTACTTTTTTACTTCCTGTATAAGTAATAAATAATAAAACATATTATTCTTCTAAACATCTTTTAGATTGTTTCAACGCTAAAAAATAAAAAAAAATACCATTTTCCATACAGAAGTCGGTTCAACTTTCAGATTGTTTCAACTTTCAGATCGTTTCAGTGAAGTTGTATTAGTATATTATGATATTGAAAGAAATAATTTAATTAATGGGATGATTAATTGCTTAGTTTGCAATTTTATTGTAACTTTTACCTGAAATGCTTCGTCCTAGATGAAGTCACATGCAATATGCCACTTTTTCATACTAAAGCCAATTCGCGAACATACTTCTCTCGGATTAATGTATTCATCAACTAAACTTTTATAAGTCTGATGCAGTGTATGCCGCCACCGAGTTTATGTCGTTTACATCTTTTTGTTTACAAAGTTTCGTATTTGCTCATTCAGTAGACCGACCATAATTATCAAACCAGCAGTCAGTATCACGTAAAATATTGTCTACATGTACCACTGAAACTCATATTACTTACCAAGAGTCTAGCATAGCAAACATCTTTGTTCTCTTGAGGAATTTCTTTCCACAGTGTAACTCCATCTATTTCACCATTATGCCTGGTAACAATACCAATTCCGGTAGCAAATTCAGCTTCATGATCCGCAAGAATATTTTCTCCAGGTGCAAAAACAATTTTGTATCTTCCTTGCTATAATACATTTAAGAAAGAGGTCAATTTGCTTAATAATGCATTTTAAACCTTTTTTAGTACCATCACATACCTTTTTAATATGCTTCTCTAGTTTATCGCCCCTCGTGGGTCCTCGGCCTTTTCTTGAAGTCGTCGAACCTAAAATGAATAACATTTTATTATTATAAAGGATCACATATATTATGTTTGTGATACTATTGTACTAGTGCATGTTTACCTTGTCTTGTTTTCGTTTAATTCTCTTAATGAGCAATTACATATGGATCTTCATTCTCAGAAGGAGCAATTGAAGATAGTGCTGCATTGGAAGATGAAATATTTTCTATAAAAGTATTTTATCCTAAACCACAAATAAATCAAAGTAGACACAATACTCATGATACCTCTAATAATTATTAGAAATAAATAATATTCTACATTTCAAACATAATTAGTAAAAACTAAAAATAGTAGGAATGCTCATAAAACCATTTACCCCAGGTCATTCGAGGAGGAGAAATTGCAAGTCTATTAGACGAGTTGCCATCATGCCGCGTTTTTTGAACCATTCACGACATGCAATTGTGAACCTATTCCAAATAAGATTGGATAGAAGTCAGTAAATATAAATATATAAGATTAAAAAAATTAAAATCTAAAATATTCTTACTTGAGCTCGATAGCCTGATTCGCTTTTGTCTCAGTGTCGAAGAAGAAGCTAAAATATGGACTACCATTACTTTGAGATATTGGAACAGATGATCGTGAACTCTTTTCACTATTAGCACGTGAATAGTTCGACTATCTTTTCTTTAACCTCATAAGTTTGATCTTTTTTAATCCATTGGTCCGTCCTGATCCAGCAGACATCTGAAAAATCATTAACAAAAATTACAAGTCATAAGCGTCGTAAGAGATCCTTCTTGGAGATCTCCAGGAATCTCCTTATGATCTTCCCACCTAGCCATTCTGTTAGGATATTCTTAATTCCCAATAATTTAGTTGCCCGAGAAATGACGATAACGAATAAAATGAAGAAAATAAATATGACAGTGAACACGAGAATTTACGTGGTTCGGTCAGAATGACCTACGTCCACGGGCCGGAGGGTAGAACTTCTTTATTATGTGGAGTTATTACAGACACGTACATCGGACGTGATACAAAGAAGCTATACTGACAAGGAGTAATAAGCTATAGAAGAAAATGCTCTAAGAAGATCTCTTGTGGTGGTGTGGAATTCCTTCGCTCCAAGCTCCTGTATTTATAAGCGATAGTTGGCTCTGATCTTGCATGTGAACAAGAATGTGAACCGAAGAAAATTAATCAGCATACTTCCTTGACAAAATAATTCGACAGCATGATAACTAAAGCAATTTGATATCCTCGTCTGACTTTTCAAAACCCACGTGTAGTTATCTTCTTATCTTGGTTTGTCGACATCAATGGCATACTAACAAATCTCCACCTTGACCTTGATTTCGAAAAATTATTCCACCTTGATTTAAAAAATAACTTTGTCTCTGTCTCCCTCCGGCCATAGCCCCGACGGGCTAGTTCACCATTTCTGAAACACTGATCAAGTCCAAGCAATGCTTGAACTTGGAAATCAGAAGAGCCTTCGTAAACATATCCGCAGGATTATCCTTTGTGTTAATCTTTTTGATAAACGCCTTCTTGTCTGCAATGATATCACGAATGAAATGATACTTAACATCAATATGTTTAGTCCTCTCATGATACATCTGATCCTTAGTCAAATGAATTGCACTTTGACTATCACAGTAAATAGTAATGACTCCCTGTTGTTGAGTTAATTCGCTGAATAACCCCTTCAACCATAAAGCTTCTTTGATCGCATCGGTAATGACCATATATTCTGCTTCAGTAGTAGATAAAGTCACTACGTGCTGTAGAGTAGCTTTCCAGCTAACTGCACAACCTCCAATAGAGAATACATAACCTGTAAGAGATCGTCGTTTATCGAGATCACCTGCGTAGTCTGAATCAACGAAGCCAACGAGAGTATCACTGTTTCTGCCAAACTCCAAACAAGTGCTTAGAGTACCCTTCAAGTATCTAAGGATCCACTTCACTGCTTGCCAGTGTTCTTTCCCTGGATTAGCCATATACCTGCTAACAACACTAACAGCTTGTGAAATATCAGGACGTGTACAAACCATTGCATACATAATACTGCCGACTGCACTCGAGTATGGAACTCGTGTCATATACTCTTCTTCCTCTTCTGATGATGGTGATTGAGCAGCAGATAGCCTAAAATGGCTAGCGAGAGGAGTACTTACTGGTTTGGCATCGTGCAAGCCAAATCTCTCCAAAACCTTCTTGAGGTAACTCTCCTGGGTCAGGTGTAACTTACCAGCTCCTCTATCACGTCTAATCTCCATACCAAGAATCTTCTTAGCTGCTCCCAAATCCTTCATCTCAAATTCACCGTTTAATAAGGCCTTCAACTGGTGAATTTCTGCAAGATTCTTAGCCGCAATGAGCATGTCATCAACATATAATAGCAGATAAATGAACGAACTGTCATTCAACTTCCGGAAGTAAACACAACTATCATACTTGCTCCTGGAGAAACCATGACCCAACATAAAAGAATCAAACCGTTTGTACCACTGTCTTGGAGACTGCTTTAATCCATACAAGGATTTCTTTAACAAACAAACTTGATTTTTTTCCTTCAATTATGAAGCCTTCAGGCTGCTTCATATAAATCTGTTCATCTAAATCGCCATGTAAGAACGCTGTCTTGACGTCAAGCTGTTCTAATTCCAAATCAAACATGGCAACGAATGCAAGCAATACACGAATAGAGCTATGTCTAACAACAGGTGAGAAAACATCGTTAAAATCAACACCTTGTACCTGACTATAGCCTTTCGCGACCAATCGTGCTTATCCCTTGCATCGTCTGAACCAGATAAACCTTCTTTCTTCTTGAAAACCCATTTACAACCGACTATTTTCTTTTTCTTCGGCGGCGACACAAGAATCCAAGTACCATTCTTGTGCAGAGACTTCATTTCTTCATTCATTGCTACCAACCACTTATCAGAATTGACATCTTGAATTGCCTCCGTATAGGTAGAAGGTTCACCGCCTCCACCTGTTTCTTGTGCCACTGATAAAGCGTATGAAACTAAATTCACGTACCGCTGTGGTAGTCGAATCTCACGTCTCTGTCTGTCTCTGGCTATAGAATATTCCTGCTCGACGCTTTCATCTTCAACAAGATCTGAATCCGATTCTGGTTCATCATCTGGATCTGTTGAACTCGTAGCAGGGTTATCTGAAGAACCTTTGTTGATCTCGAGCTCCACCTCGTTCTGTACACTATCCTCCTTTTCTTGATTAGAAGAATTAGAAGACTCCTTTATAGGATTCAACATAGATGACTCGTCAAATGTAACATCTCTGCTAATTACGAATTTGGGTGACTTGGGATCAGGATTATATAATCTATATCCTTTCACCCCTGAAGCGTAACCGAGAAAAATACACTTTTTAGCTCTAGGCTCTAATTTTCCATCGTTTACGTGCATATAAGCTGGACACCCAAATATTCTTAAATTAGAGTAATCGGCAGGAGTTCCTGACCATACCTCCTCGGGAGTCTTAAAATCGATAGAAGAACATGGTGAGCGGTTGACAATATAATATGCAGCCGCAATAGCTTCTGCCCAAAAATCATTTGTCAACCCAGCATTAGAGATCATACACCGAGCTCTCTCCAATAGAGTCAGGTTCATGCGCTCGGCAACACCATTCTGTTGAGGCGTCATTCGAACAGTGTGATGTCGAGCTATACCTTCATTCTTGCAGAATTCATTGAAATCATTTCCACAAAATTCTAAGCCATTGTCTGTCCGCAACCGCTTGATTTGTTTTCCTATTTGCTTCTCAATCAAAGCTTTCCATTGTTTAAATGTTAAAAAAACATCACTCTTCTGTTTAAGAAAATAGACCCAAACTTTCCTTGAAAATCATCAATGAAAGTCAACATGTATCTTGCACCACCTTTGGACGGAACACGAGAAGGCCCCCATAAATCAGAATGAATATAGTCCAAAGTACCTTTCGTCTTATGGATTGCTGGCGATTTGAAGCTGACTCGTTTCTGCTTCCAAAAATACAATGTTCGCAAAAATCCATCTTACCAGTACTTTGACCGCAAAGTAGGCCCCGCTTGCTCAAAATCGTCAAGCCTTTTTCTCCCATGTGTCCAAGCCTCATATGCCATAATCTCGTGGAATCAACCTCCGGGATGTCGAAACTGCAGCAGAACCTGTAACAGTAGTTCCCTGCAAAATATATAAATTTCCAGACCTGCAAGCTTTCATCATGACGAGGGCACCTCTACCAATCTTCATAACTCCACCTTCACCTGAGAACCTGCGCCCTTGAGATTCAAGTGTGCCTAAAGAGATAAGATTTCTCTTCATAGCTGGAACATGTCTGACTTCTGTGAGCGTTCGGATGATTCCGTCGAACATCTTGATTCTAACTGTACCTTTACCAATAACTTTACCAATAACTTTACATGGGGCATCATTCCCCATCAAGACATATCCACCATCGAAAGCTTCATATGTGGAAAAAAAGTCCCGACTAGGACTTATGTGGTAAGAACATCCTGAATCTAAGATCCACTCACTATCAGACCTGACAATATTTGCAGTTGCTACAAAAATAGTTCCATCGCTCTCATCTGCAGCTACTCTAGCTTCGGCGGGTTTATAATTTTGCTGATTATTTTTCTCCTTATTTTTTAATTTATAACACTCAGCTTTGATATGACCCTTCTTCTTGCAATAATTATAAAGTTTATTTTTGTATCTGGATTTCGACCTCTGCCCTTGGACCTGCTATTATCAGCATCTCTATTTTCTGGCCTACCCCGAGCAAACAGACCCTCTGCCTGATTACCACTTGATTCCCCCGTTATATCCCTATCAATCTGCTCTTTCGATTGTAAAGCAGATTTGACACTACTATATGAGATAGTATCTTTCCCATATATTATAGTGTCTCGAAAATGTTTTAGAGATGAGGGAAGGGAACACAACAATATTATGGCCTGATCTTCTTCATCCACTTTGACTTCTACGTTCGCCAAATCAATAATTATTGAGTCGAATTTATCGAGATGCGAGAGTAGAGAAGTACCTTCCATCATTTTCAAACTGTGTAGCTTCTGCTTTAAATAAAGCCGATTCTCCTTAGTCTTCTTCATGTAGATAGCTTTCAACGAATCCCACATACCCTTGGCCGTCGTCTCCGTAGCAACTTCTTGTAATACCTCGTATGAGAGATTCAAGATAATTGCCGATCTGGCTTTCTGTCCAGTTCCTTAAATTGCTCTTCTGTCATTTCCTTGGATTTCTTCGCGTTGTCTTCAAGCGCCTGCTCACAACCGTCTTGAATGAGTATGGCCTCCATCTTGAGACTCCACATCGCAAAGTTGACATTTGTATCGAACTTTTCAATCGACATTTTTGTAATCGTCATGGTGGCTAAAAAATAAATCGGGAAATTGTCTCGCCGTGGACCGTAAAACCTTTTTGATATCTTTTCTGATGTGGAAGATCAGACAAAGCTACAACCATAGAGCATACTAAGAATACCGACAAGGCGTAGCTCTGATACCAATTTGTTAGGATATTCTTAATTCCCAATAATTTAGTTGCCCGAGAAATGACGATAACGAATAAAATGAAGAAAATAAATATGACAGTGAACACGAGAATTTACGTGGTTCGGTCAGAATGACCTACGTCCACGGGCCGGAGGGTAGAACTTCTTTATTATGTGGAGTTATTACAGACACGTACACCGGACGTGATACAAAGAATCTATACTGACAAGGAGTAATAAGCTATAGAAGAAAATGCTCTAAGAAGATCTCTTGTGGTGGTGTGGAATTCTTTTGCTCCAAGCTCCTGTATTTATAAGCGATAGTTGGCTCTGATCTTGCATGTGAACAAGAATGTGAACCGAAGAAAATTAATCAGCATACTTCCTTGACAAAATAATTCGACAGCATGATAACTAAAGCAATTTGATATCCTCATCTGACTTTTCAAAACCCACGTGTAGTTATCTTCTTATCTTGGTTTGTCGACATCAATGGCATACTAACACGTTCTTTGAGCTCTGATTTTCTATTGGCATTAAACTCGTCGTAGCTATCATACAAATCTTTAACTTCTGGTGGGATAAACATTTCGCAAATCCCAATTTAACATGATGATTACCCAAGATTTATGCTAAAACACACAAAAATGAGCTCAAATAATTGAACGATGTTTTACCTTCACTGAGTAACCAATTGGAAACCCACGGGAATTGAAGGAAGAAATCTTGGGAGGCTTGTGAAGAATCGCGCAGAAATGAACACAGTTGATTAATAAAAGTGAAGTTGTGGAGAGAATTTAGGATGATGAGATCGTGGGCAGTTGGTGCCGGTGGTCTTAATTTCGTATTAACGAAGAGAATTAATTAAATTAATCAAATGACTAAATGGCTTTGTTAATAAAATATCGCATTCTCACTCACCGTGAGTGTCCCGGAAGTTTATCTTCAACTATTTTGGGGCACCATGAAGATGATCTCTTCCAAGGCTGACCGACCACTACAAATGGCCACCATAGACAACAACACCATCAACATTACCAATACTCTTTTTTTACTGGTGTTGTGTCTACATTAACGGCCTCTTATAAAGATTTTTCCTCTGATGAATTTCTTCTTCAAGACTTCATCCGATTGGGACACTCCGAGCCGTTGACCTTGGTGTCTTTAATCCAACAAAATCGGATACCACATCCGTGGAAGACACTCTTTAACATGGTGAACAAGTGTCTCTCTCCTAAACACACCGAGTTCGATGGCTGCAACCTCAACGTTGTTTGAATGCTTCATAGCCTCATCTTTCTCAAACACTATGACTACGTGCAGCTGATCTGGAATGACTTGGAGGATCAGTTGAATATGAAGGAAACAAGTCCAGGTTGCTTTCTTATATACGATGGTTCTCGCCCGTGACCAAGCACTTTATGGAATCACATTTTAAGATCTGCGTTCGGCCAGCGTCGGAGAATTACGCCCCTCCGAGACTCAAAATTCTACACATGGATATAGACTTGCCCAAAACAAACCGGAACCGGCCACCAACCGTATACGGCAACCGCGGGTGGCCGGTTCCGGGCGGTTTGGGATTTTCCCAAACCGCAAACCGCCGGTTGTCAACCGGCGGTTCCGGCGTTTTTTTTTTTATTTTTTTAATATATTTAAAATATAAATAGATATATAATATAAAAAAAATTTAAAAAAAGTAACCGTTAGTTAGAAAAAAAAATAATAAAAAAAAAATTAAAAAAATAGCCGTTGCAACCGGCAGTTGCAACGGCTAGTCCCTAAAAAAAATTATAAATACCCCCCACCCCTCTTCAAAAAATCACAACTCAATTCTATCTCTTTCTCTCAATTATTCACTCTCAAAACGCGTAATTCTCAGTCTAGTTGTAGTCCACGAACTAAAAATAAACTAATTAAAATACTAGTCCATCATTCCCCGCTCGGCTTTACTACGCTCATCAATCCCCGCCCGGCTCTACTACACGGCGCTCCGAATTTCACTCGCCTCGTTTTTCGTAAGTTTGCACATTTTTTTTATCGAACGTTTATTCTAACCTTTTATTTTAGATATGGATAGCCGTCGTCGAGGATCGAGTTCGAGATCTAGGGGGAAACAGATTGTTGGTAGTTCATCGCAAGATGACTACTACCAATATGACGACTCCCCCGAAATTATGCTCGACCTAAGTGACGTTCTCGGCTCGGACACGCAAGGGGACCAACCGGAAGAAACTCCGATGCCGACGCCGACGCCGCCGACCGAGACCCAAGCACGGGCCGCCGCCGCCGCCCACGCTCGGATATTTTTGCGGTACACTTCAAGAAGGTACCGACCGAAAATAAAGATATTTTTAGAGTTATATGTAATTATTGTGGTAAGGAGTACCCTTTTAGAAAGGGGGGCGGATATGGCAATTTTACCGGCCATGTCCGCTCAAAACATCCTACTAAGATAGGAATTAGTCAAAGTCAAAGTCAAATGCACGGGGCTACGGGTACGGGTTCGTCCGCTACCGGACAAGGACCCAGTGCGAGTCCGACGTCTTTGTTCATGTACAACGAAGACGTTGCGCGCAAACAACTTGCAAAATTTGTTTGCGCGAAACATCTTCCTTTTCGGTTTGCCGACGATCCGATCTACGAAGATTGGATCAGAAAGTCGTATAACCCCCAAGCGAAGAAAGTTTCACGCAGCACCCTTACGCGAGACATTAGGAAGACGGTACTCGCGTATAAACGCGAGTTAGTAGATCAATTAGGAAATTTAGAGTGTAAAGTGTCCATTGCCTCCGATATATGGAGCGATCACTGGCAAGATCATCATTACATGGGCGTTACATGCCATTGGATTGATGACTCTTGGCAAGTACAGAAACGCTTAATTGCGTATAGGGAATTTGACACAGCACACACTGCTCAAAACATTGCACTTAAGCTTAGAAGTATCTTATCGGAATATAGGATACTCGAGAAGATTTTCTCGGTATCCTTTAATAATGCTAGCGCTAATAACGCGAGCATTGAAGATTTGATTAAGTATTGTCGACCGTCATTTGGCGGCCGATTCTTTCATGTCCGGTGCTTCTGCCACATACTTAACCTATGTGTTCAGGACGCACTCACGCATCTAAAGGCACACGTTACGCCGATACGAACGGCGATTAGTTACATGATGCGCCACTCTTCTGTACTGAAGAAGTGGAAGCGTCATTGTAGAAGTTTGGGTGTCATGCCCAAGAAGTTTGCCTTAGATGTACCCAACAGGTGGAATTCCACCTATAAGATGTTGGAGACGTCGTACGAATATCGCCATACCTTGAGCGATTTCTACGACGAAAACCCCGAATTCGGGGTAGCATTACATCCTACGATGTGGGACGGATGCAACGACATATGTAAAATACTTCAAGTATTTCACGATGCCACGAGGGAGATGTCGGGAATATATTACCCGACATCTATCTTGGCATTAGATCATTGCGTTAAAGTCGCATGCATTCTAAACGGGTTTGTAAATGACGAGATTGCGGGTCCGGCCGTTTTAGCCATGAAAGCTAAATGGCTGAAGTACTTTTGGGATCTACCCGATATCTTCATCATTGCGAAGATATTAGACCCCAGATTACGCGTAGAGGGGACCGATAATTTTCTAGGATTATACTACCAGTCCATAGCGGCTAATTCTAGTGTCCTCCCCGATGGCTACCACATTCAAGTTAGGAATGTAGGGTATGACGCTCTAAAGGCAGTCTTTAGAGCGTATAAGACCGATAGTGGCCAAGACCCAACTCGATCGAGTTCGGGTCAATCCACTAGTAGTAGTAGTGCTAGCGGTAGTGATCGCTTAGCCTCCTACTACAACCTCCTCAACACGAGCAAACGCCAAAGGTCGACGAACCCGTTCATAGAGTTAGAAAACTACTTGTCGACCACTTTTGAGTTCGCCGAGGATGAAGATCAGTTCAACGTCCTCCGATGGTGGACGACGATGTCGCCAACGTATCCAACGTTGGCGAAGATCGCTAGGGAAATCTTTGCCGTCCCAATTTCAACCGTAGCGGTTGAACAAGCTTTTAGCATGGGCGGCTTAACGTTAAGTGAAAGGCGTTCGAGGTTGACGGTAGAAAACGTCGAATACCAATGCCTTCTCGATGATTGGACGAGAGCCGAACATCGGACACAAGACGCCACGAATACCGATTCGGACGACGACGTATTCGACGACACCACCGGTACCGGTTCTAGTGGTGGCGGCGACAATGGCGGGGACGGGGACGACTAAGAGTAGAGAGTAGAGAATATCCGAAAATGGCGAAAGATTCAAGCCCGAAAAAAGATAAGTCCTTAATACTAATCTCATTGTATTAATTTTTTATTTTATATTTTTAAATAATTACTTACTCATACAATCTTATTTTTCAGCCAACGTCTCCAAGAAATCGCTCGCGTGACGACATCTAAGCCAACGACAAGTCCGAAAAAGATAAGTCCTTAAAACTAATTTCATTTTTTAATGGCGATTGTACAAAAGAATATTATAATTATTATCTAACTAACTTCTATTGTATATTTTTTTCAGAAACCGATTATCGACTGGCGTTGGCAAATGGCGAATAAATTTTTTTTTCTTACTTTGTATTTTCGACTTTGTAAATTTTAATTGTAAATGTAACTTTGTTTTTGTAATAAAATTAATTTATTACGATTAAAACTTTTAAATTGAAACCCTTGTTATATACCGAAAAAAAATAATTGTGTCCCGAAAAGTCGAAAACTATCGAAATACACTTACACACTATAAATTAAAATAAAAAAAAAAAAAAATTAAAAAAAAATTAAAAAAAAAAAAAAAAAATTTAAAAAAAAATAAAAAAAAAATCCGGCGGTTGGTAACCGCCGGACACCCTTGACCGGCGGTTTGACCAACCGCCGGTTGGTCAACCGGCAACCGGAGACGGCCAACCGGGAACCGTCTCCGGCCGGTTGACGCCGGTTGGTCATTTCGACCAACCGGCAACCGCCGGTTAACCGTAAGCGGCGGTTGGGCAGGCCCACATGGATAAACCCAGACTGGATCTTCATCCAATGCAAATTCTGCCGGAGCTTCTTCGCTTGGCATCTCCCACGATGAAACCCTCCGAGCCAATTGCACTACTCATGTCATTTCTCTTTCTATTCAAGTTGTCTCAAGTAGTAGAACTCCCGGTGAAACTGTCTCTTCGGAACCTAAGGCCTCCGAAGACGATCACGAGATTTTTGAAGCCGGCGAGGAGCTTACTCGTTAGACCCGTTCTAAGAGTGCTCACGATGTTGTCATCTCAGAACCTCTTCTGTCGACTCAGGCCGAGATCTATACTCCGAGTACAACGGTTATCTCCTCGAGCTTGCAGCCAACTGCTCCAGTCGTGTCCTCTATCCCTACCTTCTCGGATTTCTTAAGGACACCGACGCTACTAACGGAGCTTCGATCAGAACCACCTTACTTCGGTTCCAAAGCTCTAACTTCTTGTAGATAAACATTTCTCAAATCAAAATTAAACACGATGATTACCCAAGATCTATGCTGAAACACACATGTTGGGTATAGTGAGCCTAAACTCGTCGGAGAGCGACCGGGAGATGGCCGGAAATATGGCTTGAAGCTCACAGCTGGCTGAAGGAACTAACGAGACTGAAATATGAGCCAAGTCCTGGAGATTTTCTGGGAACGATTGTGGACTGTTAGATAATGTTGTGCACGGAATCGGAGGACCAGGATTTGAAGTTCGGGATTTAATCTATGGCGTTAGATGAGGCGGGAGATTAAATCAAGGGTCGTGATTAAAAGAATGAAACGTAAAAGCATTTTTATTAGTTAAAGTGGAGTGCGAGGTACAAGTATGGTAGCATGTGGTACAAGCTTGCGAAGCACGGCAGCAGAATCAAGCTGAAGCTTCCACTATTTAAACCAGAAATCAGAGTTCAACATCATCATTTTGAGAGCTCGTAACTTTTGTTAGGGTTAGAATAAGCAGAAGTTGTTAACTAGATATTTGTAGAAGACACGGAGATCTGTAACTTTTGTGTTGGTGAGTAGTACAAATAAGAGTTTTGTTGGTCCGTGGACGTAGGCCAAATTCGGCCGAACCACGTAAGATTTGTGTTTCACTTTTTGTGTTTTTTAGATGCGATTTCGATCCGATTCGAGCTGCGATTGCTCGATTAGGTTAGATCGAAGCATACACTTGTAAACATAGGTCAATCACGAGTCGATCGGTGTTATAGATCAACAATTGGTGCGGTGAGCGTGGACGAGAAGCTCGATTTTCATATTATGGGTCCGATGCGGCTGTAATTGGATTTCTTCAATGGATCGAATGATTTCGATCTCTGGAAGTTGAAGATGAAGGCTCGTCTGATTGAGTATGACGTTGAGGAGGAGGTGCTACCTGCGAATGCAAGTGCATCTATGAAGGAAATCATCCGAACGAAGGCACGAAGCTTGATGCTTTTGAGTCTCGATGATGATGTTCTGAAATACGTGTTGGAGCATACCACGACGGACGGAATCTGGAGGCGATTGGATGAGCTGTACTCGAAGAAGCCTAAAAGGTCGAAGAACGTTCCCTCGAAGATCTTCTCACAGTTGCTCGATGATAGAATCGAGTCGAGTTCGTCTAACGGGTTAAAGTATGCGAGGAAGAAATGGTTGTGTAGAAACGGAAAAGATTCAATGAAGGCGGTGAAAAGGAATCTCAGGAGGCCTCTAATGTGTTACCATTTCCACGAGGAAGGCCACATTCGAAGGTTATGTCCACATCGGAGACAAACAATGAAGCTCGGAGGTGAAGTTCGAGCTGTTGTGGTTTGTGATGATGTTGAGGTGGCTGCGGTTGTGGTTGGGTCCAATGGTGCAGCTGGAACCTCAAGGACATGTGGAGGTCTGGTTGCAGATCGGAGTTCTGCGGAAAACCTTCGTCTTGAAGTGGAGAACGCAGCAACGGAAGATACGAAGGTTGCTGAAATTTCAGAAGCAAGTTGGGTTGGATTTGCTGCAGAAACTGTCACAGTGAGTAATGAGTTTGCAGAGGCATTGAATGATTCAGGGGTGGAAGAGAGCAATGAGTGGATCCTTGACTCGGGGTGCAGCTTCCACGTGACGTGCAACCGGGATTGGCTGTAAGGTTTCAAGGAAACAATGGAAGGAAAAGTGAGACTTGGGAACCGAAAATTTTGTCAGATTCTTGGAATATGATCTGTGTATTTGAGGCTTAAGTCTGGTGTGTAGGCATTCTCAAGGATGTTAGGTATGTCCCTGAGTTGAGGAGGAACTTGATATCCATTGCAGCAATGGAGTCGAAGGGATACAACACGAAGGCCTCAGCTGGAAAAATTCAAGTCTGTAAACAGAGAAGGCTGGTTATTTCGGGTTTTCGGAGGCATGGAATTTATGCCTTGGAAGGGTGCTCAGTGATGAAAAACACATGTATGAAAACTAGGAAGTTTAGAGCCTTGGGTGTGGTGCAAGGGAGACCACATGAACCTCGTCTTTAGGTGGAGCGACGTGCTACAAAACCCTTAGTTGGAGCAGTTTTAACAGAAACTTCTATGGTGAATCTTGAGAAGTTGATCTCGAATGGTAATGATTTTGAGCTCGAGGTGGAGGAGATTTCACCTGAAAAGGAGAGTACGTTCAGGCCACAAGAGTGGGTGAGTTCGAAAGTGGATGAAAGCTCGGATACAGAGGTCGAAGTTTGGGAGGAAACTTCAACCGAAACTGAAAATTCTGCTATTAGAGCAGAATCTGCTGCAACTGATGGGAAGTTGTTGGGTGTTGTTGCGGCCTCAGATGAAAAGAAGGCCGAGATGCATGTGTTAGCTAGCCAAGGATGGTTGGAAAGAGAAATAATGGGGCTAGGAATGGGGGATCTTCGGGAGAAACGAAGGATGAAAGCTCGAAAGCCCGAGTTGGTTCCGAATGGGAGATATCAATCTCGCTTGGGATTAACAAGGTAACTTTCGAGGCTCGGAGCTCCTAAGGGAGCTTGATGACCAACAGAGTCAGAGCATGAATCGAGAGTGGAGGCTCCATTGGAAGCTCGGGAGGAATTTTAGCCGAAATGGTGCTGGAAATTCCTGAATTGTAAAAGTGATGAAGACTCTTTGTGGTGCGGTGAGCTCGTGTGTTTGAGCCGTTCAGGTGGAGCTCGTTGATGGAATTGCAAGTTCTACGCTCAAGGTGGAGTTTGTTGGGTATAGTGAGCCTAAACTCGCCGGAGAGCGGCCGGGAGATGGCCTGAAATATGGCATGAAGCTCACAGCTGGCTGAAGGAACTAACGGGACTGAGAAATGAACCAAGTCCTGAACATTTTCTGGGAATGATTGTGGACCGTTAGATGATGCTGCCCGCGGAATCGGAGGGCCATGATTTGAAGTTCGGGATTTAATCTATGGCTTTAGATGGGGCGGGAGATTAAATCAAGGGTCACGATTAAAAGAATAAAAACGTGAAAGCATTTTAATTAGTTAAAGCTGAGTGCGAGGTACAAGTATGGTAGCACGCGGTACAAGCTTGCGAAGCGCGGCAGCAGAATCAAGCTGAAGCTTCAGCTATTTAAACCAGAAATCAGCATCATCACTTTGAGAGATCCTAACTTTTGCTAGGGTTAGAATTGGCAGAGTATGTTAACCAGATATTTGTAGAAGACACGGAGATTTGTAACGTTTGTGTTGGTGGGTATACAAATCGGAGCTCTGTTGGTCCGTGGACGTAGGCCAAATTCGACCGAACAACGTAAGATCTGTGTTTCGTTTTTTGTGTTTTTTTAGCTGCGATTTCGATTCGATTCGAGTTGCGATTGATCGATTAGGTTAGATCGAGGCATATACTCGTAAACACAGGTCAATCACGAGTCGATCGGTGGTCATAGATCAAGAACACAAAAATAAACTCAAATAATTGAACGATGTTGTATTTTCACTAAGTAACCAATTAGCAACCCACGGAAATTGAAGTGTAAGTAGATGAAGAATAACAGAAATATGAGAATAATTCTTATGTTTATTGCAAAGGATCGTACAACATACTTATACAAGAATGACTATGCTAAATATGGAGAAGATAAATACACATAAATGAATCTATACAATTAAGCCTACAATTACGTAATTATAATATACTAAATATCTTTTCCTAATTCTAATAATTTTATCCATACGTTAACACCCCTCCTCAAACTCAAGGTGGTATAGTAGACGCCAACTTGAGTTTGCTCAAAAGGACTTGAAAACGAGATGGAAGGTGTGTTTTCGTAAAGATGTCTGCAGTCTGATTTTCTGATGAGATCGAAACCAAACGGGTAGTGCCATCTGTCACATGATGTCTTACGAAGTGACAATCGATCTCAATATGTTTTGTACGCTCGTGAAAAACATCATTGTGAGAAATTTGTATGGCACTTGAACTATCACAATGAAGCACAGTAGGCGAAGCGTGAGTGACTCCCATATCAGTTAATAACCACCGTAACCAAATCAATTCAGATGTTGCATCGGAGATGGCATGATATTCAGATTCTGCGCTAGAGCGAGAAACGACGGTTTGCTTCTTACTACGCCAAGATATGAGAGAATCACCTAAGAAAAAACAGTAACCAGTAGTAGAGCGACGATAAGTTGGATCACCAGTCCAATCCGCATCAGAATATCCAGATAACACCAAAGAACACCGCCGAGAAAAATGTAAGCCATGGTAGATAGTGCCTTTGACATAACGAAGTATTCGAAGAACTGCCGAGAAATGAGGTGATCGAGGAGCTGACATGAACTGACTGACCAAATGAACGGCATAAGCTATATCCGGACGAGTAACTGTAAGGTAAACAAGACTTCCTACGAGTTGACGATATAATGTAGAATCACTAAGAAGAGACCCATCACGGGGAGTAAGCTTGCAATTCAGCTCCAAAGGAGTGGATACTGTCTTGCTATCGGTGATGCCAGCCCGCGAAAGTAAATCAGATGCATATTTTGCTTGAGATAAATAATAGCCTTCAGAATCACGTGACACTTCAAGACCCAAAAAATAGCTAAGAGGCCCAAGATCTTTCATCTCAAAGTGTTGACTAAGATATCTTTGCAACTCTGAAATGCCTGAAATATCATCGCCTGTAATGATCATATCATCAACATATAATAAAGAAGTACAATACCATTTTTAGATTTTCGAATGAATAGGGCCGAATCATATGGACTAGAGATAAACCCCGATTGAACAATAGTAGCGTTGAACTTGGCAAACCAGGCTCTCGGAGCTTGTTTTAGCCCATACAATGCTCGTCGAAGCTTACAAACTTTATGAGGCGAATGATAACCCAGAGGTGGATGCATGTAAACTTCCTCCATCAAATCACCATGAAGAAAAGCATTCTTGACATCCATTTGGGAAAGTTTCTAGTTCCGAGCAGCAGCAATAGCTAAGAGACTACGCATAGATGTAAGACGAGCCACGGGAGCAAAAGTTTCCTCATAATCAATTCCATACTCTTGGGTGTACCCTTTAGCTACTAATCGAGCTTTATAACGATCAACAGTACCGTCGGAACGAGTCTTGATTTTATAAACCCATTTACAGCCGATCGGTGTCTTGTGAGGTGGAAGATCAACTAAGTCCCATGTATGAGTTTTCTCCAGTGCCTGAAGTTCCTCGGTCATTGCTTGCTGCCAAAGGGGATTAGTACTAGCCTCACGATAAGATCTTGGCTCGTGAAGATTTGCAATAGTGTAAAAACAATGAAAATCAAAAAGGTGGTGAGGAATTTATCTTCCCGGGTAGAACGGCGAAGAGGAGGGTCGGCTCCAGGATCGACCTCAGGTACATGATCAACAATCGGGACCGGATCAGCGGATACGAGTGTTGGTGGTGAAGCGGTAGGACTAGGATCCATATCATGGAATAAGGTATCATATGAAGGCGCAGAATCAACGGGGGTATAATCACGGAACTTTGAGAGAGTGGAGAACATTGTGTCTTCCCAAAATGTAACATGCCGAGATATGCGCAAACGGTTTGAAAGTGGATCCCAACAACGATACCCTTTATGTTCAATTCCATAACCCAAAAAACAACATAGACGCGAACGTGGTTCTAGCTTAGTATGTTCATGTGATGGTAAGAGAACAAAACAGACACACCCAAAAGGTTTGAAAAGTGTATAGTTGGGAGGCTTACCAAACAACTTTTCAAATGGAGATAAGTTTTGAAGTACCATAGTAGGAAGACGATTTATAGTATAAACAACATTAAGAGACGCTTCCCCCCAGAATTTTTCAGGACAAGATGCTGAAACAAGTGAAGCCCGAACAAAATCAAGAATATGGCGATGCCTTCGTTCTGCCCGACCATTTTGTTCAGAGGTATGAGGGCAAGAACGTTGTACAACCGTCCCTTGCTGACTAAGAAATAGAAGTAAGGAAGAGTCACGTTATTCCATGGCATTATCAGTACGCAAAGTTTTTATTGTTTGGGAAAACTGGGTTTTAATCATCTTAGCAAACTGAACATGTATAGACGGAGTGGAGGTATTTCGGAACCACGTAAAGATTTGATGATTTTTGTTGTCCCAATCTTCAAGACGGTCTGCAAATTTGGCATCTGATTCATCATTTTCCTTGATAGGAATGGTGATCTTACCGTCAACGATACGCCATAGTTTTCGTCCGATCAGAAAACTCTTCATTGCTTGAGCCCATATGATATAATTTGAACCTATTAGGATAGATGTGATAGGCCGAGAAATCTCAAATTTATCCATAACTCCGAGAACATGAAGCTGAACCTCGTGACACGATAACCGAGATCGAAAAAGGAAGCTTCAATACAGCAGAATGGTCAGAGATCGAGTGGCTCTGATACCATGTTAGTAGATGAAGAATAACATAAATATGGGAATAATTCTTATGTTTATTGCAAAGGATCGTACAACATACTTATACAAGAATGACTATGCTAAATATGGAGAAGATAAATACACATAAATGAATCTATACAATTAAGCCTACAATTACGTAATTATAATAATACTAAATATCTTTCCTAATTCTAATAATCTTATCCATACGTTAACATGAAGGAAGAAATCCTGGGAGACTTGTGAAGAATCGCGCAGAACTGAACACGATCGATTAATAAAAGTGAAGTTGTGGAGAGAATTTAGGATGATGACATCGTGGGCAGTTGGTGTCGGTGGTCTTAATTTCATATTAACGAAGAGAATCAATAATATATAAAAGTTAATAGGGACTCTCATTTGAGTGACACATCAGCAAAAAAATGATACCCCCATCTGACACATAGACAAAAAGAAAAGAAAAGTTTTTGCATTGTATTTATTTAATGTCCCACTTAATTCCAGTACTTGATTAAACAATTAACTATGCATTTCCATTGTTTTGTTTTCATTATCAATGTCATTCAATGCTAAATGAATACGTTATTTTCTTGCAAAATGGTCTCCACCTTCGATCCATAAAAACGTTCAATCCAATTATCAGTTTTATTCTTTGCAATAATCCTCCCATAACATCACCTTCAATCCATAAAAGACCACCTTGAATTTCATTTATTGGAATTTAATTCACTTGCGTGTGGTTGATGGCATCACAAAAAAACGTTTGAAATAAAGACCACCCTTGAATTCCATTTAATGTATTTTTAATTCATGCAAAATGGTCTCCACCTTCAGTCCATAAAAACGTTCAATCTAATTATCAGTTTCATTCTTTGCAATAATCCTCCCATAACATCACCTTCAATCCATAAAAGACCACCTTGAATTCCATTTATTGGAATTTAATTCACTTGCATGTGGTTGATGGCATCACAAAAAAACGTTTGAAATAAAGACCACCCTTGAATTCCATTTGATGTATTTTTAATTCACTTGCACGTGGTTGCATCACAAAAAACCGTTCCTTAATGACTTGAGAAATGCAAAGCCGAAACTATATATTAGACATGTCCAAACTCTTTATCGGCAAAACAAACTACATAGTTTGAGTTATTCGTAATAATAATAATGGTACGCCTCGGAAATTACTCCATGCTTGAAGCATTGGGACCAAGGGTTGAATCTACCACTATCATTGTTCGCCTCTTACGATCATGGAAGGCAAGAAACTTAAAGAAAAATGGAGAGCTGATGAGCGTAGACATGTGTAGTTATACGAAAAGGTTTGTTGTATGGTTAGTAGATGCTGAGCTAATTTATCTTTGAAGATTCATATTGTTTCTGATGTGTTGTTGAGCAGGATACGCTGATGCAGGCGTCTATTCTTTGTCTACGAGTTGACCGTTTTTAAGCATTGCTTGTGGAAGGCCGTATGTTTGCAATAACTGACTTTGAGGTTGTCAATGCTCCGGTGCGGTTTCGGATGACAGAGCATCGCCATATGATACGTTTTACAGATCGTAGCTTTGTAGTGTTGCGCATGTCGCAGGCCATGGCTTTGAATGATCCATCCGATTCACCAAATGATGCGGTAGTATTTGGATTTTTTTTCCGAAGCGTTGTGCATAGAGTAATTGTGTTGCCTCTGTTTAGGATAACTTGCCTAACGGTAGTCCGTTAATTTCGCAATCTCTGTCGGCCAACACAATTGGGACCACCACTCAGGTTGTTGAAGATGCAGTAGTTGGTGTCGGCCAATGTGAGGAGGCTTTGGAGTTCGGCTTAAAATCTAATGTTCTTGATTGTGAAATTGGGCATATTGAGTCGTCTGACTCTTTCGACACAGACGCGGCGGGGACCAAATTAATTGATGCAATCGGAGTTGTGTTTACAAAACGGTTGAATAGCGGCAAAGGTTCAGTTAGTGAAGATATTTTTTATAAAAGGAAGAAAAAAATAAAGGCTGAAAAATTAGAAGGTCGGGTGTGACTGAGTCATGTTTAGTGTGGAGACCCGCTTATAACCGTTAATTTAACGTATTTTGCGAGTATTAAAATTTTCGACGTTATATATTTTTTATCATATTATTACAATGCAATGTCACCATCATTATTATCAGTGGCAATTTTTGCGATATGCATTTGTAGAATCTCTCAAGCGTTCACGATGTATAAAATATAGCATTCCAATTAACGTTCAATCTATATTTGAATTTATATCCACTTATTTCTGCAAAAATAAAATCCATTTATTAATTGAGTTATAGATTAAAGTTCTTTAAACATTTTAACTATGTTTTACGAGGATAATCTATATAGTGATTAATTTATAATTTTAAAGGAAGGTCTCTACCGGGAATAAATTTAAGTTATAAAAATTTAATTAAAAATACAAGTCATGAAAAAAATGTGCAGAAAGGATATGGATACTACATCCGAATAATAACTCACCTATGAAATAAAATATATTATATAACATCGAATGATTTTCTACCGGCTTGATATTTTTATTATTATTTATATTATAATTATTTTATTACCTCCAAGACACAAAATGTTGGTTCCATGGCTACGTACTTTCACTCAATTCTATTTGGTAATAACTGTTACTGAATCCTTGACTAAACATAAATAAAATCTCATTACCGATTAAGTTATAGATGAAAGTTCTTTAAGCATTTTAATTATGTTTTCAGAAATAAAGTTTATTATATGACAACGAATGATTTCCTACAGACCTGATATTTTCTAATTATTTTGCATTATAATTATTATGTTGCCTCCCAGACACAAAATATAGGTTCCGTGGCTACGTATTCTTGAATCAATTCTATTTTATAATTACTCTTGGTGAATCCTTAACATAAATAAAATTTCATTATCGATTTAGTTAAAGATGAAAGTTCTTTATTTTAATTATGTTTAACGAGAATAATCTATTTGTTAGAATGAATAATTTACAATTTTAAAGGAACGTCTCTAACGAGATTAACTTAAAGTTATGAAAAAATGTTTAAAAATACAAGACTATGAATACTACACCCATAATAACTCATTTATGAAATAAAGTATAGTATATGACATCGCATGGTTTATTACGGACTTGATATTTTTGTTACTATTTTGTATTATAATTATTTTATTACCTCACATACACAAAATATTGATTAAATTATTCAAAGGCTAAATGGCTTTTTTTTAATGGCTTTTATTTTCATTTCAATTATATTTTCTATTTTTAAATTTTATTTAGGTATTTTAATTATTTTTTTATTTTTTTTATTTTAATTTCGTTTTTTATTTTTATTTTAATATTTAAGCAATTTTTCTTTTTTTTTTAAAAAAATATTTAAAGCCACTAACGGTCAATTCCGTCAGTTTTAATGGTCAACTCGGTCAAAGTTTACGAAAAGGACTAAAATTAATTAACGGCTAAAAACTGAGGGACTTATATTGACGATGTGTGTTTTCGATATACTAAAACTGATATAGGCTTATATCCGAGGGACCAAATTAGCAGTTATTCCTGAATCATATTATTATATTTATATGGCTTCAATGACTTGTCATTGACTCTGTGAAGAATGTCACAAGTGGCCAAATGTCCCACATCGATTATCACGAGAACAATAATCGGTATATAAGCTGATGGATCACTCCTCCTATCACCAATTAGTTTTAGGAAGGAATCCCATCAAGCTTAATTATACGGTCTCTCACTCCTCGGTGCGGCGCATGTGCGCGAGCCCCGATAACCAAATAAACATGGTATCAGAGCGAAAGATCCGAGCGGATCCGTGAGGTTTCAAAATATTTGCGTTCCTCATCCGACTCAAAAAAATAAAATAAAAATATACGGCGGGTTCGAAAAGAATGGCGTTCCCGTCCGATTAAAAAGAAATGAGCTTACATGTGAGGGGGGAGTGTGAAGAATGTCACATGTGGTTAAATGTCCCACATCGATTACGACGAGAAAAATTAATCGGTATATAAGCTGATGGGTCACTCATCCTATCACCAATTGGTTTTATGAAGGAAATCTATCTAGCTTAATTATACGGTCAGTCCCTCCTACGTGTGACGCATGTGTGCGGGCCCCGATAAATTTAACAAACTCAATTTCCGCCCAAGCTCAACTTCATGGTTGTAAGCTCTAATCTTCCTTAATGGGCGATCAATCACGAGTTTCATCCTTATTGTCTAAAAGGGCTAACTTGTTAACATTTTATATATTGATTTTTTTTATAACAATGTGTTTACTGAACGAAAGAAGTTGGTAGCTTGAGTTAAGCAAAATTTAAAAATGAGTTCGACAGACGAGCTCCAGCTCTAAAATAAGTAATTCGTCGAGCTCGAGTCTGCGGTATAATTTTTTGAGCCCCGAGCCGAGGGAACTTATTTCAATATTAACATTCCAAAAAAAAAAAAAAGTAATTTGGTCTTGTTTGTAGTGAGATAGATATCTATCTTCATCACGTTTCCATTCCAATATAAACACATCAAGTGACCTTGTTATAAAAGCTAAACAATTTGACTAAATCTAGGCTTGAGATTGGTTTGGTAAAAAAGAAAAAAGAAATCAAATTACAACGTATAAAAATAAGAAAATGTGATATCCAATCTAATATATATATAATATATTTAAGATGTATAAGTTTCCTCTGTAAATAAATCTTATATGATTCTTATAAGCTATGCTAATTAAACTAACTGATGGACTTCGCTTCTTAGAAATTGTAGATATTGATTGTCGTGAAATCAATCTCGATTGGAATGAATAAAATAATATTATTTTAACGATATTTGCATTTTTTTTTATATAACATACGACCGACAAGTCAATTATATAACGTTATTTTCATGCATATACACAAATTAACAAGACAGAGAAAAACGACACACCGTCTCAGTAAAGCCCAACTTTTTTTCCTGACATCCGCAGCCAACACCTTCTTCGTCGCCGTCAGTCAATGGAGAACGGTGGGTCGTTGTGGCGGTTCAAGGCCAACGACTACATCATAGAAGCGTCGGCGGTGACAGTGAGAGGTGTGCTAAACATGCTTATGGAGAATCTGAACCCAGACGACCCGAGAGACGTCGTTCCGCTGGGCCACGGCGACCCGTCGGCGTTCCCGTCTTTCCGAACGACGGTTACGGCGGAAGACGCCATCTGCAAGTCCCTTCGCTCCGGAAAGTTCAACGGGTACTCATCCACCGTGGGTATTCCCTCTGCTCGCAGGTATATAAATATTTTTTTACAACTTTAATCTCAGATCAAGAAAAGGCGTATTTTTTTTTCTCAATTATTATCGTCTTTCGTAATTTTGGCGTACCAAATACGGTGAATGGAATTTGAAAAAGACATGGGTTTCATTTCTTCTCTACTATTTTTACTTATCTTATTACTAACGTGACCTTATTTGGACTCGATCACTGTAGTAACTTATCGGCAGTTGGGGATCCTTTGTGGTTCTAATCTCATTGAGGTGCTAAAGGTCAACTGTCACTTCAGGGGCCGAATTACGAGTCTTCTTCTCTGAGTAATTGGGTGTTTCGAAATTCTTCCATGTAATAACTCATGATATCTTAACAGGGCTGTGGCTGATTATCTCTCCAAAGACCTTCCCTACAAGCTATCTCCCAACGATGTTTTCCTTACCCTCGGATGCACTCAGGCAATGGAAGCCATTGTCTCCGTCCTCGCTCGCCCTAAAGCCAACATCTTGCTCCCGAAACCGGGCTTTCCTTACTACGAAGCGAGGGCATCGTTTTCTCATCTCGAAGCAAAACACTTCGATCTAATCCCAGAAAACGACTGGGAAATCGATTTGAACGCGGTTGAAGCTCTCGCGGACGAAAACACCGTGGCCATGGTCGTTATAAATCCCGGGAATCCCTGTGGAAATGTCTATAAATATGACCACTTGAAGAAGGTAACGTAACCCTTTATTGCAGTAGTCTTTTGAGGGCTTTCATGTGGTAATTTTATTACAGGTTGCAGAGACTGCTCGAAAGCTCGGGATTATGGTGATTGCAGACGAAGTTTATGACCAACTTACCTTTGGAAGCAGCCCATTCGTTCCCATGGGAACCTTCGGATCGATCGTTCCGATCGTGACCGTTGGATCGATATCGAAGAGATGGATCGTGCCCGGATGGAGACTGGGGTGGTTGGTCACGAACGATCCACATCGAGTGCTTGAGAAACAAAGGGTATCTCATTACTATTTCACACACTAAGGCTGTGTTTGTTTTGTGGAAATTAGTAGGGAAAGGAAAATGAAATGGAAAAGAAAAACTAGTTATATGTTCGGTTTGTTGAAGAAATAGATAATAAAAGAAAATCTGGTTAAGTTGACTTTTAAAACTAAGGAAAACTCACGTCTTCACCCAATGGTGAAGAAAATGAAAAAAAAAACTTATGAAAATCATTTTCTCTTCGATTTTTTTTCCACACTACTTTCTCCGTTCCAAACACGGCCTAAACTTCTTTCTGTAAGTAGATGGTTGATCGAGTAACGTTTTGTGTGTTTGCAGATTGTTGAGAGCATAAAGGGATATCTGAATATATCCTCCGATCCACCTACCTTTATTCAGGTCCCAAGTCTTGGGCTTATTTCATTTTTTTGTTGTCTTGAATTTGTTTCTTATCAGAATGAAAATGAATCGAACATAATTATGGTACAGGGTGCACTTCCGGAGATTCTCGAGAATGCACCGACCGATTTCTTTCAGAAGATCAACACTACTTTGAAAGAATCTGCTGAGATATGCTACGAAGGAGTAAAGGGCATCCCTTGCTTAACATGTCCCAGCAAACCCCAAGGGTCCATGTTTGTGATGGTACAAAATAATAATCAACTTGTAATATCTCCGAATTCGTTAGTAATAATAACAAATAATTGCATTAATATTTACAGGTTAAGCTTGACCTTTCTGTGCTAGAAGATGTTGAGGATGATGTAGACTTCTGCATCAAGCTTGTTAAGGAGGAGTCTGTGATGGTTCTCCCAGGTATGTAATGTAATTGAAGCTTCTGAATTTGAAAAATATGTTGTAATAAATGTGTGAAATGAGGAATATTTTGGAAACATAATCAGGGGTTGCTGTGGGGCTCAAGAATTGGCTGCGCGTGACGTTTGCGATCGAGCCATCGATTCTCGTCGATGGGCTCGAAAGGATAAAGGCCTTCTATGAGAGGCATGCTAAGAAGAAATAAATAAACATTTGATGGATTGATCAATGAATAAGTGTTCATGCAAAACAATGAAAGTTGTTTCCTTTTTCTTTACGCATTGCTACTTGTGTTTGTAATAACTTGACCCTTCGATGGCTTGTTAATCCGTATCCATAATGTCGTGGATTGTGGTTTTATGAATAAAAGATTGTGAATAAATTTCTGTTTAAAACATTGATTTAGTAATTTTCAGATACCCTATCGAGAATATGTAATAAAAATCGAGAAATGTGAAGGTAGACATGGGGTGGGTTTGAAACGTATTTATTTGGCCCCCGAAGATTAGTCTCACCCACTACTAGAGATGTTAACGCAATTAAAGCCTCCGACAGTAATCAGGAATTTTCTCATAAGTTATGTTGAGCGAGAATACATCGGGACAAGAAAAAAAAAAAAGGTTTTTCAAAATTCGTAATCAATGCTCTCACTATAACGACGACGAAAATTACGGGTAATTATAAAATGTCAAGCATGTTGAATCTATATAGTTTTGCACATAACAGTTTCATGATTATCAGCGCATTATTAGATGCTACAAACTCGAAGTTGCTTGTTAGTTAACATCTTAACACCAAACTTTTGATGTTCATTGACATTAGATAATGTCTATAATTACTTCTCCATTTGATCAAATTCTGAATACACTTAACAGAACAATGAGCGTGAAGAAGACACACAGGCAGCAGCAGCAGCAGCAGCAAACATTAGTTTCTCAATCACGTTCGCTGATTGCAGTAAGGTGCTCATCGATTTCTTCCGTTGACAGAACTTTGAACAGCGAATCTTCTTTCCTCACAACACCAACCTGCAATATCAAAAATCGATGCCTTCAATAACACTGCCTTAAAGGATTAATAATTATTATTATTACCTCGATCTCACTGGCCTTAAAATCCTCCTGAAGAACCGATTGCAAGGCCGAAATTGCAGTCTACAATAGCCAAACAAAACCCACTTCTCAATCGGAAACCAAAAATATCAAACATCTCATATAACCATATTGTTTTGATGTGACACACCATCCAGTATGAAGACACGGGCAATGTAATATCGAGCAATTTAAGACACGTGCATTACTCAATATGGTCAAGAAATCGGGTCTTGAAGCCCTCTTCTTACCTGAACAGTTTCGTCATAGGAGAATGCAGGGTCATTTTTCATCTTCTTTTCCAAAAAGTTAATAGCCTCTTGATCTTTACCACCAGCACTAGTTGCCTAGCAAGCAAAGCAAATGTAAAGAAATTGCTTCATAAAAGAAACCCGCAGCTGGAATGTATATATATATATATATATATATCCATTCAAAGAATAGCCATGCAAGTGATAAGTCTTTTAAAGTATTCTTAGACTATGATCGATAATCAAAGTGTGAAATTGAATGCAGCCTGAAAAAGCTAAGACTTGTTGGAGTACATATGATGAAGTGACGCAACAAAAAGAATGGTACGTAGTGCAATGTTTGACAAACGACTGATGTGCTAGATTCGACGCCCAATTATGCTTTGATAGAGTAGAATTTATTAATCGAGAGATATAGGAGTAAACGTGTAAAACAGTTCCAATGGCAATATCGGAATCAACAAATAATAGAAACCTTAGTCGATTAAATAAAAGAATCCCTCCGAAGAAGTGGAGAAAAATGATTACCTTATGACCAAAAAAGTGGCCAGCAGGATCACACTTGAATAGCTGGGGACCTTTCTCTTCATCGATACCCAATACCATCGCAACTTCAGACAAATAAATTTCAGATGAGACGGTGTTGATGGAAAACGAGCAGTGGTAACTTCTTAACTTTTGTGGATGTACAACTAACCTATGCCAAGCGGTCTCATATAAGCATGCTGCGTGTAAACCTGGGACTTGTCAGCAATCCTGCCACGCAGTGAACACAATCAGAAGCAGAAGTATATTCCCCCCTTTCCATTACAGATGCTTTTCCCATTTAAAAATCAAGAATAGAGTTTCTCGAACATTTTCAAAAGAAGCACAAGTAATTCTAAGGTAGGTCACATGGCATAAAGTAGACCAGCGGCTATGCTGTCACCTAAACATAGTAATTTAATTGAGATATTACATCAATTACTCATGCAAATTAAGCATACCATCGGGCTAGTACATCAACGGGGATTTCATATCCATATCTGAAGCGAAATTCAGCAGACTCATTCCTTGCTTGCTGGACCAAAGTCCTTGCATCAGCTGTAAACAGTCAAGGAACATCGTTTAACAAACCAACATGTTTTCACAAAGGTAGAAAGAAACCATACAGGCCTATCTTTCGAACACAAAAAATCCTGATAAATTCTTTGCAAACACTGCAAAAAAAAAAAAAAAAGAACTTCCCATCTCCGAAAATCCTATTGAAAAGTCCAATAATGAACTAATTGATCAGACTTATATCATTCCCTAAACTTTCAAATCTACAAACTATCACTCGATCAGATTACAAAATTGACCAATCGAAAGTAATGAAATGGTACCTGTCATGCCAGTAGCCAGCAGACCAATGTACTTAGTAATGGCAAACAAATGGGTAACGCTCGTCTCATCCAATAGCTTATCCTACTCAAACAATATGATAACAGATAATTCAGCCAAAGCAGAAACTAAAAAACCTAATCAAAACGTCAAAAAAATGAAAAAGAAAAAAAAAGAAACTTTTTCACTAATCAAAGATAGATGATAAAAGTTAACACCCACTGGAACTTTCTTCTGAGTAACAACGCACACCGAATCAGCACCGCGAACGCCTATCGAAGTAATTCCTGAAGCTTTAACGGCCTTGAAAGCATACTCTGCAACAGGGGGTAAATGTCATTGCAGCGATCAAAATAACGAAATTTAGGGTTTAGAAACTTTGAACGGGTGAGACGCCTCACCAACTTGGTACAGACGACCCTCGGGAGAGAAGATCGTGATGTGCCTATCGTATCCGCCTCCACTTCCACGGCTCATTCTCCTTGAGCTGAAGATTCAATCGGAGTCTTCCTTTACTGATTTGAAACTTGGCTAGTGATTCACCGTCGGACTTGATCTTCTGATTTAGGACACAAATAAATCGCCCAAGACTTCAGGAAATAAAAGGCCAATGGATTGCACTACATCTATGGGTCGGCCCAATATTTCTAATGAGCTATGTAATTGTAGTAAAGTCCCGTCCTTTACATTATTAAAGTTCACCTATTGAACGAATATATTTTCCTATGGGGTTTAATAAGTTGGAAGGCAGGCCCGCAACTTCTATGAGGCGATGCGATCTTCTCGGGCCCAATTCTTTTAAAACCGAATCGGATATCCGAATCCGAATATTTTAACATAAATCGGATCGGATACAGATACGCTCGGTACTAAAATCCGGATATTCGGTTTATTATTTAAAATAAATTAATTAAATAATAGCCCAAAAACAAAGAATAATTAGGCCCAAAAAGAGAAAAAAGAAAGAAAAATAGCTCAATATTCTAATTTGACTCAAATAAAATATACCGGATTGAATTTATATCATTCGTGAAAATAAATTGAGAGTTGAAAACAAAATCAAATACGTTAAAATTAATTTTTTTCAAAAAAAAAATAATCGAAAAAAAAAACCGCGGATATCCGATTAAAACCGGATCGGATACGGTTCTAGGTTTTCGATATCCGAAAATCCGGATATCCGGATTTGCTCAACCCTAATATATATTACACAAAATTATTTTATTTTTAATATTCCATATGTTTATAGTTTAAACTAAAGAAAGATAAAATATGACCGATAAAAGTTGAAAAGGTTCATGGGTTTAAAGTTAACCTAAATTTTACTTTTTATTAAATATCCAGCCTAAAAGAAACGTGCTTTTCTATTTACATACGCAATTGAAACCATTATTTTGTGAGAGGGTTTCTCAACGGTTTTGCGCCCAACTTTTCATCCGAGACTTACCTGTAGGAAAATCAATTATTCCTATGGTTGCTAATGCAACTCTTATTTTTTTTTTCAAAAACTGTTTTCTTTAATCATGGGTGTAATGTTCTGTAATCGAAAATTTTGGTAGTTGTGGTGACTGCGGCTAAAGATCTTTTGTATTGTGTGTTGCTTAGGAAGAGATTTAAATTCAACTATATATATGTAAGTATGTTGTTTTACTTCTTTGTTTTGACTTCATATATTAATTGTGTTCTCTTTGACGAGCTTTTAGGTATAAGAAATTAAAATAAAAAGTAGTAATTAGAGAAAGATGAAGCGGCGAAAACGTTAACTCAAAGATTGGTAAAAGTTGCACATTGGAAAAAAGATGAACCGATTGACTAATAACCAATAAAAAATACTTAAAAGATGTTTCGGGCCCGAATATCATGTTTCGTCTCAGGTCCCGACTTCGTCATGTATGGGCCTGTCGGAAGATCACACTTTTGATATCACTTAATCGTTTTGACTATCGATGTTTGTTGTGATATGGAACATCACATACATATTAGTGTATTGATCCTGCTGAAACTCGGGGAGTCTCCTAGTCGATAGTGAGGTTCATATTCGAGTAATGTTGAACTTAATTGATGTGCGAACTACGATAAAATTATGTGAGGATATCTCAGATTCAATTCCGTATGAACTTGGTCGAGTGAGGGGATTACAGTGGCGTTGTGTGGGGATATTTTTTTTCGGATGACCGCCAGTATCCAGTTTGTCCCGACTAATCCAGCTACAAAATAAATTCTATCATTTATGTATTGAAACACACACACAAATTATCAATTTCATTTTTAGAGTAAACGCTCAAATTATTTATTAATATGCTAGTAGGATTCAATATCATGTGTTGCTTTCAATATATTGGTTATTCAATAGTCAATACATTTTACAATACAAGTTGACAAATGACTCAAAATTCATACAAAAAATAATACTTTATTATTAGATAAATATTTTCAATAACATCTCAAAGCACCCACGAAATCAAATCGATTATTAAGCAAAAGTAATACAAATAGATAACAACCGCAGACAAGAAGTTAATTACAAAAATAAATAACAAAAAAAATAAAATTGCGTCCCCATCATCAGCTAATCAAGACCATGCAAAGCATCACCACCACTCCCAAAACCAACCCCACATCTCCCCTCAACGAACCCACCCCATTCCCGGGAGAGCCAGCAGCCGCATCCGACGGCGCCTTGGACCCTCCACCACCGCCTGCCGCCGCCGAACCACCGTCGGCAGGCGGAGCGGTCGCCGGAGCCTTTGCAGCCTCCGAAAACTCCTTGGGCACCAAGACCTTATCGAGCTGATAAACCGCAAGGGGAAAGTTCGACCTCAGGGCGTTGTACACGGGCTGCTCCACGAGCCCGGTGGACACGTTGACCTGATTATTCTTTCCCGAGAAGTAGAGCCCGAAGACCTTCCCGTCCTGCCCGGAGGCCTGGGTCCTGACCGGGTTGCTCACGGTCACGAGGTCGGTCAGGGAGTAGAACTTCGGGCAGACGTGGTACTGCACGAGCTGCACCTTCTGCTGGTCGGTCAGGTTGTTGAGGGTGCCCGAGGGGAGGTTATTGAAGGCGTTGTCCGTGGGGGCGAACACCGTCATCCCGTCGTGGGAGTTGTTCACTTGGTTGTTGATTTGCACGTCGGCCTGCGTCTGCTTTAGCTGCCCGATGAACCACGTGTACTGCCCGGCTTTTTCGAGGATCGCGGTTATGTTGATGGGTCCCGCCGGAGATGGGCCCGGGGCGGTTTGGGCCGTGGTGGTGGTGGTGGCGGCGGCGGCCAGGAGGAGGAGGAGGAGGGGAGGGAGGGCCTTGGATGTGAATGCCATTTTCTGTGGTTGAGAGTGAGATTGGGACCTATGAAGTGGAGAGTGGAGAGTTTGCTTTATATGCGGAAATATGGACTTGTTGGAATGAGCTGGCTTATGATTGAGATTTATATATATGTTAGTTAAATTTATAGTTGGTAACAAGAAGCTTAGTTGTCAAATAATAATGGTGACACTAAACTAGTTTTTGTATCATTTTATTTAGTTTGTATCTATTCTAAGCGTAGTGATTAGATAATATTTTAGCAACGTAACTACACCATTAAGTGTAGAGCACGTATTTGTCTGATTTATTAGGGTGACAATTGAGATCAAGATATCAACTAATTGATTTTGATTGTCCGAAAGCTGACTAATGACAAAAAGAACACTAGCTATAGCTAACTTTAGCTGGCAAATGCCTGGAAATAAAAGAAGATGCATAATTGACCAGATACCAAATCGTTGAGAAAGCGATATTAAATCATAAAAATAGCAAGTATATCTCCAAATAAAGTAAATAATTAAATAAAATGGTACAAGAATACAAAGGGTGAGAATATTCACAGCCTGGCATAACATGGCTAGTCTATTTGTTTATTTAATTCACCGGCAAGTTTTATCTATTCAGTTAATTTTACCAGAACCCACTAGATAATCAACAAACAAACAATACAAAAAAAGACTGGAAGTCAACAACTAAAGCAAAACAAAACCAAAAACGAGCCACAAATCTTAAATTGTATCTAACCATGAATCGAAATCATCTTCAAGATTGGATTTTGACGTACCGGGTCCTCCGCGCAGGGCTGACGGAGCATCTTCACGGGTCGATTCAACCCGATCCGACGGTGCTGGCTCGTCTATATTGATGAGATCCGACGTTTCCTCGAGTAGTCTATCAATGTCGCCGCATATACTTGCTGTGGCACCGTATGAGCTCACCGCCTTCTTCAAGTCCGTTTCTTTTATTACAGCCTTTTCAGAGCCATCACCGTCCAAAGGCTTGGAGGAAATCGCCACTTCACCAAATGAGTTCAAAAGCATGTCAAGTTCTGCTTCAGCATTGGCCGCCTCAATCGTCTCTCCATGTTTTGTCTCCATTTCTGGGGTCTGTAAGTGAAAATCTTTGCTTGAATTCGAGGAGGATAATGTAGCTTCATGTTTATTCAGAGCATGATTAGATGAAGTTAGGGCATCTTTCGAGAGAGAAGATGCGGACGCCCAGAGATCGTTCTTTTCTTGGGCATTCGCTTGTGCCTCGTCATCCAACTGCACACCATGCATTAAGGATTCGATTTATCACATGAGATGTCCGATATGTCAACTGCAACTCGCAATAGGGTTTACGGAAAAATCACAATAGGACTCGGGCTGAAGAAATTAATCCAAATTCTAACAGTTTCGAATCGAGCTTCCACAGTTAAAACTACTTAATGGGATTAAAGGTAATGCAAAAAAGCAAAAGAAAACAACGATATGCGAGTGGCGTTTCTAAAATCATTAATAGTAATTGATGTATAAGGTAGTCATGAGAGAAAGAACGTGCATTCCAAGATATGTTCACATGGGTTGCAAACGAATCGAATCGAATGGTACCATATTCTATTCGTATTCGATTTCTATTGGTATTCGATTTCTATTTGTATCCTAAAATCGATTCGTATCCGTATTCAAGCAACATTCATCTTGTTTGGCCAGTGTTAAACTTTTTTTCACCTTCGTATCAAGCAACATTCATCTTGTGCAGTGCTTTGGCCGAAACAACAAACAGAAATCTTAGAAATCGAGGTCTCCAACCTAAAACCAATTGGTGATAGGTGGAGTTGCCTCTTGAATATATATGGTGATTAGGAGAGCTTGATTTGTTCGATGTGGGACACCCACTTAATTAGAATCTCAACAAGAAATATGTATTGGGATTATAAAACTAGCATGCAAATAATGTAAGGAACCGATCGTACCAACTCTGAAGGCAAGACTTCGGGGGGGATGAACAACCTTTCTGAAAGTTTTGATTTTGAAAGTTGCTGGAAAAGAGCATCGAGATTAAGTGATAGAAAAGGCACCTGCATAACGAATATCCTAAAATGAAAAACGTTCACCAGATACATTAATTTGAGCATTGAAAATGAACTACTGAAACATGGACTTGAATTTTTTACCAATGTAGAGAATCAGAATGTTTAAATCAGAGGGCGTTACCTCGAAACTAGTGCTCTCATAACTATCCTCAAGCTCAAAATCGTCATCATCCTGAATCCATGAAAGCATGTTCTGCCCCTTGGCGGAGAGTAATGAACCAAAGCCCTTGGCCAAGACTGAAATGCAGTAATATTAGTAATTTTATTTGCAGAGGTGTTGTAATATCATGTCAGTGGCCAATGATCAAAGGATATTCAAAACGTGGAACTTGTCAGCTGCAACGCTCTCAACTCAAGCCAAACCATATTTCTGAAGCAGACTATTTTTCCATATTGGAGCTGCTGCAGCTGAGACACTTTTCTAGTTTTGTACCAGAATAAATTTTTTGAATATGCCTTAAACACAGAAAGAAAAGCTTGTCGAATCACAAGTCCCACACAGACACAGCTTCCATAACTTTCGAAAGACGCAGCTTTCGGTTTATGCTGAAAACTTGGAGAAGGATACAACACTGACCATCAATGTCGGTGCAGATGAAGAAAGATACAAAAGAGAAGGTGAACTACTGTGCCATTTATGCTATTATGAAGAAATGCATAGGTGAATTAATTTTCCAGACATGAGGACCGATCGGCCGAGGTAATAGAAACCGAAGCATGTTCTAAATTCAAGAGAAACCAAACACTGCGTAACTTCTAATGCAAACCTCAGCACCAAAATCAACGCACATCCTAAGTTTACAAGAAGATAAACAATTTTTAAATAAAATAATAATGAAAAAGAAAAGAGCCGTACACGTCAAGTCGTCGTCTAAAAATTCCGACTGAGAACGGTCGGCCACAGAGCGAGACTGATGCTGAGATTTGGCCTCCGAAATCAGATAAGCATAATCAGCACCCTTGCTCTTCGGCACAACAGAATCAGAGGGCTCAGGCGTACTCGCGTGTTCACCTTCGGAACCCAAATCATAGCGATCCCAATTCGACGGGAGTTCATTGTGAGGTTTAACGTTGATTTTCCCTTTATCACCTGATGATGATTTAGTGGAAGCCCCTTTAGACGACGCTGGATGATGCTTCTTGTTGTGGTGCAGAGTGTGCGCTCTCTTCGATTTCGCCAATGCTTTTGCATCCATTTGATTCTCGGATCAGCGAAGACGCTGAATCAGCAGCAAGCAAGTTCGAAACCCTTCGAACACATTCAAAGAGAAGATTGATCTTTGGAGAAGCCCCAATTGCCCGATCATTGATTTCCACTTCTGCTCGGTGTAGGGAAATATTGGGCCAGGCCCATATACTACAATTTACATTGATTATAGGCTGATTAGAAGATGCTAATTACCAACCTAACATTTAAGTACCCATGGTATATATTATACAAGTCAAAAGTGGAAGGATATGTGACTCTACACACAAGTTCGATTTTACTTAAACTCCTTGCAATCAATTATATTTATATACTTGGAATTGAAAACACGGATCAGAAAGTTAATCCAAATAAGGATCATCACATGACTCATAAAGAGGTTCATATTTGATTAGACTGTTGGATCTTCAACAGTGATGTGTAGAAAAAAAAAAGATGGAATTAGCATAACATTACATTCACAAAGTATGTGTGAAATGGCACGACACTCTCTGCAAGCAAGTTATGTGTTTCAATTCTACTTAAACTTCTTGAAATTGTTGTATGTGTGGACTTGGGACAACAGATATGGGCCAGGAGAATTAATGCACCAGAAATTGGGTAGAGAACCATATGAATATTATCTTCTTTCTTTGTGATGTATTTAAGAAATATTCAGAGGTTTGGACCTAATTATAGCCCAAGTGCGAGGCGGTGCCCCGCACCGCTGAGCCCGAGCCCGGACCCGGGCCGACACCGAGAGTCATGCCAAGTGCGTAATGGGCGCTTTGAGGCGCACTTTGCATCGGAGTGGGAGCTTTAAGGAGCCCTTAATTTTATGCTCCGATGAGGCGGCGGCGGTGTTGTCACCGGTGACGTGGCAAGTGATGCTAACGTGTCAGAGGACACGTGTACAAGTGAACCTGACGCAAGCACCGCGTGGACGACGATTGGGATATGTGACGTGTAGCGGACCGGTTAGGGTCCGGTAGGGTGCGATGGGTCGCGCCGGTTCGGCTCGGGTCGAACCGCTGGGCTGAAAAGGTACCTATTCCGAAGGAGCCCAAAAGCTGTGACTATTCGCGCTTTGGCCCCTGATCGTAAGGTGCAAAAATTCAAAACAGCCCAAAAGATGCAACCATTCGCAGAATCGCCCTAAACCTATTCAGAAACTATAAATAGACCCATGCTGAAGTTGGAAAAATCATTCAATCGACCCCCATCATTCTAGATTTAGTGCATTCACAGTCCAAAATAAAAACAAGAAAGGCTCGAGTCTTTGAGTAGATTCGCCGATAATTTTGTATCATTGTGCAACGTGCAAAATTCTGAAGTCGTATCTTCGAACGGATTGCGATAACTCGAAGCACTGAAATACGGGGCAATAACGTCTTACGGACAACGTACGTAGTACGTGCCTCGACTTCGACTCTAACAAAATTTCTGTTCGAGTTTCTACAGCCAACGACCAGACGATCTACACTAGAACCAACATACTTCAATATATTCAAATATAACACACTATAAAGCAATATATATTTAACATTATGAGTTTATATTTTTTATTAAGTAGATTTTGTGTTCATTCCAATTCAACAAATCGAATATTTTGGAATAAATTTAAATCGATTTTAGGATTTTAGATACCAGTCGAACAAGAATATCGACATGATAATAGAATTATACGAATATAATATGGTACTATTGGAGTCAAATTCTTCTGGATACCTACATATACATCCCATGTACTATAATACCCCCATTTACATCGTCAACCAAAATTAATGCAGTCCATGCAATTTATCAATGGTGTAAACGTATCCAAAGACAAGTACATAACATTCCATCTCGCTTTTAACAACCAATTTATTAAATCTACATAAGATTTCTTCCAGCCGTTACATTCGTTTTATTCCCTCGACTCAAAACCTATTCTAAACCTCTCAAATATCTCGTTTTTTACCTTCTTCTCCCATTTCGTTGTCGTCGTTGCTCTTTCATCTGCCATCAAACCTAAGAATCGAGAAGAAACCGAAACAATGGATTCCAGCAGATCATCAGAGCAACAAACAAGAAATGACGACGAGCAGCTCACGTTACCCTTGTTAGCAGAAGACAACAACGATCCATCGTTATTACCACAGAAAACACCAGCGCAGAGAGTTGTAAGAAAAGCCTTCAAGGGCACGGCCCACCTCGCGAACCTCCTACCCACGGGCTCGGTCCTAACCTTTCAGGTAGGGTTGCAAACGACATTATATTCTATTTGTATTCTGTTATCAAATCGAATATTCTTATTCGTATTCGATTTCTGATCGAATCCTAAAATCGATACAAATATATATCTTGGAAATGATTTGAATATTTAAATTTGCATATTATGTTTTTCCATAAGTTCTATTTAATAAAACAAGAAATAATATATTATTTTTATATAAATATTGAATTATAATATATTATATTTAAGTGAATATGGAACTACTCTGTCGAACATTTCGAATCAGAATAACTAGGCCAAATTAATAAATTAGGTCACTAACTATACCTGTTTTAGTTTTTGGGTCATTAAGTCATCGGCCACGTCAGATTTCCGGCGATTTTTGCCGGAAAATTCACAAGTGACCCAAAAGAAATCAGATACGTTACTTAGTGACCTATATTTGCAATTATGAAACTTAGTGACCCAAAAAACACGAAAGGCATAGTTAGTGACATAATTTAATAATTTGGCCGAATAAATATTTTTATTTCGAATATTTCGAATTCGAATCTTAATTTCTAATCAAATTTGGAATTAAAGTTCGATTCATTTGCAACCCTACTTCCAGGTCCTGTCACCCGTCGTCACGCACGAGGGCCAATGCAAGTCCTTTGTGAGCCGAACCACCACGCTAGGGTTTCTAAGCCTGTGCTCGTTGGCCTGCTTCCTCCTTTGCTTCACCGATAGCTTTCGGGACGATAAGGGAAAGGTTAGGTACGGAGTGGCCACGTTTCGCGGGCTGTGGGTCCTCGATGGGTCCCACGTTAAGCTGCCCGAGGAGGAAGCCTCGAAGTACAGGTTGAGGTTCGTGGACTTCTTCCATGCGGTGTTGTCGGTGGTGGTGTTCGTGGCGGTGGCCATGTTGGATAAGAACGTGATCACGTGCTTTTGCCCTAATCCTACCGAGGAGGCCATGGAGATTCTGTTGGCTGTTCCGGTGGCGATTGGGGTGGTTTGTAGTCTTTTGTTTGTTTTGTTCCCTACCAAGAGGCACGGGATAGGGTTTCCGCTCTCCAAAACATGATGATGAACATGAAGTCTTTTTAAATATAATATGAATTTTAAAAATAAAAAAAAATTCAATAATTATTATAGTTCAGTTAAGAAGTTAAGTATCTTAAAATAATGTGTTTTTAATTACGAAATTTCTAACTTATAGGTGAGTTATGCAAAGACTATAAATTTTGAACAATCGTGTTTTTTTATATATATATATTTTTTGGGGTTTGGGTTAAACATTAATATAAATATATTGTAGTTTAACAAGCTTATGGATTAAAAAAAATAATATTTTATTGGGCTATTAGCCCAATCTACGACTTAATCGGCCTCTTTATTTCATAAGCGAAAAATTGACCTTATCAGTCCACTTGGTACATATTAGACGCAGAGTTTAAAAATTGACTAGCAATTGTTTTTGTTGTCATCCAGTGATTTAATATTAATAGATATCTCTGTTACACACCTATAGGCAGGGGTGAGCAAATCCGGATATTAGGAATTTCGGATATCGAAAAACTACAACCGTATCTGATCCAGTTTTAATCGGATATCCGAACATCCGAAATCCGGTTTTTTATTTCGATTAATTTTTTTTTTTTGAAAAAAATTGATTGTAACGTATTCGATTTTGTTTTCAACTGTCAATTTATTTTCACGAATGATATAAATTCAATCCGATATATTTTATTGGGATTAAATTAGAATATTGGGCTATTTTTCTTTCTTTTTTCTCTTTTGGGCCTAATTATTCTTTGTTTTTGGGCTATTATTTAATTAATTAATACATTTTAAATAATAAACTGGATACCGGATATCCGGATTTTAGTATCGAACGTATTCTTATCCGATCCGATTTATGTTAAAATATTCGAATTCGGATATCGATCCAGTTTCCGGATTTTATAAACTGGATACGGGATCGTATTCCGGATATTTTTGCTCAACCCTACCTATAGGGTGGCAAATTTCATGTGGTTCTCGGTTGGGCCAGAAGTTAAAGACAATTAATTGCCGATTAAAACGAGAATGAGAAGTTGACCGTAATTTCCCATCGGTGGAGGGGTACAGGTCGGTGATAGGTTTTTCATATTCCCACTCATTCCGTCCCCGACCATATTGTTGAAACTCCCCGACCATATTGTTGAAACGATTATTTTTTTGTTCTCCGATAACTTCTATTAATATATATATATATATATATAATGTATAATATGTAATGTAACATTATGTAAAAACTCTCTGTGGGTGAAAAACCTGAAACATATCTATCGAATATGCAATATAACATTATTTTTTAAAAATTTCACATCATATTTTCTCATAATTTATCGTATTACCATTCCTCTTTTTATTATAGTTTTTTGTAATTTATTTTTTACGGTAAATGTTTCATTGTGGTGGAATTGCCAATGTTTAGTGAAAATGGAGGGCACGTCCCGATAAAATTGATATGGAAATAGTTAAGTTAAAAGTAAGTTTAAATGTTGATCCTATTGTGGAAACAACATTCGGATCAGAAAGTTTTAGCACAACGGAAAGTTAACTTAGCAGTATAAACGATGGAGATACAGTTTTAAAATATGCAGCAAGTTAAATAACTTGATGCACGCCTTCAGGCAAAAATTCCACTACAAATAATGGATTACAAAAAGAACAACTATCAAAAGATAGTAAACATAACCTAGAAAAGAGTATTAGAACTCAATCGATCTTCACACAAAGAATACGTATCGAAACTAGGTTCTATACAAAAATGTGAAGACAATACTAGGCTAAAACAGATTGACGAAAATATGGTGAGAGCTCTCTCGTTTCTTTTTAGTCGTTCGCCACTATAGATGTGTGTCTTTCGTCGTGGTCGTTCGTCGTTATCATCCGTCGTCCATCTTTATTGTATGAAATCGAAGTTCCTCTTTATATATCTGCAATTCCATTCGGGATCATATCTATTCCGAAAATAACTCATTCCTTTTAGCTCCTTATCCATTTCCAAAATATCTCTGCCACTCGATTGGATCATATTCATTCCAGAAATAACTCCTTCTTTTTAGCTCCATATCTATTCCGAAAATATCTCCTGCACACTCGTAAATAAATCCATGATATATGGTAAACGGTTTTTAGATTTGAAAGACAAAATCAAGGATGAAACAAGTTTGAGTCACACGATGCTGACTCAGATACCGTTTCCATATCGTCAATGTTAACTGAGTCAACATTAACAATCTCTCCCTTTTTGTCTTTCCTTCCAAAAACTCGTGCAATGATAAATTCAAAATTATGTAATAAGGTTTTCGGTTATGAAAGATAAACCAAGGATAGTCCAATGTTGACTCAGGTGTTGGCTCTACATTGTCAATGTAAACATTAACAATCTCCCCATTTTTGTCTTTCTTCTCACAACATGTGCAGAGTTAAATCCACAAAACTCCCCCTGAAATAATTAAGACAATCAGAACAAAACATGGTTATCATTAGATAAGAATAACCATATGGACTAGTCTGATTAAGTCTTAACTAAACCTGCAAGAAAGAAAAATTAGAGAAATCAAAAAATAGATTAGAAAATCTAAAAAATAAGAGAATCCGATGATTCTTCTTCAACGGTTTCCTTTCCAGCATTTTCTCCAGCATCTTCAGCGTCAGCATCATCTCCCTCACCAACAGCAGTTGCATCAGTCGTCCCAGCTTCTTCTTCTGCACCATCTAAATCTTCCCCTTTTTGGGTAGAAAGGAAACTCCTAAGAGTCTCTCTTTGTGCAACCAATGAAGCAATGATCATCTCGATACTTGATATGATGTTCCAGGACTGATGTTGGAGCAGATGATGAACCAACATTTGCTTCAGCATTGTGAGCTCCTACCCAGGGCAGATCCACAACATTGTGTAGCCCCGTCAAATGACTGCTATCTTATATTGTTATTTTAAATATCACAGTGTAAAGTGAGGTGAGTTTGCCATTTATGGATAATGAAAGAAAGCTCGAGAAATTCGTGATTTGCAGTCATGATTAGAAAATATGAAATAGAGTAATGCGAATTAGGAGATATCAAGTGAGCATAAAAAGTAGGTAAATGCAAAATGTAGTAACAGTAGAAAGTTTTTGCAGCAACATTAACTGGTTTTCAGCTTGGAAAATAGCACAAATAAAGAGTTTTAATGAAAACTAACCGTTAGGACTTGATGAACCGTGAGCTCCAGGTGGGGGTTTCCGATTTTCTCTTAAATCATCATGAGAGATATAGATACTAGACTCGACATACTAATTATATATATAAATATTAAATATATAGATAATATAAATATAAGATATCGCATGATCAAAATGATTAGTCACACATGTTGCTCAACATTTGATCCAACATTCTCAAACGATTTCCTTCATTTTCTGTTTAACACCATAGAACTCAATTTCTTTCATTTTCTGCCATTTTCTCACCTTTATTATAGATATGAAATATTGTGCACTGCTCTTTATTGATTTCCTTTTCATCAAGGTTGAGCTTTTTGCACGCAAAGAATACATCGTCACCGCGAATGCCGTGTATGTAAAGATTCTTAATATTCTGAACCTGTATCTTGAAAAAGGATCATGAGCAAACCTTGTGCTAGTGAGCGGGTCATTTCAGAAAACGGTCTAGGTGAGTCAAATCATTTCAAGAATTAACTGAGAGAAATTTAGACCAAATATCGAAACAGTAACAACCATATTTGACATATGCAAATGTTGATCCAGATACTGGACCAACATATAATGACACTGACACAGACCTATAGACTTCTTAATGCTTGAAAACCTTTCAAAGTCTAACGCTTTAGTGAAAATATCCGCTAGCCGATTCTTAGTATCTATATGCTCTATTTTCACTAACTTTTTTTCTATTATATCTCTCAAAAAATGATGTCTAATATCTATGTGCTTAGTCCTAGAGTGCTGAATAGGATTTTTCGAAATATTTATAGCACTCAAATTATCACAATACATCAGCACAGTTTCGCTCTCTAATCCATAATCACTCAATATACTCTTAAGCTATATGAGTTGTGTACAACAGCTACCTGCTGCCACATACTCAGATTTGGCCGTAGAGAGAGAAACACAATTTTGCTTTTTACTAAACCAAGACACCAGATTATTACCTAAGAAGAAACACTCACCACTTGTGCTCTTGCGATCATCTTCGTGACCTGCCCAGTAAGCATCACTGAAACCAACTAAATTTGTGTTAGTGTCATTGGAAAACCATAGACCGAGACTGCAAGAACCACCAACATACTTTAAAATTCTTTTAACAGCATTTAAATGTGAAATTTTTGGCTCGGCCTGATATCTCGCACATACGCAAACACTATACATAAGATCTGGTCTACTCGCAGTAAGATATAACAAGCTTCCAATCATGGAACGATATAATGTTGGATCAACATTTTCCCCAACATTATCTTTACTTACGTTCTGCGTAGATCCCATAGGAGTTCTCATTACCTTGACATTATCTAACTCGAATTTCTTTACCGTATTCTTCGCATACTTCTCCATAGATTTGTAATCTCTTCGTGATTTATCCTTGGTTTTCCGTCCTTCACCCAGTCTGCCAATGATCTGATCAGAGGGATGAGATTTTTTAATCCTAGCAGGGGGATCTCTCCGAACATTTATGGTTTCATCTTCAGTATCCTGTTCAGGAACTAATGTTGAGTCAGATGTTGACTCAACATTGTTAGCTTCCACATCCTCTGCTCGACCAACCTGGTAGCAATTATCACTCGACCTTTTACTTGCCATCACACACAAATTCTTGTGATTAAAAACTTCACAACATTCTCTATTAAACCTTACCTCAAGATCGTCGTCACATAGTTGACTTATGCTAATTAAATTAGCAACAAGTCCATCAACATGGAGGACATTTCTTAGGGCAGGAAAGCCAACCACATTAAGTTTATCGTCCGAGAATTTTACCTTTTGCTCCACCTCCAAAAGTAACCGTACCATTAATCAAGGGAGTATAGTCTATCAAGTAATCTTTGTACCTGTCATATGGCGTGATCAACCACTATCAAAATACCAAGAGCCTGAAACGTTAGCTTTCAAGGACGTGTAAACGACATTACATTGAATTGACGACTTTCTTACCCACACTTTCTTCTGAACTGGTCGACTCCAAAAAGATCTATTCTTATGATTAACAGAATTTAAACTACAGTTGTCTGAAATATCTCCGGACATTCTCTTCAACATTGATCTCTCAATGTTGGAGCGAATGTTGAATGATTTTTCAGTCAACATTTTCTTTTTGGAAATCATATCTTTCAGTTTCCAACAATAAGGTTTGATATGTCCAGGTTTAAGACAAAAATGACACTTAAAACTTCTAGACCTAGACTTAGATGCAGAATGCTTAGATTTTTTATCAAGAATAGGTTGTGATTTGAATCCTAAACCATGTTTAGAATTATTACCAAAGGAGAGTACCTCGTCAAGTGTTGACTTGCCTTTATTCATTTTTGAAAACGTATCTGAAGCCTGGTTGACCTGCGTTGGCAGCTTATCAATTTCTTTGTCCTTCATGGTCAATAGGGCTTCCATCTTGCTCATCCCATCAAGCAAGCTATTGATTACCTTTTCGTTGTTGACTCAGTCAGCACTTGAACGAAATCCGTCAGTTTCGAGATTTGCTTCCTTTGATTCGTCCACTCTACGTACAGTTGTTTATACGTTTCTTCACGTGATTCATCATCCTCGGCAAGTTCGAAATGATCTCTTGAATCATCTAACAATAAAGATTCATCAAAATTGTTTGATTCATCATAATAAAAGAGAATATAGTGTTCAGATGTTGAATCCAATGTTGGGTCAACATCCGTTACTGCATTAAACCCAGTATAATGTTCCTCTTCTTCGTTGTCAGAGAAGGTTGGATTTGAGATTTTAGTCCATTGGGCAACCTGATGCGTGTTTCTTGCTGGCGCGTCTTCTTCATCATCAGATAGGCTGACCTAATATCCTTTTCCAAACATGCGAAGAGTGTTAGCACATTCATTTGCAAAATGACCCCAGCCTTTGCAAGCATGACATTGGACAAAATCCTTATCAAGTTTGTCGGCTTTCGCTTTATCAGCAGAACTTCTTCTGTTGATAGGGCGATTAGGAGCGGATGAAGACTCTTGAGCGTTGAGAACATTCTTGAATGTTGGACCAGCATTCAACTCTCTTTTATTTTTCAGTAACCTTTCGAACTTCCTAACAATCATAGCCATATCCTCATCATCGTTTGGATCAACCTCAGATTCAACACCTGAAGGTTGCGAGACTAGAGCGAGACTCTTATCCCTTGACGCATTTTTCTGAACCTCGAGATTGATCTCGTAGTTCTTCATAATATTCATCAGTGTATTGAAGTCGAGTGTGGCTAGATTATGCGCTTCCTCTATAGCTGTCACCTTCACGTTAAACTTCTCCGATGGTGACCTAATAGCCTTAGAATTTAAAACTTTGTTTGAAATAGGTTCACCTAGACTATGGTACTCGCTAGAAATATTCAAAAGTTTTCCAAAATAAGTAGTGATGTCTTCATCGTCCCTCATACGAATGTTTTCAAATTGGCTATTAAAAGACGCAACTTAGTGTCTTTGACGCTCGCATCACCCTCACAATACCTTTGCAACATGTCCCAAGCATGTTTCGCATTGGTACAGTTTTGAATGATTTTGAACATAAAAATATCGACGGAGGAAAAAACGGCATGTAAAGCTTTTTCGTTAAAATCGGCTGCTGCTCTTTCAAGAACAGTCCATTCGGCAATGGGTTTGTCAAACACTTCTCCATCAGCATCACGAGGTGTTTTAGAGGGATATAACCATTAAGAACCGAATCCCAAGCACGCGAGTCAATCGAATTTATGCACTGTCGCATTCGGATTTTCCAATAGGGATAGTTTGATCCGTCTAAGACGGGGACTTTGACAAAATAGTTTGGGCTTAGGACATCCATAACAATAGGATAAAAACTCTTAGTGTATCAAGCGGTTGCTCTGATACCAATTTGAGAGGGTAGTGCGGCGGGTCCCGATAAAATTGATATGGAAATAGGTAAGTTAAAAGTAAACTCAAATATTAACCCTAATGTTGAAACAACATTCGGGATCAGAAAGTTTTAGCACCGCGGAAAGTTTAAAACTTAGCAGTAAAAACGATGGAGACGGTTTTAAAATATGCAGCAAGTTAAATAACTTGATGCACGCCTTCAAGGCAAAATTCCACTACAAAGAATGAATTACAAATAGAGCAACTATCAAAAGATAGTAAATCTAGCCTAGAAAAGAGTATTAGAACTCAATCGATCTTCACACAAAGAATACGTATAGAAACTAGGTTTTATACAAAAGTGTGAAGACAATACTAGGCTAAAACAGATTGACAAAAATATGGTGAGAGCTCTCTCGTTTCTTTTCACTCGTTCGCCATTATAGATGTGTGTCTTTCATCGTAGTTTGTCGTGGTCGTTCCTCGTTATCGTCCGTCGTCCATCGTTATTGTATGAGATCGAAGTTCCTCTTTATATTGCTGCAATTTCATTCGGGATCATATCTATTCCGAAAATAACTCATTCCTTTTAGCTCCATATCCATTCCCAAAATATCTCCGCCACTCGATTGGATCATATCCATTCCGGAAATAACTCCTTTTTAGCTCCATATATATTCCGAAAATATCTTCTACACACTCGTAAATAAAGCCATAATATATGGTAAACGGTTTTTATATTTGAAGACAAAATCAAGGATGAAACAAGTTTGATTCACACGATGCTGACTCAGATACTGTTTACATATCAGCAATGTTAACTGAGTCAACATTAACATTTAGCATGAGCGAGAGAGGGTTAATTATGGAAGCCGCTTAAAAGAGATATTTACAACATAAGGCCATCCGTCACCGAAAAACTCATTCTCATACTTAAATTCATTCTCAAACTCAAAATGCACTAATTCTTCTTCAACCATTATATTCATACTCAAACTCAAAAGACTATATTGTAATATTCTCTTTCACAATAACTTTTAATACAACCCACATATTTTATATTTTCTCAAATTAGACCACGGGATTATTTTTAAGACAATTAAAATATTTAATAAAATTAAGAATAAAATATTATTATTCATAAACGATTATAAAATCTAAAAAAATTACACTACACGAGAAATATTATTTATTTATTTAAAAATATTTTTATTTTTTTAAAAGATAATTCTTCAAGTATCGTATTGGTGTATTCCTCCAACAAATGATTAACATTAGCACATTCAGAAGTGTATCATTGTAATGTTATCGCTAATTATTTTAAATATTGTAGTTTTAGTCAAACGAGATTACATATAAATGAAATATAAAAAATTAAATATTAAGTGATAAAAAATTATTATTACAAATAAGAGTAAATGTATAGCTAATTTTATTATGATAATTATTAATACATGATTTTTTTATGTATTTTTATTTATTTTTTGTACATTGGTGCTTTAATAAGTCAATATAAATAAAGGGACTTGTTTGTAATTTCGAAATATTAAACTCATTTTTTGCGTTCAAACGCAAATTTGGGTTTGGAAGAGGAGAGAGAAACCCAGCGTTTGGGGTTTGATTGGAGTATTTTTTACTTCATTTTTTGAGTTTTGAGTGTCGGGCGGAGATGGTCTAAGGAATAAAATGTCTACCACAAAACTTGGTTTTTTATTTAGCTCAAAGCCGACATTATTTATAGAATAAACTAGTTTCACTTGTGCGCTCACTCAAATTAATTTTTGTCTGAATTCAAAACCGACATTATTGAACATTTCTCCTGTATTATCAAATTAATTAAACATCAAAATTAATTATTAAATCTTTTATAATACGAATGTGCGTGTCCAAACTCCAATTTGAGTTATCTTCACGAATAAAAGTGAGGTTTATCCAAGGTCGATGGTGGGGTTATTAATTTAAATTATGAGGACCGTGAAAGGGAAACTCTGGCCACGTAAAGGACAGATTTTGTTGTACCTCCTAAAAGAGACAAGAAGTGCTTATATCTCAACGTGATAGAGTGGGAAAGGGGACCCCAAGTGCAATTATTTAATAGGAAATCTACTCATAAATCCCAATTGACATATAATTCTTACTTGTCAGTCCCCTGTCAGGAAAGTTTTACACCGATGTACCCGTTGAAAATTTTTATTTTGCTTATAGGTACCAATTGGACAATGTAACCCTTGAAAATCTTAGTTATTACGAAATACCTAACTTTAAACTTAAATAATAATAAAAAGAAAACAAGGACTTAATTGAACGAACTTAGGTCGAACAACCTAAGAATACAAATTAAACAACATCTCCAAATTAAGTCGAAGTCTCCATGATCTGTCTCGTTCTCGATATCTCTCACCCCAATCGAACGTAAGACCTTCCCCAAATCTCTTGTATATGAAATCGATGGTAAATTTGGTATTTTTGCACATTTTCGATCAATTGTTAGATTTGAGTAAATTAGCATTTTTTTTATTGGGGTTTCAATCAGTAGATCGATTCTGTGTATATTTATTTGTTATCTATTTGAGATCTTTTATATTTCAAATTTTGGTGTGTTTTTTTCGTTGTTTGCCATTACTGAAGCCGAATCACAAACTCAAGTTTGAAAGATTAATATGGAACAAAAATTAATGGAGATGTAGTGCAATGAAGCAATAGGAAATCTCTCATACGATGTACTTGGCCGGTGAAAATAAATTGGATGATTACCCGTATTGTGAATAATTTGTTGGGTTTCTTTCTTTTATTTTCTTTTTATTTCCTTTTGTGATTCGTATAGATTATGAGTTCCGTTAAATAGATAGATAGTTGGGTTTTCATGTAATACAAGATTATGTTATTAGAACTTTCTTAAGTCGAAATCTTAAGATGTAATTTGATTGATTCAGTGGATCAAATAACATTAATACCAAGTTTTTGCAGGATTAATCATATCGTCTATCTCACATGTACAAGGTTGACAAACCAATGACGACCGATACTCCTACACCAAAGACCGCACACTGGACCGAAACCAAAAGTCGACGAATAGGGGAAAAACCAAAACCTAGAAGGCGTGTTGATTCATCCTCGGTGACCCCTCCGACAACTTTACAATCTCTCTAAAACTCATTTTTTTTCTCAAATTCAAACGACTTTGATTTCATCTGACAGTCACTGAGTACTGCGAGAGGCTAGCTTACTACGGGATGGGCGAACCTCGTCAACTCCCACACCATCCGCCTCTGCGAAGATAATGTCACCGCATCCGCGAAGACAATGCCACCGCCTCCAACAATGTTACCAACTGGAGACTATTTTATTTTGGAGATGTTTTATTTTGTTGGATGTTATTTATTTGTTTAGAAACTATCTTATTTTGTTGGATGTTGTTGTATGAAGTAACTTGTAATTTGCTATGTACTGTTCGTGGAATTTTTGGTTTGGCAGATGAGGTACAAAATAATACAGAAGTTAATGTACCATTACAATGTAAAAGAAGGTACAACAAATGAAGACGAAATAGTACATTAAACGTATTAAAATGATATGACATATTAATAGCCATAAAAAGTGACGAAAATTTTTGTAAAGATTGTGTCGAATATGTCAGGAACGATTTATGACAGTATCTAATACGTCATAGAATGTTCTACCTATCAGAAATTGTGTTATATGTAAACTAACAAAATATTTACAAATGTAAAGTGTGACACCACATTAAGGTACATTATTAAGGTAATATATGGTACCCTTTATATGTTAAATTTGGTACAACTTATTAGAAAGTATTTTTCGTCGCAGTTTGAATTTGTTTTTCATTCCAAAACTAGGTGTATACATATATATATATATATATATATATATATATATTTCACTTGGTATAAAATTGATGGTGTAAGCCTTACATGCATTGATTTATTCCATACCCCAAGTTTCATAATAAGTGAAAAATTCGTGTAATACATCTTACTAAATAGCTTAGTTGTTAGATTGGAAATGTTCACCTTCTTTTAGATCTTAATGTTATATTTATTTACTTATTAGAAACTAATGTGAACTGCAATATTAAACACTTACCCCAACATAAAATAAAATAACACCTCAATATGCTTTGATGCATACCAAAATAAAATACGATGAAGTACCTTGGCATGACAAACTATAGTACCAAGACTACAAAACATGTAGTATCATATATTTTCGGTCCCGTTTACGATCTACAAGCAGTCGTTCGTTACCTTAAAGTGATAAATATTATATTAAAGATCACTAACTGGATAAAATATTAAGTGATAAACATCTTATTCGAAACATATAAGTTGAAGTTTCGAATTCGCAAAATACATACTAGTAAGATGTTCTTGCAATTATCATTCTCTTATAATGAAACTTGGAATTTGAATGGATTAATCCAAGCAAGTAAGGGTTAACCATAAAATTTGATATGAACTGAAACATATATTATACAAACGTGTAGTAAAATAGGTTCGCATAAAAACTAATGCGAACGGTGACAAAAAACACTTACCCTAATATGTCATACCGACTTTGTAAAGGATATTGTACTATAAATAGTTATATTGTCGTACCGTATTACCTTATAATATGGTACTACCCGGATTTTGTTTGCAGTACCAAATATTTACATTGTCCATCAAACATCCTCTGAAAATCTCTGACATATTTTGGTCATGTATTACACTTCTGATATGTCAGAAAATCTCAAATGTGTTGGATATTATCTTTTAGGCTTTTCTTTAACGGCCTTATTTATTACGTACCTTTTTATTTATTGACGTAGTACCATTTTCAATTGGTTAAAGTACCATATTAATGTATTTGATGTACCTAATGTTGATATAATACGGTATCAAATATAGCTATATAGTCGTACCATTTCAAAATTTTGACAAAATACTATCTATATCATAAACGACATAAACATAACCACGTATGCATCTAACGGCACCATCAGCATCCAAAAATTCTATTCTTAAGCAACACAACATCTCGAGTAAGCAACGTGTACCCTAAGTTCATCGTGACGGTACACTTCCACGACATAATATACATAAAAAAAAAGATACTGCATAGAAAATATAATACAAATTAAGATTTCTGACAATTAACCTCATTTACAACCAAATAATGACCTCACACACTTACAATCCGGCCCCAATGTAGACTTACAGTATTAGAACTTTTTTCATGGGGCAAGAGTGGAGCTTGCGATATCTAGCCAAGCAAAGATCTTGTTGATGTTGAGTATTCAACTTTGACAATGTTGGGGCAACATTCTGGTCAACATTTGTTGACAGAGAATGTCGCCTTTTTCAGTTTTATCTTTCATACCCAAAACATGTTTAAACCGTGTCTAGGCTATTTTTAGTATTTTGCAGGAGTTAGATAAGAGCTGGAATGAATCAAATACGAGTGGAATAAGTATGGATAAGATGGAGCTAAATTAGGAATGGATGCTTACTAAAGATAGGAAGATTTGAGCCGATATTTGTGGAGCGATTCAAGGAAGGTGATCAAATCTATTTTGGGAGTGGATACTTACTAAAAGATAGGGAGATTTGAGCACAAGATAAAGACCAAGTTCGTGGAGATATTCAAGGAAGGTGACCAAGTCTTTTGGGAAGTCGGTTAGAGTCGAAGATCTATATAAAGGGACTTCCCGTGACCATTCGGATTAACGCTTCCATAGAGAGAGCTTATTTGTGATTTTCGTGATGATGTGCTATTGAGAGATCTGTGAGCTTACTTTACACGAGAGTCTTTTCAAAAGTCTTAGGACTTTGTTGTTTTCAGGATTGTTTAGATCCGTAGTTTAGACTATCTTCGGGTAGTTGTTTTTGCCATCCATTGCTGTTAGTGGAATTTCGCCTTGAGGCACGCAGCAAGTTTATTTGAACTTGCTGCACAGAAAAATTCTCATCTCGTGTCTTTTAGTTTTCATCACTAAAATTTATTTATTCCGCTGTGCGTTTAAATGTTGGACTGAGTGTTGACCCAACATCTCACCTAACATTTAGTTACTGTTCAAATTTTTTACATCCATTTCAAGCGGGGCCAACTTCAAAGTGGTATCAGAGCCTACGCTTGACGTTACTAAGCGCAAAGATTCATCTACAATGGATGTTACGAGTTCAAATTACATCGGCAAAGTCCCTGTGTTAGACGGCTCCAACTATGCTTACTGGAAGGTTCGTGTTCGCCAATGCATCAAATCCATAGATGTACGAGCGTGGGAGGCCGTTCTCCATGGATACTCTCCACCTCGATCTCCTCCAGACGCTGATGGAGAAATCTTCGACAAACCAGTCGAGGAATGGACGATACAGGAACGAAATGAAGCAGAGTTCAACGACAAAGCACTCAACGCCATCTTCTCGTCCGTGGATATCTTCATGTTCAAGATCATTCAGAATTGCACGACGGCAAAGAATGCGTGGGATCTTCTACAGAGGTATTGCGAAGGTGATGCGAGTGTGAGGGAAACCAAACTACGATACCTCCTAAATCAGTTTGAAAACCTCAGAATGAAGGAAGACGAGGACATTACCACATACTTCGGCAAGCTATTGACAATTTCGAGCGAATGTGCTAGTCTCGGAGATCCAATCGCTAACAAGGTACTAGTTTCTAAAGCTTTACGTACGCTAACTGAAAAGTTTAATGTGAAGGTAGCGGCCGTCGAGGAGGCACATAATCTTGGCACGATGGAAATCAACACCTTGATGAACATTATGAAGAACTACGAGACCAATCTCGAAGTTCAAAAGAGGGCATCTCGCGGCAAAAGCATTGCTCTAGTCAGTCAGCCATCCAAGGTTTCAGATGAGGTTGATCCTGACAATGAGGACGATATGGCTATGTTCGTGAAGAAATTTGCGAAGTTTATCAAGAAGACGAATGTTGAGCAAAATGTTGGCTCAACATTCAGAAAAGGCCAGAATGTCAAAGCTGAACCTTCTTCTGCTCCTCCATTCACCAAACGCAAACCTGATGGAAAGAAGAAGAACATCAACTATGAATCTGTGAGATGCTATGAATGTCAAGGATGGGGTCATTTCGCCAACGAATGTGCCAACACACTTCGCAAGCATGGGAAAGCGCTTTGGATTGATCTCTCCGATGATGAAGATGAGGAACCAAGCCCAAAGGAGTCCAAGCAATCTTCAGTAACCATTCAGTCCTTTTCGGACAACGAAGAAGATAAAGATCATCAAATAGGCTTCACTGCGGTAACTAATGTTGAGCCAACATTTGACTCAACATCTGAAAAACAAATTATTTTTGATTATGATGACTCAAACTGTTTTGATGGGTATTTAAGTTCTGATGATGCAGAATTAGAAACTGAAGTACTTGAAGAAATTCAGACAAATGATGCCTTCAATCTACTGTCGGCAAAATATGAAAAAGAGAAGGCGAAAAACTTGGAACTCAAAGCTATCATGAAAGTGCAGTCCGAGGTGAATGAGAAGAGTGAAAAGGTGATCGAAAGCCTACTTGAAGGGATGAACAAATTGGAAGCCGTACTGACTCGAAAAGATAAAGAAATCGACAACCTTCAGAAACGAGTTGACGATGCGGACAAAACGTTCTCAAAAATGAACAAGGGTAAAGCTACACTTGATGAGCAAGGTCATATTAAGCCATACTGCTGGAAATTGAAGGGGAGATTTCTGCAAAAAAATCAATGTTGGCTGAAATGTCATCCAACATTTCGCTTAACATTGAGAAATCAGTGTTGAAAGGAGTGTTTGGAGTGAGTTCAGCTGGCGCTTCTTCAAGTTCTGGTGAAACAAAAGCTGCTGTGTCTATTAAGAAAGTTTGGGTGAAGAAATCTGTTCATAAATGCCATGTAGTTTATACCTCTTTGCGAGCTAACGTGACAGATGCTTGGTACGTTGATAGCGGGTGTTCCCGACATATGACAGGTACCAAAGAATATCTATGTGATTACGTGACTTTAAAGAATGGATCTGTGACGTTCGGAGGAGGTGCTAAAGGACGAATTCTAGGTCGAGGCAGATTGAACGTGCCCGATTTTCCAAAGCTTAGCAATGTTCTTCATGTTGACGGTCTCGTGGCTAATCTGATCAGTATAAGTCAGCTTTGCGACGATAACCTTGAGGTAAGATTTAATAAGGAATGTTGTGAAGTTTTTAACAGCCATTCTGTTCGAGTAATGGCAGGTAAAAGATCGAGCGACAACTGTTATTTAGTCGAAGACAAATTCGGTGTGAAGGATGTGTGCCAACTCTCAAAAGCCCAGGACGATGCGGTACTTTGGCATTTCAAATTGGGCCATGTCAACTACAGAACTTTGGAACAACTTATCAAGCACGATGCAATAAGAGGCATTCCGAAATTGAAGGAGTTTGGTAAGGTTGTATGTGAGTCATGTCTTAGGGGTAAACAAGTGCATGTTAGTCATAATGTTGACCAACATTCTGCCCAACATTTTAAAACTGCTCACTGTTTTCAACTTATGCACATGGATTTGATGGGACCAATGGAAGTAGACAGTATTGGTGGTAAGAAATATGCATATGTGCTCGTTGATGATTACTCTAGATATGCATGGATATTTTTTCTTCGCGAAAAATCTGAATCATTTGATTACTTCAAAATTTTTTGTGCTATTGTGAGGAATAATTTCAGTGCTACTATCTTTCGTATTAGGTCTGATCATGGTAGAGAATTTGAGAATCAATATTTTAATGAATTTTGTGATAAGAAAGGTATCATCCATGAATTTTCATCTCCTAAGACGCCCCAACAAAATGGGGTGGCCGAACGAAAGAATAGGACCTTACAAGAAATGGCTCGTGTGATGTTACATTCTAGGAATATTTCTAAGCGTTTTTGGGCTGAAGCATTGCATACCGCATGTCGTATTTCGAATCGTGTGTTCTTTAGACATGGTACTAAGAAAACATCTTATGAGCTGTTGAATGGGAGAAAGCCTACGGTTAAGTATTTTCATGTTTTTGGGTGCTACTGTTACATGTTGAATGATCGTGAGTACTTGAGCAAGTTTGATTCGAAAAGTGATAAGTGTATTTTCCTTGGGTACTCGTCTAATAGTCGCGCTTATCGAGTCTATAACTTGCGCTTGAAATCAGTCCAGGAGTCTGTGAATATTGTGTTTGATGATGCTACTGATCTTAGCAAAATGTCTCCACAAGTTGATATTTCAGACGTTATACAAGCTGTTGATGAAGCAGAGGAGAATGTTGTGGACGATGTTTAGCCAACATCTGACCCAACATCTGTGCCAGAACAGAACACTGAGGCTGGACCCAGCGAAATCCGTAGAGACCCTCTAGCTAAGATTCAAAAGGATCATCCCACAGACCTTATCATTGGAAATGTGAACGAAGAAAGGAAAACCAGAGACAAACCGCGCAAGGATTACAAGTCTATGGTAAGGAACGTATGCTTGAGTTCGGTATACGCTGAGGTACGTTTTATTTGTTTTGTTTCTGAGATAGAACCTAAGAATGCCCTTGAAGCTCTCAAGGATAATTTCTGGATAAATGCAATGCAAGAGGAACTCTTGCAGTTTGAGAAAAACCAAGTTTGGACTTTAGTACCACGGCCGAAAGACATTAATGTCATAGGCACGAAATGGATCTTTAAGAACAAATCAGATGAACTTGGTAAAGTTGTTAGGAACAAAGCACGTTTAGTAGCTCAGGGTTATACACAAGACGAGGGCATAGATTTTGATGAGACTTTTGCTCCTGTGGCTAGGTTAGAATCTATTAGGTTGTTGCTAGCGATTGCATGTTGGCTTAACATTACATTACACCAAATGGATGTTAAGGGCGCATTCTTAAATGGGTACATTGATAAAGAAATATATGTCGAACAACCTAAAGGATTTGAGAATCCACATTTTCCTAAACATGTTTATAAGTTGCAGAAAGCTCTCTATGGATTGAAGCAAGCACCTCGAGCTTGGTATGGTAGGTTAGCTACATTTTTACTTGAATTTGGGTTCGTACGAGGTGAGGCAGACCGCACTCTTTTTGTAAAAAGGGTCGGTTCTGATATTTTGATAGCCCAAGTTTATGTTGATGATATTGTTTTTGGCTCAAGCTCACAATCAATGCTAGATCAGTTTGTACATGCCATGAACTCTACTTTTGAAATGAGCATGATTGGGGAACTAACTTTTTTCCTAGGCTTACAGATTAAGCGCAGCGAAGGCATTTTTATGTTTCAGGAAAAGTACGCGAAGAACACAGTCAAGAAGTTCGGGTTGGACACGGCTAAGGTAATGAAAACTCCTATGGGATCTACGCAAAAGGTAAGTAAAGACAATGTTGGACAAAATGTTGACCCAACATTGTATCGATCTATGATAGGCAGTTTGTTGTACCTTTCCGCGAGTAGACCTGACATAATGTATAGCGTATGTGTGTGTGCTAGATATCAATCTGAGCCTAAGGTTTCCCATCTAAATGTCGTTAAACGTATTCTTCGTTATGTGAGTGGAACGTGTGGCCTAGGATTATGGTTCTCGAAAGATACTAATATGAATCTTGTAGGCTACAGCGATGCTGATTGGGCAGGTGACGAGGATGATCGCAAGAGCACAAGTGGCGGCTGTTTCTTCTTAGGTAACAATTTAGTAGCGTGGCATAGTAAGAAGCAAAATTGTGTGTCTTTATCTACTGCTGAGTCTGAGTATGTTGCGGCGGGTAATTGCTGTACGCAATTGATGTGGTTAAATAGCATGTTATGTGACTATGGGTTAGAGTGCAAGTCAGTCCTCATGTATTGTGATAACCTTAGTGCCATCAACATATCTAAGAACCCGATTCAGCATTCACGTATGAAGCATATAGATATAAGACATCATTTTCTGAGAGATATGGTAGAGAAAGAGTTAATTCACATTGAGCATATTGACACGAAGCATCAGTTAGCAGACATATTCACGAAAGCATTGGATTTTGAAAGGTTTTCGGACCTAAAGAAATCCATAGGTTTGCACATGTTAGTCTGAATGTTGGTCCAACATTTGGATCAACATAGCATATGTCAAATTTGATAGTTACTGTTCTGATATTTGATTTAGCTTTCTGCTCTGTTTTCCGGTGAAATGACTCGATCCTACTTGACTGTTTTCTGAAATGACTCAATCCCTTGCGAATATGCCTGCTCATAAATAATTTTTTTTTTGGCTCTTGGTAATAAGTTCCCTAGGTACACGGCATTCGCGGTGACGATGTACTCTTTGTGACAAAAAGCCAATCCTTTACGCATTTAAGCCTGCTCATAAGCCCTTAGCAAGATATAGGTATTTGGTAAAAAGTTTCCTTAGGTACATGGCATTCGCTGTGACGATATACTCTATGCGACAAAAAGCTAAACCTTGATGCTTGGGGTATAAGGGCAGTGCACAATCAATAAAAAAAAAGGAGAATGAGCAGAAAATGAAAGAGAACAAGTTTGAGAGGGTAGAGCAGAAAAGTCTAGGACTATGGAGTTAGAATGTTGAGTCAAATGTTGGGTCAACATGTGTGACTGTCAGTTTGATCATGCTATATTTTTGTGCTTTTAATTATTTGCACATCTTATTTGGTCTGCATTTAGTAGAGTCCTATGTCTGGTTTAGATATCTCTCAGAATTGCATTAGATTTCCTTGAAGAACAGCTCGTTACGCGTGACTCAAGTGATCCTCATTGTCGCCTAAATCGGTTAGTATTACTTGATCCTATATTGATTTTTGACTTGGTATTTTCTTTTCCTGAACCATAATTTGATAAGCTCCTACATTTTTGCACTTTCAATTTATGAGTTTACTACATTTAGGATCAAACGTAGTCAAGCTTTGAACTCGAACAAGCAAGATCTTCTAACGGTCGTACAAATTTGATGCCTCCAACGGCTATTTTTTTAATTTACTGAGTAAAATTTTTTTACCGTTGGAACAATATGTATATATGTCATGGCTTTGCTTGATCAAACCTATCAATTCACAAACCCTACTTGGTCGATTCGAAGTATTCATTCTTTTTCCAGATCTTCCAAAACTTGCATCTCTGTTTTTCGAATTCTGTCCATCTTTTCAATCTTGATTTTCCTTATTTCACTGATAATATGTCGAACTCTTCTTCTCAATCGAATGTTGATCCAACATTCGTACCTAACATTGAGTCTCCAGTTCCATTAGAAGTCACATCAGGTTCGAGAGAAATCGTTATCTACACTGGACCTTTTCAACCGCTTCGATTCACACAGGCTGCTCCCCAGATCTCTGATACTCCAAGATCTCAGATGGCGGAACCAGCAGCTTCGAAGATTGGGAAAGAATCTTCTGGTTCATTGTGCGTTCAAAGTGAAGATGATGATGATGTACCGCTCAGAGCTCTGTTCCAGTCTCTCAGAGAAAGAAAAGGTCGAAGTGATGACGCTCCTCCGATGACCTCAAGAACGATCCAAGAAGAAGCGACTTCAACTCCAAACCAAGAAACTCAAAACCTGGCACCGCAAAAGAAACGAAGAAAACCTGCTCCTGAAACCAAGAATCCTGCTATCAAGAAACGTCGAAGCAACCGTATTCGACGCTCCCTGAATCCCACTTCCAATGCTGATGCCCCGATTGACTTGTCCAGTGATAAGAGTGCCGACTCCACCACCTTATACAGTCTCGATTCTGAAAGCTCCGATCAAGAATTCACCACTTTAGGGGGAGAAACTTCATCCTCTGTGCCCGAGTCTCTCACCTCCTCTGACGGTTCCAAGGAAGAAGAAGACAACGAGTCTACCTTGGCCGAGATTTTGGAGACTTTGAAGAAAAGATTAAGCAAGAAAGCTGGAAAGAGACCAATTGGAAGCGATACCAGGTCTTCCAAGCGAAGGCGTACTGAAGAATCATCGCAACCTCACACCAGCTAGGGTCCTCTTTCTACAGTCCAAACAAATGTTGGACAAGATGTTGGCCCAACATTTGATGATCCACTGCCCAACCGAAAGTTCTACCGCACAACCAATAAGAACTTTGGACTTCTCTGAGTCATAGACTCATACGGGTGGAGAGGGTTGTAGATGTGGCGAGCTTCAGGAAGTATGGCGTTATGCAATTCCTGGAGTCACGACATCTCGGGCAAATGGTGAGGAATTTAGGGACGTACTGTGACTCAGTCGTCCGCGAGGTATACGCTAATCTTTTCTCAAATGTGGCTGATGTGAACTCTAGAATGTATGGGAAAGTTTTTGTGAGGGGGAGGTTATATGATATTTCATCTCAAGCGATTAATCGCTTTTTGGGTACACCTGAGGTAGAAATGGGGTATGAGGTTGATAATGATGAGGTAGGACGATTCATTACGGCGGGTAGAGTGAGTGTTTGGTCAGGGAATTGTGCATGTAGTATGTTGACATTATTGTACTCTGTGCTATTCAAGATTGGAGTGTGTAGTTGGTTGCCTACTCTAAACGAGACAAGGGTGACTGAGGGCATGGCTCGTTTGCTATATGCTCTTGGTCACAACTTGCCTCTGAACTGGGGAGAGTTGATTCTTAATCATATGTCGAACCAAGCGGAGAAAGTAGGGAAAAGAATTCTTCCATATCCCTCTATCATCTACGGAGTTCTGGTTCAAGATAGGTTTCAACCAACAAGGAGAGACAATGTTGTCACCCAAAGGCTTCACTATGCGATTCAACCAAGTCATCTCTCGGGTCCAGACAGACTGGTCGATCTTCCTCTGCAAATGCCAGAACTACTCAGGCCAAATGTTGATCAGGATGTTGGGTCAACATCTGCACTGGAGCTAGCTATTAAAGGCCTCAATGAGTCCATCGCAGCTTTGGTGGCTCAAAGGGATGAATTGCAAAGGCTTCTTTCTTCCCAAAAAGGGGGAGATAGGGCAGAGGAGGCAGAAGGAGCTAGCGGTACAGAAAAAACTGGACCAAGCGGAATTAAAGGAACTGTGGAGGCCAGACAGTCAGGGGGAGATCAAGAAGGAGAGCGAGCTGAAGCTGAGGAAGGAGTTGGAGCAGGTGGTGCTGAAGAAGAAATGGCAGAGGAGGTAGAGGACTCAATTGAGAGTCTACAATTTTAGACTTCGATCTAAAGTGTTTTGCATGCGTATCCTTGTGTGCTTATATTAATTTATGTCTTGCATGCTTGCCTGTCTATCTGTCTGCGTTTATGTGCTATGGATTAGTTCACCGTGTATTTGCAGATGTTTAATCATAAGACCTCTTATTGGTATGTACTAATTCTTGGCTATTCTCTTCATGTTTACACTAACCATATTTTGTGTTTTGTGGTTGAGTAGATTTTTGCCTTGAGGGGGAGTAGTAGATTTTGTCTTGAGGGGGAGTTTCAACAATTCTAACGCCTGCTTTGGTTTTGGGAAGAAAGATAAAAAGGGGGAGATTGTTGATGTTGAGTATTCAACTTTGACAATGTTGGGGCAACATTCTGGTCAACATTTGTTGACAGAGAATGTCGCCTTTTTCAGTTTTATCTTTCATACCCAAAACATGTTTAAACCGTGTCTAGGCTATTTTTAGTATTTTGCAGGAGTTAGATAAGAGCTGGAATGAATCAAATACGAGTGGAATAAGTATGGATAAGATGGAGCTAAATTAGGAATGGATGCTTACTAAAGATAGGAAGATTTGAGCCGATATTTGTGGAGCGATTCAAGGAAGGTGATCAAATCTATTTTGGGAGTGGATACTTACTAAAAGATAGGGAGATTTGAGCACAAGATAAAGACCAAGTTCGTGGAGATATTCAAGGAAGGTGACCAAGTCTTTTGGGAAGTCGGTTAGAGTCGAAGATCTATATAAAGGGACTTCCCGTGACCATTCGGATTAACGCTTCCATAGAGAGAGAGCTTATTTGTGATTTTCGTGATGATGTGCTATTGAGAGATCTGTGAGCTTACTTTACACGAGAGTCTTTTCAAAAGTCTTAGGACTTTGTTGTTTTCAGGATTGTTTAGATCCGTAGTTTAGACTATCTTCGGGTAGTTGTTTTTGCCATCCATTGCTGTTAGTGGAATTTCGCCTTGAGGCACGCAGCAAGTTTATTTGAACTTGCTGCACAGAAAAATTCTCATCTCGTGTCTTTTAGTTTTCATCACTAAAATTTATTTATTCCGCTGTGCGTTTAAATGTTGGACTGAGTGTTGACCCAACTCTCACCCAACATTTAGTTACTGTTCAAATTTTTTACATCCATTTCAAGCGGGGCCGACTTCAGATCTCATCTACCGCATCAACATATAATCTTGCATATAACGTCTCCAAAAAAACTTAACGCCACAAAGAGAAAAAAGAGTGAGGGAGGGGTCTGCCTCGACTGGTGAGCCATCAGACAAGATTTTATCAATTTATTCAAAATGAATTTCTCTATGACATCCTTTGGATCAATATGTTATGTCCGGAGATCCACTAATCTGATCCAAGGCTATGACCACCCTCAGATGCAATTACTATTGGACCAAAAATTATTGTTTCGTTTCTCTTTGCCTCCAAGGACAGAGGGTAGCAAATTACAAATCCGGTTAGTTCCATCCAAAATGAGACTTAGTCGTGACAAAATCAAATCGAACTTCAGGGAGCTAGAAAACATCTCCTTCTACCTTAACGACATCATTCGATTCCTTTATCCCGTCAATGTAGGCCGGCAGTTGACATATACATCTCGACCAATGTAGGGAGAAGTCGGTACTCAAGTTGAAGCACTGCCGGAAAAAATTAAGTTTTTCAGGCACAAATTGCTTTCATCGACATTCGCTCTTTTAGCACACCACCTTCGCTACTAGTTTATCAGCGTTCACTCCAGCTCCAACCACGGCTGGCAGTTCGATTAATCGAAAAAGAACGAAAGAAAACGTTATCGGACCCAATAAGAAATCGCTGAACTTACCTGAACGAGAAACCCACGTTGGATGGGTCTTTTCGGAGCTTTTTCCGGCTCCGTTACGAGCTTACGACGGGCCAGGAAGATGACACACAAAATCAATCCAAATTTTATTCTGCTGCGCTCGATTGATTTAAAGAAAAAAAAAAGAAGAAATTAAAATGAAAAAGTGATGCAACGAGGGTAAAACGATAAATTCGGGCGACCGGGGAGCTAAGTGTAAACAGATTATTCAACTAGGTACCTTAGAGTAAAGTACCTCTGACAAGGTACTGGTTCAAAAAAAATATACCATGAGGTATTTATGTGTAGTTACAACGTATTTAATTCGTTTAAATCATTAATTTATTTAAAAAAACACTTCAATTTTTTATTAAAAATTTCATATTTATTATGGATCATGCATTAAATATAATATAACATATTAAGAAACAAAACAATCAACTAGTTCCACTGTTCCAAGGAGAAAATGAAAGCTGTACTTTTTTCTCGAAAAAGAAATGAAGCTGTTTCGAGCCTGATAATAAATAGTTATCGTTAATAATATAAAATTCTCCAGTAAGAATCAGAAAAAGAGGATCATGGAATAATATAATATAATATACTCTTGAATTTGTTTTCTTGCTCGACGTCGTTTGAGCTTGTGGTTGCCATTGTTTTGTATGCATGCATAGGTTTCGTTTTCATATTCAAATTGATATCCAATGTGACTAAATATATCTCAAATTAAGTAACTATAATTGCTGCTGTGCTGTATTTTATTTCAGAATTCTACTCAATCATTTCCCGTATCTCGATGACTTCGATTATTTCACTTTGTTTTCTATCAATCTAACTAATCTATCTATACTCTATCAATCTATATATATATATATATTACGAATTCGTCATTTTAGAGAATACGAATATTACATTCATAGTACACCATAAGCTATAGGATTATAAGTTTCTTATATGGATAAAAGTTACATAATAAGCTAATAATACATCAGAACTTGTTTTTGTTGGTTCAGTGGTTGGGTTGCGCGCCGGGTCGGTGGCAGTTTGGACGTCGGACGGTAAGTCGATGCGTGTATTTAACACTCTCCGTATGACGAAATCGTCTCGATATTTTCGTGCTCTCGGTTATCGGCGATCGTCTCCAAGATACAATGACTTCGAAACTCGTTCTCGCAGCACAACGACTCAAGTTTTCAGGCGAATCGTACTCGAAACTCGATCTTTTCTTGCTTCGGAAATTCGGGGAGTAAGGAATGATGTATGCAGGAATGCTGGGATCCGACTGAATGAATTTCCAAGCTTATGAGGGATCTATTTATATGCCTTTAGATTCGTTGGAGCCTTAATGCAGATACGTGAGACCTTTGGGCTGCTTCTGACGTTTGACTCTTCAATCCAGGGGTCAAAATGTGTGTCCTGCTTGCCACGTCATCATCACTTGTATGTGTGTCTTGCTTGCCACGTCAACATCTCGCCGAACAAAATTTTTGGCTCCAATTGCTCCTAGCGACGATGCGGTGTGCGAAGTGCGCCTACAAAGCGCTCCTAGCGCACTTGACATGGCTCGGATCGGTGTCGGCCTCGGCCTCAGGCGTGGGCGCAGGCTCGGTTGTGCGAGGCACCGGGCAACTTGGACCAAAGCCACACTAGCCCATTAAAGCCCACTTTAGTCCACCATTTAGGCAAGACCATTTGAATTACCTACACAAGGTAACTCTTTATAAGGTGATGAAAAGTTTAGTGTCTAATCAATGTGGGACAAAGTTCCCTTCATTTATTTAGTAGACAATTAAACACATTTAGTGAGCTAACGTTAGAAAATTAATTTCTCATTCACCCGACATTGGTTTTGAGCAAATCAATATTCGTATTCATTCGAAACGTAGTTTATGAATCTTTCATCAATTGCAAGTTTCGATGGACGATGGCATCCCGATTTAATTAAAATGCCGATCAAATTTAGCTATTAGGTTGAATGCCCAATGGGCCCATAAGCCCAAATCCAACAGTTTTTAAATACAATAACATATTTATTACTTTATGGAAAATTGTTAGGATCATTACATGCGTTTAAAGGGGTGAATAAACACTTACCCTAGTCGCACTCTTTTTCGATCTAGTTTGTTGTTGAGATTATTTGTCCCACATCGGAAAACTAATTTAACCTGACTCAATATATAAATCAAAGAGGTCTTTTTTCCTAAAAACAATTGGTGATAGGAGGGAAGAGCTCTTTGACTTATATATTGAGTCGGGTGAAGTTAGTTTCCCAATGTGGATAAATAATCTCAACACGCCCCTCACATGTGACACGATTCAAAGTCTAACACGTGGACATATAAAGGGGCGAATAAACACTTACCCTAGTCGCACTCTTTTCCGATCTAGTTTGTTGTTGGGATTATTTGTCTCACATCGGAAAACTAACTTAACCCGACTCAATATATAAATCAAAGGTCTTTTTCCTAAAAACAATTGGTGATAAGAGGAGATAGCTCTTTGACTTATATATTGAGTCAGGTGAAGTTAGTTTTCAATGTGGATAAATAATCTCAACACGCCCATCACATGTGACACGATTCAAAGTCTAACATGTGGATATATAAAATTGGGTGGCGGTGCGTTAAACAAGCGTGATAACACGCAGACCAAACTCGCTCTGATACCATGTAGAAATTTGGGTTGAGTCTCGCACACGGGCCCACACACATATATGAGAGATGACAACATATACTTGGTGGGGTTCCTTATTGACATGAAGGAAGAAGTTTACGATTTCTTCCCTCATTCCAATTATATGTTGAAGGGGAGGCAAATTGCTGCACTTACGACTCATGGTATCATAGGTTTGTTTTATGAGAACCTGACCGGTAAGAGTGCCCAGCCTGCTTATAGAGGGTTACATGATGCTTAGCACAAACATACTGTTGGGGCATAATATAAGGATGAATGTGACTAAACTAGCTTAAATTTTTCTGAATCCGTTGTCTGTTAGTGATTGTTATCCGGTGCAAGCATCTCGAATCACTTAATAAGCGTTCTCTATAAGATCGTCGAAGTTGGAATTCATTGGAGTGAAGACTATGTTTTCTGAATTCACGTTCAATTTCCTTACAAAGGAGAGGAGGCCAAATGGTGGATGCAATTATTTACTGGATAATCGAGCTTTGTTCGTTGGTGATGAAAAAAAGAGGAACTCCGTGAAGAAGAAAGTTGTGATTTGTTGGACGTGTGAACAATCTAGGCACGTGAAAATAAATTGTGAGAAGCGAGCATGTTCGACAAATTGCTCCAGGTTGGTAAATGGAGATATCAAGAAAAGACACAAATATTGTCTTTCTCTCTCTCCATTGACTAAGAGAGATAAGAACGTTCTCATGACACGTCGCTAAGTTGTCATGGCAGATGAATTGTTACTAACAACGAGTCCACAATTTACACACGGTTTGGTTTGACGGTGATGCAAGGTGTGTGGTAAGAATTTTGGCTAGTGGTTGGTGAGCTTCCTGAAAAGTCAAACGAGGAAGTTGCACCATAAATTTCAACAATGTTTTTCAACGTGGCCAAGGAAATGCTTATATGCAATTCTGGGTGGATGTGGTTTTATGATGAAGCATGATAGCGAAAACTATGTGTATCTTCGCCCAGTAAAGGTGTCATGATGGAAAAGTCACGAGATGGAGATTGTTGGGCTTATGACTATGTGCCATTGTTATTTATCCCAGATGAATAAGAAGTCGTGTAAGTTCCATAGAGTTATATCCTATAGTATATATATAACATCAACAATAGAAATTTAATTTGTATCAACAATAACTTCACAAATATTTCCTTAGAGTGAGAGTGTATTATTAGTTATCAATTATTTCTTATTATGGGCGAATTGGTAATTACAAATAATATATATTTAATTTTTTAATGATTGTATTAAAGTTGATCAAAATTAAAGTAAATGACTCTAGTAGAAAATATTGAAGTATATGGTCCAATTAGACTGCCCCACTCACGTGATTTTGTGGCTCCGCCTTTGGTTGTCGTTGTTGATTTTGGGTGTAAGCGATTTTTTCTCGCAATGGATTTTCTATATTCTACGGTCTTGTTGCCTTCGTGCTTTTTCCCTCATTGTTCAGTTGCTTTTTTCACATTACGTCTTCGTATTATTATTTTTCTTCCGTTTTATATTTTTGGGATAAAACATGGGCAGAGTTTCGGTCAGAATTCCCAACATAGGTCACATGTTCAAATCTATTACAGTAATTTGTTCTTTTTGGGTTTCCCTCTTATTTTAGAAGAACCACGTACTAATTCTTTATCTTTGTACGTTTTCTTGAGTTGCTTTCAGAGTAGATTATCTAATTAATTGTATTAGTCATAATATAATACAGTAGAAACGCTATAAATTAACATATTTGGGATCGTCAAAATTTATTAACTAAAAGAGTTATTAATTAATCGATAAATTAATATTTTATTAATTTATAATGAATGTTCAATTTTCAAACACCTTTCAAACTTCTACTTAATTATCGTATCATGTGCATATATCAAATGAATGGCTCGATTTGACAAAAGCATTCAATCTCATACCTTATTAGAGACGAAATTTGAAGTTAAATTCATTAAAACAAAGACGAAAGACAATCGTGTATTTTTCAGGAAATCTTAAAAAATATGGAAAATTCGGTATGTAACCCTGCATTTAAGGCATTTTCAACTGGTGTTCAAACTATTTTTCGGTTTCAATAGGTACCCCATGAGTTTATAGCTTTTCCAACTGGTGTCAAACTATTTTTTAGTTCGATACTTACCCCGTTGTTTAATTTTTTTCCATTTGGTATCCAAATAAATTTAACAGGTACTATGTGGTGGCCACACTTTATATATAGTATAATTGTGTATAAATGTCATCATCCGCCATTATTGATCGTTATATAAATCATGAGCACCACATAGTAAGTGCTCAATTTATTGGGACACCAACTAGAAAGCCTTAAACACATGAGTATCTACCTGCAAAAACCATAAACACCGAGTTATCAACCTTAAACACATGGGTACTTACCTGAAAAAAAATAGTTTGAGCACCAACTGAAAATGGCTTAAACACAGAGTTATATGGAAATATTGGGTAGTATATACGGAAAAATTAATTTATATTTTATATGGGACCTACATAAATATCTTATAATTTTAGCGAGTTTATTAATTTAACACGTTATCCCCGAGTCGGGACCTGACAAAAATATTATTTTAAAGAGTTTATTAAATAATCGAGTATCAATTTATCGAGTTTATAGTGTATGTTAGGAAACTGAATGATAACCCATCTCTCAAGTTCTCAGTACGTTGGATCTTTATCACACGACTAATTAGTATATATTATAGACCTAATACTAAAATTACACTTGCCCTTTTCCGGTTTTATTTCAACTGTGGTCTTATAATCGTCCTTGTCATATTAATATATATCGTTTAGATGTTTAGTGTTTACAAGGTCAATTTTACATTTATGAAGTCTGATGGAATTAGAAGAAGATTCAAAACGAAGAAATATGATTTTCATTTATCCATTCGTAACGATAATGATAAGGATGAGTTCGTATCTTTTATTGACTTTGAAACTTCCGTATTTCATATCAATGTAGTAGTTTATGATTATTACTTGCATGACTCTGGTTAAAGTCTATTATTAATTGTTTCGAATGTGATACTTTAGAATTACATGGATATATCCATTATTACGAATAATGTCATAATTATCGTAAAACAATCATCCTAACATTTTTTGTATCTTGAACTTTCATTTCGACTGTCATTAAAAACCAATGTACCCAAAACAAGATAAAACAAAAGGATGAATAAATAAATACCATCATGAAATAAGAAATCCCGAAGTTTCCCTTCTTTCAAACATGTCAATAATCCCGGCTAAGTCTCGACAGCAGCACAGCACGACATATATCACCATTGATCTGTACCTTCAGACAATAATAATGTATATTATCATTTAACTGTTCTTTCAGATATATATTTTTGGGTAAATTCCTATTCAGTACCCTTTAAAGTTTCAACTTTCTCTTAAATACCTCTCGATTTATTTCTTCATGTTAAGTACCCATCTGAAAAAAAATTGTGTGTTAGGTACCTAAAGAGCGTTAAAAAGACAAAAATACCCTTCGTCATACATAAATATTATTTCAATTATCTCCAGTTTTATATCAAGTCAAATTTAATCATATTATACCAACTGTTATCACATTTATACCAACCGCACTATTATACCAATTGTTCTCGTTATTATACCAATATATTCAATTATTATACTAATTGTTATTACTATTATACTAAAAAAATGTTTTTTGTGTATTATATGAAAGTGATTTTTGCGTATCATACCATAAAACACGATTATTATACCAACAAAATCGTTTATTATACCAATAAAATTGATTATTCTACCAAAAAAATTGATTATTCTACCAATAAATTCGAATGTATACCAAATAATTCGGATATTATAATAACATTACTTTTGGTATTACAGTGATAACATTTGGTATAATAATTGAATATATTGGTATAATAATGAGAACACTTGGTATAATTGTGATATAATACTCTTAAATTTGACTTGGTATAGCAGTGATAACAGTTGGTATAATAATTGAGTATACTGGTATAATAATGGAAACACTTGGTATAATATAATATTCTTAAATTTGATTTGGTATAGCAGTGATAACCGTTGGTATAATAATTGAATATATTGGTATAATAATGGGAACACTTGGTATAATAGTGATATAATACTCTTAAATTTGATTTGGTATAGCAGTGATAACAGTTGGTATAATAATTGAATATATTGGTATAATACAGAGACCAGTTGGTATAACTGAATCTGTAAAGAAGTGTTATTTTCGTCTTTTCAATGTTTGGTGGTATTAAACACACAATTTTCGCAAATGGGTACTGAACATGAATAAATACTTGGAGGGATACTGATCAGGAAGTTGAAACTTCAAAGGGTACTGAAAGGGAATTTACCCTATATTTTTTATATATATAATATTATTAACCAATTTATATTTATATCCTTGTCAACCCGCCCTACTCCATCGTCAAGTTGCACTCTCTATCTCTTTCACTGATATATATATATATATATATATATAGAGAGAGAGAGAGAGAGAGAGAGAGAGAGAGAGAGCTCACGAGCGAGAGACTTTACAGATTTTTTTGGCAACTGAGAAAAAAGGTCGTCCACAAGCCGCACGTCAACAAAGACAGACATTGTTGAATCATCATACTCTGTGAATATAAATATAAACATAAAATAATAAGACAAATTTTACATTTTTTATCCCCGCCGAAGTTTTTTATTCTCTATTTTTTCGAATTATAATTTCAATCTCCAATGTTGTCGATTTTGATGTTTTTGATCCCCGAGTTTATTTAACTGTTAAGTTGGACGGAAATACGGGTTGGGCCAGCCCGAATTTACAGGCCAGACAGGACCAACTCGAATTTTGAGGGCCAAAAAAAGGAAAACCTGACCTGGTCCGTAAATTCGGGCTAACTCGGCCCGTATTTCCGTCCAACTTAACGATTAAATTAACTGGAGGACCAAAAACGCTCAAAATCGACTTCACGGAAAAATAAAAATCAAATTGTGGTGCAACTGAAACTACAACTCGGAAAAATAAAAAACCAAAAACGCTCATAGATAAAATATTAAGGACCAAAAATGTAAATATCCCAATAATAAGCATAAAAACAAAAATTTGCACAACCCTCCAAATTCCCTCTCACACCACAAATTGTGGTGCAAATTGAATTCTCTCTATTATTGGAGAGGGCAAGAAAATAACGTACATATATAGCTTAATCACACTAAGCCTTCTTTTCCTAGCTGAGAAAACAAATCCAAGTTCTTCAGCTCTCCCCTACGGTTCTACCTCATCAAGATCGTGTTTTTCTGAGTGGGTATTCTTTGCTTGCGTCAATCGGAGACACAGTCGTAGGTTTTATATATAGACACAGATATATATATATAATTATATATATATAGAGAGAGAGAGAGAGAGAGTTGCTGTTATTACAGAGCAATGCTTGCTGTGTCGCCACTGAGGAACAACAACAATGAAAGGGATGAAAAGCAAATGGAAGGAAACGATTACTCGGACTTCGAAGGCTGCGATTTTCTGGATAGCATTGATTTTGACGACTTCTTTATTAACATGGGCGACGACGAGCACGGCGGCGTGTTGCCTGAACTGGAGATGGACCCTGAGATCCTCGCCGAGTTCTCAGTCACTTCGTCGGCCGAGGAAGATAATAATTCCGGGTTCAACAACAACAACGCTTCGTCGGCGTTGTCTCCTGATGAAGACATTCACAACAGCACCGCTAATAATAATATTAATAATGTGATCTCGTCGCCACCAGCAGCCACCGTCGTTGCTGGTAAGAAAGGCGGCGAGCTAGGTTTGGAGCTCAAGAGGGTGCGTGAAAAAGACGAGAAAGGAAGAAAATCTGCTGAGCAATCTGCCAAAAACCCTTCTTGCAAGAAAAAAGCGAAGGTGTGTGTGTGCGTGCGTCTCTCTCTCTCTCTCTCTCTCTCTCTCTCTCTCTCGGTAGTGTCTTAATTAATGAAAGCACGCGTCATTGAAGAAACCAGATCAAAACTTATCCTATTAATCGAATTGTTTGGTCGTTTTCTCAATTCATCACTTTCCCTCAATCTTTATGATGAAAGCATCTCACGTAGTTCACGGGAGTGCCCCCCAAAAAAGAGAGGATAATAAATTCACAAGAGAGTTGTGATAATTATCGTTGATCAGAAATAAAAAAACTCAAATGAAAGTATAACTATTCGTCCTATGAAATCACTAATTTCTTTTATGCAATAGACCTCGTGTGTGTTTGTAATAACACGTGATCTTTTTTGTGTGGATATTCATAGGTGGATTGGACGCCGGAGCTCCACCGGAGGTTTGTTCAGGCGGTGGAGCAGTTGGGCGTAGATAAAGCTGTCCCTTCAAGGATTTTAGACCTTATGGGAATTGATTGTCTCACTCGCCACAACATTGCTAGCCATCTTCAAGTAATTAAGCCTTTTCCTATATTTTTTTTATTATTCCGCTTTCTTTCTGAATTATTGCAGACTAAACGACTTAATTCATTTCAATCTATGAGATAAACATAAAAAGTGACTTTTTTTTCTTACCCTCCGTGACAAAGCAGATCATGTTGGCCCTTTCTTTTTGGCCTATTGTCCCGTTCTTGTTAAGTCAATTCATTCATACCTCCCCTTTGCTACTTTATACACAAATCTATATATTTCATGTGTTAATATGGAAGATTATTAAAAATGAAATTGGTATCTCTCTCTCTCTCTCTCTCTCTCTCTATATATATATATATATATTATGTAGTTTTCTATTGTAGTAGTTGAAAGAATATTAATTTGGGATGGCGGTGTAAAATATTGTGTGTGACATTGCAGAAATACAGATCGCATCGAAAGCATCTACTTGCACGGGAAGCCACGGCTGCAAACTGGAGCCATAGGCGACAGATGTACGGCAGTGGCGGTGGGAAGAGAGAAGCTTGGATCGCAGCAACACCTTCACCACCACCGCCGCCACCACCACCAATCATGGGCTTTCCTCCACCACCTCCTCCGGTGGTGGCACCTATGACGAGGCCGCCATTGCATGTGTGGGGCCACCCACCAATGGACCACCACCACCACCACCTCCTCCACATGTGGCCTAAGCATCCACCACCACATGCCTGGCCATCACCACCACCTCACCGCCCATTCCCACCGGCCTTAGTCGACCCGTCTTTTTGGATGTCCCAACACCAACATGTACGTCTTTCTGGACTCCTTCATTCTAATAATACAAATAACAAGTCGTTTTTATATAATAATTCATAAATAATAAATTACCAACATGTACGTCTTTCTGGACTCCTTCATTCTAATAATACAAATAACAAGTCGTTTTTATATAATAATTCATAAATAATAAATTACTACTACTCGTATAGCAGAGATTTCCTAGCCCACCGGTGGTCCCTGGGATACCACCACCACCGCCGCCGGCAGCCATGTACAGGCCGGAGATCACCGGAAAAATACAGCCACAAGTTCACCCGGTGAGTGTTTTATATAAATATTATATGTAAAGATATAATAATATTTTGTTCCAAATGTGACTTATAATTATTCATCAACGTGAATATTATTGATTACCATATTATAGTCGAAGGAGAGCTTGGACGAGGCCATCGGACACGTACTGTCGAAGCCGTGGATGCCTTTGCCACTTGGCCTTAAGCCTCCTTCCGTTGAAGGCGTCATTTCCGAGCTTCAACGCCAGGGAATATCCAATATACCACCGGCAGCGGCTAATTTAATCAACTCGACGACATATCACTAATTAAATCTCTCTCTTTTTTTTTTTTTTTGCATCGCTGGCATCTGTTAATTTTCAACGGGTCGTTCTTCCAATTTCTAATGTTAATTGCTATGGCTGGCCTATAGAGAGTATGTAACGGCTCCGAATATATATATATATATATATATATATATATATATAAATATAAATAATGCTTTTCGGTTTTGGCTTTGATTTCGTAGATCTTGATGAGACGATGATCCCATTAGTCAAAAGTTCTTACAAGCTGCATGAAATTGCTCTCCATTAGGATTAAAACATGAGATCTCAATCAAGTCCCTTCAGATAATTCTGAAATAAAGAACAAAAATCCCATTTATCATATTTGAAGAGCATCAGCTATGGAACCAGCAAGACTCAGAACCTCGAAAGGAGCTTTCTCTGCTATAGATTCCACTGTGTTCATGCACGAGTCCGTGATCCAAAAGTGAGTGAATGCCTTCTCCGAATCTATCAGATCAAGATCAATCACCATCAGGATAAATAGCACCACAGAGAGAGAGAGAGAGGGGGGGGGGGAGAGAGAGAGAGAGAGAGAGAGAGAGAGAGTACCATTGCTTTTGTGGAGAAAGCGTTCCCACGATTTCTTCGGGAATACACCGTGAGTAACGTACGCACTCACCTTAGCTGCACCATGAGCTACCAAAACTTTCTGATAAACAATATATATATATATATATATATATATATACATATTAGTCAAATCATTGGCAATACTTTGATATCCTACATATATTTTGCAAATTATATGAGCCAAATATCGTTCGGGATCACTACGAAGCAAGCAAAAATTCAGATTAAGTCTTCCTTCAGACATCAAAAGACTAGAATATTAGGCAGTGTTCAAGGATGGGAATTGTTTGGATTCAAGAAAATAATTAAGGAATGTTAGGAATATTAATAATTACCTGACATTCGATTAAGGTGCCACCGGACTGTACTAAATCATCGACGATGACCACGTGAGAGCCCGTGGGATCACCTTCCTTGATCCTAACCATTCTTTTGTCCCCTTCCCGCACCTTGTTGCAAATCACCTACAGAGAGGGCAGAAATGTCAATTAGCGAGAAAAAAAATGAATAAATAATCCGAAATATGAAATCCAAGTCAGACCATAGGAAAATTCTCCAGCATCTTGTGGAACCTTTTCCAAGCTCCATCGTCTGGAAATGCAATGACTATCTGGAGAAGGAAAAGCTATAAAATTAATACAAAGAAAGCATAAGATGGTTGTAATAATATCTTCACGAGACAAAACAAACTCGCCTTATCAGATTCCGGAAGCTTCCGAAGCCGCTCCTTCAGAAGCGGGATGCCAGTCTCAAACAAAGGGAGAACCGTATCGCTAAAATAAAATCTCTCCTGAAAAGTTAATTTCAAATGGTGATAACACAAACAAAATCAGTGTATTCAGTAAATTTTCAAACGGGACCAACAAACCTGCAAAGCATGTATGTCATAAATGACCAAACTGGTGGGCCCGCCCCTCGAGATAGGTATATTCGACAGCATTCGAGCAAGAGTGAACGCAGTCGCCACGTCACCTTCCTCTTCTATTCTTTCGAAAGAACCAGTGGGGAAAAAAGGCAAAACGAGTGTGAAGGAGGCCGCAAACAACATGGGGAGCGCGTAGATAACCGAGAGCTGCTCGAAGATGACCGATGTGGAGCTGAAGGAAGCTAGAAAAGCAACGTGCTCTCCTCTGATGTCGTGTGCGTTGTTTATGAAGAGGTTGGGGAATCCGTCGTCGAAGCTCCTGCACATTCACAAAATGATATTTAACTCCCCAAAAATTCCTAATTTGTGAGGCTAGTGTTAAATTACAGAATCTCTCTTTCTTGAGAAGAACAATTGCACATTTACGAAGATGATTTCGAGAACCCAAAATGGAAATAGAGGACGATTGATACAGCTACTACCTCCAGTTAATGGACTGAAGCTCGATGAGAGGCGACTGGGAAGCAACTTTGCGAGCAAGATCTTCAGCTTCTACACAGTAGAAAAGGATCACCTGTTTCTTCTTGACGAGCTTCTCCATCGTCGTTGAGATTGAACGTTCTTTCGAACGAAGACAATGGAATCGAAAAATTAGGGTTCTGAATGATTATGTGGTTAACCCCTAAACAGCTTCAATGGGGAGAGTGAGGCTACTAAAGTCGATTCAGTGTGTGGAATTGGAATAGAAACATTGCGTCCGAGAAAGAAAATAAAAAGGTCAAATGCGTAAATTCGGTATTAGGCCAAGCGGGACCAAACCCAACAAAAAGCCCATTGCATGATAGGCCGGTTTCGAAATTAGCATTCTGGTTATGTGCCTGTTAAAGTTTGATACTTAAAAATGATACAAATTAAAATTAAATTATCACAAACATTTTAAATTAAAATAACTCTTAAAGATAAAACACTATACATTTTTATATATTGATGCACACGCATAAGGGCGCTTAAAATACTGCTCCAAATGAGTCACTAGGTATACATATTTTATAATTTTATATTATTATATTTTATATTTACAAAAATAGATCACCAACATCTTGTGTCAAAATAAATTTGGATGTCCAGTTTCTTTTACCGACAAAATAAGTCGAGACACTGTCTAACTCAAATAAAAAAAATATTCTCTTCGATTCATTTACCACGAGTTCGTGAGCTAGCTCGACTAAAGCTCAATTTAAACTAATGAATACCGAGCGTGTGATTGCGGATCCAATTATGAAAAAGATGACATTTAAAAAGTCTTAATAACCAATTGGGTATTCGTTTAGAGTAGAGTTGCCCAACCGCCGGATTCGGTTAACCGGCCACAACCAGCCGGAGACGGATGTCGGTTGGCCGTCTTCGATTGCCGGTTGACCAACCGCCGGTCAAAGGGTGTCCGGCGGTTACCAACCGCCGGATTTTTTATTTTTATTTTTATTTTTTTTATTTTATTATTTTTTTTTATTTTAATTTATAGTGTGTATTTCGATAGTTTTCGACTTTTCGGGACACAATTATATTTTTTCGGTATATAACAAGGGTTTCGATTTAAAAATTTTAATCATCATAAATTAATTTTATTACAAAATGAAGTTACATTTACAATTAAAATTTACAAATTCGAAAATACAAAGTAAGAAAAAAAATTTTATTCGCCATTTGCCAACGTCAGTCGATAATCGGTTTCTGAAAAAAAATGTACAATAGAAGTTAGTTAGATAATAATCATAATATTTTTTTGTACAATCGCCATTAAAAAATGAAATTAGTATTAAGGACTTATCTTTTTCGGACTTTGTCATTGGCTTGGATGTCGTCACGCGAGCGATTTCTTGGAGACGTTGGCTGAAAAATAAGATTGTATGAGTAAGTAATTATTTAAAAATATAAAATAAAAAAATTAATACAATGAGATTAGTATTAAGGACTTATCTTTTTTCGGGCTTGAATCTTTCGCCATTTTCAGAGATTCTCTATTCTCTCTACTATTAGTCGTCCCCGCCATTGCCGCCACCACTAGTCTCTGTGCCGGTGGTGTCGTCGAATACGTCGTCGTCCGAATCGGTATTCGTGAAATCTTGTGTCCGATGTTCCGCTCTCGTCCAATCATCGAGAAGGCATTGGTATTCGACGTTTTCTACCGTCAACCTCGAACGCCTTTCACTTAAAGTTAAGCCGCCCATGCTAAAAGTTTGTTCAACCGCGACGGTTGAAAATGGGACGGCAAAGATTTCCCTAGCTATCTTTGCCAACGTTGGATACGTTGGCGACATCTTCGACCACCATCTGAGGACGTTGAACTGATCCTCGTCCTCGGCGAACTCAAAAGTGGTCGACAAGTAGTTATCTAACTCTATGAACGGGTTCGTCGACCTTTGGCGTTTGCTCGTGTTGAGGAGGTTGTAGTAGGATGCTAAGCGATCACTACCGCTAGCACTACTACTACTAGTGGATTGACCCGAACTCGATCGAGTTGGGTCTTGGCCAATATCGGGCTTATACGCTCTAAAGACTTCCTTTAGAGCGTCATACCCTATATTCCTAACCTGAATATTGTAGTTATCGGGGATAACACTAGAATCAGCCACAATGGACTGGTAGTATAGTGCCAGAAAATTATCTGTCCCCTCTACGCGTATTCTGGGATCTAATATATTCGCAATGATGAAGATATCGGGTAGTTCCCAAAAGTATTTCAGTCATTTAGCCTTCATGGCTAAAACAGCCGGACCTGCTATCTCGTCATTGACAAAAGCGTTTAGAATGCATGCGACTTTAACGCAATGATCTAATGCTAAGATTGATGTCGGGTAATATGTTCCCGACATCTCCTTCGTGGCATTGAAATACTTGAAGTATTTCACATATGCCGTTGCATCCGTCCCACATCGTTGGATGTAATGCTACCCCGAATTTGGGGTTTTCGTCGTAGAAATCGCTCAAGGTGTGACGATATTCGTACGACGTATCCAACATCTTGTAGGTGGAATTCCACCTGCTGGGTACATCTAAGGCAAACTTCTTGGGCGTGATTCCCAAACTTTTACAATGACGCTTCCACTTCTTCAGTACAGAAGAGTGGCGCATCATGTAACTAATCGCCATTCGTATCGGCGTAACGTGTGCCTTTAGATGCGTGAGTGCGTCCTGAACACATAGGTTAAGTATGTGGCAGAAGCACCAGACATGAAAGAATCGGCTGCCAAATGACGGTCGACAATACTTAATCAAATCTTCAATGCTCGCGTTATTAGCACTAGCATTATCAAAGGATACCGAGAAAATATTCTCGAGTATCCTATATTCCGATAAGATACTCCTAAGCTTAAGCGCCAGTACGGTCTTCCTAATGTCTCGCGTAAGGGTGCTACGTGAAACTTTCTTCGCTTGGGGGTTATACGACTTTCTGATCCACTCTTCGTAGATCGGATCGTCGGCAAACCGAAAAGGAAGATGTTTCGCGCAAACAAATTTTGCAAGTTGTTTGCGCGCGACGTCTTCGTTGTACATGAACAAAGACGTCGGACTCGCACTGGGTCCTTGTCCCGTAGCCCCGTGCATTTGACTTTGACTTTGACTAATTCCTATCTTAGTAGGATGTTTTGAGCGGATATGGCCGGTAAAATTGTCATATCCGCCCCCCTTCTTAAAAGGGTACTCCTTACCACAATAATTACATATAACTCTAAAAAAATCTTTATTTTCGGTCGGTACCTTCTTGAAGTGTACCGCGAAAATATCCGAGCGTAGGGCGGCGGCGGCGGCCCGTGCTTGGGTCTCGGTCGGCGGCGTCGGCGTCGGAGTTTCTTCTGTTTGGTCCCGTTGCGTGTTGCTTTGCGTTCCATCCATGTCCGAGTCGAGTACGTCACTTAGGTCGAGCATAATTTCGGGGGAGTCGTCATATTGGTAGTAGTCATCTTGCGATGAACTACCAACAATCTGTTTCCCCTTCGATCTCGAACTCGATCCTCGACGACGGCTATCCATATCTAAAATAAAAGATTAGAATAAACGTTCGATAAAAAAAATGTGTAAACTTACGAAAAAAGAAGCGAGTGAAATTCGGAGCGCCGTGTAGTAAAGCCGGGCTAGGATTGATGAGTGTAGTAAAGCCGGGCGGGGATTGAGGGACTAGTATTTTAATTAGTTTATTTTTAATTCGTGGACTACAACTAGACTGAGAATTACGCGTTTTGAGAATGAATAATTGAGAGAAAGAGATAGAATTGAGTTGTGATTTTTTGAAGAGGGGTGGGGGGTATTTATAATTTTTTGAGGAAGTAGCCGTTGCAACCACCGGTTGCAATGGCTAGTTATTTTTTTTTATTTTTTTTTATTTTCCACGTTAGTAACGGCTACTTCTTAAAAAAAAATTTTCGTATTATATTATATATATATTTATATATTAAATATATATATAATCGCCGGAACCGCCGGTTGAACCGGCCAACCGGCGGTTTGCGGTTTGGAATTTTCCCAAACCGCCTGGAACCGGCCACCCGCGGTTGCCGGATACGGTTGGTGGCCGGTTCCGGTTTGTTTTGGGCAAGACTAGTTTAGAGGCCCAAATGTTGGATCATTTATCTGAAATAGAGGAAATTAATCTCCTACAGTTTGAATAATAATTTTTATTTTTTCGAATCAGTCGAACTCGTAAATTCATATTATTATATATTGGAGATTGATTTGAATTATGATTGAGTTGTGGAATATTTAAAACAAATCCAATGGCTATGAAGCTGGTCCACAACAATTGTCCATTATCATTAACTTTAAACTAATTAAGTCAATAAATACCCCATTTTTCTTAATTAATCACATTAAATCATGTCAAGGTAGAGGAACGAGATTTGCGAGAAAGTCACGTAGTTACTTTAATAACAAAGGTTATGCTTCAAATCTGTTTTCAACAGCGGTGAAAGCAGTCGACCTGGCGAACTTGTTTCTAAAATGACCCTTTTTACCCCGAGAACTAATGGGATCTCTCTCTTAAAAAAACAATTGAAAGTGATTTCTTTTGTTAAATTCGGTATGCACAATATTTTAAGTCACTAAAAATTCTATATATAATGGCTTTATTAGCAATATAAGCATCGTCAAAACATTGATCCCTTATTTGAATTACTTCTAAAATATATTATGTTTTCATTGAGAGTATCGAAAAATTTGAATGACACAATAAAAAATGAATTTAATAATATTTTATCAGTAATTTTTAAAACCCTAAACTGGACGGGATGTGCGTAATATTATGGATATTCATCTGACGGGAAAAAACAAATTTCATTAATTCTTCTTATACATTCGATGAAAATGAACTTCGACGGCGAAATATTACAGATATTCGGCTGATGCTAAGAAAGCCAAGTTTCATTAATTTCTTTATGTCATTCTTGAAAAATTTCATCATCACATGTGACAAATTGCAATTGGAAGTTATTGTGAGATCAAATATAAAAATCCCATTGATTCTCTTATTGTTGACCACCAACCCTAACCTAGAGATTTTTCCTTAATTACTCAACTTATTACGTATCAACAATTCCGAATGAGTAAAATTCTATAATCAGGTGGGTAAAAGGGTTACTGAGCCAACCAAGAATACTCCTAGATTTGATCCTCTTTTTTGCACTGAAGTTTGACTGTCTTTCTCTTTATACGGCAAGTCGACGTGCGTGTTATATACGTTGTTCGTAAGATGATATCTCCCCGATACGTGCTAAATCGGAACAATGTTATCGTTCCTCAAGATACAACGACTTCAACAACTTTGGAATCATAACACTCTCGACTCGACGAAAATTTCTGGATAATCTTACTACGAGGCTCGAGAATTTTCGTGCTTCAGGAACTCAGGGGACTGGAATGGGTGTGCAGTGTATGAAATACCGTGGGTTGGAATGAATGAATTTCATGTTCTGTTGTGGGCTATTTATAGGCTCTGAGGGGTTTTGGGGAGAATTTGTGAAGAGGTGTAACTTTTAGACAGAGACTATTATGTGAATAGTCATATCTCTTACTATTTGTCCAAATTCAATATGGTCTGTTCGTTCTGGATTCAACGATCCAGATTGCACTCCTTCTACGACCCATCAGACCGAACCGCGGGTTCTGGATCAGGTTGAACCACACCAATGGCTCTTTTCTAGCGAACCGTTGCGCCCCATCGACCCAACGGGTCGAGCCACCTCACCGTCATCTCACGTTCGCTTCCGTCAGCACCACGTCGTTACCACTTGTACACGTATCATCCGACACGTCGCCTAAGCCGCCACGTCACTGGTGACATTTCCACCGCCGTCGCTTCGCCGGAGCATAAATTTTGGCTCTTCAAAGCTCCTTGCTCTGATGCATCATGTGCCGACCAAGCATTCATTGCGCACTTTGTCACGGCTCGGGCGCGGGCTCACTCGGCCTCGGTCGGACCTTGGACTCGGGCTCATGGACTAGTATTGGGACAAATCCCGACAAGCCCACCAACTCACTTACGCAAGCCCTTTGAATAACCCATGAAGGAATATTCTATATAAACAAGTGACAGAGACATGAAATGTGGGATACCAAAATTACTTCATTTATTTAATATATAATATCATCTCTCTGTTAGGTCAGCTTCGAAAATTACTTTCTCATTCACCCGACATCGTTTTTGAGTAAATCAATATTCGATAGATTTCCCTCGAAACGTAGGTTATGAATCTTTCATCAAATCTCGAGTTTCGACGAACAACGACTTCTCGATTTAATTAAAACCGTTCAACTTGGATTTATTGCATCAGTTACCCAATTTGAACCCAAACTAAAAATCTAACAGTTAATTTTATATATCAATAAGAACTCGTAGCACATTCAGTCTTCAGATTATTATACATTGGAGATTGATTTGAATTATATTGAGTGGTGGAATTTTTAAAACTAATCAAATGGCTATGAAGCTGGTCCACAGCAATTGCCCATTACCACCAACTTTAAATTAATTAAAAGTCAATAAATACCCCATTTCCCTTAATTAATCACATTAAATCATGCAAAGAGATTTGAGAAAGTCACATACTTTAATAACAAAGGTGATGCTTCAAATCAATTTTCAGCAGCGGTGAAAGAAGTCGACCTGGCGAACTTGTTTCATGACCCTTTTACCCCTGAGAGCCGTTGGATATCATCTCTTTTAGAAAAACAATTGAATCGATTTCTTTTTTGTTGAATTCCGTATTTGTAATATTTAAGTCCCTAAAAAGTCAATATATAATGTATCATCCTATATGTATTGCCTAAACTTCTAACTTTGATCCATTATTTGAATATTTCAAAAAGCCCGCAAAGATCGTTAACCAGTTGATCGGGAATATCTTCTATAATATTGCTGAAATATGTTATTAAATTCATTTTTTATGTGATCATCAAATTTTTGCGATACACTTAATGAAAATCTTTTAGAACGCCGAACCGACCAAAGTGCGTAATATTATGATTATTCACCTGACACGAAAAGACAAATTTCATTAAATTTTTCGATACATTCGATGAAAACGGACATCGACCGCGAAATATTACGAATATTCGGCTGACGCTAAAAAAGCCAAATTTAATTAATTTCATTACGTCATCCTTGTAAAATGTCATCATTCCATGTCACAAATTGCAATAACCATTGAAGTCATTGTGAAGATCAAATAAAAATACCATTATTTTGCCACCAACTCTAATCTAATAATAACGGAGAGATTTGTCCTTAATTACTCTAACTTATTAGGTGCAAAACAATTCCTAATGTGTAAACCCTATAGTCAGGAGGGTATAACCGTAATGAGCCACCAAGAATACTCCTAGATTTGCTGTCCTCTTTCTTGCACTGAAGTTTGACTCTCTCTCTCCCACACAGCAATTAATTTTACTTTTCCCTTTAATAAAACCATAATATTTTCCCACCTCTGTAATAAATGCAAAATTCTTCTAATCCCCATCCCACTCATTCTTTGCTTTGCTTTTCCTTCACTGCTACTATTAATTTTTTTCTGTAATCTTTTTTCTATTACTATATTCTTTTTTTTCCTCTGCGAGGGATTTCCTCCATTGCAAACCAAGCACTCTTTTTTGTCCAGCTTTTATTACACCTACCCTTTTCTCATCTCACACCAACTCGCCTTTTATTATTGCACACATCCCACAACTCTAAATTCCCTCCACCATTATTATTAATATTAATATAATAATAAATAAATAAAAATTTACGCACTCTCACAACCCGTATTCAAGAATAGAGATTAAGCTTAGGTTTCTGTCTAGCATTGCCTCTCTCAAGAAAGAAAGTGAAAAAAGAAAAAGAAAAAAAAAACAAATCTTGAGTTGTGGCCGTTTGCGTCTTTTGTTGATTTACTATTATTTTTCTTTAAATTCCATTTGGCCCACTTTAGAGGCCTTTGCCCGTCGGCTTCTGAACTACTCTTCTCTCTCAGTCTTACCTTAACCTTCTGTTTTGGACCCTTCGTTTTAATTTCATTGCTGGTGCGTTTTGTTCTGTTGTGTTTTTCATCTGCATTGGCGTATCTTCCGCTCATCGAGAGGCTCTTCAAAAAAAAAGGTGAGCTTTTTAGAAAGAATGTCAAGTGGGTTTAGTTCAGATCAGTTGTAAAGGTGAAAGCTTTCTTTCTAATTTTACTGTTCTATGAGCAAATCTGTTTTTTTTTTTCTCATCAATTTATCTTCCCCGGATCAGAAAGTAATGGTTTATTTTCTTTTTTATTTTATTTACTCTGTGATTTGCCGAATAGATTTAGATTTGGGAGTTTGGGAATATTATAGCTTCAACGCGTCAGATTGATGGGGTTTTGCGCTAATGTACGCTTCAATTGTTCTCATAGCTTCCGCATTTGCATGTGTTTGTGTAAGAACATAGATTATAAAATTCATACAAGAGGCCTTTGTTGTTGCTCATCGTTCCTGCTTTGGCTGATGCAGTATGTTGCTTTTCATTTCCCTTATTTTCTGGGTAGTGTGAGATTGCTTGTTACCTCTTGACAGCTTTTATGGGCTTTGTTTGTGTGTGTGTGTTTGAGTTTATTGTTCTTTACTTGGATGCAAAATTCGAACACGAAACTGTTCAAAAACTCTTCTTACAGGGAATTCATTTAATGGGCTTGTTGTCCTGGTCCGTAACATAGAAATCAATCGAATCTAATCCTCATCGAAAATCGAAAATCCGGCAATCAAAGAATGTCTTCTTCCAACGGTTTATTCGCCGCGGAGCTCTCCAAAAGATACGCCGGACTCAAGCTGTGGGTCCTCATCACCTTACTGATCGGTGCATTTATAGCACTGATCCTTGGGATCTTATCCATATGGCTCGGGTGGTTCAGGAGCAAATCCCGAGACAGAAGAAGAAAATCCATCAATTCTTTCCCTCTCTCGTACACCCCCGATGTCTCCAAAGAGATCGGAGTTGACCGAGTCAACGAAACGGGCCCGCTGCGGGACCCGGAGGCCCTTTACCCCACCGTAAAGGACCAAAAGTCCAGCGAGAAAATGTACGTTCACTTGGGGAGGAGCAAATCGAGCGATGGGGACAACATAAGTCATTGCAGCAGCTCTGTCTTCCACCACGAGAGGGCGGGGAGTTCACAGTCCGGGGAAGAAGGGAGCTCTAGCAACGGGAGGAAACAGCAGCCTCTGGTGTCTTACGGGCTGCCCTCTCCCCTCATCGGGCTGCCCGAGGTTTCTCAGCTCGGGTGGGGCCACTGGTTCACCCTCAGGGACCTCGAGGTGGCCACCAACCGATTCTCGCCGGAGTTTGTCATCGGAGAAGGAGGCTATGGAGTCGTGTATAAGGGGCGGTTGGTTAATGGGACCGAGGTGGCTGTTAAGAAGCTTCTTAATAATCTGTGAGTGTGTGTATATGTGAAATCTTTTCTTTCTTTTTTGTTTCTTTTTTCATATTTCTTTTTCTCCGTCTCGTCTTGGAATTAAATGCATGCGTGCAGTGGCCAAGCGGAGAAGGAGTTTAGGGTTGAAGTGGAGGCCATAGGCCACGTCCGCCACAAGAACTTGGTTCGGCTTCTTGGTTATTGCATAGAAGGGGTTCACAGGTGTCACTTTTTTTTTTTTTCCTTTTTCTCTTACTCAAAAGAGTGCGAAAACTTTAGGCTGTGTTTGGTTTGTGGAAATTAGTAGGCAAGGAAAATGGTTGTGTTTGGAACTAAGAAAGTAGTGTGGAAAAGAAAATCGGAGAGAAAATGAATTTTCATAAATTTTTCTTTTATTTTCCTTACCATTTAGTGAAGAAATTGATTTTCCAATGGTTTTAGCTTTAAATTAGTTTATATTTTCTTTTCTTTTCTTTTCTTTTTCCTTATAAACCAAACATAAAAATTTGTTTTCCTTTTCCATTTCTTTTTCCTTTCCTCACCAATTTCCTTAAACCAAACACAACCTTAGTTGTAAGTATAAACTTAACTAGATTTTCGATTCTTTTCTTTTTCTTATCTATTCTTCAATCAACTAAACATAAAAAACTAGTTTTCCTTTTCCATTTCGTTTTCATTTCCCTACTAATTTCCACAAACCACACACAACCTTATTTTTTACGGGTTCGATGCATAATTTATTTTTAATTGAGTGTGTTTGGTGTAATGTTTTGCAGGATGTTGGTATACGAGTATGTAAACAACGGAAATCTCGAGCAGTGGCTTCACGGGGCTATGAGGCAATATGGGACTCTTACATGGGAAGCTCGAATGAAAGTTCTACTCGGTACAGCCAAAGCGTAAGTGAAGTGATTTAATTTTCTTTTCTTTGTAATAAAACTCGAAAACTCCGTAAACAATGTTGCTCTTGTTTTTTTAATTTTTTAATTTTTGTATATTCGAAAAGGCTCGCGTATTTGCACGAAGCTATAGAACCGAAGGTGGTCCACCGGGACATAAAATCGAGCAACATCTTGATCGATCACGAGTTCAACTCGAAGGTCTCCGACTTTGGACTGGCTAAGCTCTTGGACTCCGGCGAGAGCCACATAACGACGAGGGTGATGGGGACGTTAGGGTACGCCGGTCACTTCTAAAAGCATCGTTTCCTTACAGTACATATCCGGGAACATTATTGATTCTAATTTTTCTCCTTTTAAATTTTGTGAAGATACGTAGCTCCGGAGTATGCAAACTCGGGACTGTTGAACGAAAAGAGCGACATTTATAGCTTCGGTGTTTTGCTTCTGGAAGCTGTTACCGGGCGAGACCCCGTCGACTACGGGCGGCCAGCTAATGAGGTAACTTTTTTTAAATAAATGCTTTTTCATAAATGTATTACTTATTGCGTCTTTTTGTGCGTGTTTGGTCTCTACGTTTATATTTAGGAGGGTTTAAATTATTAAGGTTTATATAAAACTAACTTATGGCCTATGGGTATAAAATCCAAATTCGTGCTTGGTTAGTGAGTTTATAATAACCCACCTGAGAGGTGTGTTTATCCAAACCCCTGTATACATGGATTTGAAGTTGTTATATATAAACACATGCTTTATATATAAACACACGTACCCAACAACATCAACATGTTACAAACCCATATTTAAAATTCTTAAACCTACCAACCAAACGAGGGCTTACAGTTTTTATAAAACTAATTAATGCGCATAAAATAAGGTGCGTATTTGGTTAGTGGGTTTATAATAATTCACTTGAAACGTGTGTTTATCTAAACTCGTATACATGGGTTTTCAGTTATTATATGTAAACTCATGTTTTATATAAACTGACGAACCAATCACATCACATGTCATAAACCAACACTTTCATTAAACACACGAACCAAACATAGCATTGTATGAAAATGTTTTTCCGAAGCTAGACGGTGTTGATTATTTTCGTCCCGTCCTTTGTAGGTTCACCTTGTGGAGTGGCTCAAAGTCATGGTTGGGAACAGAAGAGCCGAGGAAGTCGTCGACCCGAGCCTCGAGGTCGGGCCCACCACTCGGGCTCTGAAACGCGCGCTTCTCGTGGCTCTCAGGTGCGTCGATCCCGACGCGGAGAAACGCCCCAAGATGAGCCACGTCGTCCGCATGCTCGAAGCTGATGAATACCCGGTGAGTATAATTTTATGAATATATCTTAATAAATATTTTCATTTTTAAGCATAAAATTGGACCCCCACTGAAATTACAAGCTTATTATATATTTGGACCCCAGTGAACCAGTATTCTCCCTTATCGAGAGTATATTAATCGCAACCTCTTTGGTGTCAAAACCAAATCCCACATCGATTAGGTGTAAACGTTGGATCATACATACAAGCTTACTGGCTTACCCCATCTACTGTCTGATTGGTTTTAGAGTGAAACTCCACTTGGGCTTTATGGGTGTGTTTGGTTTGTGGAAATTAGTAGGGAAAGGAAAATGAAATGGAAAAGGAAAACTAATTTCTATGTTTGGTTGATTGAAGAAATAGATAAGGAAAAGAAAATAAAAGAAAATTTAGCTTAAGTTTACACTTAAAACTAAGGAAAACTAATTTCTTCACCAAATGGAGAGGAAAACGAAAGAAAAGCTTATGAAAATCATTTTCTCTCCAATTTTCTTTTCCACGCTAATTTCCTTAAACCAAACACTGCCTATATGTTTGGGCTTCTAATTTGAAATACGTGGGATTTTATTTCCCAACACAACCGCTCCACCCGCGAACGAGACAGGCCTGCCCCGTCGACCCGCTCCAAATGGGCTATCATTGCCCCACGTGATCCCCACTTTCATAGTCTATTCTTGATTGATATCATATCCTTCATTGATGTTTTTATTATTATTTTTTATTCTATTTAATGTTAGGATCGAAGAAGCAGGAAAAGCAGAACAAGAAGCATGGAAATCGAATGCGCGAAGGAGGGCAGCAGCAGCAGCGTGACGGAGATGGAAGCGAAGGTAGACATACCCGAGGAGGGCCGTCTTCTTACATCATCGGCAAACTGAAGAGAGAATGAGAAAGGCATAGATGCTTCATTAGAAATGTTAGATATTTTTAGCATCTTTTCTCGTAAAATATATACATCGTGGCGGAGTATATCTAAGAAATAAATGCATGGGCCGGGTTTATGTTCGAAGATCTTGGATCGGTTTTGTTCTGAAAGTTAAATGAGAAAGATCAGGGTATGCTTGTTGTGTACAGAACCTCTAGTATGATGTGAAGTCATGACATATTAATCTATTTTTGGTCTTTTTTTTTGTTTTTTATATTTTTTTTTCGAACTTGTGTTTCTTTCAGTTGGATTATCTTTTTCCCTTTTTTTCGTTGATGCTTTGTTGTTGTATCATCTTTCAATTTGATCTTCTTGTGTTTTTTTACGTAGGTCTTTGTTTGATATATAGTAGAAACTCGATAAATTACTACTCTGATTATTTTTAATAAATTCTCTGAAATTGGATATTTGACTGGACCCAACTTTGGGATATGGTGTTAAATTAATAATTAGCTAAAACTATAAAATAATATATTTTTGATAATTTCTATAGAATCCAGGTAAAATATAATAAATAATTTCATGAATGATTCTTGAAAAACTGTCTCCATTGTCTTTTATTTTTTTGTCTAAATAAGTTTCACCGTAAACATATCTCATCAGATATCTGATATCTCATTTGCCTATTTCTCTCACCATGCAACTCTTGTAGGTGGGAAAGAATCTCTTTAGCATTATCAAATGCCTCATGGTGACTCTACAGCTCATTCGACATAGATGCTAGCATGTAGCACCGACTTGGAGATTGTCATCACTATGACGAAGATACTCCATGAACGCTTCTGACGTCACATCATCAGGAGCAGTAGGAGGGGTTAAGGTAAGCATATATTCCCTCTTTTCAGATTGAAGGACAATCTTGAGGTTTCTCAGCCAATCAACAAAGTTTGGGCCTGTCAACTTGTTTTGCTCAAGGATATTTGCAATTGGATTTTAGCCATTCTAGTAGACAAATCTACAAAAATAAACAAAGCAGAAAATGAACGAACTATAGAAAATATATCGATTTAATATAAGGTCTTTTATATTAAATTGCTCCCACTAATTTATTTAAACCCCAAAAATATTTTGAAAATCTTATTTTCATAGTAGGCTTGAAGTCCAATAAAAATAATCCACACCTCAATTTTATGAGCCCATGAAAAATTTAAATTGGTAAACTCTTTGACAATTGTATCGACATACAACCTTCAAGATTATTTTGCCTCACGTTTCCTATATACCTCAATTTTATGAGCCCATATAGTACTAAGTGTCAAATTAACCCATCAAACCTTCGTGTAAATGGAGCATCAAATACGTCCCACGACTCGTGGCCAACGCAAAGACGCGCCCGTTCCTTGGAGTCGTTATGGATAATGAGCTCCTTGTGGACCTTGTCTTGCAATCTCTGCCTCCCTCATTCGACAACTTCGTTGTTAACTTTAACATGCACTCCATGGAGACTACTCTCCCCGAGTTGGTGAACATGTTAAAGACGGCTAAATCCACTATTACGAAGGATAAGTCGGTGCTTCTTGTTGGATCTACTACTATGAAAAGAAAGTGGAAGGGAAAGGTTCCAGCCAAACCCAACAAGAAGGCAAAGGGCCACGAGGCTAAGGGCAAAGGAATGCAGAAGGTTAATTCTCAGGCCGAGCACAAGTGTTCTCATTGTGGCAAAACGGGGCATTGGAAGAGGAATTGCAAAGAATATCTTGCGAGCATGAAACGTTCAGGTATGTATTTTGTTGAAGTTAACTTATCAGTTAACGATGTTTCTTGGGTATTAGATACCGGTTGTGGCTCACATATCTGTAATGATGTACAGATGATGGCAAGAAGCAGGAAGCTAGACAACAAAGAAACGGTCCTTAGGATGCGCAATGGAGCAAGAGTTGCTGCAGTAGCTATAGGGACTGTTTATCTATCTTTAAGTAATGGTGTTGATTATGTTTGAACAGTTGTCTTTATATTCCGGATATTATTCGTAATATTATCTCTATTCCCGTTTTGAATAGAGAAGGTTTTAAGTTTATAATTGAGAGTGGAAGTTGTTCCATTTTCAAAGATAATGCTTTTATCTATTCCGGTTGTTTGACAAATTGTTTATACACCATTACACCTGAAAGTCCTATTCTAGCAATTCAACAAAATAAAAAAAAAATAGATAATAATAGTTCTTTCACTATTTGGCATGCTAGATTGGGTCATATCTCTGAGAAAAGAATTCACAAGCTTGGGCAAAAACTCGACCTTAGGGGAGAGGATAAGTTGCCTACATGTGAGTCATGTCTTAAAGGGAAAATGGCCAATTCACCATTTTCTGTAAAGTGGAGCGAGCCAAAGGTCTGTTGGATCTGATTCATACAGACGTTTGTGGACCACTAAGTGTTAGTGCGAGAGGGAACTATCACTACTTCATAACATTTACCGACGATTTCTCTAGGTATGGTTATGTATACCTTATGAGGTATAAATCTGAAGCCTTTGAAAAGTTCAAAGAATTTAGAAGCGAAGTAGGGAAACAAAGTGATCGTAGCATAAAGACCCTTCGATCTGATCGAGGAGGTGAGTACTTGACCACTTAATTTCTAGATTATCTATAAGAGAACGGGATTCTCTCACAGTGGACTCCTCCTGATACTCCGCAACTTAATGAAGTTTCCGAGCGAAGGAATCAGACCTTGCTAGACATGGTTCGATCAATGATGAGTTTTACTAACTTACCTCTTTCATTCTGGGGCTATGCCTTAGAAACGGCGGTACATATACTAGAGTGCCAAGTAAAGCCGTCCCAAGTACACCCTATGAGATGTGGTGTGCTAAGACACCCTCTTACAAATATCTCAAAGTGTGGGGTTGTGCTGCTTACGTGAAGCAGCAAGTGGGAGATAAATTGGAATGAGGTCCAATTTTTGTAAATTTGTGGGGTATCCAAGAGAGTCTGTGGGATACTATTTCTACGATGCCTCCGAACAAAAGATGTTTGTTTCGAGGAACGCTACTTTCTTAGAAGAAGAGTTCATTTATGAAAATAGAGGCGAGGCTGTAGAACTTAATGAAGAACTTGAGCCACAAAGCATCCACAAGTTGTCACAAATAATACACCAGTTGAGCCCGGACCGTCTGAGGCACAACCTCTTCGAAAATCCATTAGACTTTCAAGGGCGCATGAGAGGCCGAACCTATTGTTAGAGAACAAAGAAGAGGGCCTCCTTTTGGATAGTGATCCAACGAGCTATGAAGAGGCAATGTCTGACATTGACTCAAATAAATGGCGAGAAGCAATGCAGTCCGAGATGGACTCCATGTACTCGAACAAGGTATGGACCTTGGTGGACCCACCACATGGTAGTGTACCGATTGGCTGTAAATGGGTCTACAAGCGTAAGCTTGGAGTTGATGGAGAAGTGAGTACTTTTAAAGCTCGTCTGATTCAAAAGGTTACACTCAAAAGCAAGGTGTTGATTATGAGGAAACTTTTTCACCAGTTGCAATGCTTAAATCCATTCAGATTCTGATTGCCATGGCTGCGTATTATGATTACGAGATATGACAAATGGATGTGAAGACTGCCTTTCTTAATGGAAACATTAAGGAGGAGATTTACATGAAATAGCCAGAAGGCTTCATATCCAGTGGGAGCGAGCAAATGGTTTGTAAACTCCATCGATCTATTTATGGACTAAAACAAGCTTCAAGGAGTTGGAACATCCGATTTGATGAAACGATCAAAGTGTTTGATTTTCATAAAAATCCAGAGAAACCGTGTGTTTATAAGAAAGTCTGTGGAAATGCAGTGGCATTTATCGTGCTCTATGTTGATGATATTCTACTAATCGGAAACGATCCTGAAGTACTTGAGAAGGACTAAGGATGTCTTTTTGATATACGATGGTGGAGAACTGAAACTAGAAGGATTCACTGACTCTAGTTTTCAGTCCGATAAGGATGACTCAAAATCTATGTCCGGATACATATTTACCTTGAATGGAGGTGCAGTTAGTTGGAAAAGTTCCAAACAAGAGACGACTGCAGACTCTACTACCGAGGCTGAATATCTTGCAGCATCAGATGCAGCAAAAGAGGCTGTTTGGATACGGAACTTCATCCAAAGGGTTGGGTGTAGTCCCGTCAGTTGTTGATCCAATAATGATCTATTGTGATAACAACGGAGCTATAGCGCAAGCTAAAGAGCCGAGATCTCATCAAAGATCCAAACATATCATGAGGCGATACCACCTGATTAGAGAGATCATTGATAGAGGCGATGTCGTTGTGGATCGAGTTACTTTAGCAGAAAATGTAGCAGACCCCTTGACTAAGCCTTTATCACAAAAGGTGTTTGACGGACATCTCGAGAAGATGGGCCTAAGATACATGGGCAATTGGAACTAGGGCAAGTGGGAGATTGTTAGAGTAGAATGTCCAATGTTCCAACTTGTTTGGATATTTTCTACTTGTAAAGACAATTTATTGGAAATTTATCTAATAAAAGGCATCATCTTTATCTTTTGTGCATGCATTAATTTAATTTAATTATTGCACTTATGATAAAGTCCTTAGATCATTATAAGTTGTTAGACATGGTTGCGCATATGATGGTGACCATGGAATATGTCTTAGGCTGTGATCTTAAATAAAGTTCCAAGTCGGTGGGTATTTTAAGACAGGACATTGAATAACCCGGAAAGGCTTGTGTATATGATGCATACTTGTGACACAAGAATGTTATGTTCCATTAACATTAGCATGTGACGCAAATGCATATATGCAGATGCTTGCTAGGGAACAAGTTCATTGAACTTGACCCGCTGACAAAATTCTTAACTGGAAACTTTTATGTCGAATAAGAATTTTCATGTTGCGATAGTACATGACTAATCCTCTGACTTGAGGCACGATAGTAGTCTTGTACGCATTATGCTTTACTTTGATATATCTTTTGAAAACTAGATAATCACAAAAGGGATATGTTGGGTTTTGTATTAGTGTGTATGGAGATTTATCTGTGACCAACATAGAATTCAACACTTATATTAGAATAAGTGAATTTCCTATGTTTTTCATAATTTATGATTCAAATTCCTTGGCCAAGGCATGATGAATTGAGATTCATAAATGAATCATTTAAACTTGAAATGAAATCATAGTTATTAGATCAATTGGGTTTCGACTTATAATTCCATGCCCAAGGTCTAATCGAAAAATTAGTTGTCGAAAGGATTTTACGTGTATGCACTTGCAATCGAAAAAGGTTTGCTCGCTATGCACTTAACACTAGGTGACCACGCTACTTGCTAGGTGTTCCCGTGGTTTGTGAATTCTTGAGATTAAAGAGTTAATTCAGTTAATTACAAGAAGTTGTAAATTCACTACTAGTGTTAATCGGGAACCTAAAAGGGTCACACATAGTTTTAGAGAATGACAATATGAAATTGATATTTCCAATAGTTGGATTAAATTTTAATTCAATTGTTGAATTTTAAATATATATTATTAAATAATTTGATTATTTATTTGAAGGAATATTATAATCAATTAGATTGATTATTTACGCTTTAGTTATTATTTAAAATAATAATAATAAAAAAAAAACCCTGCACACGTTGAGGACCAAAAAAAATGTTATGATTGACCAAGTAAATAAGAATTAATTTTCTTAAAGTCTTGGTATTATATTCTTTTAATTTGAATTTAAAAGGAGTGTTTGAGACTTATGTTGAAACGGCTAATTGTCTTAAAGAGTTGTTATTATCTTTTTTGAGACGTATGTTGAAACGGCTAATTGTCTTAAAGAGTTGTTATTATCTTTTTAATTTTGATTATGAAAGGATGATAAAAATATGGATAAAAAAAAAGGAAAAAAAAAGTCTCTTGGCCAAACCCACCCAATGATCGTGGGATTATTTGAAACGTTCAATTAGAAAATGCTAAATGCAAGTAAGTGGTCACGGTTTGACCTTTGATAAACCCTTGCGTCCTATATATAGATATATATATATATATATAGAGCTTAAGCAGAATAGGTTTTTATATAATAAAACATACGCAACATTTGCAGTCTCTCTCGATTTCCTTATCGATTCCTTACGCATTCAACATATCAATTACAGGGTTAGTCTCTACTAGCGATGCGATAATTTCGGTGCCACTATCGAAACGGTGGACTCGATTAGAAGGGAAACATTTGGATCCCTACGGCGAGTGTACGAAGACGGTTGTAGCTACATACCGGGAATTGATTCCCCCTCACTCATCGCTAAAGAAGCTAAGGAATAAGTATATTCCAAAACCCTAAGTATGTGAAATTCGTACAACGTACGTGATTTTAAAATGGTGCCGATCCGTGTACTCGCTAGATGAACCGGCGGGGTTGCATTTATACGATAAACGCGCACTTTCGTTTTTGAATTTTCCGTTGCGCATCACCCCGAGCGGCCTAGCAAACCCAACATCAATTTAGTCCTCAAATATTTCGCATGAACCTAATAGACCTCAAATATTGTCGATTTTGGATGAATGGTTTTTTCGTCGTGATTAATGTAATTTTGGACCAATTTGATACTTTAAATAATCTTTCATTTTACTGTCATGAACTCATCTCGGGTGGACAATGAAGAGGGGAAGTGAGATGTTTATGTCGATGGAGATAAGGTTGAAATGAAAGGGAAGATCCTGCTAGTGACAAGAAGAGAGAGATGCGTGAGGCTGTAAGAAAAAAAGAATCTCAGATGGGAGTTCGATTATATCATGGCAGCAAAGGTCAAAGAGGGTAAATGGTTGGAGTGGGATTGCTAGAGTTGGACTGGGCTAATATCGAAAATGGACTGGGCTAAAGGATATTTATCAGGCCGAATTTTTAATTAGTTATAATACGTATTGGGTCAAAAGCCCAATTATATAAAGTGTTATATATAAACAATGTGTGACACATTTTGAAAGCTAAACAGAAGTTAACCCTAATTCTCTTCTACTTTAGCTTCTTTGTCTTCTTCTACCTATCAATCTCTTCTTATAAATCTTCTACATCGTAAACATTGGGGACTATTTTGGATTTCTCCCGACAATAATTTAGTGAAAATTTGAAAAGTGTTTTGAAAAATTTCATTCTAATTTTTTTTTTAAATTATTAATTAATATATAATAATTATTAATTTATATTAATTAATAGTCTTATTAATAACTTTTGTTGGTCCCAAGTGTATTAATTTATAGACTTTATACTGTAACTAGACTTGTTCATATGGTTCGTTGTTGCGGTTTCAATTACAAACTCCTTATTCTGATTTAGGGGACTGTTCGATTACGTTTTAATATTGGCGTGTTCATACTGGTTTGTAAATTTAAAAATATAATAAATTTTGAACTAGAGGTTGCATATGCAATAAAATATAAATTTTATTTTTAAGAGTTGCCATTAATTTAAAAAATTAAGGATCAAATTGTGTTTATATTGAAATATCAACTTAATTAAAAGCAAATTGATACCGGCAGTTTGCGATTTTAACATCTATAAATTGTAATCGGAGTGTGAAAATTAAGATTACGTTTACGGTTTATATCGAAACGGTGGTCAAAGAAAACGTCTCAGTTATGTTTTCAATCAATTACTTTGCTTCCAACGCGCCCCTTTACGTCTAAGCTGATTTATTTCTTATCTAGTCCTAGACATAAAATTTTCTTTAAATGGGTAGACGTGTGGATTCCTACCCATGTCTTCTTGGACAAGCTCGGTTATGTTGAATGATCATTTCACATAAAAGCTTAAGCTCTGTTAGTCTTTATCTCTAACACCATATTGAATTATCACTTTACCTAAAAGTTTAACCTTCAAGGTAGTGCATCATAATTTAATTATATATATATATATAATATATATATTACTTCCATCATGCCCCTCACGTCTAGACTATTTCTTTCTTATCTAGTCCTAGACGTGAAATTTCTTTTAATGAGTGGTCGTGGAGGTTCGTACATATGTGTTAAAATTGAAGATCCATATCATATTCATCAACAGTATAAACTATACACATCGAAATCACGTATAGTCAGAAAACGAAGAAACTGCAAACTGCCTACGAACGATATACAGAATATACACCATCCGTGTATAGATCGATTCGTTACAACCGCCAAAGTAGCAGACTTCTTGAGTACTTGCAGAGGAAAAACCCTAAGAATTATACAACTTTTAAGGTACTGAGGAAAAAAAGAGAGATGAGTGAAAGTTGATGAAGAGGTGAGAGAGTGATAACAGCGATAATGATTTTCGACAAACCCTAAGTCCGCTTTTAATTCACCCGCTCATACTCTTTCTGAGTCCTATGTTTTTCGTATTTTCGTTTGGCCCCCACGAAAGTTCCAGAATATGGGCTGTTGATTTATTTCAATCTGGCCCATATTCATAAAGTTGCCCAACGAATGCATCCATTTTAACAATATGACCTCCATGCCCGAACTCTGATACCATATTGATCGACCACTTCATCTCAAAATTAATATTGAAGTCGTGGAAATTCAAATTCAAATTCTCATCCCATACTTACACTGCTTGATCGACTTCTTTCTCACTGATGTATGTTACAATTTCAATTTTATTAATGCTCCGTTTGAATTTCGAGATTTCGATTTGAATACCAGATTTCCTCCAATTCATCCGTTTGGCAACAGCTCGGATTTGTATTTCATTTCATCCAAATCCGAGTAGAATTCAAACTCTTTGTTATTTGATGATTTTGAAATTCGACCACAAGTGGTCCATTTTCGATATCCAAAAACCCACCGTAATTATTTTAATAATAATAATAATAATAATAATAACAACAACAACAACTACAACAACAACAACAACAACAACAACAATTATGGGTGAACGATGAGTCGAGCAAACTAGTGAGCTCGATGAGGCGGCTCGAGCTTGACGAACGACGGGTCGAGCCAGCTCGCGAGCTTGATGAGCCCGCTCGATGAAAGCTCGGCTCGAGCTCGACGAACGATGATCGAAAGCTCGCGAGCCGACTCACGAGCTTATTTATTTATTATTTTTATTTTATTTTATTTTTTGTATATTTTAATTTTTTTAATAAAAAGTTCGGGTCGAGCTCGACGAGCCTCGAGCTTCATTTTGAAATCCGGAATCCGAAATCCTAACGTTTGCCAAACAATGAATTTGGATTTGAAATTCATAATTTGAAATCACGTAATTTAATTCAATTACATGAATCCAAACGCATCCTAAAATAATTATACTAATATTAATGCCATTAATGAGAAATATGATTCATATCTTACACGTTTGGTCTAATAGACTTGAAAGTTGATTGTGAGGTGACTCAGTTGGAGAAGGATCTTGTCCAACCCAATTTTCACAGGCCCGCTTGGCCCAATATTCTGGTAATTTGATTGGGCACAATTTTATTTATTTCAGTCCAATTTGGTTTACGGTCTTTTGCCCACTTATGGTCTCTTCTGTGGGTCTTTTAAAAAAATGGCCCTTGACTGGGTCAATTTTAAAAAAATGGCCTCGTTGATGATTTTTTTTGGTCAATAGCCCTCAATTTGTTTAAACGTTAACCATATTAACTAATTCTCATACTTAACTCATTAAAATTAAAAAAAAAAACGAAAATAGGGCCGCCGTACAGATGCAATAACTGACTGAACATGAATCTATCTCCCTCTTTAACCATAACCATACAATCGATATGAATGCATTATCTTCTCCATTTTAAAGAACAAAGGGTAACCACGCACACCTCTCTCACAAACCTAAAGCGACGCGAGCTGCTCTCTTTGTTTAGTGCCGGAAAACAACTTCTCAAACCAAGAAAATAGCAAGCATTTCAGCATATTTACCAGTAAGCATTCGTTACATGAAAACTGCAATTTTAACGTCGAAAATGGTGAATTTCCAGTCCATTACCCCCTAAAATGTATGGGTTATTTATTAGATAACGTGTACTAGCCAGAGTAGCGATATTTCAGTGGTTATTACGAGAATTCGGACCTGAAAATACATATTCTGAGGTCCAGTTTTTGTGCATGGGACCCCTGCGTGCGGGTACCATGCGATATAGGTGCGGGTACCATGAGATATAGGTGCGGGTACCATGTGCAATACGTGTCGGTCCCATGCGCATGGACCCCTGCTTTTATGCGCGGGTCCCCTGCCGTTGTGTGCGGGTACCGTGATCCCATGTTCGGGATCCATGCGCTGAAGATCATACATAATCACGTATATGACGAGAATCGTTTTCTAAACAAAAACATTGCATAATATTGCAGGTGCTCAAAATGACAATTACCAACATTGTATTTCAATTCGATGGTCGGTGGTTAATCGGCGAGGACAATACCTCGACTTGGTCTCCTGCGTCAAATTGTAGCTGGCATTCAATTTTGGTGGATGAGGACGCATGCACGATACAAGACGTAAAGGAGCAAATTGTAGCGGTGTTAGCGTTTCGCAACGACAATGCGAGGCTAACACAAAGCTATATGCCAAATGTACCCTATAGTTATCCGAGGCCCATAAACATCGATAACAACTATGCTCTACGTGCGTACTTGGGTTTTGGTGGCCCTCAATCGAGACCCGTGATTCATGTCGAGGTGGTGGAATGTGCGCATGTGGCTCCGTCGGACGCATTTGCTGGTTCTTCTAGTAATAATACCGGGCTCATAGCCGATTGCGATGAAAATGCGCAAATCGAACCGTTTGAGGGGTACGGTTGCAGCCCTTCTAACCAAAATGAAGATGAGGGTCTTGAAGATATCGCTGGACCGTCTGGGGGTAGGATTACTCGGGTTGGCATTCGAACGAAAATGAAGATGAGCCAATTGAAAACACTGACGAGTCGGAGGAGGAATTTGTAGCACGTGATCACAATGACGATGTAGATCGTAACCCGGTAGAAGAGGCTGCTGATGGTACTTTTGCATTTATGGACGGTTCAAGCCTACACGTTGGGCAGCAATTTCGTGACAAGGCGAAAGTTATCGAGGAAATATCTAAAATCGCCTTGGCTGCGTCGTTCGAGGGCAAATTAGTAAAGTCGAACAAGACTTTGTATGTAGTAAGATATGCGATGGAGCAATGTTCGTGGCGCTTTCGAGCTGCAAAAGATAGGGATTCCCCTTTTTTCTCGATACGGACATATTGCGGCACACACACATGCGGCGTGTCTCATCGATGTCGAAGACATCGTCAAGGAACTTCATCGGTAGTGTCTAGGATGCTTCTTGACAATTTTAGCGGGCCTAAAGACATTCCCGCGCCAAAGGCTATCATGTCTATGATGCAAAGTAAGGGGGTGAATGTTTCTTATTACAAGGCTTGGAAGGGGGAGAATATCGCTACGGAGGAGTTGGTCGGTAACGGGGACGATTGTCACGCGTTGATCCCGGCGTACTTGGAGGCTGTGAAGCAAATGAACGTCGGAAGTGTCACGGATTGGGAGATGGACGAGGAAAACAGATTTAAATATCTGTTTTTGGCATACGGTGCATGCATAGCGGGATTTGCTTTCATGCGTAAGGTAATTTCTATAGACGCCACCTTTTAAAGGGAAAGTATAAAGGGGTGATGCTTGTTGCTACGGCGCAAGACGGCGATTACCACCAATATCCTATCGCATGGGGTATTGCGAGCACCGAATCTACCGAATCTTGGTCATGGTTCTTAACGAGATTAAAACGGATCGTGGCCGATACAAATGTCATCGTCATAATTTCTGACAGACATGGCGGGATAAAGACAGCCGTCCCGGTAGTTTTCCCAAATGCGTTTCACGGGTTCTGTGCGTGGCATATTCAACAAAATATAAAGACCCGTATGAAGGAGAAAGGTGCGTGCGCGTTATTCCTTAATATTGCGTACGCCTACAAGACGAGCGATTGCGATCGATTGTTGGAAACGCTAAAGGAACGGTACGAAAACGTGCATATGTATCTGATGAGGGTACGAAGGCAAAAGGACAAGATCGTATTGCCCGAGAACGAGGTACAACATCATGACACAAACGGCTCGGAATCGATAAATGCCGCTCTACGTGCGGATAGAGAGCTTCCACTCATAGGATTGTTGGATTCGATACAACGTTTGACGACTAGTTGGTTTAGTAAGCATCGAAGAACTTGCGAAGCTTCGATGAAGCCAATGTCACGTCATTTACGCCGAAGGTCGAGTCAATCCTATGGTCTCACTACATAAATTTTCAAAATCTACACGTCTCGAAAATTGGCATTCAACGGTAAATGTATACGGGCATGGAGTCAACGAGGTGGTCGATATCGAGACGAAGTCATGTTGTTGTAAGATGTTGATATCGATCGTATCCCATGTGCGCACGCCATGCGGCTTGTGGACACGCAATGTAGGGGTATATTCGCTAGTCCATGCGTATTACAGCTTGGAGACATGGAAATTAGCGTATGAGGGACCATATGGCCTGTCACCGAGCGCGTTGAAGGAATTGTGAATATGTTACCACCACTCGTTGACCCAAAACGCGGAAGAGCACAAAAAATAGAATGCCATCCGTCGGAGAATTCGGTAGGAGGGTTAAATCCTATGAGTTTGATTTGTACATGTGTAATTGATATGGAAATTCGGTATGTTGTTTGTTTGTACGTATAATGTAATAGAATGGAAATTTAGTGGTTAAATGGATGTTTGGTTAGTTGGCCTCTTGTGTGCGGGTACCGTGCGCCTTGTGTGCGGGTACCGTGCCTTAGTGTGCGGGTACCATGCGATATAGGTGCGGGTACCATGCGCCTTGTGTGCGGGTACTGTGCGCCTTGTGTGCGGGTACCGTGCCTTAGTGTGCGGGTACCATGCTATATAGGTGCGGGTACCATGCGCCTTGTGTGTGGGTATCGTGCCTTAGTGTGCGGGTACCATGCGATATAGGTGCGGGTACCATGCGCGTTGTGTGCGGGTACCATGCGCCTTGTGTGCGGGTACCGTGCTTCAGTGTGCGGGTACCGTGCAGTTGTCAAATGCTTTCAATAAGTTACATCAATCACGTCAGCGCTTTACGTCAGTCGTTGTCTGTACGTTAAATCATTAAATAATTTTATCAGTCAAATCAAATGATCGGGATAATCATTAACCATTTATTATGATCAGGGCAATCATTAACCAATTATTTGGATAATTCATAAAATAAATATTTATCTTTTTAAACTAACCGTGCATTAGTGTGCGAGTACCGTGCGCCTGTGCAGGTACCGTGCCTTAGTGTGCGGGTACCATGCGCCATGTGTGCGGGTACCGTGCATATACAACTCGAAATACAACTTCTAACATAATATCAACATCCAACATATCAACATCCATTATTACATGAAATTGTTCCAAATTTACAAAATTCCCGAATACAAATTATTCATACCAAGAAGCCCAATCATTAAGGCGAATGGAAATACAGAGATATTCCCGAAATTGCATCATTTGCCGCCCGGTAAGCTCCGCAACGTTATCGCCACGGAAGAGCATAGCAAATGCGGCCCGCAACACATGAACCCCACAATCGCCGCTGAAAACAACTAAATGTTTAATAATGAGATATGATGTACTAAAATCAACTTCATATCGAAATATGCTACACTTACGAATTTTCTTGCTTCTTGAAATTGGGGATCCTCTCCACCCTCCACTTCCTAAACGCGCGTCCAATTAGACCAAGATGCTTGAGCACGATCGGGACCACTAATTGTAGACCGGCCAGGGACGAGTGCATGTTGCGCATGTCGACATCGCATGACGGATCCGAGTCGAATACCCGTATCGACGTGTTCTTCCAGTCGAGGACTGCAAGAACCCAATGGGCGATGGTCTGCACCGGCACCACAATATAATCCGCATCTTGCCATGACACCGACGGCCAGTCCTGATCACGTCCCTCTGCGTAGTGGACCAAAAGGGGCAGCATGCTCTTGACAAATTTCCCATTGTCTACGCAGTCCCGGTCGATGCTCTCCTTCATCGCGAAACCCACGAAGGTGATGGCACGAGAGCAGAAGGTATGCACCCTCAGCATTTCGACGAACCCTCTAATGCTTTCGTCAATGTGCTATAAAATAAAAGGAAACAAGTTAATTAAAAAAACGTATTAATGCATTTGTACGAATTGAAGTTATCAATCCTTCTTACCGCGTCGTCGAGCCACCACGAAGGCGTGTACAGCTCTTGGAACCACGTCTTGGTTCGGTACGATTTGGACAAACAAAGCAGCCGCTCATTATTTTCCATCGTATCGATCCTCTGTTTTATCCGAGGCCATAACTTCAACTTTCTCTTCATGTGCCTCTCCAGCTGTGGGTTTACGCTGTTCCGAACGCGATTCTGATGCGGGTCGGTGAATGGGGTCACCTGGTACTTGGAAGGCCTGCTTTCGCGAGGCGGCGTCGACTCCACCGCGGCCTCGGGTTCGACCGCGGCTTCGAGTTCGGGTTCGGCTTCGGGTTTCACCGCGGCCTCGGGCTCTCGGGCTGCCTCGGGTTCCGAAGGATAGAACGCCTGGTTGGAGCCACCGGCCTCATAATCTAACAAGATAAAACTTCAACGTAAAAAACTATACTATATAAAACCCTATGCAACAAATTATTTATAAATTTTTACCATGCGATGTGGGGTTCGGAAAGTCACGGTTGCCCCCATACCACCCCTGCTGCAGGTTTTGCTGCAAGTCCCTCAACGACTGCTGCAAGCCGAAGATACTCGCGCCCCACTCTTGAGCCGTGGACCATCGTTCATCATACGAGTCCCGGAACTGCGAGATACTCGTGCAAACGTCGTCGAACCGGTTATTCACCGTCTCGAAATTGTCATCCACGCGTCTTGTGAACTTATCGAATTGTTCCCGGGTGGGGCCCGAGTACTGCTGTGGAGGAGGGGACGGGTACCGTGGGTGTGAAGGGCCCGAGTATTGATGTGGAGGAGGGGACGGATACCGTGGGGGTGAGGGGGGACGAAATTGGTCCGCCTCTTCCTCGTAATACGACCGCTGCGATAGTTGCGGGATGCTTGGCCAAGGATGCGGTCGTGCGACGTCCTCCGCGGCCGCCAAATGGCGTACGCACTTAACCTCGACACCATCCTCAAGGAGCCTCGTTATATGGTCGAGGACTTCATGCCGCTCCTCCACTCCGAACCGGCTATATCGGAAATACGGCTCGTTCAACTCCGATATTGTTGGGATCAGCAACCCCGATACGGGTGAACCCTTTGCGGCGTTGACGATCGTCTCCATCTTCGGAGAACCCTTCGTTGACCAATCATTGGTGACCCACCGGCAGATCCGCGGGGTCACCACATCCGCCTCGTTTCTACGATAGGCGAACCGCGTACCGAAAGCCCGATATGCACTCGTACGCCAAAACCTAGAATGCAAAGAAACCAAATTAGCAAATATATAAATTAAATATATATTTATAAGGATTTTAAATAATGGACGACCTAAAGCGGATGTACGAAGCCACTAATCAGTAGCCCGCAGTGTTCGCTGCCCCCGTTGCGGGCTCGTTCCCGAACAAAATCCCTCTTCTCCCTTAGGTTTATCTTCAGCGAGCATATCACCTCTTTGAACGCTACGCTGCCCCAAGGATAGTTGGCGAAGGCGACTTCGTCTTCGACCAATGAAAGCAGCCACGACCGAAGAACCGTGTCCTTCTTCGACGGTCGAGGCAGCAACACAGATGCGGCAAAGAATATATCCGCCAACTTCAACTTATCGATGTTGACGTTTGCGTCATCGTTGGCTCCCAACTCTCGCAGGCGATCCTCAACGTACGACAAACGGATTGTGGATCTTCCCGGAAAGTTTCTCTGGGCGAAATCACCATTGGCGTTTACTTCCGGGATATCGTCAGAGAACATAAACCCGGTAATCAGGCAATAATCTGCTTTAGAAAATCGGAGTGGTCGGTTCCCAATGACCATCCACAAACTCCTCGCGCTCGTGAAGCATAGTCTGCCTCCTCGTCAGAAACGTTATGAGCTGGGCGGATAGATTGAAATCGGCGGCAGCCTCGACGAGTCTACCAAATGGACTCCCCGCCCTGTAACTCTCCCGCTCATTTTCATTTAGAATGTTCCTGATCTTCGCACTCGCCTCCGTGTACATCCCGGTCATTGACAATCGGAACTCGAAGTCGTCGTCTCGGGATGACAATTGCTTCTTCAGCACAACCTGGGAATCATAAGAGTAAATAACCAATTAGTACTCGCATGGTACCCGCACAGGAAAGCATGGTACCCGCAAAGGAAAGCATGGTACCCGCGCCTAGGAGCATGATACCCGCGCATGCGCGCATGGTACCCGCGCATGCGAGCATGGTACCCGCACCTAGGAGCATGGTACCCGCGCACAAGAGCATGGTACCCGTGCATGCGCGCAGGGTACCCGCACACTGAAGCACGGTACCCACGCGCACTATCGCATGGTACCCGCACACAGTCGCAAGGGGCCGCGCGCGTATGGGTACCGTGCGACTGTGCTCGGGTCCCAAGCATGCAATCACGGGTCCCCTGATTTGCGCGACTGTTTGGGTCCCAATTGGTTCGACGCACGGTTCCCTTGCGAACAAGTGTCCAAATTGCACAATTGGGAAACCATGCGCCGGACCCAACCAATTCGACGCACGAGACCTGCTCCTGAGGAAGACGAAAGCACAGTAAAATTACCGGCACTCTTTCGGGAAAACCGTTCATTGCCATTGTAGCGTTTTGGAGAATTTTCTGCTTTGGGTAAATTTAGTTTCGTGGATCTGGAGAATTGATGTGCTTCGTTATGTGTCTTTCTTCAATTTTAACTGTCAATATTGTACTCGGTTAGGAAGAAGAAGAACACCCGTGACGCTACAGTGGGTGGAATCGATTAAACCTAATTAATTTTACTTTGGGTAGTTGAATGGGTTAAATAAGGGTAAAGACGTCTTTTTTCCTGAGTTAGTAAGGGTAGAATAGACTTCAAACATTATGGAGGCCATTTTTTTAAAATTGACCCAGTCAAAGGCCATTTACTTAAATAATCCCTCTTCTGTTGCCTTCTACCATCAGACGGCGTGAGGTGGGTATTGAGACTATGGCTTTCGGGGGTGCATTCTATTTGATCTTAAATTAGTATGGTTTCAAATATTAATTAATGTCAAATATCAAATTTCCTTATATCTTAAATTGAGCATTTTGATATGCTATATATTCTTAAAATTTATAATATGACAGATAAATAAGTAATCAATGTGACATTTATTAAATCATATCTATATTTGATTAATGATTATAGAGGTGTAACAGAGTCGAGCTCACGTCATTGTTAGGCTCAAGCTCGAATTAAGCTCGAGTTCAATGAAAGTTATCTATTTTCGAGCTCGAGAACAATTATTTATATTTAAGTTGGCATTCGAGCTCCAAATTTATATATTACGTTAAAATAATTAAAAATATATAAATAAAAAGCTCATGAGTTTGCTCGTATGCTTTCAAAGAGTCACGTTGAAGCAAACCGGTTCGACTATTTTTCATAGATGATTACACTCAACCAACTACATGTTTTTTCTCGAAGCTGAAATCTTTTACCTGATTCATCATTGAGTTTAACCAAATAAATGACAAATCATGTACAAGTATAATTATCACGCTGAGCATTTATTCCTAATGACACGCTTTTATCATTTTATACACAATTGAATTGAATAATGTCTTGCATTAACGTTTGATTTTTTCCCCTAAATATATCTCCCTTGTGTAGGTCTACCTTTTTAAGTAAATAATAAAGTTGATTTAAAAGCCAATCAATTGAGTCTAGAAAGTAGACAACAAAAGGAACAATAACGAAGGTCATTCCACTAAATAATCAATGCAGCATTGTTGTCCACTTATTAATTAAATGATTAATTTTCCTTTAAAGAAAAAGTAAAGCTCCAATCATTTTTTTTCGGCTTTTTAACTAAATAAATCAAAAAAAATATTTAATTTTTAAAATAGGGCTTTTTTTGAACATATTAATAAAATAGGGCTATTTGCGGGTATTACCCGCGACGTCGCGCCTAATGGCCGCGACGTCGCGGGCAATGGGCGCGACGCACCCTCGTGGTGGGCCAGTGGTGCGGGGCTCCCGTACTGGGCCTTTTTTTGCCCAGTACGGGCGTCGCGGGTAATAGGCGCGACGTCGCGCCTAATGGGCGCGACGTCGGGGATATATAGATCTGAGATCTATTCTCCCTCCCTCACTCTCTCCCTTAATCTCTCTCTCTAAAACCCTAACCCTAACCCTCTCCCTCCGCCGCCGCCGTCCGCCGCTCACCACGCCCGCCACCGCGCCTCGATCTCTCTCTCTCTCTATCTCTCTCTCTCTCTCTCTCTCTCTCTCTCTCTCTCTCTCTCTCTCTCCACCGCGTCCACCACCCCGCCGCCTCCGTCCGGCGCTCACCCGCGCAGCTCGCCGGCCGCTCTCTCTCTCTCTCTCTCTCCACCGCGTCCACCACCCCGCCGCGACCCCCGGCTCCGCCACCACCGCCGCTCACCCCGCGTTGCTCGCCCGGCCTCTCTCTCTCTCTCTATCTCTCTCTCTCTCTCTACCACCCCTCCGCGACCCCGCCGCGACCGCCGCGACCGCCGCCGCCGTCGCGCCGCCGCCGCCGAACCGGACCTCCACCGCCTCCGCGCCTCCGTTCGCTCTCCGCCGTATATTTATTAGGTATTTTGTTTGCTATAGTTAAATTTAGTTGTTCGTTTGTTATTCGTTGTTTGGTTATAACATAAGACAGATTCGTATAGTCATCGGATCTATATTGTTTGATTGGTTATAACATTGTTTTGTTCGATTTAGGTGGACACGAACGATTTCTACGGTCCGACCAACCGTTCGTTGTTGATTTTCCAGGATAGTCATCGTTGTAACGATGTGCTATCCAACACGGATGGTGCTATTGACACCCCGTTGACGGTGAGGGGGTTAGACAACGTAGTGTGGGGTAAGATATCACGACCGGTGCATTTACACGGTCGTGTTTTAGAGAAGTTAGATACTATGTCGCTGTACGGCGTCTATAGTTGTGGATCTCAGAAATTAGATCCACACTTGATTACCGCACTGGTAGAACGGTGGAGAAAGGAGACACACACGTTTCACCTACCGGTGGGGGAGGCGACTGTGACATTAGAGGACGTAGGGTTGCTGTGGGAACTCCCCGTGGACGGTATTTCCGTAAGCGGTGTGATCCCACGTAAGACGCAGGAGCAGTGGCTCGAATACTGCGAGGAGATGACTGGGTACAGACCTCCCGCAGGAGCGTACCACGGGACCAAGTTGTCTCTTCGGAAGTTTGCGGCCTGGTTAGAAGAAAATCCAGTCGACGACATGACCGACGAGCTAATCGTCGATCAACATGTGCGTGCCTACGCATTGCTGCTGTTCGGGTCGGTGATGTTTCCCGACTCAAGTGGAAGTCACACGTCGATGACCTACCTGACGCTGCTCGAGGACATCGACGAAGTCCATCATTACAGTTGGGGCAGCGCCGTGTTAGCATTCCTCTACAGAGAGCTCTGCACATCATGTCAGTCGAGGAAGATGAACATAGGTGGAGCTTTGCGGTTGCTGCAGGTACGAAAGATAGCTTAATGAAACAAATCGAAAATCGTAAACGATACTTATGTATATAAATAATTAAAATATAGGTTTGGGCATGGATGCGTATAGTACAAGTCCAGCCCATTATCGTCCACCTTCGAGTGGTAATGCAGCCTTCTGTAGCCGATGGCATTCAGTTACCCATTCCACCGCATGCGGCGAGGTAGTTGTCTCCTAAATATTCGAACTTTCAATTAAAAAATTTTCAGCCAAATTAATATTTATTCATTTAGATGGAATGCATTGTTTGACCATACGACATCCGCAAATTCAAATTTGCGTGCGATACGGGAGTCCATCGATAGTATGTCGATGGAGCAATTTGTTTGGACCCCGTACAACTATCACGCACCGGAGATATTGGGCTACGCCCGGAATGCCGTCATCAGTCCTCTCGGTCGTCGTGCCCGCTGATATGTTACAACATCGTCGAGTGGCACTATCCAGATCGCGTGATGCGACAGTTCGGATTGATTCAGTCGGTGCCACAACCACCGGCGTATCTTACTGTAGATCTCCACCGTTTTAGCACTCGGAATGTCCCCGGAAAAGATTGGAGATCGCAGCACGAACTGCACGAGGCGTATTGGAGCCAAAGGCACTCGAGGATTGTCAATGGACTGGAGATAGGTTCCGGACCGCAGTGCACCAGTGACTATTTCGACTGGTACCGGTCCGTGACCCGTCGATATATATCTCCTTCGTCTATTCACATGTCGCGAGGCTTTCAGATGGGAGATATGGCATTCATCGACGTGATGGTTAGTTTATATACTAATTTTATTTATTATATTTAATTTTGATTTATTAGCGGCAAAATAATATTTGAATATGCTAAATAAAAGGCACAGCATCTCGATGACGTGGAGTCAAGACTACGTCGTCGTGAAGTGGACGGAGGATTAGACGTTGTACATCGTATGCAGCGTCTAATCATCGATAGGCGTCAGCGACGTGATACCCAGTTCACCGACATTCCTCCGACGCAAGATCGTGGGGCATCATCCTCGCATCATGTCACTCAAGGTGCTGGGCCGTCGTCATCGCGTATTCCGACGGGTTTCTACGGCGATGGTGGATATGGGACGTCGATGCCATCGGGGTACACTATGCCGATGCAGTACACTTACGAGGACGACGACGACGACGCGCCACCATACCGCTCATCTTCCCATCGTCGTCCATCCGAGCGTGAGGCCCCAGTTGACCGTCGTCATCTGCGTAGAGAGCAGCGTCCTCGTAGATGCGGTATCGGAGGGCATTATATGCCGTAGTTTTTTTTGTACTTATTCAGACTACGTTTTTTTGTTATATGTTATTATGAGTTACGTTTTTATTTTACCGATGTTATTTATTCAGACGATGTTTTTATTTTAGCATTATATGTTATTATCTTATTATGAGTTAAGTTTTTTTGTTATATGTTATTACCTCGATTATATTATTTTAGCGATGTTATTATCTTATGGTGGATATTTATAAAATTGGATGTTATATAATTATTAGAGCCGTAAAAAAAGGCCCGAAGCCCGCGGGACGCCCCGCCCGTCGGGGAGTAGGCCTAAGCGGGTCCTCGGGAAATATAATATATTTTGATTAATAAATTTAATATATATGTATTAAATTAAATTATGTAAATGTACTAAAAGGTTAAATTTAATAGTACTTAAAAATTAAAATAAATCAAAGTTAATATATTTTTACAAAATAAATATGGGTTATATTTTGATTAATAAATTTAATATATATGTATTAAATTAAATTATGTAAATGTAATAAAAGGTTAAATTTAATAGTACTTAAAAATTAAAAAAATCATAGTTAATATATTTTTAAAAAATAAATATAATATATTTTGATTAATAAATTTAATATATATGTATTAAATTAAATTATGTAAATGTAATAAAAGGTTAAATTTAATAGTACTTAAAAATTAAAAAAAATCAAAGTTAATATATTTTTAAAAAATAAATATAATATATTTTGATTAATAAATTTAATATATATGTATTAAATTAAATTATGTAAATGTACTAAAAGGTTAAATTTAATAGTACTTAAAAATTAAAATAAATCAAAGTTAATATATTTTTACAAAATAAATATGGGTTATATTTTGATTAATAAATTTAATATATATGTATTAAATTATGTAAATGTACTTATTAATCAATAAGTAAAAAATCGTGCAGCTTTAATCAACGCTGCCTGCAACTTTTATCATGCGCGTGCAGCTTTACTCAACGCTACCCGCAAATTCAGCAACTTTTATCATGCGCGTGCAGCTTTAATCAACGCTACCTGCAACTTCTGCAACTTTTATCATGCGCGTGCAGCTTTAATCAACGCTATCTGTAATCTACCTTTAATCTAACTGTACAGAACAATAGTGACATTCATGAAATACGATCCAGAACATCTATAAAATTCCACAAATTAAGAAAATAACATACAATATTTGAGGTACGATGCACCCATTTGGTAGAGACCCGCGTCTTAATCGCTTCAATGGAAAAAAGATGAATGAGGATCATCCGATATTCGGGAATTTAAAGGTCCTTGGTGATTACTTTTACGACGAACTGTGGACGTACGATATTGAAAGATGGTTCGTTAGAACATTTTCGGCAAAAGCATCTATGGGTGATATCACGAAAGAGAATTTATCCGAATGTCTTCAATTCCTTGCTCAACTATACAATCAACGTTACGGAATTCATTTCACCGTACCGTTTCTAACGGAGAAACTTGGTCATTTGAAGCGTCGCTACCTTTTATGGACAAAACTACGCGCCGAAATGGGAGATTGGGGAGAATATGACAGAGGATGGATTCATGCAGATACCGAGCAATGGCTTAAGTGGTTTCAGGTGGTTACTCTACACAACGATTTATTCGGATGCAATAAAAAATTTTAATTATGCAATTTGTCATATTCTTGCAGGAGGATCCTCTTTCAACAATTTACTTCTATGAGCGCGAGCCACATGAATATTATCTGTATATAATTTTCGCTAGATATATCAACCCAGACATTGTTCCAGACATTGACGTGCTTGCAATTCCTAACAACGAATGTCCAATAGTTAACCAGGCGGAAGAATCATCCAAAAGACAGTCGGTAAAACATGTCGGCTCGAGTTCGAGAGTCAAAGACGATACGGGGGACGACGACTTCGTCGACCGCCGCCGAAAGGAAACCGATACAATATGTCGAGTAAGATCGGCAACGCTGGCAAAAACAAAGGCGATGATGACTTCGTCAACCCACCTCCGAAAGGAAAACAAAAAGGTAAGTATAGAAAGACGCACAACAAATGCAAACATCATGCAATGTCGAGTTCCAGAGTTGAAGAAGATAATAGTGACGATGACTTCGTTGACCCCCCCCCCCCCCCCGAAGGGTTGGAGAAAATATTTTCCAAAGTAATTGGCTGTAACTTCAGTAATATTTGTCATGCGTGTTTTCAACTAATATGAGGTAAATTCGGACGTAACTGAAAACTTGTAATAATTTACTACAAGATATTAGTACAACATATGAATACTAAAAGTACTTAAAAATTAAAAAAAATCAACGTTGACCACTGCCTCCGCCTCTTCGACCTTGTCTCCGCCTTGAACCACCGCGATCCATTTCGTTCTGTATACGAGTTGTACGGATTCTCCCCGGACCTCTTCGGGTACGCAAAGCGTCGTTATGTATAAGAGAGAATTCAGCAGGCTCCCAATAACATTCGTCATGTAGAGGATGAAAAAACCCCTCGTATGTTTTACGGTACGCTTGTTTGTTATAGAAAGGAGCAATATGATGCATGCTATGAACTCCCCACATACGGCAGGCTGCTTGGGCATGAGAACATGGGATGAAATACGTGTCCCATTTTCCGCACGTGCACGTCTTCCCTAAGATGTTTACCACGTGCTTCCTCTGATTCACGTGGGTCAAAATTAAAGGCGACGTGACTCCAAGAACGACTTGTCCAGTCGTTGAACTTATTCCACGCATACGGAGACCAATCGCTTTCGGTGTTAGCCATCGCTGCAGAGCACTCCGTAAATCGATTGCGAAAGTATTCAACGCATCGATGAAAGCTAAAGTCCACTATTGCTTTCGGAGGCAAACACCTCGCCCCTTTGAAAACTCCGTTAAGGGCCTCGGAGATATTAGTGGTCATCACCCCGCATCGGAATCCACCATCGTAAGCAAACGTCCACTGCTCTTTGTCAATCTTATCTAACCACTTCCAGGCCGGTTCGTTGAGAACTTTAATGTGTTCCATAATGCGATTGAACTTCTCCAACGTGTGGGCCGTTCCAACTCTATGGCATAACTGTTTTAGATCATTGTTCTTGAATTCAGTGTTGAAGTTTGATACGACATGGCGTAGACAAAATCGGTGTACACCATTCGGCGGCCTAAACGCTGCTAATTCGCTTACCGCGGCCAATATTCCTATAACAAATTACGATCAATCGATTAAAAGGGTGTCAAATAAATACATGAATGTATGTAGGAAAATACAAGTACCTCGATGACGATCAGAAATGAGGCATACACCTTGTTGATCCAACACGTGGATGTTAAGTAAGTTCAGGAACCAACGCCAAGAATGTCTGCTTTCCGTTGAAACAATGGCAAAAGCAAGGGGGAGAATATTTTGATTTGCATCGAGCCCAGATGCAATTAACATTTTATGCTCGTATTTGGAGTATAAGTGTGTACCGTCAACGCAAACAACTCTACGACAATGCCTAAACCCATCAATACAAGGTTTGAAAGCCCAGAAAACATACCCCAATTTCTTCACAGCGGGGGCTTCAGTTGGAAGATTCAACCACTTGACGACCGTGTCGGGGTTATAACGTTTCAAAGCTTTCATGAAGATAGGAAGTTGTTGGACTGAAGTTTCCGAGGTGCCGTAGACATTTTCTTTCGCCCTTTTGAGGCCATGCCACGCTTGAATGTATGAGATGTCGTACCCGGTATTGTCCTTCACCACCTGCTTTACATTCTTTGGTAGAAATTGAGGGTCTGTCTTCACTATTCCAATCAACATTCTCGCAATTGTGTTTCGCGAAATGTTACGGTGTGTTCTCGACAACTCGTTCATGTAGCATGTGTGTGGCCCCCCATACATCGTAACCTTCCAATAACATTTCTTCGGTTTGAAGCATGCTCGTAACCTCCAGTGACACTCATGGCTATGGTTGCATTTCACCCCCCACACGGTTTTGTTACTTTTGAGACGTGAAACTCACGTCTAGCCACCCTGTAAGAATAATCGCCCACAGCTTCTTGTAAGTTAGCTTTGGTACTAAATGTCATACCGACTCTGAACCTGGGATTGTCCCTATTGTAAAAATCACCGCCGACCTCGTTGGTTTCTGGAGGCGCCATTTGATATGTTGAATAAAAAGGCACGGGTTGGTAAGGCACACGACCATCTTCCGCCGGCAATGGAATATCGTTCTCCGGACCATCATTGTTTCCATCATCGTCGCTATCGTCGTTATCATCAGCGGGATCCGGAAAATCCTCCAGTGCACCACCAACGTCGTCAGCTTCAGAGTCGCTAGCGTCACTATTTTGCAAGTCTTCGGGCACAGGCTCAGGTTGTGACACATTCGACATATTAGGAACATCACGGCTGCTCAAAGGAATGTCTATATGAGGAGAGTGGAGTGAAAAGTTACTCATTCCTTGAGTAACTGCCGTGATATCAGGGAACGAGTGGCTGGAGGTGATGTTGGTGAACACGTCGGGTGCGTCTTCATTACGGTCGGGATGAACGTTCTCGCTGGCATCGACAAACACTTCAATTAAATTTAGTTCCGCATCAGCATCCAAGAAGTACGATAGTTCTGCGTCGTTTGAAATTTGAAAGAGCCTCTGATAGAGTCGAGAATGCTGATAGTATTCATTCTTGACATGAACGGTTAAGGAGGAAAAATTGTTGTCGAGGCGAATAACCTCATGTAGCATGCCCAGAAATTGAGCAAAACTAGTGTCGCGACGAATTCGTCTAAGTGAAATGGGTGGGATGCTGTAACGAATGGAGTTTGATTCGGTAATGATTTCGCCACCGTAGTAGATAGAGACTTGAATTTTACGGGATGTCATAATTTGAGGAGGAATTTAAATACTTCAAGTTGTTTTTTTTACATATCAACGTATATGGAATTATAGTACTTTATATAGGAAAAATCGTCGCATTTAATGGACGCGACGTCGCATCTAATGGACGCGACGTCGCATCTATTGGACGCAACGATTCTTCTGCAAAACTCGTGAACGTTACGTCCACATCAATTCTCCAATAATTTTAATTTTAACAGACAACGCGTGAACATGTCCCATCATCGCGCTCAATGGACGCGTCGTCGCGTCCATTAAACGCGACGACGGGCCCAATACGATATTGGCCCGTTTAAGGGCCCGTTTAAGCGATTAAACGGGCCAACATCATCGTCGCGCCCATTGCCCGCGACGCGCGACGTCGCGGGTAATACCCGCAATTAACCCTATTTTATTAATATGTTCAAAAAAAGCCCTATTTTAAAAATTAAATGTTTTTTTTATTTATTTAGTTAAAAAAGCCTTTTTTTTCCGTCAATAAGTGTCACTGTGTTACGTCATCATGTCCTACATTCTACCTAACTTCGGTGTGAACAAGTAATAAGACATGTTAACTTCAAGGAAAAAAAATCACCATTTCTTTTAGAACGTACAGACTATGTCGCAATGTGCACTAATTTACGTAATATTAAAAATATTACGTCTTTTTAATATTTTATAGCCGATAACACATGTCATTACAATTCGAAAGCCAACAATTGTAGAACGGGTTGACCGAGCAAGATAGAATTTCAGTGGGAACACTTGGATTTAAAGTTGATAACCATATATATAAATATGTTTATTTTATTATATTTGCTACATTATTTTAAATTTTTGGAGACTTATATATATTTATTAAATCATTTAATTAAATAATTAGACAAATCATAACGTAAAAAAAATAAACATAATAGTCTAGTTAAAATTTATTCAACGGGTTAGTGGAAAACAAAATAAATAAATATTAATTAAGAACACTAAATCAAATACTGTTGAACTTAATTTAAAATCATAAAGACCTCAAAAAGTAGTATCGTTAACCTCAAAAGGTAGTATCATTAAAAATATTAAAAATCATTTAAACTTCAAAAAGGCATTATCGTTAACTTCAAAAGGTTTAAAAATCATTAAAACCCAAGACCATTGTCTCAACCTACTGCCTCAATTACCACTAGGCTAACATGCTTTTACATAATTAAGCTAACCTGTATGATAATTATAAAACTACTGGGGTCAGGTGACCCCCTAACCGAACAACTCCGACTTCTAACGGGACTGACCCCCTCTTTGTATCGTCCCAAGTCCAAATGGACTACAGTTGGTCTTCAGCTGTGAGCTCGACTTATTCTCTAGACTCGAGCACAAGCTGAAGCCCATTCGTTTGTGCTAGAGCTCGCCAGAGTTTTTTTGTTCCGCGCTTTGGCTCGAACTTTATGTAAAAAGAAAAGAAAAAAGAAACAAATTACAAAAATATATGAGCTTTCGATCACTCATAAACAAGCTCGTCTCTAGCGAGCTTTTGTCGAGCGGGTTCAATTTCATCTTATTAGACCCCTTTTCACTGTTAAAAATTTAAAGCATATTCTTATCAATGGTTTCTGTATGTCATTACAATTTACATGCTCCAATCAAATCTAACCTATTAAAATAAAAAGTATTATTTATTATTTAATTACTAAGAAACCCATCAATATTGCACACCAACTTGTTAAATTTTTTTATATCGGGGCCCGCGCATATGCGCCGCAAATATGAGGGAGAGACCGTATAAGCTTGATGGGATTCCTTCAAGCTTATACGGTCACTCCCTCCTGCGTGTGGCGCATGTGCGCGGGCCCCAATAATCGAAATTTAACATGGTATCAGAGCGGAAGATCCGGACAGATCCGTGAGGTTCGAAAAGATTACCGTTCCTCACCCGACACAAAAATTAAAAATAATATACGGCGGATTCGAAAAGAATGGCGTCCCGTCTTATTAAAAAAAAAAAGAAAAAAGAGACCCACATGTGAGGGGGGAGTGTGAAAAATATCTCACGTGAGGACCAAATGTCCCACATCGATTACGACAAGAAATTAATCGGTATATAAGCTGATGGGTCACTACTCCTATCACCAATTAGTTTTAGGAAGGAATCGCATCAAGCTTATATGGTCACTCCCTTGCGTGTGGCGCATGTGCGTGTGCCCCGATAATCGAAAACTTAACACAACTCACCTCTCATGCTGCAAGAGAAAATAATACAATTATTTCCACTCGACAATACACTCAAAATTGCTCGACTTTTATCATCATATGCGTTGACTGTGACGTTTTGGGATCCACATATAATGCCAAAACAAGGATTATCATTGTTCATTAAATATTGCAAAATCGATAGTAAATTTGAGATTTCTCTCACCAACCATAGAATTTAATCCACCAACTGTTGGGGCTGTCAGAAATTACGGGAACCAATATAACGACAATCAACGCAATGGAACAAAAAATAACACCGACACTTTTAACGTGGAAAACCCGAACGGGAAAACCCACGGGATCGATCTTCCAATCCAAGGAAACAATCCACTATATACCGAGTTCGATGTATACAACGGACAACACCTCCCGAGAACGTCTCGAGGCAAACAACAATCCAACAACACGCCAAAACAGTACACCGACGAGGCGAACACACAGCACATCGAGTTACAAACTCGGAATACCAATAATCGTCAAGCTACGAGCTCAGAATACAAAAAGAGGTCAAAGCGGGTTACCACCGAAAAATGATGAACCGAAGAATATGAACAGGTAGATGTGTAGAGCATGTTGAGACGAATCTTTCTCCGAAGTTTGGACGAAATCGGGGTACCGAATCAACGGGATCGGGACTTTTTCTTCTCCTCTCTTTTTCTCTCTTCTCTGCCTCGCTCTCTGTTTTTTGTTGCTGTTATGTATGCGTGTGTGCTGTGTAGTATCTTTTATATATTTTTTTTACATATAATAAATAAATGGGCTTGACCCGTCTTCAGCCCAAATAGATGGGCCGGACCCAACAAAACTCCCCTCTCGGCTCATACGGTGGGCTTTAGCAAGCCCGCTTTCCGCCGACAAGTCTCAAGCTTCTCCTTCGGCAAAAGTTTCGTCATAATGTCTGATCCGTTCTCGCTCGTATGTACCTTCGCCAAATACAATTGCTTCGACTCGAGCACATCTCGAACTGACGTCGATATGCTTGGACCTCGAAAGGAATGACGAGTTCTTGGAGAGGTGGATGGCACTCTGACTATCTCTGTAAACGACGTACTTATCTTGCCGTAGACCAAGTTCTTCGAGAAACTTCTTCATCCATAAAGCTTGCAACCCTCGTTAATTGCAATGTACTCGGCTTCTGTGGAGGATAGCGCAACGCACTTCTGCAACTTCGATTGCCACGACACAGCTCCCCCTGCAAAAGTCATCAAAAAACCCGAAATAGTTTTTCTGGAGTCTATATCACCTGTCATGTCTGAATCGTTATATCCAACTAGCATAGGCTCTCCGCAACAAAAATACAAACACGTCTTGGAGGTGCCTCTGAGATATCTCAATATCCACTTCACGGCTTCCCAATGCTCCTTTTCGGATTAGAGAGAAAACGACTAACTACTCCGACGACATGGGCAATATCGGGTCGAGTACAAACCATAGCATACATCAAACTACCAACCGCAGACTGATAAGGAACTTTGCTCTTGTCGGCCTTTTCTTTTTCACTCTTCAAGCATTTCTCAGAACTGAGCTTGAAATGACCTGCAAGTGGAGAACAAACCGCATTGGATTTACTCATATGAAATCTCTCGAGGACTTTCTCAATATAGTCTTCTTGAGATAACCACAGCTTCTGATTTTTCCTATCACGAGAAATCTTCATGCCGAGAATTTTCTTCGCCGCTCCCAAGTCCTTCATCGCAAAAGACTTGCGCAATTCTCTCTTCAACGCCGCAATCTTGCTAGTATCATGACCAAATAATCAACATATCATCAACGCACAAAAGAAGAATAATATAATCTTCATCGGAATATTTTTTTAATAAATATGCAATGATCCGATGAAGTCCTGTTATAACCGTGAATGGCCATAAAGGAATCGAACTTCTTATACCATTGGCGTGGAGCTTGTTTCAGGCCGTACAGACTCTTGTTTAACTTGCAAACAAGATACTCCTTCCCCTTGACTCTAAATTCCTCGGGCTGCTCCCTGTAAATGTCTTCTTCAAGGTCGCCATGAAGAAATGTAGTCTTCACGTCAAGCTGTTCAATCTCCAAGTTCAAGCACGCCGCTAAACCAAGAGCAACTCGGATCGAGGACATCTTCACCACCGGTGAGAATATATCTTCAAAGTCAATGCATTTCTTCTGACCGAAGCCTTTCACGACCAACCGAGCTTTGTACCTTGGCCGAGAATTATTTTCTTCGATCTTCGGTCGATAAATCCATCGGTTTTTGAGAGTTTTCTTGTCTTGAGGTAGCTTTACCAAGTCATAAGTATTGTTGTCGTGAAGGGATTGCATCTCCTCGACCATAGCTTTCATCCACTCGTTCTTCTCGTCAATAGAAATGGCGTCTTGGTAATTCTCAGGCTCTCCCACATCTGTAAGCATCACATAATCATCTGAAGGATACCTCGTGGGTGAACGATGCTCCCTAACAGATCTTCTCAACTGAGGATCATCATCAACAGGTTCTGTTGGCTCAACATCATCAACTGTAGGATTTTCATCATTGCCGCTAGAGTCTGGAACATCTCCCCCGTGATCAGGATATGCTACACGTGCAGGAGGTGGATCTAAATCAGCAAGATCACCACTGGACTTCTCAGTCGGCTTCTCCTTGTGAATGTCTCGTATACACCGGTCTTCGATAAACACAGCATCACGACTTCTGATTAGCTTCTTCTGCGCGGGGTCATAAAACCTGTATCTGAACTCATCTAGCCCATAGCCGATGAATATACACGGTCTTGTCTTCACATCAAGCTTCGATCGCTCGTGGTCATACGGGACTTCCTTTTCCGACCAAATCTTGTCCGATACCTCAAATCTCAAAGGAACACAAGGTGTGAGATTTAAAACATGAACAACAGTATTTAACGCCTCACCCCAGAAAGAACTCAGCAACTGTGACTGCGATAGCAAACATCTCACTCTCTCGATCAATGTTCTGTTTAACCTCTCAGCTAACCCATTTAACTGAGGCGTCTTCGGGGTTGTCTTTTGATGTCGAATACCGTGCCTCTTGCAATACTCGTCAAAAGGACCACAATATTCACCTCCGTTATCCGTCCGAATACCCTTGAGCTTTTTGTCGGTCTGCCTCTCCACCAAAGCGTGAAACTGTTTGAAAACATCTAGCACTTGGTCCTTGGACTTCAGCGTATAAGCCCAGATCTTCCTCGAATGATCATCTACAAAAGTAACAAAATACACAGCACCACCAAGTGTTCTTGTTTTCATAGGACCACAAACATCATAGTGAATTAGATCGAGTGTACTTGATTTCGGTGAGTGAGTGATGTTCTTGAACGCGACTCGGGTCTGCTTTCCAGCCAAACAATGATCACATCTTCGTAACGAAGGATTCTTCACGCAGGATAGAAGATTCTTCTTGGCTAGTATCATCAATCCCTTTTCGCTCATGTGACTGAGCCGATTATGCCAAAGCTCCGTCACGCCACCATCGTCGATTGCATTAACGGTCGAGTCTGCAATATTTGCTTGCGTCACATATAAATGAGATGAAGTCTTTTCTCCTTTTGCCACGATCAACGAGCCTCTAGTGAGCTTCCACTTTCCGTCTCCGAAGTGGCTATGAAAACCTTCATCGTCTAGCTTTCCGATGGACATCAAACTCATATGAAGTTTCTGGACATGCTTCACGGCCTTCAGAATTAAGGTATTGCCGTTCTCGGTCTGCAAGCACACGTCACCAATACCGGTGGCTGTAGCAATGTCATCGTCTCCCATAATAACTCGTCCAAAATCACCAAAGTATATGAGCTGAAGAAATCCCGACGCGGTGTAGCATGTATCGTAGCACCGCTATCGATCACCCAACTAGTCTCGTGACTAGTGAGATTAACAGCATCGTCGTCGCACACAATAAAGAAATCTGCTGTGACTGCGGTAACCTTATTAGCATCGGTCGTCTGATAATCTTGACTCTTCGCATTCTTGTTCTCTCTCATAAACTTCCGACAAACTCTTTTGATGTGCCCCTTCTTGCCACAATAATGACACTCTATGCTAGCATACTTCTCGGACTTGCTCTTGCTTCTGCTTCTATCACTCGGGCCTCGACTCTTGCTCCTCCCTCTACTCTCCGTGACTAGGACATCGAATTGTGACGAAGAACCTTGTGACTTTCTTCTCATCTCCTCGTTGAGTACGCTTCTCTTCACCAATTCCATCGAACAGATTCCTTTTGGAGCCGACTTGGACAATGACATCCTGAATGTCTCCCACGAGTCTGGCAAAGTACCAAGAAGCCACAAACCATGCACTTCATCGTCAAACTTGATTTCCATTCCAGCTAGCTGATTGATAATTCATTGGAATGCATTCAAGTGTCCGGACATGCTGCTCCCTTCTTGAAAATTCAAACTCATCATCTGCTTGATTAGAAAAAAGCTTGTTGTTCCCGGTCTTTCGAGCATACAACTGCTCAAGCTTGATCCATAGTTTCTTGGCATCGTTCTCATCGCTTATGTGGTTGAGAACATTATCTTCGACCCATTGTCGAATAAAGCCGCACACCTGACGATTAATCACTTCCCACTGCATGTCGCTTTTATCTAACGGTTTCATCGCATCAAACAAGGGCGAATAATAATCCTTCACATATATAGAAGGTCCTCCATCTTCCCTTTCCAAACATGATAGTTCGACCCGTTCAACATAACCATCCAACTAGAATTTCCTTCCATGACTTCGAAGCACGGCACCACAGCAAAACGCTCGGATACCACTTTGTTGGGGCTGTCGGAAATCACGGGATCCAATATAACGACAATCAATGCAACGGAACAAAAAATAACACCGACACTTTTAACGTGGAAAACCCGAACGGGAAAAACCACGGGATCGATCTCTCGATCCAAGGAAACAATCCACTATATACCGAGTTCGACGTAAACAACGGACAACACCTCCCGAGAACGTCTCGAGGCAAACAACAACCCAACAACACGCCGAAACACTACATCGACGAGGCACACACAGCACATCGAGTTACAAACTCGGAACACCAATAATCGTCGAGCTACGAGCTCGGAATACACAAAGAGGTCAAAGCGGGTTACCACCGAAAAATGATGAACCGAATAATCTGAACCGGTAGATGTGTAGAGCACGTTGAGACGAATCTTCCTCCAAAGTTTGGACGAAATCGAGGTATCGGATCGACGGGATTGGGACTTTTTCTTCTCGTCTCTTTTTCTCTCTTCTCTTTCCCGCTCTCTGTTTTTTGTTGCTGATGTATATGCGTGTATGCTGTGTAGTATCTTTTCTATATTTTTTTTTACATATAATAGATAAATGGGGTTGACCCATTTTCAGCTCAAAATAGATGGGTCGGACCCAACACCAACGTCGATGAAATTACTCCATGTTTTAGAGCAGAAGCATTCAATATCACTCGTAAATAAGGAGTGTATAAATATATATATATATATATATATATATATATACATATGTATGCCGTGTGTGTGTGCATTTAAAATTTTGTACGCTGCCTATGAAAATCAATTGCATCAGCGTACGAATTGGTCCACTCTCGAGTACTCGGAATTATTACATGCTTTGATTAACTACACGAGCCAACCGTTCAAGTTCCATAAATCCTCACCGATGTACGGAGTTCTTTCAAAGCATCGATTTTCTTTTCTCTCAGAAATTTATTGATTTTGTGCTCTTGCTTCATTAAGTTGATTTTTTTCTTTCTATTTCGAGGACTTTTGAGTTATTTCTACAGATTAATATTGATCATGGGAATCCTCGTTTGATCCTCAGAAAACCGTCGGTGATACAAAGACCATCGTCACAACATTCACAAGCAGGTGCTGTTCTCCAATGGAAGGCAAGAAACTGAATCGGAATCAGCCATTTCTAACCGTTAGAAGGCCACCGATCCCTTATTACAGATCCGAACTCAAATCTGGTCCTGTCGGGAAAAAGGGAGCAGTCCCTTTTCACAGGGAGCAAACGCCTGGAAACCCCCGGGAAGAAACAACCACCACCACGGTCGAAAACAAGGAAGCACCTAAGCTCCCTCCATGTAGATATTTGGATCCAACCCTCCAAGACCTTCATCAAGTTCCCTCCAATCATATAGGGATTAAGGCTTCGACTGTCGATAATTTCGAAAATCCCGAGTGTCTTAACGAGAAAACGGAGGAGCAAGGTGATGAAGATGATGATGAAAATTACGTGGATGCACTTGATGACACGCATTCAAGAACCACATCAACTTTCTTGAACTGCAGCGTGAGCGGCGTAAGCAAATCGGAAGATTCAGACGTTAAACCATGCCGGGATTTTTCGAGAGATCCGAATATGTTCGCAGCGAAATCTATGGCTTCCGATAAACCGCAATACATCATGCCTAAAAAGCCCAATGTGATTCGAGGAGAACTACCAAAAGATTCAGCGAAGAAGATGGTTATAAAGAAAGAAGAAGACAGAGACATGCCTTCGCTTAGATATGGCCCGAGTTATGCCAATCGATGTTCTTACTATTACCTCGTTAACGAAGAGTTCGAGGAAGACAAAGAGAGTGAGTACGGTGGCGATCAGGGACGGGGATGCTTGGTACCGTCAGTTTGTGGGTTTTCACCTCGATTTTGCTTGAAGGGTTCGTCTGGGATTCTGAATCCCGTCCCCGGGATGAGCCTTGGGAGGAAAATAGCGAAGCTTCATCGTAATAAAATACGCAGCAGATCTTTATCGAACTTTTCTGACCCCGAGATGCCAGATGCAGTAAGAAATTCAATCTTTTTTTTATTTCTCTTACTATTGTGTTCATTCATCACGTCGTGGGATTTTTAAAGAAGTGATTTTTGTCTCATCTTTTCGGAGCAGTTTGAGCCTGAAATATGCGATTTAAATCGAATCGATGCAAACAGAACGGATATGATCGAGGCCACAACGGGCTTTGAGTTTCCCGAAAGGGTCTCCAAAACCTTCAGACAACTCTTGAACGATTCAGAAAATTTGGGTCCAGAGAAAGTTCCATCGTTCGATACGATAACGACAGTCGAAAATCGACGCGTACCTAGCGAAGCTCTTCGTTGGAGAGACGAAGGAGATCGCGATCGAGAAGAACGTGTCGATCCTCCTTCGAAAGATCCCGAGAAGCTGCTGCATCCAGTGGATACTGAAATCGAACCGAAAATATCAGAAATTCTGGGAAAAAAGTACACGGAGTTTGTGATTTCTGCTCCACCTCTACCTAAATCACCATCAGATTCGTGGCTCTGGCGCACTTTGCCCTCTGCACATCGACATTCGAATCTGGTGCGCACGAATGTAATAAGTACACGAAGGCTAAATCCCGCAGGCTGCACGATGTGGGAGGCTATTGTCAAGTCTTCGAAGCAGCAGCATCATCATGATAAGTCACATTCGCATTATCCCGAAGTAAAATGTTTCTGTTTTTTTTGCTTCAATAATTATCCATCACGATCACAATGATGAACGATTTGATTCTCAGGTTTCTGCTTTCTTTTTCTAACAGGAAACTTTGACTCCGTTGCAAAAGACTTAGCTTGAGGCGCATTCATACGCTGTTCTTACAAAGATGTTGCGTTCATGTCACAGCAGCATAAAACAGGGCTTTCGTGTTTCATGTTTACTATATATTTGCCAATAACTCTGTGCCAGGTTCATGGGGAAATAATATGATGTCCATTATTTACCACCTTTCGATGTCGATTCCTTGAGAAAACATGGTCTGCGCAAAAAAATAAAGTCAATCCAGGATATTTCGCACAAAAATCGTCCGTTTAATAGGACATTACATGGTACGCGTTCATTCGAGGGAAAATAATCATGGATTTTTACATTTTGGGTCCCCGATGTTTGGTCTATGGGCGTTTTTTATCCTCTATATTTTCGAGTTACAGCTTCGGTTCCCTATGTTACCGATTTTTGGACGATTTTGGTCCCCATGTTAACTTAATAGTATGTTTCGAGGGAATTTAACACGTTACACGCACCTGATTTCATTTTAATTGACTTAAATGCTCAGAAGTCATCTTTCTTCAACATGAAATGAAAGATTTGGGGGGGGGGGGGAGAGTTAAGACATAAATTCAATGGGATATTCTGAGCGTTTAAGTCGACGTGAGCACCTTTTTTGGCTTGTAATATGAAAATGGAATGTTTTAAGTTCAAAAGAGTGAAAGGTGCGTGTAACATGTTAAATTCCTTTCAAACATACGATTAAGTAAACCGAAGGACCAAAAACGTCCAAAATCGATAACATTTGGGGACTGAAATAGTAACTCGGGAAAATGAGGGACAAAAAAATGCTCATAGGCCAAACATTGGGACAAAAAATGTAAAAATCCCTATGCTAGAGAAGTTGGAAAAAAAATACCATTTTGGAGCTGGAAATTCAAGAGCCATTGAAGCCTTGAAGGAGATCAATCCAAGTAACTTCCGATACAGCTACTCCATCCAAGTGGTATGTATATATATATAGGCTTGAATTCAATATCATCTCATCTGAAACTATAATATGGATGCAAAATCAGCACAAATAGATTTATAATTATATGAAGCTACACAAAGCTGTAAGCACAGGAAAGCATCAGCATTAGAAAAAAAAAAAAAACTCTCCATGTGCTTGGTTACATTGAGGTGCGTAGAGCCAATCATTTAATGAACCATAAAGGAGCTTACTCAATACTGTCATTCCGGGGTGATTATGTAGACGGATGACCGAAGAAGGTGGCGTGCAAAATATGCCCATCTACCGGGAATGCAAAAAAAAAAAAAAGCTTGAGCTGATAGTCAGTTCAGTAGGTACAAGGTAGAACATCTTTCACACTTTATCGATGGTGTTAGAATTGCTGAACAGTGGTGAAGTTGGAGCATTACTGCATGATTGATCATATGCGCTAAAAGAGTTCACCAAGATTAAATGTCAAATATTTGAGTATGCCGTATCAAAGAATATGCGTGTGTATATAAATATATACACTCTTCAGTATCAGATAGACTTACGCTAAATGAGAAATAAACAGAGAAACTATACTTATATTTGCAATAATGAATGTCGTTTAAAAGTGAAATGTACTTGAGATTTTGACGATTCAAAGTTATTAGTTCTTTTTGCGCGCACAAGTAAGAATTCGTTTTAACCGTATATATTTTGTGAATTTGACTCCCTTATATAACAAAACGCGCTTAAAATTTTGCTGCAACAAATGACTGAACGGAATTAATATATAATTTATGTTGCTGGCGCGATGTTATGTTATATTAAATCCAACATAATTATTACATCGCTGGCGCGTTTTGTTATATAAGGATTTAATAATATATAATTTCATAGATAGCTGGCGCGATGTTGCTATCTGTCAGATCAGTTGCGCAAACAAAAAAAGGAAGATTATGCCACTGCTGGTCATCTCTTATATATTTGGAGCATGAGTAATAAAATATTCGAAAACTTCTTCACCTCGTGAATTTGCTTTACAAATATGCGCGAAATTTAAACTCAGCTATTTTGTAAAATAATTAATCAGTGGGGTTGCTCGTTAGAAGTAAAGAGGAACCACACCGATAATGGCGACAGAGTGAAGGTTGTGCTCCGAACAGCTCCAAAGAAAAGAACCGTTAGAAGTAAAGAGCAACCACTAATGAAGATGAGTGAATGTTGCCCTAACAGCTCCAACTCCAAGTTCAGAGCTGTTAGAAATAAAGTGAGTGATAGGGAGTTAATTCTTACAGAAAAGGTTGCGTTGAAAAAAATTCAAGATGTTGATTTTCCCCATTACAACTGAAAAACAACGCATGCACAACGACTCCTTAAACGCTTCATGAAGTGGACGATGTTCTTTGATTAGTATCATAGAAGGTCTGTTAATTAAATATAATTCGGCATGTTATTTACCATCATTGATTTGTTTTTATCATTATCCACAGGGAAAAGGATTGCTCGCACAGCGTAATTGTGCCAGAAACGAGATTACCATACACAGAGGCATATATATATATATATACATTTAGTATTCTTTCAACATGATAGATAGCCCATGTAATGATAGAGAAAGCCCCACTACGCCTATATCTCTGACCATCTCCACCAACATCTACACCTTCGCCCACATGAAACCGGAGTAAAATCGGTGTCTATATATATAATAAAATTATATTTTATGAATAAATCAATTAAATAAAAGGTGTTTGAGATTAAAAAGTAATTGTAAAATGGGATGTGAAGAGTTAGATTTATAAATTGAGGGTTAAAAGATAATTAAAATAAAATGTTTGGGAGATATAAAATTAATTCTAAAATGAGGTATCAAAAATAAATTTAAAATAGATCTAATAAAATGCACTAGTGGGGAATTAAACCCACAATCTTTGAAAACTAAGTCCAAAAGTCTTACCACTAGATCACAACATGATATTTGAATTTTTATTACCTATTTTCGTCTTATTTTATTTTTCATAATTTTTTCTTTTTTTTTTAAATTAAAGTTGAACCGGACCGGACCCAAACCGAATTGCCGATCGGTTCACGGTTTTTCCGGTCGGACCGGCCGGCCCGGTCCGGTCATTAAAACCATGGTCCGAGGTGTTGACCAAAAGGTATTGGAAAATGACGAACCAAGGCCTTAAAAAACCCTTATCGAAGAGATACCACCCCTCATCACCTATATAAAACACACTTAATACTCATTCTAAAGAAAACTGAGATTCATACAAGAAACCACTCCCAACTATCGCGGGCTAAGACATCTCCAATCGAAAAACTCATACTCAAACTCAAAATGCAGTAATTTTTTTTCAACCATTAAGCTCATTCTCAAACTCAAAAGAATATTCTCGAAATATTCTCTTCTATACTTATTTTTACAACTTTACAATATTACCAACATTTTTTACAACTTCACAGATTAGACTACAATATTATTTTAAATTTGACTGCATCATCGTACAAGTATAAAATATAAGAAGTCATCTTGCTAAATCGTATTGAAATTACATTATATGTTACGTTTTACTTAGGAATGTTCTTCAATTAAAAGAAATTAGTACTTAGATTATTTCAACTGAAATTGTCCATTTCCTTCAAGACAGCAAACCTTAGAACAAATTTTAAATTAACAATTATCATAATATTAATTTATATTATATAAGAAATATGACGTTCATTTGTCGATTTATTCATATCAAGAAATTAAATTGTGTTGTGAGGATGACAAATATAATAAGATTATAATAAAAGGGGATAAATGATATTTAATGTCATTAAAGGAGGAAAGAGGAACACCAACGCATATTGGCATTTTGGAGAGGTGAGAGAAATCATAAATCTCATTTGAGTTTGATTTTGGTGTATAGTTTGAGTCATTTTACGCTATTTTTGGGTTTTCCAGCTCCATCGGAGATGGTCTAATAATAAGTTTTCTTCCTTATTTTAATGGAAATCCTAATTTATGGAGCGTGCTCACATGCATGCCCTCATTATCAATTAGATATATAGCTCGAATTATGTTCGCTTCAATCGAACCATCCATAAACTCCAGTAAGTGGAGCCCCTAATGTCCCCGCAATGCCGAAGCTGGAGAAAGTAGTCCTCGAGGGGAAACTATAAGATTGAGTCACTAAGTACATCAGTTTTCGTTTTTGGATCGCTATATTTGATAATTGCAAAAATAAGTTACTAAGTTTGTATGTCTTAACAGTATCCGCTTTTAACAATCCTTTACATGATCAATTTGCCCGCATTATTTTGCTAATTAACAAAGTGATTCGCGAAGAATATTAATTCTCCTTCGCCAATTTATCCATTTAGAATTAGAAAGGAGGGTTCTGAAAAGGCATTATTCGGGTTGAGGCCAAGGTTTTTAAGACCAGACAGGACGGTTCGGGCCGGAAAACGACGAACCGGCCCAAAACCCGATCCGGTCCTGGTTTTGTCTAATGTTTAATTAAAAAAAAAAAAAAACAGAACTTGAAACAAAACGTCTTTGTTGGCTTTATGGGATGAAAGTTCTTCGGCCCAAGCTCATGATCCACGCTTTTTATTACAGCCCAATAATTTTATTGTCTTTAACTTTTTTTCTTTTTTTATGATTCCTTTCTTTAAACCACCCAAAAATTGTTGCTCGATCGCAGTTCCATAAGCTAGGGCTTCGGCCTCAAATCTCTATCAGAACCCAAGTATATTTCTGTTGTTCTGCTACCGAAAGATTATGCTTTTCTAAACGATGTTGCACTAAGAAAATCAGGCACTTCGTTAAAAACGAAATTCTAACTATTATGTGTGTTGCATTATTCGCATTATAAGACAACATTGATACTTGGCTGAGAAAGAAATTTGAACCATTATCAGTGCCAACTTTGATACTTAGTGCTTCTTTCTCTGGGGTTTTGTTTTAATTTTTTATAGTCAATTAATGAGAATGATAACAATTGTGTGCCTACTTGAAAGCCATTTCAGAAGGAAAATCCGATAATTTAATGGTACCAGAGCATGCAAGTTCTATGTGCATGTTGATCATCTCTCGTTTTGTCTTAAACTTGTTATTTTCTAGCATTGGACAATTTATTTTGTTATATACTTTCTTAATTTTTTAAGGCTCTGGTTTTATTCCGGTTTTATAGCGGTTAAACCACTAAACCTTAAACCGGTAAAATTTCCGGTCCGATTTGAAAATCCGATTTCAAAACCATGGTTGAGGCCAAACACCTGGAGAGTTGCAGACGCTACAGGATTACCGCCATAGCCAATTATTAGCCACTGTTGATCAACGACACAGATTCTAGTGAAAATTTAACCTCGGGATGCGCACTGCTTTACATATTATATATACATATAAGTAATGGTGATTCGGCGCACAATACGACATCGTACATCTTCCTCTGAAGTCTGAAGGAGAAGAGAAAGACAGGTCGCACAAATAAGCCCGACGAACTTGGTTTGTTGTGGAACGCCCACACCTTTGCGCTCACGGTGGGAGCCACAACGGGCAGCTCAAGGTTTCGTCTTCCATGTTGTGGTGCTGCCTCTCTTAAGAATATACAGTGTTTCGACGACTAACACTCATCTGCTCCTCTCTTTAATTTGGGTCCTTTTACCGTGCTTTTCAATGGCTGAACAATCTGCTCAGTTGCGCTAATAAAAAACATCCACGAAACAATATAGGTTAATTACTTCGTCTTCAGATAATTAATTATTGCGCTGATAAATATTGACTCTCGAGTCATGATAGTTTATTAAGTGGTCATCGCTCCCAGAGCAACGCGTTGTTCCTTCTCATTGAGCAACTTGTCCGAGAGAATTACAAGAATAATGTAGTTTTGAAAATCAAGTTACAAAAGTAGTTATGTTTTTAATATTATTACAAAAATAATTAACTTTTTTTTATTTTAACTATTATTAGTTACATTTTTACCAGAAAACTACTTAAAATTGCAAATTTTTACTATTATTATCTTAAATTAGCACAGAAAAATTGTTTATAATTATATTTTAACCCAACTCATTTTAAATTTTTTTATCCATGACTTGGTGACCTAAAATTGAAAACATGACGCAAATTGTTTTGTCATACAAAGTTAGTGACCTACTTTTGCAATTATCAAACATAGTGATCCAAAGACGAAAGAAAGGATCGTACAATAAGCCCGACGAACACTGTGGAACGCCCACACCTTTGCGCTCACGGAGAGAGCCACAACGGGCATATTTGGATTTTGTCTTCCATGTTGTGGCGCTGCCTCTCTTCAGAATATACAGTGTTTCGACTACTAAAGAGATCATGAGTACGAATCTTCAAGACCGTTTATTTACGAAAAGTACACGTCTAAGGCTAAATAAAAAAATCAGCCTAGACATGAAAGAGAGTTATTGAAGTATTAATATATAAATTCAAAATATGATACATTCATGTTATGCTTAAGCTTATAGACAAAGCGGTCATTATATTCAACATGGGTAAACTAACAGTAAATTAGATACATACAAGGTTCCGTCAATGCATATGACAAGGCATGCAAATCCTTTCTATACTATGTTGTAGAAGATCTGAATGCCGAGGCATATGTCAGATTTAAAACTACTAGACAACCTTAATTTAAGATACACCAGACGATCCATCGACAACGAACCGAAACACGAAATACACGCACATATATGTGTGTAACCGTTGTTTCACCACATCCCGGATCCTCTCGAGCCAGAAGCTGATGGTAACTGATTCGACGGTTCGAAGAACGTAGAAACCCTCCTCCTCTTGCCCGCTAAAGAATTCCTCAAAGAATACTCCTCGGATGCATAAAACTTATCCAGCACAGATCTCAAAGCATGGTGCACCGAATCACCAAGAACGAGGGTTTTTTCCCGATCCTCCTCGATGTCTCCCATGGTAACATCGACCTTATTACCACTATCATAATTATTATCGTGCTTCTCTGATATCGCAACGACGTTGAAAACCATCCTATCTTCAAAGGTAGCTATCTCTGCACTCTCGACATCAAAAGGTAGGGTTTTTAGGGCTTCTCTCAAGTCTGTGATAAGCTCGTGTTTGAACTCGCAACACAAGGATGCTCGAACCGATAGAGATGAAGATGTTACTGCGTTGTTTGGATTCGTTTGCTCTTTTACTTTTACTTCGTCGGTGTCGGTAGGTACGAGCGTGCCGTTAGTAGCTTCGATCATGTTGTTTCTCAGTTCTCTAACTCTTTTGACTACTTCAGCTAGTAATGCTGCTTTGTCCATCTGTTAAAACAATGATGAAGTGAAATTCCATTGACAATATTTCACTAGAGATTAAATCTGAAATCCAATACCTTCAAATCTTAAGAATGTAAGAAAAAATAAATATAAAAAATAGTATCCAACCTCTTGTTATAGGGTGTCATATCAAATCCCACATTGGTTAAATGAGAAGTGTCACATGCAGTTTAGTGGATTACTCCACTTAGTGCCAATTGATTTTAGAATTAGAACCCTCCAATTTGGACTTATATGTTGAGGTTCTGACTATTTTATTTCCTAAACACTTTTTCCATGATTGTACACGACCATATGTCTTCATAAGTATGAAGGTACGCACAGAAAAACCCTAAAAGTACTCATGATGTATGAATTCAGTCGTCAATTAGCGATAACTCAAAACAGGTTATAAATCTCAAAAGTCTACAAACGTAATAGGTATAAATAATAGTTAAAGAATCAACAAAACATGAATAACTAAGGATGCAATAGTTTTTCTTTTTCTTTAAAAAAAAAAGACTATATATATATATATATATATATATATATATATATATATATATATATATATATACCTTGTTACTTCCGGGAAATAGGGTTCTTAGCTTGGCCAAATGAGAATTGATCTTCTCCCTTCTCCGCCTCTCGGCCTCGCTATGATTCCTCAAGGCAATCAGAGCCTTGTCCGCGTTATTACCAGCGGAGACCGCTCTTTGTCCACATGGCTTAACGGTATTCGTCGTGGTCACGAGCTCGATTCTCTCGTTGTCCAAAACCAGCGACGGACGGCTCCTTGTTGTTGATATCGATGACGACGAAGCGCCACCGCCGTTCTTTTCGGACATGACCAAGCCCTGATCGAACAGGCCAAAGTATGCGTCGTTCTCCGGTGAAAGCCCATCGAAAAAATCCATGTTTGTATGTTAGGAAAACACAGTTTGGTACAGAGAAGTTATGGCGGCTGAGATCTTTGCGAGTTGCATGTTTATCACTAAGTGTGTGTGTGTGTGTATAGATACATATATATAAATATATATTCTTACAATGATATAGGAAAGAAAAATCAAAATGTAATTGACATATGCAACTCACCAAATCATATTTTATTTCGAGGATATAGTCAACCCATTATTGAGAAAGGCTTTATTCATATTGATTCACTAGTTAAGTACTTATTAAGGTTCAACTCTTTCAATAATGAAAAGTACACATTGTGGAAGAAGATTTTTAAGATCATCTTATATGTGTATGTGCATGCATAGGATTCCAAGTGATTCGTTGATGTTTGGTAGTTTTGAATAAATTATACACGGCAACTTTGAATTATGCGCATTAAGTAATAGCTGAGAGTGGTCTATTGATCGAGTTTGATAACCTGCAATTTACCGAATCGAAATATTAAATCCGACATAGGTCAACCCTTTTAAGTATTATATCAAGACGAACTCGTACGGTCCGCATATCTTTTCCATGCTCCTCATTTCCTAATTGTCCTCTGAAATATCCCGATGAACAGCAACTACATTTCAATAATAAGCGTGCACAAGTAGTTGCAGTGTTGCATCCAAATTAATTAAAAATATATATCATATTTTTTAGAACGAAATTTGAAGGAACTTCGTCTAGTATACAACCGACGTCTGCAAACATTTTTCGTTTCCGGACAAAGAAGACTACCAACTATCAAATTCATATTTCATTACAGAACTGCTGCATTTTCTTCACAAAACATATATGTGGATTTCCAACGTAAATATCGAAACTACTTCGAAAGATTCGGTTACCGGAACCAAAACTATGAACCATAGAGTTAAAAAAAAAAAAAAGATGTTTCCGATGGTAATTTCGGAAATTCCAAATAATTCACCGTTTGTCTGGGCGAAGAGAAGAGAAAAGAACAAACCAACACAATAAAGATTCCATCATCAAATGCTTAGGCAGTAACTAAAATAAAACCACCCACAGCACACACACACACACGCACATGGAGATTCGACATATAAAACAGAAAGACAAGACATCACAACCCACAATCATGACAGAGTGAAACAAGTATTTTAAGTCACAACAAATGAGACATCATGCAATATCCACACACTAACTGTAGACAATATGGTTTAACGTCCACTTCCAAGGTGAGCGTTCACTGTCAAAGGTCCCACATATTATCCACACACAAGCTCTGTTATTTCAATCCTTTAAGAAAAAATGAAACTGCAGCGAAAAAGGAGTTAACCTACCTCTTCACCTTCACCACCAGCTTTGTTGCTGATGTCCATTTTTTGAGCTTCATCTGCGGGGGAAATTTAGCTTCTATCAGCCGGGATTTGGATACTTTCAAATTGCATCTATATATATATATATATATATATATACCGATTCGATCGCTAGCTAATCCGGTAAAATTTATCCCATGGCACAAATATAAAATAATTAATAAAAAAAGATCGAGATTATCGAATGAAACAAAGAAATGTCATACCCATCAGGACAATGAGACATCAAAAGAAATATTCTTCCAATATGGTATTAAGAGTCCTCTAAATATTTGTAAGTTACCTGCATCCTCTGTGATATCAGAGGTCCACAGCGTGAGATTGTCTCTGAGAAGCTGCATGATCAAGGTGCTATCTTTGTACGATTCCTCGTTCAAGGAATCGAGCTCAGAGATTGCTTCATCAAAAGCTTGCTTAGCAAGGTGGCATGCCCTAGAGTGATAAAAGAATTGTGGAATAATATATATAGATAAAACATCCGTATCGATAGGGAACACAAGATAAGTTACAAGGCCGACCTTTCGGGGGAGTTCAAAATCTCATAGTAAAAGACTGAGAAATTCAAAGCCAAACCCAAGCGGATGGGATGCGTTGGAGGCAGCTCTGCCTCAGCAGTGGTGGTGGCCGCCTGAAGTTACACAAGTTCCAAGAAGAAACATAAGCATGTAAATGGAGATCCATAATATATAAAACCAAGTACCCCATATATATATATATATACCCACAACTCTACCCCTAAAAGCTGATATCAGCGAAGAAATAAACGGCTATATATCCCCAGTTAACATCGTCATGGCGAAAGTCTTTTCGAAAGTAAAATGTAATCAATTAAAGAGTTTGGAAGCATTTTACAATCACCAAGGATATAAATCAATTAGAGGATATCATTGTCAAGAAACCTACATGCAACAAAACAAGGAAGGCCAATACAGTTCAAGTCACAGTTACGATATGACATCATCTCTCAACGTTATATTATATTCAACAAGGAACTAATGATTTAGAGCATTTTCCAGAAACAACAAAAACCAGACACTTCAATACTTGAGGAATTTATGCATATCATATCTATCCACCCAACACAGTGTTTAATGGGTCATATATGAATTTAGTTAAATCAAAAGGAGTGTGATCCAAAGTCATGTTGCATTTGGTCAACAGAGCTACATAACTACAAAGTTACATCTCTTAACATTATAAAGAGGCAAAGTTCGTATTCACTAACTATTCTTTTGGTAGAAGCAGTAAAGTTCTCAAATGAGGACTGACACGGCCAACATATGTTTAACTAACATGAAAAATACGAACTCAGTTATACCTCATAAGCTTTCAGAGACTTATCAGCAACTTCCTTCCTGTCATTACCAGTCTTAAACTCAGCAAGATACCTATAGTAGTCCCCTTTCCTAAAAAAGTCAAAGCAACTCAATTTACTAAAGATTCACGAACAAAAGATCCAAAAATTGAAGTAAAACCGAAGAAAAGTTTCTCACATCTTGTTAAAGAAGACGGTGGATTCACCAGCTGGGCTCGAGGGAATAAGATGCTCATCGATAACAACCATGATGTCGTTACAGATGTTGGTGAGCTCTATCTCCACCTTCTGCCTATACTCTTTGTTTCGCTTAGCATTCTGCTCGTTGCCTCTCGACTCTTCCTTCTGCTCGATCGAAGACAAGATTCTCCAAGAAGCTCTAAGAGATCCAATCACATTTTTGTACCCAACAGAGAGCAAGTTTCTTTCTTCAACTGTCAATTCCACATCCATGGTAGCCACCTTTTTCATTGCCTCCACCATTTCTGCACCCAAAAAAAAAATGAAAGCACTATTTAAAATGACCCACATCACTTAGAATCAAACTAAAGTAGTTAAAACGTGTAAGGTGAAAGCCCTTAAGGGAAAACTACTATATTTTCCAGTCAGAAAAATGGAAAACTACTATATTTTCCAGTCAGAAAAATGGATTAGCAAAAGAAATGATGACTACCAAATGAAATAAATCAGTAAAGCAAGAGAAAAAAAAAAAAAAAAACTCTATCAGATCAAAAGAAGAAAAGAAAAAAGAAAAACCAAGAAGAGAATCCATAAAAACGAACAGAGGAGATGATATAATTCATCCTCCAAAGTGCGAAATTCCCGAAATTCAAGTAAAATGCAAATGCCCTTAATCCTTATATGTAACAAACTTCAACTATCAATTCGAAGATCAACAATAGCAAGCAACGGAAGGAATTAAGGAAAAAGGTATCAGCCCAAGCATCTTCAGGTCCATAAATTTAGCGTATAAATAAAACAAAAGCAAGATCTATAGCGAAGAAGTAATCGCTGTTGAAAACAAAACTGTAAATAAAAAGAATAAAGGTTTTTACCATCGTAACGCTCTGCTTGCTCGGCTAGTTTAGCCACGTAGACGGCCGTCTCGCGATCGGAAGAAGAAGCCATCGGTGTTTCAGTTATTTCACTAAAAAAATGCTCCTAAAGTTTTCCTCCTCAGTGACGACACTTACGGTAGAAAGAGAATACGGTGGACAAATAACACGGCGGAGAAACAAAAGCAGTTACACGTGTTTTCCTCTCCTGTTGCTTTTGTCCGGTTTAATACGGTTTTTTGAGAGTAATCGTAGTAGCAATCTCTCCAGTGGTCCTCTATCCGGTTTCTTACGGTTTCATGAGGAATCGTGCGAGCGTGGACTAGAGAGAAGAGGGTGGACAAGTGCTGTGCTTGGCCTCGCACGTGTCAGCACTTAAAAGGAATATAAATAAACATAAAAACGATTAGAGAAATCACGTGCTAGGCACGTGGCAAATATCGATTTCCATGTCATCCGATGCTCTGCATCTCTAAATCTATAAATGCCACTTGCCTTGCTAGCGTAGTCGACAGAACGTAAAGCGTGAGCGCGAAGTGAAGCACCGGAAAAAAAATGGTGGAATCAGGATCCAGCAAAAAGCTAAGCATTGAGCAGTACATCGATTTTGTTCAAAGTCGCGACGCAAATGATCTTACCAACGAGCAGCTAAAGCAGGTCAAATTAATTGCGTTTTCATATCTACTCCGTGTTTTTGGATATTTTTGGTTGCGAATCCGTGTGTTTAGGTTACTTTCAGAGTTTTCGCGTTCGTCTTTTTCCTGGATTTTTTGCATCGTATGCTTGAGAGATTTCATGCGTTTCACGGCATTGCTTCATCTGGTTATTGTAATTTTGCTGATTTCCACCGACTAAATTGTGCTTGCTGGAGGCGACAGATCATTGGTATGCATGGATTTAAGAAGCCCAAAGCCCCGAAGGTGTGATTTCGAAGCGTTATCAATTTAATGCTCGTCGTTTTGTATATTCGTTTACTGACGACTTTCGATTTTTACTCGCTCTCTGATCGAAGAAATCACTGATGGAAGCTCTGAGCAAAGTGGAGCTAGTGGATCTAGCGAGGTCAACAAAGCAAAACGCCGACGTATCGTCGTGCGCGCAGCTCTCACTCGCGGAGGCGATCAAGGCGCTCGAAGGTCTCGAATGGCAGGAGTGCCACGTCAGCTCTCTCGTCACCGTCAACGCCTACCCCGTCGACGATTCATCCGCCGCGCCGAGCAAGCGAAGGAAGCAGAAGGGGAACAGGACGAAGAGCAAGAAGAAGGAGGCGAAGGATACGGGTGAAGAAGGTCATGACGACTCGATTCCCCCTAATCGAAGCAATGCGATTACTGACAAAGTTACCGCCGTCGCCGCAAAAGGTATCCCTCCTTCGCCGGAAAGCGTCGACACGTGTGCGTCCCTGATCGGAGGTAAGGCGCAGCAGCTTAAGAGGAAAAGGAAGAAGCAGAAAGACGACTCTACTACTCCCTTGAAACCAAGGAACGCGAAGGTGAAGAAAGGTACTACCGTTGCTGCGAAAGGTACTACAGTTGCTGCGAAAGGTACTACCATTGCCACGTGTGCGTTTGCTATTGGACGTGGGGAAAAGGGCGTGGCGAAAGAGGGTTTACCCCAGGTCCACCCGGTGGTACTAGGTCTCAAGGCTTCTTCACTATAAACTCAGAAAGGCCAACGAATTTTATCCTAGAGAGACTAACAGGGTTTCGTTACAATTTATACTGTTTAGTTCAGTTTATTATATTGTTCACCTTTCAATATTAAGAATTGAATCGTATTATGTAAAAGCTGGATGGCCAATTGGCCATTTTACTTTTTGCCCATATTTCAAATTAGAAACCCAAATTCTCCTTCATCATATCCGATTGCCGAGATAGTATCTTTTTCTGTCACCTAATCCTCCGTAACATCGATTGCGCCGGGTTACCTGGTCTGTGATGTGGCTTTTAATGGATGAAAAGCAGGTTCACACACTAAGGATGGGGACACTTTGGTCTTTTCGCTATTATTAACTTGAGCTGGATAAATTATCTCGACGAAATTCATAGGATGAATTATATGGGATATACTTGTTTATTGAAACTGAACAACATTGTTTAAGATAAAATCGGAGTTATCTTGTCTTATCCAAGAAACTAAACAGGCCCAGAAGAATTAAATTGCCTTAGACTATATTGTTAACGACTAGTGCAAGGATTTAATATCACATATCTTTCAAGCATATGTTAATTATAAGGCAACCATGGCTGAAAATTAAGGTTGATAGAAAGATGTTCTTATGGAGAGAAGAGAAAAGTGTAGGGTTAGGAAAGATGTGCATAAGTAAGTAAGTGTATGTTGGCGTGTGTATATATAAATATTGAGATTTGATCGGAAAAGGAAAGTGCGATAATATCTGATATTAAAACGGATTTTGCTTGGATGGCTCTTTCGAATTTTGAATACTCAATATATGGAAGGTTTCTTACTTAAACTATAAATAATTAAGGAAAGTTAAGACGTATGAAAACAATGATGGAAAGTAATGCTGTGGTGGGTTTTAGTTTAGTTTAGACTAAATCGAAAAGCCGAGCGGCTAGCAATAGTTGGGTTTGATTTGAACTCGAATATATAGACCAGATATTTTACTATAATATGTAAATATAATGCTATATGCACACATTAACAGACACATACAAAATGTGTATATATATACACATATTATTTATGCAATTGTTTTAATGGTTTTGCGGTACTCATTTAAGGGTTCTAAAATCTAGGTAACCTATGCTATTTATAATGGGGTGACTTCTTATTTGGTATGAATTGTAATTCCAATTCACCATTTTATTTTATATATTTTAATTAATTTTAAAAATAACCATTTTGTCTTTCAATTTTTATCATAGTTACTTCATTAAAAATTCATGTTTTGTTTTATATACTAGAAAACAATACAATATTAAATTTTAAATTATAATTTCATATATTAAAATTTTATATTATAAATAACTCAAAATATAAAATAATATTATATATATTATACATTAGACCCCATAGAGTTGACAACACAAAATACTAGTAATAATGATGCAAGACAGCTAACAATGTTAAGTTAACGGTTACAATGTCTGCAGAATTTCTACTATATAACTTAGTATAATGTAATGGTTCGATTATGAAATAAGTAGTGAGTGAATTGAGATCCCACCATAGTCGTAAACTACATTACTCCAAAGACAATTGTAATGGTCGTCTCAGCCAAGCATTGCGCGCTTTCTCCCTCTTTGGCGAACTAAAATAGAACATAAAATCAATTATATGTATGTAGGAGGAACCATGCATATTCACCAACCAAACACCACATATAATATATATATATATATATATAAGTTCTTCGAAAAAGAAAGAGAAAATGAAAATTACGAATTTACATCACAAGAATTCAGTGTGTGTGTGTACCTTGAGCTAGCTTGTTCAAGGTTGAGGACCACTGCTTTGAGGATTTCCTGTATGCATGAAGGATCCTCTCCATCTACACAAAATATGAAACATAATTAAATTTGGTTGATTTAAAGAGATTTACACTCTGTTTGGTAAGCAGAATTTCTAAGTGGAAAAGACAAAGGAAAACGTTACTGTATCAAGCAATGATACGTCAAGCTTCGAGTGTCGTAACATTACACCTTTCCTTTCTGTTCCACGTTGAAATCTTTATACCAAACAGAGCCTTAATTATTAAAAAAAAAAAAAGAAACCAATTTAATACTACACTCTTACCACATTGCCACACGAAGAGTGCATAGACAGCAAGGCTCGTTCAAGCACGTATAGATCAACCGCTTTGTCTTCCGGAAGAGTCGAGGTGAAGCTGAGACCAAAATCAATGAGCACCTACACATTTCGGGGGAGACCCCAAAAACAAGTCATAAAATCCCAAAAAAAAATATCAAATTTTTACTGCCGATTTAAGTTTCACGTACAAGCTGATTAGTTCCACTTCGAATAAGCATGTTCGATGTTGTGAGATCTCCATGAATGAGCCCACCATCGTGAAGTTTCCCAATGGCATCTCCGATCTGCGTAGCAATATCATTCAATCGTTCTTCTACTACGCCCTCTGATCCAAATTCGAGGAATATGTCTTTCACGGCAGGCCCCACCACGTATTCGAAAGTCAAAGTGTTGACCGAAGAGTCAACTGCGAATATCACCGGAGTTGCAACTCCAAGCTTTCTAGCTTTTGCCATGCACCTTGCTTCCTGTTATATGTATTATATAAAAATGAAGTTCATTTATGTCTAAAAGGGATGTTTTGAAATGTGAGCTAAAAAAATGAGAATTTATGCAGGCAGTTGTTCTTTATATATATTTTCTCGAAAAAATTACTGCAAAAAAAGGGATAAGGCCACTTCTGGTCCCAGATGTTCGCCCATTGGGCAATTTTGGTCCCCGATATTTCGATTTGCCACATTTAGTCCCTGATGTTGTCTGATTGGGACAATTTTGGTCCCTCGGTTAGATTTCCATCAATTTAGATGGAATATTCCAGGAATATACAAATTTTGGGGACCAAATTATCCGACAGGCAAACAACGGCGACCAAAAGTGGTTTTATCCCAAAATAAATTAATAAAGGAGCTCACTCACTTGGCGACACTTGATGCTTCCAAATCAATTCCATCCAATTAACGAAGAAAAACTAATCGAGGGACCAAAATTGTCCCTAATCAGACAACATTGGTGATTAAATGTGGCAAATCGAAATATCAGGGACCAAAATTACCCAACGGGTAAACATCGAGGACCAAAAGTGGCTTTATCCCACAACAAAACAATCTTTGAAATGTGAGCTAAAAAAATGAGAATTTATGCAGGCAGTTACAAAATTTATTGGAACAGAGGTACCACGTGGCGGCTGCTACTTCATCTTAAATTCAAGCAGCAATAGAACAAAATATGACTAACCGCATTCAATCTTTTTACAGTGAGCTTCGAGTCCAACGATGGGTGCCTGTACTTTTTGGAAAAACGCTCTTTTATGATTGACCTTCTACCGACGAATGTTGATTCGAACACTCTCTGGAATAATCAATGTAAAAAAATAAATTCTTTTAATATCATTTACACACATATTGCCTCAGCAAGATACAGAAACAGAGCACCATAATTGGGAAAGAAAACAAAAAAAAAATAACTTACAGCTTCAGCCCCTTGCTTGATCAAAACCATGGAACAGTCTATAGCATCAGTTACAGTCTCCATTACACACGAAACTGTTGGAACATAGAAATTCGAATAAATTAGCTGATAGAATTAAAATTAAAGAAAATTGCGGTGTAACGGGCAGGCAAAGCGACTGTCATCCAAAGAACACAACTAACGATTACGATAATGCGAAGAAAGATACGAAATTTTTTGCCACTCTCACTGAAATTGATCTTAAAAGTAATCATCGCAAAAAGATACCTCGTCGAAATTTGCCTTCGTTGGATTGATAATGCTCTGAAGATAGAAAGAAAAATTGAACAAAATATAAACTCTTTCCCACTTTGCTGAGTCAACAATAGCTGCCCCGGCGAACGTTGCCGGGCAGTAGCGGCTAGGAGAGGGTAGGTGACGGCGAGATATTAGGAGGGATTAGGCAATTTAGGGTTTAGTGGTTCTGTTACATTCAGTGTTGTTTTTCAGGCGCGATTTACTATTATTAATTTTTTGACCTTTATAAGTCAAATTACTCCATTAGGTCAATAATTATATCAATTTTCGTTTTTGGATCGCTAAGTTTCATAATTGCAAACTTAGATCGCCAAGTAACGTATCAGATTTCTTTTGTTGGCCAGTCATCGGCCGCGTCGGATTTCCGACGATTTTCGCCGAAAAAATTCACCGGTAACCCAAAAGAAATAAGATACGTTACTCAGTGACTTAAGTGTGAAATTATGAAATTTAGTGACCCAAAAAACACGAGAGACATAGATATTGACCTAATTTGTGCATATATGTAGGACATATATTCACAATCTAAGGTTCGTGGAGGCACCATTATTCATGTCTTGAGGTTCAACATGCATAACTTAGACATGAGGAATTGGAATCCCTTTTCATCCAATGCCTTAGTGAATTTGTCGGAATATTGAAGCTCAGTGTTAACGAAGTGCATTTCGATGGTGCCTTGTTCCACAGGTTCCTTAATAAAGTGATACCTAAGGTCTATGTGTTTTGTGCGTGAATGATGTACGGGATTACAAGTTATTGCTATTGCACTCTTAGAGTCGCTAAATATGAGAATGTTATTGAGTAAATGATTAAAATCTCGCAGCTGTCCTCATCCACAAAATTTGCGAACAATAACTCGCAGCAGCGACATATTTTGCCTCTGCTGTTGCGTTTGAGACGCAATTTTGTTTCGTAGAGGACCAGCTTACGAGTTTACCCCCTAGAATTGAGCAACTCTTGATGTGTTTTTTCTATCCAACGTGCATCCCGCATAGTCTGCATTCGTATATCCAACGAGTCTGATGTATGAATCCATCCATAGACCAAGATTTGAGGTGCCCTTGAGGTATTTGAATATCCTCTTTACGGCTAGCAGATGGGATTCTTTCGGATCGGCTTGAAAGCGAGCACAAAGAAATGATGCGAACATGATGTCTGGTCGACTTGACGTGACATAGAGCAATGACCCTATCATGCCTCGATAAGTTGTTTATTTGACGGATTTTCCTGAGGTTGTTAGGAATTAATTGTAGTGTCCTTAGTTAGTATTTGAGTTTTGGGTCAATATTAGTTTATTTATTGTATTTGGGGTCAAATTGTAAATATTTTATTGTTTGAGTCCCAAGCCTTAATATACCAACTCATGTGGTATATAAGGCATCCCATTAACCCTAATTAGGGTTGGTCAATGTATAATTCTTAAAAGTAAGTTCTTAATTTCGGCACACACACACAACACACACTGATGGTGTTTTAAGAACTTTATCATTTTTAAGCCTTTGATCCTCTCTTGAGTGCGTAATCGGACTAACAAGTGGTATCAGAGCAAGACACGGATCGATCTGTGCAATACCAATTTCGTTTGATTTCGTCAAGATCGAAAGAGTTTACTAAGCAAATTTTTTTCGATTTTTTTTCAAGTATTTTGGGTTAGATCTTGCTGTTATTGATGTTTTTAAACTGCACCTCAAAATGGAGCCATTCTAAAAACAAAAGAGATTCCACCATTACGATTAGAGCAGTCAAAATGGATCAGCGGACCGGGCCCGCCTGTAGCTCGCCATATGGAGGGCCTCTGAAATGTAGCCCCGCCTCTCCCCGTTGGCGAGCTGCGGGACTGGCGCTTCTGGCCCGCCCAATTTAAAAAATGAAAAAAGAAGTGTACACCGGGTTCGAATCCAACACCTGACAATTTAGGGGTGAACAAATTTGGATATTCGGATTTTCGGATATCCGAAATCCGGATATTCAGATTTTCGGATATCTAAAACGTATAACAGTATCCGATCCGGTTTTAATCGGATATCCGAAATTCGATTTTTTATTTCGATTAAATTAATTTTTTGAAAAAACAAATTGATTGCAACGTATTCGATTTTGTTTTCAACTCTCTATTTATTTTCACGAATGATATAAATTCAATCCGATATATTTTATTATGGTCAAATTAGGATATTTAGCTATTTTCTATGTTTCTTTTTCTTTTTGGGCCTCATTTTTCTTTTTTTTGGGGCTATTATTTAATTTATTTATTTTTTAAGAAATATTATAAACCGCATACCGGATATTCGAATTTTAGTACCGAGCGTATCCGTATCCGATCCGGTTTATGTTAAAATATTACTATCCGGAAATCCGATTTTCCGGATTTTATAAATCGTATACCGGATCGGATTCCGAATATTTTTACTCAGCCCTACATTACATATAAAATATTGCACTATTACCATTAGACTAATGACATATGCTTTTTTTATGTAATATTTGACATGATAAAACTTAATGTTTGTCAATATGGGTCGTTGTAATCTTTTTAAGCATTAATTATAATTTGGTATATAGTTCTTTAATATAAATATTTTATTTTTAAATTATTAAAATTTAAATATATTAATAGTGTTACTAAAAACATAAGGGTATATAACGGATGAATATTTAAAAACTGGGTAATTATGTCTATGGTAAAATTACATAAATATGATGATGACTCGTCACGTACTATAAACAAGCAATGTGATGATTGTTTGGTTGATAGTCCTAAAACTAAATTACATGCCTAAATTTCAACTATAAACTGATGAGCATATATTTACCACTAATAATAAGAAGAATGGGCATTCATACTATATATTTGTCAACAATATATTCATAATATGTAGAAAATATATACGATTGCGCCAACAATTTCAATAATTATAATATTTTTTTCTAAATAGTATTATATTAATATATGTATAAATAATAAAAATAAATAAATTTGGGCTCGATAAGCACGACGGGCTATCGAGCCTATATAAATTCAGCTCGAAAAAAACTCGGTCTGAGCTTTGACCGTACAACTCGGTTCGTTTTCACTCCTAGTCGAATATCTATAAAATTACGAAAAATAAAAAAATTAAAAACAAAATTTTTGGATCGCAAAATATTATAGAGCCGAAGAAAAAAAATTAATAAAGAAAAAAATCTTTGGCAGAAGTGAACCAATAATAACTCATGTAGGAAACGCCACGTAATCCGATTCCACACCACATCCATTCTCTTGAATTGAAGGTAAGCCTCCTTCCCTTCCCATCCCACCCATCAACATATCTCAATTATTGCTTCTCCACTACAGCTACAGACCATCCTCCTACTGACAGCAGGTATGTTTCTCATTAATCATAAGAAATTCTGAATATAAGTAAAGGTCTAATTTTTGTTTTTATTTTTTAATTTATCTAGTTTCTCTATCCCTATCTTTTTCTCTGTTGGGTCTTAGTTATTGCTTGGCTGAACTGGGTCTAGTGTCTATGTCGATATTATAGTGATGCTCGAGGTGTGATGCGCTTAATCTTTACAACACAATCCTCTATTACAGGAAATTATCCGTTGGCTTCGCTGCAGAGGGAGAAAAAGATATGGCGAGCACATCAGCAAGCGTCTTAGGAAACGCCTTATCCGCTACAATTTCCCGCAAGGAAATCAACGGCAGGAAACTCACCCACGTCACGCGCCGTCTTCCTCCGCCGAACAAAACCCACAAATCACTCGTCCCCAGAGCCTCGCTAGACGAAAACACGAAAATCAGCAGAAAAAATTTCACGCGCCTGCTCCTCGGAAACGCCGGGCTCGCCGCCTCGACTTCGCTGGTCACCGACGGCAGAGCAGCGCTCGCCGCCGACGATCAGGGCGTCTCCAACTCGAGAATGTCCTACTCCCGATTCCTGGAGTATTTAGACAAGGACCGCGTCCAAAAAGTAGATCTGTTCGAAAACGGGACCATCGCCATCGTCGAGGCCCTCTCGCCGGAGCTGGGCAACCGGATCCAAAGGGTCCGCGTGCAGCTCCCCGGCCTCAGCCAAGAGCTCCTCCAGAAATTCCGGGAGAAGAACATCGATTTCGCCGCCCACAACGCTCAGGAGGATTCAGGCTCTCTCCTATTTAACCTAATCGGGAATTTAGCCTTCCCTTTGATCCTAATCGGTGGGCTCTTCCTCCTCTCGAGGCGATCCTCGGGCGGCATGGGCGGCCCGGGCGGCGGTTTCCCGATGGCCTTCGGTCAGTCGCGGGCTAAGTTCCAAATGGAGCCGAACACGGGGATAACCTTCGATGACGTGGCGGGCGTCGACGAGGCGAAGCAGGATTTCGTGGAGGTCGTCGAGTTCTTGAAGAAGCCCGAGAGGTTCACCGCCGTCGGTGCCCGTATCCCTAAGGGGGTCCTCCTCGTGGGCCCGCCCGGGACTGGGAAGACCCTGTTGGCCAAGGCTATAGCGGGCGAAGCGGGAGTCCCTTTTTTCTCCATCTCGGGCTCGGAGTTTGTGGAGATGTTTGTGGGAGTGGGTGCTTCGAGGGTCCGCGATCTCTTCAAGAAGGCTAAGGAGAACGCTCCTTGCATCGTTTTCGTGGACGAAATCGACGCCGTTGGGCGCCAGAGGGGGACGGGAATCGGCGGCGGTAACGATGAACGAGAGCAGACGTTGAATCAGCTTTTGACGGAGATGGATGGATTCGAAGGCAACACGGGTATAATCGTCATTGCGGCCACGAACCGTGCTGATATTCTTGATTCTGCGTTGTTGAGGCCGGGGAGGTTCGATAGACAGGTACATTAACGTTGCATACAGTATAAACTCGATAAATTAATGCTTGATCATTCAATAAACTCTCTAATATAATATTTTTGGCCGGTCTCGATTTGGGGATAAGGTGCTAATTAATAATTCGCTAAAGTTACAAGATAATACCTTTTGTTTTTACAATTCCTATAGACCCCGCCCGTACGAAATATAAATTAATAATTCCTTATAGATTCATATTGTTACATGAATAGTTTACCAAGATATTTAAAAAAAAAGACTCTGATTGTCCTTTTTTAAACAAATTTCGCATTCAATCTTGTCTCTAATTTCCTTATCAATATAAGGAATCTAGTGTTTTTTTTTTCTGAAACCTCAATAAGAAATTACTCAACGAGAAGTTCTGGTGTTCACGAACGTTCGGTAGGTTGAAGGGTTCTTTTAAATCGGGCCCTTCATTTGATTCACATACCTACATGATGCAATACTCAAGTTGAAGTTTGGAAAGTGTTTGTACTGTAAATAGGGAACATCATTATAAAATAATAATTATTAATTTATATATATTAATCAATAACTCTTTTAGTTAATAAACTTTGGGTGTCCCATGTCAACTAATTTATAGAGTTTCTACTGTACTCTTCTTATCTATGTTATCTACTTCTACGTTCTCGAACGAGGTCATATGTAATGAGAATTCCCGCTACAGGTGACAGTCGACGTCCCAGACATTCGCGGGAGAACCGAAATCCTTAAAGTGCACGCGGGCAACAAAAAGTTCGATCCCGACGTGTCGCTCGAAGTGATAGCAATGAGAACGCCCGGTTTCAGCGGAGCCGACCTCGCTAATCTGCTGAACGAGGCCGCGATTTTGGCTGGTAGGCGCGGTAAGACTGCGATTTCGTCCAAAGAGGTCGACGATTCGATCGATCGCATTGTCGCGGGAATGGAAGGCACGGTCATGACCGACGGCAAGAGCAAGAGCCTCGTGGCTTATCACGAAGTCGGCCACGCCATTTGCGGGTAAGATATATACATGCAACTTTTTTTTCCGAGCAAATTGTTTTTTTTTTTTTAAACTAAATATGGGATCTGCTGCTGTTTATTAGACATAACACTACATGCAGAAAATTTCTCATGCAATTGCTAATTAGTCCCCTGAAAAATACGCGAGCTTTAGTTGCTCCTGTGTTCTACTTCTTCGAAATCTTGATGTTTATCAGATATAACCCTATTTGCAGAAAATTTCTCGTACAACTACTAATTAATCCCCCGGAAAATACGCAAGTTTTGATTGCTCCGGCGTTTAACTTCTTCGAAATCTTGATCCCATTCGTCTTCTCCATCTGTTTATTTTAATTCATTCACCATCTCGTCGGTTACTCTGTTTTCTCAGGACTCTTACGCCGGGACACGACGCCGTTCAAAAGGTCACCTTAGTCCCCCGAGGCCAAGCCCGAGGCCTAACATGGTTCATACCCGCGGACGACCCGACCCTGATATCCAAGCAGCAGCTGTTCGCCCGAATCGTTGGCGGGCTCGGAGGTCGAGCTGCGGAGGAGGTCATATTCGGCGAGCCCGAGGTGACCACCGGTGCAGCCGGCGACCTGCAGCAGATCACCGGTTTAGCCAAGCAGGTGAAATTACTAAACTGCTCTTTCCCGTCTGGGGGAAATTACTAAACTGCCCTCCCCATGCAGATGGTGGTCACCTTCGGCATGTCGGATCTCGGGCCGTGGTCGCTCATGGACTCGTCGGCTCAGAGCGGGGACGTGATCATGAGGATGATGGCTAGGAACTCCATGTCTGAGAAGCTCGCGGAGGACATCGACTCCGCGGTGAAGGAGCTTTCGGACCGCGCGTACGAGATTTCCCTGAGCCACATCCGCAATAACCGCGAGGCGATCGACAAGATCGTCGAGGTTTTACTGGAGAAGGAGACCATGACCGGAGACGAGTTCCGGGCGATCCTGTCGGAGTTCGTCGAGATTCCGGCGGAGAATAGGGTTCCTCCTTCTCCCGCTCCGGCCACTGTATGATGCGTGTGTGTGTCTGTATGCGTAAACGTTGAATGCATTATACTGTAATTAACTTTTTTATTAGCTAATCAAAGTGATGAGATTCCATATTATATAATATTAGGCGTGGACATTGTTTTGGAAAAGAAAGGCATGAGCTTTCCTTCTATATAAGGAAGGAGTGAATTAATTATTCAGAACCAAGTAAAACGTTAATTTATGTTAGCAATTATTTTTTAAAAAAATATTCACTTTGTGTCAGGGTTACTAATATGCTTCTTCTGGTAGTCGTTTTGTGTAGGTGAAACCAGAATAAATTACGTGATTGTTTTTCACAGTGAAAGGTTTTCCACCTGTTAATAAATTTTATGTGATCGTAAATTTCCGAAGCGTCTGGTTTTCCAGGTTAAATTATTTTGTATTGTTCAAAGCATATCCAATGACTACTTTATTTTAGTGTAAAACACTAAGAAGACGTATACATCTTCTCCAACGAGTACTCTATTTTAACACTATTATAGAGCTTGCAGTGATATTCTATATTTAGAGTAACTCTATTTCTCAACTCTAAAATAGAGTTATAATTTATTTTTATTTTTTTTAAATATAAATTTATTTAGTTATGTTAAAATATTTTATATCATTAAAATAATAAAATTAAATTCAATAAACGTCTTTTAATGTTCTATATGTTACGTTGTTAAAAATAAATAGTTTTTCTTTTACATAGAAAATATAGGTATACTTGCGATGTGTCAATTATACAATTAATCTGTTTTTATGTAAAATTATTGTTTATTTTTTGAAAATATAAATAAAAATAATTTTTGAGGCATAATTTAAATTTAATTTATATAATGTTTCCGTTTTTACAAATAAATTATAATAACAATAAGTAAGAATATGTATGAAATATTATTTTTAGTGTAGAAAATAGAGTTATGATTTGGAGTAAAAATACAACTGTATTCTTTTGGTTGGAGGGGACCTTATATTTTTCGGTGGCTAAAATTCCCAACGTATATATTGTTCAAATTAATTAAAAAGATTCTAAAATCAATTTACAATAGGTAAACTTAACAAAACACACACGGCTAATAAAAAACACGCAATCCCATTCTAAAAAAACTTCATAAAAAGACTCAAAAAGGACAGCATGCACAAATCATGTTATTTAGCAGCATTCTCCTCCTCATCACCATCTCCACGATCACCACCACTCCTCGAAGTGCAGCAGCAAAGCCGGGGCCTAAACCCCTTCTCCAACATCCTCTCGACCTCCTCGAACCGCAACCCCTTCGTCTCGGGAACGAGGAAGTATATCGCGACGAGCCCGAGGGCCGAAAATCCCGCGAACAGCAGGAACGTGCCCGATGTGCCCAAGGCTTTGGTCAGTGTCAGAAACGTCTCGCTCACCACGAGGTTCGACACCCAGTTGGAGACCGCCGCTATGCCCCCGCCGACGCCGCGGAACCTCAGCGGGTAAATCTCCGAGTTGACGATCCACGGAGCGGTGCCCATGCCCGGAGAATACGATATGATGTACATTCCCAGGAGTAAGACCGCGTATATCCCGAACTTGCTCGGGCAGCCTTGCGTGTACCACGTGCGGTGATGCGCGCGGCACATGTCTTTTACCCCGTCGGTTTTCGCCAGGCACGCTCCGGGAAGATGCTGAAAGAAGGGTTGGTTTTTATCGGAAAAAAAATAAGGGTTTTGACATTGCATCATCAGCTAAAAAAGTAGTCAAGTCCAAGCAAAAATGAAGCCATTCAGCGCATAGAAGACTCAAATAAAGGGAAGATAAACATACAAAAATATATCAAACCTCCCTATATCCAACTTTCGGGCGGGTATGTATGCCATCCACGAACGTCAGAAATCGAGATCAGTGCTATCAATTGATAATATTGTTAATTTGTTTCTAGGCCCTTTTATAGTTTCAAAATAGTATTCAGTCTCTAATGAAGAAAAAATTGTTCTAAGGACCTAATTTCCGTAACACTTAGAAACAAGGACCTAAACTTATAAAAGTGTTATACACTGTTGTATGAAGAGGTGTCAGACGTGCATTATGTGTTACAAAATTATAATATATTGCTATTGCAGAAAAATGAAGTATTGGTATTAAACTCGGGTTCTTAAAACTAACTTTTTTTTCTCTGATAGGGCGTGAATGCTGAATTAAAATTCCAAGAGGCCCTTAAAATTTGGAAAGTTGATAAAGTGAACTGCCAAAAAAGAATTTCCAAGTACCAATTTCAAACCGGACAAAGTTCACACGTACCGTAGGGCAATCAATCCGAAAAAAAATAAAAAAATAACAAGTTGAAAACCGAAAAACTTACTTTCCCATCTCCGTTGGCGCAGAAAGCGCAATCCTCCGACGCCCTAAGACACGACATGCAGTTCCAAGACGAGGGCTCCGATCTCCGCAGGTACTCAAAGCACGTCGAGTTCCTCCCGAACCCCACCGACTCGACGCTCGTCACCGGCGGCGCGTGATTGGACGCCTCGTAGAACAAAGCGGACAACGCCACGAGGCACGTAATAATCCCAAACATCGACACGATCATCAGCCGCCTCCTCCCGTACCTGTCCACGAAAGCCATGCTCACGATCGAGCCGAGCGCGTTCAGACCGGACGTGATGAGGGACAGGGCCAATGCCGTCTTGTTCGAGGCGAACCCCGCAAACTGAACGATCGTGGGGCTGTAGTACATTACCGTGTTTATGCCCACAAACTGTTGGGCGACTTGCACTGTGATGCCCGCGTAGAGGCCGCGTCGAATCACGTTGTCTCCCAAGATATTTTTTATTTTCGACGATAGGCTGTTTCCGATCGATTTCTCCTCGAGCTTCTCCGCTTCGATCGAGGAGTGTAGGGCTCGGAGCTCGTCCTCGACTTCGTCGGAGGGGTAGATTTTCTCGAGGATCGCCCTCGCTTCTTTTACCTTGTCCTGATTATGGCGCGGGACAGTAAAATGAGATAAAACAAAGGATCGATAGTATAAGAATTTGAGCGCTCTATCCATCATAGTCTCTTGATTATACAATATAACTCTATAAATTAATACTAATGGGACCGCCAAAATTTATTGATTAAAAGAGTTACTAATTTATAATGAAATGTTTAATTTACAATAAAAAATTCAAACTTTAATTTAATTATTGTACCATGTATGACTAAGAGCCAAATTTGAAAGAATCGTTCCATCTCTAACCGTATACTGCTTTTCTCTTCAATAACAAAGAAAGTTAGAGACAAAATTCAAAGTGAGATTGATTTCCAAACAAAAAAAAAAGCGATATAAATCATTCATGTAATATTATGTATATAGTGGATTTTTAGTTGCTACTTTATCTGGGCTCTATACAAATCGTAAAAAATGTTTTATATTATAATTTTAGCGAATTACTAATTTAGTATGTTATCCCGAGTCATGACCGGCAAAAAAATATCATTTTAGAGAGTATTTAAAATAATAGAGAGTATTAATGAGTTTCAACTGTAATAACAAATCTCAGCATCCTTAAACTTACTACGTAAACGTAATAAAATAATGGAAAAACAAATTACGTACCTGGCGATACAGCCATCTCGGAGACTCGGGGAGCGATAGCATCAAGAAGAACTGAACAAAAGCCGGTACAGCCGCGACGCCGAGCATCCAACGCCACGTTCCGTGTGCCTTTCCGATAAATCAGCGGTCGGTAATAAGAATCACGTTCGAAAATTAGGTGGAAAAGAAGAAAAATAAAAAGAAAAATTGCATCATTACATTGGTGAAGGCCAAGTTGATGAGGTACGCCAAGAACTGCCCTCCGGTGATCAACAGGCCGTTGGTGCTGACGAGCGCCCCTCTGATCCTCGCCGGAGACGACTCCGAGATGTAGAGCGGCGACGTCATCGAGGCCATCCCCACGCCGAAGCCGACGAATATCCTCCCGAGGATGATCATCCAAGGGGCCACCGCCGCGGCCATGATGATCGCTCCGATCAAGAATAGAACGTCGGCCAATAGGATCGATTTTTTACGACCGTACTTGTCGTTTAAATAGCCGCCGAAGGCGGCCCCGACTATGGCTCCCGCCACGGCCATGCTCACTATCGTCTCCTAGAAAAGAAAAATAATCATTTTCTAATAATTTAGTTTATGAATGAAAAAATAATTAAAAGAAATTATTCAAATTTCTGGTATAGTCGACAACTTTCAGGTTTTAACTAAAGAATAAAGAAGTTACCAGTATTAAATTCAACAAACTGTAATCGTTCAAAACATACGCCCTTGTTTGGTTTTTAGACATTTTAAATGTTGGTCTATAAGATGTTGGTGTGTTTATATAAAACACGGGTTTAATATAATAACTTTAAATTCATGTATAAGGGTTTAGATAAACACACCTCTCAAGTGGCTTATTATAAAGTCACTAACCAAACAAACATTTTATTTTAAACCCACTAATTAATTTTATATAAACCTTAATAATTTAAACTCTCATAAATATAAACCTTTAAGGAAATAATGCGTTCCAAATCCTATTAATAGACATGTATTACGGAAATCAGAACTCACAATCTTTGTGAGTTTTCTAAAAAAGAATATTTTGCTGTTGTGGTATCCTCGAGAGACTGAGTTTATCCAGCAAAATTTTCCTTATAAAAATTGACATTTTTCACGTCTCAAAGAATCTGTTATTTTTTATTAGAAAGTATATTCCTAACAATGTATATACTATATACCAATCCATTCGAATTCCGATGCTAACTAATACACAGCAGAAAAAAAAAAAAGCTGCAGAACTTGCCTGCAGCCAAGTGTGGTGGTCGACGTATTTGTACTCGTCTCGTATGTAGAGAAGTGCTCCGGAAATAACACCTGCATCAATCGTTTTTCCACCGTATTTTTGCATTCGAAGATATAAATAAAAATTTCCACTCTTTTATTTATTTATTTTTTGTTTTTCTTTTACCGGTGTCGTAGCCGAACAATAGCCCTCCGATGCCGGCGGACAAGGCGAGCCGCATGATGTACGGCGTTTGCCACGTCGTTCGCCAACATTCTGTGAACTCTGTTTTGCTTGGCTTTATTACGCCTCCCTCCATTTCTCCAACACCTAACCTGTAGTAAGAAGACAATATATGATGGGATTCCACTCAAACATAGCTATTTCTGTTATATTTATTTACTAATTCGATAAATGTTTTTAAATAACTTTGATTTCACCGTTATAACCTAACTTTGTTCGACTCTTTTTACCCAAAAATCTTGTAAGAAACAGTGCGATGAGATTGTCTTTTATTTTAAACAGTTAAAAACAGCAGAAATGAAGCCGAATCCTTAAATCTGAGCGGTTAAAATTGAACTCGGATGGCTATAATCGCTGCTTAATCCTTAAAAAACACCAACTATCAAAAATTGAAATCAAAATTTGATGTAGAGCGCACTGATCTTCGTCCCAAAGGAGCTCAACTACAACAACATGCAATCTCAGACATTGAAAAAAAAAAAGTAAATGAAACTGCCGTTGAGTGCTAATCGAAGAGCTCAATAGATGATTGATGATGATACGCACCTGGGATTTAGGACAATATTATCTGTCAGCTACTCCTATGCGTGTGTGTTGGATTATGCTATTGCTTAAGCAATCGTTTAGCATATATAGAAGTCGAAAAGAAAAAATATATAAATGGGAAAAAGGGAAATAAATAATAAATGACTAAAATATCATTAAGTCTATTTCTGGCTATCGTAGTAGACTTTAGTTAAGACATATAAGTTAGGAGATTAATTTCGGAGTCGGAGTTAGATCTATAAGTTTAAATTGACTTCGGTAGCATGGAGATTATGGTTAACATAAATATATATACATATATAATTAGTTTTTTTCTGTGTGCTTTGGACTGCGGGAGTTTTAGCAGATTCCTGTAATAAGTTTGACGACTGTGACGTTGTAGCAAATTAAATTATTAAACGATGGAATAAAATAATATTTTATAGCGATGAATATACCAGAAAAAAGTTGGACTAGAGTGTATATTATATTGCATGTAGTTATCCATTCATTTGACTTGAAAGACCTCTTTACGCATTTCAATTTCGGTCATTTTTGGACTCACTTGCAAACAAAATGGAATGCAATATAAATAACTACTATCTGTGCACACCCAACGTGTGTGTAAATAAAATTATTGATCTATAATTTAGAAAAATAAATTGATCAACAATTAAAAATGAGGAGTTTGTTGAACCATTCCTTAATAATAGGTGGTTGGTTATGCTTGAAATAATTTTTTTTATTAAAAATAAAAGACCAATTCAAACCCCACGGTAATCTTTAATTAATTTCATTTTTTTTAATTATTAATTGCAGCTAAAATCTCATTGGTTAATTATACTACACCAATTTGACGATTTTTAAAAAATGTTCACTCTTAATAAAAGAGTATAGATATAGATCTCTTGGAAGACCGTTGAATAAGGTTCTATATTTGATCATCGTCCGTGTAAATTTACTAAAATGTGTAAATAATTGAGTTTAAAGCTCAAGCTCTATATTTATATATAAATATACGTATATTTGTTGTCCGCAACAAAACCGTTTTTGTTCTAAGGTTGTTGGTGGGGTATAATGTATACAGATAACAAACAGTGCAGTTTCATCATAGGGTCGTTTTAACCCACAATATAAAAATAGAGATACAAAAATAAAGTTGCTACATTGTTTTTATTACAATCTACTAACTCTATTTTCTATACAAATTTTTATTCCAACTCATTAACTTTAATTTCTACAGTAAAAATAATATTTCCTAGATAATCATCTTATTATTATATAATTTAGTTATATAAAAAAAAACGTCATATAACTTTAAATTATGTCTAAAAATTATTTATTATTTATATTTTAGAAAAGTACATATAATTTCTTTTTATATATAAAGCGTAGTAATAGTAGAACTGACATGTTAATTTAAAACCAAAATACACACATATTCTCTATGTAAAAATAAAATATTTATTTTTGTGCGGATTCATTAAAATAAAAAAAAAACATACAGGATATGAAAAGACATTTATAGAATTTTATTTTAATGATATAAAATATTTTAAACATAATTAAATAAGTTTAAAAATTAAAAAGAAATAAAAATAAAAAATTACGCTATTTTAGCATTGAGAAATAGAGTTACTCTAAAAATAGAGTATCACTGTTTGCCAACACTATAAAAGCATCTCCAACTGGTTCTCTATTTTAGTGTTATCCATGTTCCAACGGGTATCATATTTTAACAATAATATCGAGTTTACAAACAGTGATACTCTATATTTAGAGCAACTCTATTTCTCAACTCTAAAATAGAGTTATAATTTAATTTTAATTTTTTTTCTTTTAAATATAAACTTATTTTAGTTAAGTTTAAAATATTTTATATCATATAAATAATAAAATCATATTCTATAAATGTCTTTTAATATTCTATATGTTTTTTTATTTTATGAAATAAAATAAATGTTTTATTTTTAAAAAGAGAATATAAATATATTTGCTTTTAATTAACATGTTAATTATACAAGTAATATGTTTCATATAAGTTTAAAATATTTTATATCATTTAAATAATAAAATTATATTCTATAAACGTCTTTTAATATTCTATACGTTTTTTTTATTTTATGAAATAAAATAAATATTTTATTTTTAAAAAGAGAATATAAATATATTTGCTTTTAATTAACATGTTAATTATACAAGTAATATGTTTCATATAAGTTTAAAATATTTTATATCATTTAAATAATAAAATTATATTCTATAACGTCTTTTAATATTCTATATGTTTTTTTTATTTTATGAAATAAAATAAATATTTTATTTTAAAAAAGAGAATATAATATATTTGCTTTTAATTAACATGTTAATTATACAAGTAATATGTTTCATATATATAAATTATTATTTACTTTTTGAAAATATAAATAAAAAATAATTTTTCATGCGTAATGTAGATTTAATTTATATAAAATTTTCAGTTTAATAAATAAATTATAATAACAATAAGTAAGAATATGTATTATTTTTAGTGTAGAAAATAGAGTTAATGGATCAGAGTAAAAATTAGTGTAGATAATAGAGTTAGTTGGTTGGAGTAAAAATACTGTATCAACAGTATTTTTGGGTAAATTTAATTATTATTTGTGTTGTGGGTTGGAGATGGAAAGTACCCGTTGAAAAAGAGGTACTCTATTATAGTGTTTTATACTGATAGAGTATTTATGGGAGATGCTCTAAGAATTTTCAATTTCTGTAAAACACACTTTGAAACACGTAACGTTCGTTTATCACTCTTACGACACCACCAATAAGTGTAGAACAAACCGATAAATAGAACTTTTGGTGCTTGTTTTTTAAGTTTAGTTTTGCTTGTTGAGAATAAGCCAGCAGTATTTATTATGTGTGCAGAAAATACTAGTTAAGTAAAATGACCCAAACAAAGTCTACATTTAGCAACTATATTTATGATTTTGCCTCACACAAATTCTCTCTAAGGAAAGAAATTACAAATAATCATGAATCTGGTGACAATACAAGTCCCTCATTATCTTTTTAATTAAATAACTAAAAAAATTATAATTTCTTACCATTTGATTGAATACGTTAGACAATATACGACAAATTAAACTTCCATTTCAAATTAGATGCTACTTAAATTAAAGTTATCTTCTGAATAGTCATCAAGTTGAAAAGGATATGAAATTTGGAAGAAAAAAAAAGGGATATTTACATTTTTGGTCTCCAATGTTTGGCCTATGGGCGTTTTTGATCTCCTATTTTTCCGAGTTACAGGTTCAGTCCTCAGTGTTATCGATTTTGAGCTTTTTTTGTCTCACAGTTAACTTAACCGTTAAGTTGGACGGAAATACGGATCAGCTCGAATTTACGGACTGGGTCAGGTTTTACTTTCTTTGGCCCTCAAAATTCGGGCTGACTCGGCCCGTATTTTCGTCCAACTTAACGGTTAAGCATGGTTTTGAATCCGACCGGAAATTTTAGTGGTTTAACCGGTATAAAACCGGTGCCTCTAAATATACTAAAATTATATTTATGAATATATCAATCAAATAATATGTGTAGGGGGATTAAAAAGTAATTGTAAAATGGGATGTCAAGAGTTAAATTTATAAAATTGGGGGTTTAGTTAATTAAAGTACAATGTATTGGGGAGATAAAAAAAATTAAATGTAAAATGATGTGTCAAAAATTAATTTAAAAATAGAATTTAATATGCACGAAAAGTGATTTGAACTCGCAACCTCGAGAAAAATAATCTAAACTACTAATCACCAGGCCCAACAATATATCTAGGTTATTTTATATCCTTTTTGGTTTTATTCCCTTTTTTATCGATTTTTTCTTTTTAAATAAAGCTGAACCGGACCGGACCCGAACCGGAATTCCGACCGGTTTGCGTTTTTTCGGTCGGAACGGGGCGGTCCAGTCCGGTTCTGAAAAGTTAATGGAAAACCAAAAAGCGCTCAAAATCGATAATAGTGGGGACTGAAACTGTAACTCGAAAAAATAAGAGACAAAAAACGCCAATATGTCATACGGAGAACAAAAATGTAAATATCCCCAAAAAAAATCAATTCTATTTTCAATAAAGTGGAAATTGATCAATTGGTCACGGGACCATCTTTAGATTATGACTCCACATGTACGAGATACTGATATGTTTCAATTGACCTAAACATGTGGAGTGGACGACTTTCAAGTGGATCCAATCTTTCCTAATCATATAGTCTTAAGAATTCTCGATAGTTAATTGTAATAGAAATTACAAAATATAATAGAGTTATAAATATATATTGTTATATGACCTTGATTATCGACATGGAGCATTAAATGAGGGAAGCACACTTGCTTTGAAAAGTCAAATATAGGAGGAAGAAAACAATTATCATGTGCCAAATGAAGAATATGGTTTCATTTTGGTTTCGGCTGCCGTATATATCAGTCAAAGGTGGGTTGAATTTTTGGTGTGTTTACATGATTGATCAGAGAACATTTCGCCTATAAATACCATCATTCATCGAAGGTTAAGGATCATCTTCAGAGAGGGTTTTCTTTTGTATTCCTCGACCACTACGCCGATCACGTATATTTGTAGCTTTTCTCCTAGACCGCCTAGCTTCTTTTGTGTATCACGTCCGGTATACGTGTCTGTAATCACTCCACATAATAAAGAAGTTCTACCCTCCGGCCCGTGGACGTAGGTCATTCTGACCGAACCACGTAAATTATCGTGTTCACTGTCATATTTATTTTCTTCATTTTATTTGTTATCGTTATTTCTTGGGCAACTAAATTATTGGGAATCAAGAATATCCTAACATATATATATTTAACTTAAATCGTAGATGATATGCCGTACTAAGAAATGATATCGCAATATACAATTCATTTTTAATTATTATTAAAAAACATCCACAATTGGAAAAAAGAAAGTTACAAATGACCTTTAAATCTAATCAAAAAAGGACGAGAAAGATGTTAGATTTTGGTAATGATCTTGATGGCACGTGACAATAAGAAAAGAACAATAATTATATTCCCACTTTCGGATTACTTTTTGTAAACTTTTTTTTATGACATGTGAGAACGAGATCTTATCTTAAAGCAAATAAAAAATGGATAATTTTCTAAAGTAACGTATTGTTTCTTAAAAATTATCTGCAATAAGGTGTGGCCACAAAGAAAAGGCAAAAAGGAAAGAAACAGACTTGACTAACTGGTATTGAATTTAGACTTTTACAATGTCATGTACTGGTTATATATAGTATTACTGTAATTAGTACAAATGTTAAATTAATAGGCCATTAGTAGGCTTGGCAATGGGGGGAATTCGCCGTCCCCGCGCGGATCCGCTCCCAAAGGGGTGGGGATTCCCCGTTTTTCAATTCCCGTAGGTATAGATAAAAAAAATATTCTCTTCATTGGCAGCGTTGCGGGATCCCCGCCCTGTTTCCCGCGGGGATCCGCCCTCAAAGGGACTGGGATTCCCCATTTTTCAATTTCGGTGGGTGGAGATGGGAAAATATTCTCTCCATTGACAGCGTTGCGGGATCCCCACCCTGTTTTTCGCGGGGATCCGTTACATGAATTACTAAATTATCCTTATTAATATCCAAAATTATAATATTCTTATTTTTTCTATCTTTCTTCCCTTTTTGTCGCGTTCGTTGCAATTTTTCAATCATATGCCTTACCTTTTGTTTACTCACATCAATTCTCACGAGACTACCGCGACAAATCTACTCCACTATTTTTCCTCACTTCCACCAATGCATGTAAAGAAAAATATAATAATTTAAAAAGAACGTGTTGCGGAGGATTCTCCATGGGAAAATCCTGACAAATTCCCACAGGGATAGGAACGGGGATAAATATTTTCCGTTTCCTCAGAGTGGACGGGGCAGGGATTCCCCGACCTGTGTTGGGTGGGGATGAGAGTAGCCATTCCCCCCATTTCCAAGCAGCCATTAGGTTGCCGAACTAGTAAATTGATAGGAAAATCTTCATAATATTAAGTTCTTATATTTTTTTGTCATGTATATTAGAGGGGACGGTATATCAAGGACACTTAAATTAACGATACAAATTTTAGTCTTTTAAGCATCAAAATTGAAGCAATTTAAGGACATTTAAGTTAATGTTTCAATTTTAGTCTAGTAATATCAAAGTTAAAGCAATGTTAGGACGACTAAATCGAAAACCATTTTTCACCCAGGAATTTATACACACGGCACCGGAAGTGTTGACTTGGACTAAATTTATTTTATCATTCCTCCAATTAAGTGCACTTCATAAATAAATTTAGTCTATGTCAACATCTCTTGCATCACGTGTATAAATTTCGGGTTGAAATAAGATTTTCGTGTTAATTGACCTAAAATCACTTCAATTTTTACAAGACTAAATTGATGCCTTAACTTAAGTGTTCCTTAACTGCTTCAGTTCTGATACTTTCTAAGACTAAGATTGCCACTTTTAGTTAAGTGCCCTTAAAACGTCATCCCTCTAAAAAGCGAATTTATATATTGATTTTTGGGGAGAAGTCAACTAACCCTATAATCGTTTTTTACTTTAGTTTCGGACTAAATGGATATTAATAAAGTGAGATGTTAAACTGACTAATCAAAAGACAACAAATATGATAACTAGAGATAGAATCAATTAACGACGTACGTGTTCAACGGCGCGCAATGGGCACAAATTAATCCTAATTATTCATGCAATCCTCAATGAATATATTTATTTACCCAATCCCTACATGGTTGTTAGTTCATTTCAAACACATGCATTTGGTTCAATGAAATTCCAGAGATTAAATGCGTACGTGCCTAAGAGTTACGGTAAACCACACAATAAGAAATCAACTAAGTGTTTTTCCTTCTTACTCAGTCCGTTAAGATATTGTAATGAAACGATGGCAGAAACTACGTATCTCCACAGCTAACACGATAAAAAATACTCAAATTCAAACAAAACAGAACTACTTTTTCGAACTCCCGGCTCCTTTTGCGGGATCCGTTCGCGGGCCCGCCTTGCCCTTCACCGCCGCCTCTCGGCCTTTTTCTGGACGAAGAACCACCTGCATCTCCTCGTTGTGCGGGCAAGGCCAAGAACATGGACCCTGGTGGCTCGATTGGCGGCCTTTTATTCGACCGCGTATTGGTCAGCGAACCTATCAAAGAAAGAAAGTCGGGGTTCGCCCCGAGGCTCAGCCACCGACCCTCCAACCACTCCTGCGATGATCTTACGTCCTTTGTCTCTGCTTGAACGAACTGATTCTCCCCTGACAAGAAAGAAAAAAAAATTATTCATTACATCGAATTATGTGTCTTACCAAGAGCACCTTACCCTGAAATCAAGGTTAAAAAACATGACCCGGAAGAAGATACATAGTTTGCGGGGTAAGGTGCTCTTTTATTTTTTCCGGGTGACCTGGGAAACCTTGGCCCGGAGACCAGGTAAACCCCAGGGGTCGATGCAATAGCCTGCAAACCACACCAACTGGTTCAACCACACTAGTTCAGCTCCATCCGTGACGGGCTCAATCATGGAAATATTGGCAGAAAAAAAATCTGCTCATGATACCACTGGTAGGAAGCCCCTGGAGTTCCTAGAGCCCGTAAAACATAATGCTTCCCGATTCTAAATCGAGATCAAATTCGAGACAGACGACGAAAATTAAGCAACACATAGGCATATTTTCGAAAGCATAAGAAGGAAATACCTTGCTATTAAAGCCAATTTACCCTCGTAGAGTCTATTAGGGTGCGTTTGGTATGCGGAATTCAAACGTGGAAAAGACGAAGAAAAACTAAGTTAGTACATCGAACAATGGTACATTGCGCTTTGAGTGTCATACCATCACACTCTTCCTTTTCTTTTCCTCATCGAAATCCTTAAACCAAAGACACCCTTAAGGCTGCGTTGGTATAAAGATCTCGATGGGGAAAAGAAAAGGAAATGCGCAATGGCACCACACTCGAAGCGTGACGCATCATTGCTTGATACACTAACGTTGTTTGCCTTCGTCTTTGCCACGCAGAAATTCCGCGTTCGAAACAGCGTGTAAAGAACTACGTATCTACTGGAACTTACCCGGAAGATAAACTCGCACTTCGTGTCTCCCATCTTCGGTGAGCTTCTCACCGGTCACAACCCCTTCCCACCAGCCATTGAGCCGCCACACATCGACGGGTTTCCCCAGCTCGAACCGAAACTGCGACGGGTCCCACCGCGGCCAAGGCCTCACGGTCTGCCGCCCCTCGCGCCTCATTCCCACCTTATCCTTACCAGCAGCTTCCACAGTGACCCATTCCTGTAAAAACATCATTCAATCAATTACTAAAAAACACACACAAACACAACTAGTTATAACATGTAACCAACGTGAGGCTTCGACGAAAAAAGTAAATACGTTAATACGCGAATTAAGTAGCAGATACCTTCTTTTGTTCCTCTGCATCAAGGACATCGTAGTGCAGGACGTGAAAACGGGTCCCTTTCGAACCCAGCAGTTTGCACCGGTACCAGCAGCACGGCGTGCCGTTGTCCCGACGGAGAACCTCCACGTCATCGCTAGCACCGAGGGGGCGTTTTGGTCCTAACGCCATAAGCTGTTCGGAGTATCCCATGAAGCTGCTCACATCGAATGGATAGACATCACCTTTCCAGTACTGCCTTTCACATACAAATGCTTCTACTGCTGGGGTCTGTGGAGGAAGAATCCCGTTGCACTTGGAGAAGTGGGCAGGGTTCAACACCGCTGCTATGCCTTTGATAGAGGTAATGGGGATCTTGTGAAGAAAGGGGGTCAGGATTATTTCACGGGATTTAGGGGATAATCCCGTGACGTGGATCATGAGCTCCTCTGCATAGAGGAAAAATCGCACGGTCGCAAATTTTTCGCCATGTATATCGGCGTACATTTCCTTGATGTAGCCAACGTGGTCGATCGTGCCTTGGATTTGGATGAAGACAAAGGAATCCACCTGAAAATCAAATTCAGGAAATGTAAGAGAGTGAGAGACTACAGGGGCATTAAAACACACACACACACACACACACACATATATATATATATATATATATATATATATATTATATAGAGAAATCTCATGGTGCTCAACTTATGTAAGCACCTCTTATGTGGCATTGATCGCTGCCACATCAACACGCCACATCAACATGCCACATCAACATAAGAGGTGCCAATCAACGCCACGTAACATCTTATGTTGATGTGGCACCGATCAATGCCACATAAGAGGTGCTCACATAAGGTGAGCAACGGTAAAATTCACCTCTTATGTTGATGTGGCATGTTGATGTGCCACATAAGAGGCGCTCACAAATGGTGATCACCCAAATAATTCTCACTATATATATATATTATATATATTTAGATATATAATTTATAATTATATGTTTGACTAACATGAATGCTTGTCCCTCCCCGTGAAAATGCAGGGTAATGCTTTAGCTGATCTTTGCACGTCCAATAAACACCTGACCAGGCGATGTCTGAATCTAGCGATTGCTGTAATAAAAAAAAGTAGTTTTCTTTATTTTACGGTGATTCAATAACAGCAAATGAGGCGATGTTCGGGATTTGAATCGAAGAATTTACCTCGGCGATCTGAGGGACTTCGGTTTGGGAGAGAGGAGACGACATGGTTCTGAGATTCTTGGCTGCGTCGAGGTTTCTGCGAGAAACAGATTAACATAAATTGCATCGGAATTAGAAATAAAAACGCGTAAACTACATCGAATTGAGATCTGAAACATAACTTTCACGAAAATTCAGGCAAAGCAAAACAACCAAAACACCACAGAGGCTGAATCTCAGGAACAGGAAAAAAAAATCTAAACTTCAGCGCATAAATTCGTGATAAGAACCTAAGAAACAACACATACCTGGAATCAAGAAATGAGATAGCACAGTGAAGGAAAAAATATCTCTTAGGGTGATGCGTTTATATAGTGGGGCAGGTTCTCGTAACACGTCATTAGTCATTACACGCGTACGGCCTCGATCATTTTGCTGACGTATCGTCTTTATGAGTTTTTTTTATTTGCCAACAACTTTTAGATTTTGCGTAATTAATTTTACTGGAGCCAACTTTAGAAATCGATTTATTACACGTAAAGCATGACGAACCAAAATGACAGCACGACAATGTGCGATATTATGAGTTCTCGTAATATGCAAATTCACATTATGACCATCCTTTTTGAGGATCTTCTCTAATAATGAGGTGCTAAAATATTCATCATTTATAATAAATATTGATAGATTTTCTCAGATAATCTTCAACATGTATGAACATCGACTTTAGCTAGCAAAAATAAAACAACAACACTAAAACATGCATGATTATTAACCAGTATGTTGTTTTTAAATGACCAAAGATATAGGCGTCGTTGTAAAACTGGAAAGAAAAAAAAAGAATTGGACATAAAGTCCTCAAAACACAATGAAGAGATGTGTTTAATAAAAATTCAATGTTGAAATTAAAATAGATCAGATGATACAACACCTGTGGAGGCCATGCATTAGGCGAGTAGATACTTGAACAAGAACAAAACGATGCCTAGTGCCTGCATTCATTTTCCTGTTCAAATGATAGCATTTTTCAATTTATATGCACCTAAGGCAGATACAAACAGCTTCTGATTATTGAATATAAGAGGTTATAAGTAATTGCAGTTTGCTGTTATCCCTTTATTCAATGATCTAGACATTGAATGTTTACCTACGAGCATTCTGCCTAATTTTCAAGCAAGACCAAAAACCTCCCTCATGTTAATAATATAAAATACATGTGTTCACTGTCCTTAATATATTGATTCCATTTATATTATCACTTCATCAAAAATAAAGAAGACACCATCCGTTTCTAATCAACATTCCAGTTTCTCTGTTCATTCTTTATCTGCAACATAATCTTAGCTTCTCTCGTCAAGAACATGTAAATTCAGTTGTAAGATTCCGAACAAGATTGCTAGTCTATCACTAATGCCTCAGATATTGACAGGTCAAGAAATCTTAAGCATGATAACTGAATTAGAAGTTTGATGAACTTATTGCCACGTTTGAGCGCAAGCCGCAAAGAAACTACGAAGGTCAGCAGGAAAATTTAATTAACAAGTTGGTCATAAAATAAAACAGTGTTACATACATTTCCACATAGTTCACATGAAATGCAACACGATGCGAGCAAACTTCAACATGGATTTGTGTCGTGCAGCTAATGATTGCAAGCCGTTCATGTTAGCAAGAGATGTACCAGAGAACGAACATCGAAGCTCAGCCATTCACTGTTAAACCATTCCTCTGATGATCGAAGGCCCATGCTCTCGACTGATAAGAACTGATTCTCTTCTCCCTGCCTAGTTAACACGAAAATTCATTTCATCCGATTATGTAATACCGCCAAAGCTAAGTGTTTGCATCACGAATTGACATATACCTGAATCGGAAAATCCAGGTATGGGGCGTCGATTGCTCTAGATTCGACATATATCATGGTTGATTTCGCAAGTTTTTCTACAAATGGGGATAAAATTGAGGAAATAGATTAGGGGGAAAAGAAAGGCAAACACTAATTAGGAGGAAGAGGAGGTCGCACAACGCTGCAAACAAATATAAGAAGGTATATTAACTCACCATTAACTGGAGATGATTGTATGAATAGATGTAAAGACTATCACTTGAGCGAATGAGCGTTTTGGCCCTTCAAATTTCTATTTTTAATTTTTAATGTTGCCTATTTTGGTCCACTAATTAATTTAATGTTAGTTTAGACGGAATATATCCCGTGAAAAGCACATGACTCATTTTAGTTGACTTAAATACTCATAGCTCTTCTTCTTCGGCGTAAACGTACGTGAGCATCATTTACACATCACATTTAACTCAGCTTTAAGGTTGACAATCCTTCCCTAAATGTGATGTGTAATGATGCTCACGTGCGTTTAAGTTGAAGAAGAACATGAGTTATGATGGTTTAAGTTTGAGATCATGTGCACGTGTTAAATTCTGTCTAAACTAATGGCTCAATCGATCGATGGACTATAACGGTCGAAAATCGGTAACATTGGGGGAGTAAACTGTCATCTTGGAATATGAAGGACCAAGAACTTCCATAACTCAAATATTGGGGACTAGAAATATCGTTTGACTGAAAAGATATATGCCGATAAATATGCGGTGAGTAAAAATAAATAAATGATTGGAAATAACATATCATTAAAAGAAAAAAAAACTTTTGGTGAGTGAAAATTAATAATAATACGGTATAAACTATACTAACAACATATGAACTAAAAGAGAATAGACAATAACATGATATATAATTCTTGTCATTTCACTTGATTTGATTTTCCCTCTTACAAGCATCTCTGTTTATTTGAGACATAGAGCCTTTAGATTGATAACAAAAGAAAATGGGGTGATAAAATGAGATAATGGGAATAAATAAATAAATAAATAAATAGACGAGGTTATGGTGGGGCGAACATGAAGATCATTGTGGACATTCACTTAAATGATTCATAATAATAATAATAATAATAATAATAATAATAATAATAAAGATAAAGGATGAACTTTAGTCCCCACCATGGGGTGAACTAGTAATCTAATGGGTGGTTTGACATCCTTGAGGTTACGGTCCAAATTCCACGAGTATAAAAAAATTTGTGTCTTTGGGACTAAGCCTATGGACCAGGAAAAATTAGTCACGTTTGAAAGGGATGGCCGTCTAATGGTCAACTGAATTAAATTGAAGATGGGAAATACAGTGACGTTGTGTGAGGATGCCTATTTACAAAAAAATAAAAATAAAGTAACTCTAGTTATGAGATCAAATAAACGGGAATGGAGGGACTATTAGCCCGTCCTTTCTTTCATCATTTTCTAATCGAGAAAACTGTTATAAAACTATTATAACTGGACAAGAACAGAAATATAAAACACTGGAATTGTAGAGAGATAATATTATCGATGTTTTCGATATGATTCAATACAAATACATCGATCTATTTATAGTAGAAAAATTTCTACTATTTCATCTAACATTTACAACATTAAATACATCTTATCTCATCTCATCAACAATCAACTAATTTTTACATTTAATAAACCTAATTTTATCAACATTAAAAACATCTACATCTTAATATAATATTTCATAATACTCCCCCTTGGATGTTTTTCAAAGAATTTGCCTCGTTAAAACATTACTAGGAAAAATCCAGTGGGATAAAAACCTAATGAAGGAAAAAGAGTACATAATTCCTTTTGATACGCTTTCATTTGTTGCCTCGTTAAAAACCTTACTGGGAAAACCACTGGAAAAAACCAAAGGAAGGGAAAAAGAATGCAACGCGTATTTTCTCCCCCTGATGATAACATCATTATAAATCTCGGTGTCTTCGAACTCCAATTGAATATACCAATTTCCTAAAAATAAATGGGGGAAGTGCTTTCGTAAATAAATCTACAAGATTTTCATTTGATCGCACTTGTGGTACATCAATATCACCATTTTTCTCCAAATCATGGGTGGAGAAAAATTTCGGCGAAATATGCTTTGTTCTATCCATCCCCTTTAATATATCCTTCCTTTAATTGGGCAATACATGCCGCATTATCTTCATATAAGATCGTTGGAATTAATTTCTCAGAAAGCAACCCACAAGTCTGTTGGATATGCTCAATTATCGATCGTAACCAAACACATTCTAGGCTAGCTTCATGAATAACGAGAATTTCCGCATGGTTAGATGAAGTAGCTGTTAAAGTTTGTTTCACTGACCGCCATAAAATAGCGGTTCCACCATATGTAAACAAATAACATTTGCGATCGAGCATTATGTGGGTCAGACAAATATCCAGCATCTGCATACCCAACTAAATTTGCTTTCGACTCATTAGAATAGAACAATCCCATATCAGATGTTCCTTTGAGGTATCGAAAAATCCGTTTAACTCCATTCCAGTGTCTACGAGTCGGCGATGAACTATATCTCGCCAATAGATTTACAGTGAACGCTATATCAGGTCGCGTATGACTCGTAAGATACATTAGTGCTCCAATAGCACTAAGATATGGTACTTCAGGACCAAGTAGCTCTTCATCATTTTCGCGTGGTCTGAAGGGATCTTTATTCACATCTAAAGATCTAACAATCATTGGAATATCAAGTGGATGAGATTCATCCATGTAAAATCTTTTTAATACCTTTTTCGTATAAGTCTTGCAAATATTCAATTTGCAGTGCAAGCCAAAATTTTGTTTTATTGAGATCTTTCATTTCAAACTCCCTTTTCAAACAATCAACAGCTTTGGTCAACTCTTCAGGAGTTCCAATTATATTGATATCATCAACATAGACTGTTATAATGACAAACTCATTTTTACATCTTTTCAGAAATATGCAGGGACAAGTTTGATCATTCTGATACCCTTCTTTCACTAAAAATTCACTTAGGCGATTATACTACATTCGCCCAGATTGCTTTAATCCATAAAGCTATTTATTCAACTTAACTGAGTACTCGTTTTTGGGCCCTGAAGTTTTAGGCAATTGAAATCCTTCTTGAAGCTTCATATATATGTCACTGTCAAGTGTTCCATATAGATAAGCAGTGACAACATCCATAAGACGGATATCGAGACCTTCTCGTACTGCCAGACTTACTATATAACGAGAAGTAGTTGCATCCACCACAGGAGAATACGTTTCCTCATAATCAATACCTGGTCCTTGCGAAAAACCCTGCGCAACAACCCATGCTTTGTATCTTACAATTTCGCCGTTTTCATTCCTCTTTCTAATGAAAACCCATTTATATCCAACCGGCTTTACATTTTCTGGTATACGGACTACATGTCCGAAAACTTTTCGTTTCTCAAGTGATTTCATTTCGGCATCGATTGCATCTTTCCGTTTTGGCCAATCATTTCTTTGTTTGCATTCTTGTACATACTTTGGTTCATGATCCTCATTCTCATTAATCTCATTCATTTCATGTAGCGCTACGTTAAATGAGAATTTATCGTCAAAGTTGACTTCTTCTCGGTTCCATCTAATTCCATTTCGGGCATAGTTTATCGAGATCTCTTCATTATCATTATTTTCTGAACGTTCAGGTACCTGAGTTTCATTCTCATTATCTTTTATGCCCATCGACTCTTCTCTAGTCGATAAATCATCGGTTGGACCATTCTTATTATTATTTGCTCCCTTTTTTTCCGAGGATTTTTATCTTTGGAACCCGAGGGCCTACCCCGCTTTAGTTGTGGCTTAGGCTCGATACTATGTTCTGCAGGAACATTAATTTTTGCAGGAGCATTAACAGGTGAAATATATGACTTTGTCGCTCTTTTAAGGTCAGTAAAACTTTCTGGCAGTTGATTAGCTAAACTCTGTAAATGCATTATCTTTTGAACTTCTAGTTCACATTTTTTAGTTCGAGGATCATACTGATTTAGCGATAATTCATTCCAACTGACATTTCTCTCCAGGGATGTTTCTTTTCTCCCCCTTAATGTCGGAAAATTTAATTCATCAAAATGACAGTCGACAAATCTTGCCGTAAATAAATCTCCAGTTATTGGTTCCAAATACTTTATTATCGATGGAGATTCATATTCGACATATATTCCCAACCTCCTTTGAGGTCCTATCTTTGTTCGTTGTGGTGGAGCAACTACATATACTGCACGTCCAAAAATTCTTAGATGGGAAATATCTGGTTCCTGACCATGAACCATTTGTAATGGGGAGCCATCATTATAACTTGTTGGCCTGATGCGGATTAGTGTTGCTGCATGCGATATAACATGTCCTCAGCAAGACGAGGGAAGATTCGACTTCATCAATAATGGCCTTGCAATTAATTGCAAGCGCTTAATCAACGATTCTGCAAGACCGTTTTGCGTATGAAAATGTGGCACGGGATGCTCAACATCAATTCCGATAGACATACAATAATCATTAAATGCCTTGGAATTAAATTCAACAGCATTATCAAGGCGTATTTTCTTTATCAGAAAATCTGGAAAATGTGCTCTTAGTCGGATCATTTGTGCAAGCAATCTCGCAAACGCCATGCTGCGTGTTGATAACAAACATACATGAGACCATCTAGTCGATGCATCTATTAATACCATGAAATACCTAAATGGTCCAAATGATGGATGTATCAGTCCGCAAATATCACCATGTATACGCTCTAAAAATGTTATGGATTCATTCTTTATTTTCGCTGGTGATGGCCGAATAATTAACTCCCCTTTAGAGCAAGCGACACATGATAATTCATTACTTTGAAGAATCATCGGTTCTTCATTATATGCCCACGTGAATTCTCAACTATTTTTCGCATCATAATTGCACCGGGATGGCCCAACCGGTCATGCCAAACAATAAATGTACTGTCATTAGTAAACTTCTGGTTTACGGTAGCATACGATTCGATCGTTCTAAGATATGTGTAATACAACCCAGACTCAAAAGAATGTAATGTTTCCGTAATTCTTTTATCATTAGAAACCCCCTTTGTAATGTGCAAATATTCAACATCTGCTTTTTCTGCAGTCTCAACATGGTATCCATTATGTCGAATAGCTTTAAAGCTCAATAAATTTCTTTGAGACTTAGGAGAATATAAGGCGTTTTCAATTATCAGCCTTGTTCCTCTAGGTAGTAAAATGTTGGCTCTTCTGGAGCCTTCAATTATATTTGTGCTACCCGATATTGTAATAACACTTGTTTCTTTCATTTCAAGATGATCGAAATATTTCTTATTCTTCAGAATCGTATGAGTCGTTGCACAGTCTGCAAGACATAATTCTCCATTGCACATGTTCGTTTCCATCCGAGAAATTCCTTTATAAATAAACACATAATAATCATTATTAAAATAAACAGATATATCACACGAAAACATATAACTTAATAAAACATAATAATAAAGCACACGATAATATTAGTTTTCTTCAGGAAAAACTACAAATCCGCAGTTTCGAAATGTGTATTTTCATCTTTTGTCCCGGAAGCAGAGGCCAAATCACTTTTAACAAAATTCGTTTCAATTCTCGTTTCTTTACCCTTATTTTGTTGATATAATTCAACCAAATGTTTGGGCTTACGACAGTTACGTGATCAATGGCCCGAACCACCGCAACGATAGCATTGCTCATCATTGTTCTTTTGTTCAGTGTGTCCCTTCTCATCATTATTTTCTTCATTTTTCCTCTTCTGGGGAAAATTCTGATGACCGCCACGATTGTTATGATAACCACCACAGAAATGCTGATAATCACCACCATAATTTCCTCGGTCACATACACGGCCTTTACCACGACCTTGACCACGGCCACATCCACGACCGCGATGTCCACCACGACCACGTCCACGTCCACGATAATTGCTTCGACTATTATCATTATAACCTTTGACTGCATTCACTTCAGGGATTACAATAGAACCAGTCGGTCGGGATTCGTGGTTTTTCATCAACAATTCATTGTTTTGTTCAGCCAACAATAAACAAGAGATTAACTCTGAATGCTTTTTAAATCTCCTCTTCCTATATTGCTGTTGCAATATCATATTTGGTGGAAGAAAAGTGCTGAATATTTTCTCCAGTATACTGTCTTCGGTGACTGTTTCTCCACACAATTTCAGTGTGGCAGTCACCTTATGAACACCCGAGTTATATTCAGTTACGGATTTAAAAGCATGTAATCTTAAATGCATCCTTCATACCTTGCCTTTGGGAGGATAACAATTTTCAGGTGGTCAAATCGATCTTTCAAATTTTTCCACAATTCAGCGGGATCTTGTTCATTTAAATATTCACCCCTCATATCCGCATGAATGTGGTGGCGAAGAACTATCAAAGCTCTTCCCTTATCCTGAGCGCTTGTGGTTTTTACCGTATCAGTGGTGTCACCTGCACCCGTTGTGGTTTTTGGGTCGACAATAGTGTCACCTAAACCTTTTGCTTTTATATGAATTTCTGCGTCTAGTGCCCAAGACAAATAATTCTTCCCTGAGATGTCAAGGGCAACAAACCCGAGGCTTTGCAAATTCGTCATACTTGATTATAGTTGTATAAGATCTTGTCCGGAGGTTGATCGTTGCCGGAGAGCGCTCGTGCTGATCGTGTTATAAAACTATTATAACTGGACAAGAACAGAAATATAAAACACTGGAATTGTAGAGAGATAATATTATCGATGTTTTCGATATGATTCAATACAAATACATCGGTCTATTTATAGTAGAAAAATTTATACTATTTCATCTAACATTTACAACATTAAATACATCTTATCTCATCTCATCAACAATCAATAATTTTTACAACATTTAATAAACTTAATTTTATCAACATTAAAAACATCCACATCTTAATATAATATTTCATGATAAAACAATAATAACATATAATTAATAAAAGGACCCACAAAAATTAAATTTTAAAGGCCATACTCAAAATAATTTGCACTTGGACCCACTATGATAAAATTCTAGCTCCGCCACTTCAAATAAATACGAAGACTCACGTGCTAACCTGCAAACCATGCCAACAAAAGAAAACTACATTATAAACCATGTAAACAAAGGAACAACCTTGTGAAATTTTCATGGGTGACGACTGACATGAATTTGAGCCACACCAAGCAAATATGATATGTAAATGTGTGACAAGATTCACTCAAAGAATTAGTTACAGAGAGACTCGATCATGTGATCTGCTCCAAGGCCTTGAGGCCTCAGTCTTGACAACTAAGCCAAGACCTCGTCGGAAATATATATATATATATATATATATATATATATTGACAACATGTAAACTAGTTATTTTGCCTTCTCAAATTACTAAAATAATCTGGAAGATATATAGCCTTATAATAACATATAATTATGCCATGATTTTCTCTTAGGATATCTTTGACTATAATATTTTAGCCTAAAATTAAGGGATTGTGCTTAATATTGCTTTGATTAGTTTTCCTTATATAGCGTATGATACTTGTATAAATTATAGATGATCACAATGTAAAAGTTAACGCAATATATTATATTTTACGTTCATATGGTATCAGAGCCACCAACAAACCCTCTTCCATAATCTTTTTTTGCCCATATCTATCTTCTACCGACTATGGCTTCTTCAAATTCATCTTCTTCGTCCATTGATACGTTGCCCTTTGCAACTCTAATTCATATGCTCACTATAAAGTTATCATCAACAAATTACTTCCTTTGGCGCAGCCAAATCTAACCTCTTCTCATTGGTCAAGGTTTTCTCCGATTTATTGACGGTTCTCACCCCTTGCCGCCTTCTGAGATTGAGATCGATGGCAAGAAAGCCCCAAATCCAGCATTTACAACATGGCGTGTCGATGATAGCAGACTTGTGAGTCTCATATTCTCTTCCTTAACCGAGGAAGCTATGTCCGTTGTCGTCGGATGTACCTCTGCTCGATCGGTTTGGCTTGCTCTGGAGATTCACTTCATCCATCAATCTAAGGCCCGTGAATTTCGTCTGAAAGGTCAACTTCAGGCGATTAAGAAAGGTGATGGATCCGTGGCTGATTTTGGTCGTGCCGTTAAACTGATTTGCGATCAATTATCGGCAATCGGATGTCATGTTGATGATACAGACAAAATCCATCTGTTCTTGAAGGGTCTGGGCTCGGCCTTTTCCAGTTTTTTCGGCGACACAAATGGTCTTATCACCTTTGTCCTCGTTCGCTGATTTGCAAAATAATGCCGAAGCTTGGGAAATGTTTCAGCAAGCAATGGAACCGACTCCCCCAACGCAGGTTTCTTTCACGATGAGTCTTCCACCCTCCCGCCCGTCACCTGCTGACCGATCTTCTCATCGTGGAAGACATGGAGCGTGTAACAGTGGTCAGAAGCGTCAACCTCATTGCCAAATTTGCAGGACTAATGGTCATTATGAAAATGTCTGTCATGATCAGTTTGATCGTAACGTTGCTGCTCCATCGGCTAACATAGCCGAAACCTTCTCTGCTAGTTGCAATATAACAGACCCTCCGGCCTCTGATTGGTATTTGGACACGGGCGCATCAGCGCATATGACTCCAAATAAAACTCACTTGGATTCTTCTTTACTGTACACAGGTTCGGATTCAATTGTTGTCGCGTTATTGTCTATTTTTCATATTGGATATTACAATTTGAATTCCTCTATTAAGTTATCTGATGTGTTGGTTGTTCCCGGACTCACCAAGAATTTGCTCTCTGTAAGCAAATTAACTAGTGATTTACCCGTGGATGTGATTTATACTGATAATCATTTTACGATTCAGCATCGGATCAGTCAGGACATAATAGCGCGAGGCAGGCGTAGTCATGGGCTCTATATGTTGGATACTCGTCGATCGGCTTTGATGGAAACTCGTACTCCTAAAGCATCTTTCGAATTGTGGCACTCACGCCTTGGTCATGTTTCTTATGACATAATTTCTTTTTTAAATAAAGTGGGAAGCATATCTGTTACTTCTTTGTTACCCAAACCTGTTATTTGTGACTCTTGTGAAAAAGCTAAGAATAAAAGATTGCCTTTTGTTTTGGATGACAAACGATCGTCTTCTGTTTTGGATATCGTTCATTGTGATTTGTGGGGCCCTGCACCTGTGAGTTCTAATTCTGGTTTTCGATATTATGTTATTTTTGTGGATGACTTCTCTAGATTCACGTGGCTTTATCCGTTGCGACAAAAATTTGATTTTTATGATATATTGCTCCAATTTAGTGCATTGTTGAAAATCAGTTTTCTGGGCGGATTAAGACTTTTCACAGTGATGGAGGCACATAGTTTACAAACAACAAAGTGCAAAATTTTTTTAGTGAAACATGTGTTCGCCACATTCTATCTTGCCCCTACACTCCAGCTCAAAATGGACGAGCCGAACAAAAACATCGACATATTACTGAAACAGGTCTGGCAACGCTCTTTCACTCTCATACACCTATGAGGTTTTGTGTTGAGGCTTTTAGCACTGCCATGTATGCATAAATCGTCTGCGCTCCAAAGTGTTAGATGGAAAATCACCGTTTGAGTTATTATTCTCTACGGCTCCGAATTTTGCGAACTTTCACCCTTTTGGTTGTCGAATGTATCCGTGTCTTCAGGATTACACTAAAAATAAATTCGAGCCGCGAAGCACGGCTTGCATCTTTATGGGTTACAGTTGCTTGCATAAAGGGTTTCGTTGCTACGATCCTATATCCTTCCGCATTTATATTTCTCGTCATGCTAAATTTTATGAATCATTTTTTCCGTTCGCAAAATCTCAAGACAGGTCAAGCCTACTCCCGGGGCCTATTATGGAATTTTATGAACCGACAAGAGAGGTTGGTTCACTGCCCAACCATTCGATTTCACCTGATGCTCTAGTTGAAAATCCTCAAAATAGGCCTTGCACTATATGTGATGATCAATCGCAACCTACTCCTCCTCTGGTCGTGCCTCATAATCACAATCAAACAACAGAGCAAGTAGACAATCGCGTCTTTGTTCCCGATTCACCTGTACAACCCGGCAATGGAACAGATTCCCTAATGCAAGTGCATGCTCAGCCACCGCCAATTGCTTCTACTCACCCTATGCAAACTCGGGCAAGGTCAGGTATCTTTAAGCCAAAGCAATTGATTTATTATGCTCGTACGAGCTTATTCAATGCCCTTGTTACGGTTAATGAACCCCGAGGAATCAAATCTGCTTTAAAACGACCAGAATGGGTTGCAGCAATGAACGAAGAACTTTCTGCGTTGCATTATAATCAGACTTGGGATCTTGTACCACGTCCTACAGATACAAATATTGTGGGATCAAAATGGGTTTTTCGAACAAAATTTGTAGCCGATGGCTCAATAAATCGCCATAAAGCCCGTCTTGTTGCTCAACATTTTACATAGATACCAGGTTTTGACTACTCTCATACCTTTAGTCCTGTGATTCGGGCTTCTACGGTTCGAATTGTGATTTCTATTGTTGTACTAAATAATTGGCCTCTTAATCAGTTGGACGTCAAAAACGCCTTTCTAAATTGTATCTTATCTAAACCTGTATTCATGGAGCAGTCACCTGGCTTTATAGATGCCAAGTTCCCAAATCATGTCTGCCGTCTTAAAAAGGCATTATATGGCTTAAAGCAAGCTCCGCGTGCCTGGTTTCAGCGGCTCAGTGATTTTCTTTTGCGTATTGGTGTTATATGCAGTCGCACGGATTCATCCTTATTCATCTATATTCGTGGATCGTTGATTCTGTATCTTTTAGTATATGTGGATGATTTTATTCTGACAGAAAACTCTACAGATATTCTGCAATCCTTCATCACACGTCTTCGTTCAGAATTCGCCATTAAGGACCTAGGAAAATTAAATTATTTCTTGGGTCTTGAGATGTCTTATACTTCGTCGGGCTCGAGACATTCTTCAACGAGCCTCTCTAGAGGACGCAAAACCTGTCTCGACACCATTACCTGCATGTTGTCAGCTTTCTACTGATGGACAACCGTTCGATGATCCTACCTTATATCGGTCATTGGTCGGAGCTCTCCAATATCTCACGGTTACACACCCAGATTTATCATTTGCAGTGAATCTGGTTAGTCAACATTTGCATAGTCCAACTATTGAACATTTCCAGGCAGTGAAACGAATTCTTCGCTACGTGAAAGGGACACTGGCATTTGGTTTATCTTTTACTCGTGGATCTTCACCCACTCTCATTGCATACTCCGATGCTGACTGGGCTCGTTGTGTAGAAACAAGACGATCAGCTTATGGTTATTCGATTTTTCTTGGTGGGAATCTCGTCTCTTGGAGCGCCAAGAAACAACCCACAGTATCTCGTTCAAGTTGTGAATCAGAATATCGTGCTCTTGCAAATGCAGCATCAGAAATTGTATGTGCTTCATCTTCTCCGTGAGTTTCAAGTCAAACCTACGTCTTGCCCAGCTCTATATTCGGGCAACAACAATGCTCTTTTCCTCAGTCAAAATCAAAGGGCTCACAAGCGAGCAAAACACATCGATATTGACTTTCACTTTGTTCGTGAACTCGTTCTTAGTAAGCGCTTACAGACGCAGTACATATCTTCCGACTTACAGGTTGCCGATATCTTCACAAAAGCTCTCCATCATCCACTTTTTGAATTTTTTCGGGACAAGCTACGAGTTGGTCCTCATCCCACGTCTTGCTTGAGGGGGGATAATAACATATAATTATGCCGTGATTTTGTCTTAGGATATCTTTGACTATAATATTTTAGCCTACAATTAAGGTATTGTGCTTAATATTGCTTTGATTAGTTTCTCATATATAGCGTAGGATACTTGTATAAATTATAGATGATCACAATGTAAAAGTTAACGCAATATATTATATTTTACGTTCATATATTTTACGTTCATACCTTATGTGTTCTTAGCATGCACTAAAGATAGTATTGTTATAGCTCGTTATTATATTACTAATCACACAACATTTATAATGAGTTCGAGTTTAAAAAACGACTAAACTCAGTGATGAATTTTGAGTTTGAGAAACGATTCAACCCAGTTTTGAAATCATACCAAGTTACAACGTTCCGACTATATGATTATATGAATAGTGATATGAATCGACCATCAAACAAGAACAGAATCCCGTATCCATTTCACCGACTTTCATCGCCGGAGAATCATTCGCGATGATGGTCATAACTATCACCGAGGATTGGGATCTTGTAATAAGTACGATTATTCCGTTTTCAGCCGCCGAGTTATCGCATTGTTTTTAAGATACACGGAATACAAGGAACACAACAAACATACGAACAACATGAGATTAGTAGTAGGGTTGTAAGGAAGTCGGTTAGCACCGTCGAGAACCCTCTCGGGGCTCACTGATGACTCGGGAAATCTCTCTCCAAATCTCCGAACTTCTCCAGCTCGGATTCTAATATCTTCGCGATATCTTCTTCATTGGCATCTTCGGGCAAGGACACGTGCACGGAGCCTTGCTTTGCGGGGATTCGATGCCCGTTGATCAACGATTGCTGCCTCATGTAATCGTACATTTGTTGGTGAAAGGGATGATCCAACGAGAAGCAGTTCTCGGAGCTTCTTTCCAAATTATTCGAGGATCTCTTTCGACAGAAATGAGGAAGAGAGGCATAATCCATTATCTGCGCACACACACACACTGTTGAAAATATAATATATAAATTTAAAAAATGATACACTCCGTTCAAGCGTAAGCTTTTAGGCGAAGTGATCATTTCAACATGGTATCAGAGCCCATGCCAAAAGGTCACGGGTACGAATCCTCACGATCATTCATTTAAATACAAACTACATGTCTAAGGCTAGATAAAAAAAATTAATCGGCTTAGAAATGAGGACGAGTGTTGGAAATAAAATATATAAATTTTGAAAGTTGATACATTCCCTTCAAGCTTAACCTTTTAGGTGAAGTGATCATTTCACAACACACACATTCACAATCAGATTTATCAACAGCCAAACTTTGGGTAACTGATAAAGAACACACCTTCAATAGATCATCCTGTCCACAACCAGAGAGTACATTGACTTTCTTCCTTGTTCGCTCTTGGAGGAGAGGCTTAACGACCTGAAAATAAATACGTATTAATGATGATAAATCGATAAAGAGAAAAAAAAATTACAACCGCTTTAATTGTATATACTAACCTTCCAACAGGCAGAGAACACGTACGGAGCATTCACGATGTAATAAGTTTGCGTTTTCTCCGGGTAGTTTAGATCGTCGATAGACGAAATCGTGGTCACAAGCTGCACAAACGAATAAATAAACACACAAACATATATCATATATATATATATATATAAAGACTAATCTTTTCTGAACTATTGCGAACCTTTATTTGGTTTAATGCTGAGAGTTTGAGGCCGGTCATATCGAGAACCTTTACACATTTGCTGATATGCCTTCCATGTTTTTCTGTGGCTTTAGGCTGATACGTAAAAACCGAACCCGTCTCAGCTTATTAACTGTGGTTAGTATAGTACAAAATGAATGGGTTGGAAAAGAAAGAATTTGATTCGAGGCGCCCGTCAGTCATTACCAGGATCAAGCGATCACGGTATTCGTTAAGCTGAATATGTGACTGGATGTAATAATGTACCTAAATAGCAAGAGATTTACTAAAATTATGAACCAGATATTACAGCAAAAGCTTGAAAGAATAAAAGAACACTCACGGATGCTTTGTCGTATGCGCTGAGGCCCACTCCGATGGCGAAGACGGGGAGACCCTATTTATATTACACTAAAATTATCAACACAACAAAGAAATTATATACAGCCGTGTTTGTCTGTTGAATGACCACTTCACCTAAAAGTTTAAACTTTAAGGTTGTGTATGGTTTGTGGAAATTAGTAGTGAAAGGAAAATGAAACGGAAAAGGAAAACTAGTTTTTATGTTTGGTTGGTTGAAGAAATAAGTAAGTAAATAAAAGAAAATATAGTTAAGTTTATACTTCAAACTAAGGAAAACTCATTTCTTCACCAAATGGTGAAGAAAATGAAAGAAAAACATATAAAACTCATTTTTTCTCCGATTTTCTTTTTCACATTACTTTCTTCGTTCCAAACACAGCCTAAAGGAGTGCAACATATTCTTAACTTGTATATTTTATTTCCTACGCGTCCCCTCAAGTCTAGATTGATTTCTTATCTAGCGTTAGGCGTCAAATTTTCATTTAGGTTGTGTTTGAAACGAAGAAAGTAGTATGGAAAAGAAAATCGAAGAGAAAATGATTTTCATAAGTTCTCTTTCATTTTCCTCGCCATTTCTTGAAGAAATGAATTTTCCATAGTTTTAAGTATAAACTTAACTAGATTTTCTTTTCTTTACTTTTCCTTATTTATTTCTTCATCAACCAAACATATAGACCAATTTTTCTTTTCCATTTCATGTTCCTTTCCCTACTAATTTCCACAAACCAAACACAACCTTAATGAGTGGTCATGGGGATTCATACAAATGACCTCTAGGTCTGGGCTCTGATACCATGTTGAAAGACAACTTCACCTAAAAACGTGAGCTTAAAGGGATTGAATCATATTTTTGGTTTTATATATTTTCATTTCCAGCATCTCCATCAAATTCTCACCTCATTTGTATAACCCGAAAGCCCTATAAGCTGCGAATCCCGTATTTGCCTATAAAGCTCGATTGGCACAATCGGTTTCTACATAGAAAAATTACAGAGACGTGATTAAAATGTTAGAGCAAATCTTAGAATGTAGAGACCGTACGATTTCAATACTTACAGCCAACATATTATCGATGTCGTTCGTCAACCTCCAATTTAGGCAATCCATTAACTGAAAAACGTTACGAAAAATAAGTGTTATTACAACTCACATAAGTCGAAAGTAAGTGTTATTACCTCCTCTAACTTACTAACTAACCATCGTGTGAGCCTTTGAAATGTTTCCTTCTCTCGCCTTGAGAAATCGTACTAAAATCTCGTGCGGGTAGCCTTGATGAACGTTCTGCGCATCGAAATTGATATTCGTAAGTACGAAAGCGATAAATCTATTTCGTATTCAACACACGAAAAACAGGAAAATAGGCATAAATCAGCTCCTGGATACTTTTTTTCGAACAAAAAGATAGTTTAAAATGTAAACAAAGATACAGTGGTAAATAGTCCATCTCTGGAGACAATCGAACAAACAGTAAAGAAGAAAATTCTCATCAGAGAGAAACGAACACAGCACAACTGAGAACAACAAGAAAAACACGACGGGAAGAAAACAATATTCAAAGTTCGGACAAGAACTAAGAACCTACTACAGATGAACTAGCACTCCATAAATATGATTACTAAAATAGATAAAAGACCAAGATCTGATAAAAGACCCTTCAAATGGGCTTCACAGTGATTCGAGGATATAATCCCGAGAGCCAAAAATTGAACTTTGACCTCGAAAATTAAATAATCGAAATGGGGACGAAGGTATTTAAGATCACAATCAGAACCACTTAAACAGACCCCAAAAAAAAAAGCATTAAGAGAACACTAAAATCAGCCCCGTGTTAGATCTCTTTGCAGCTTCACCACACTATTACTTATGCATTTAGTGTAAGAAAACGCTAACTACTGCTAACAAAGCAGAGATCAGGGAGAAGAGTACACACCTGGAATGTTCTTTTAAGGGATTCGTCAACTGCAAGCAACAAAACATTTGATAAATGCAACCGAAAAAGAAGACGAAATATATACAAAAAAAAAAAGACAACATCACCGAGAGATCAAGAAAAAAATTGATTGAAAGGCCCACCTTCCTCCATTAAAGCTTCGAACTGCTTGATGGTTTCGTGTGAAATAAAAGCCATCTTCTCTTTCTCGTTCGGAAAGGGACTGTAAGATCTAAATCAAGATCTCGTCGCTGTAAGAAAACGAATCAACGTTGACTTGAATAGCCTACCGAATAGACTTCCACTATAGCTCTAAGCTAGCTAGAGGAGGTGAAGTGAGATAACATACATACACCAAAACAAGCAAAGATTCCACCTTTCTTTGATTTTTTTTTGTTTTTTTTTTCTGAAAAAAACGAAAATGTAAGATAATGGTGGTCTTCTTGTAAAAATAAAAAGGATATCAGAGGGGTCTCCTTGTAAAATACAGCTGATAATGTGGACAAGTAACTGGTTAAATTTGATCAGGACAAGCAAGTTGTGATATCATTTGTCTAGTTGTTTGGTGGAATCTCTTCAGATGAAGAATTAGTTCACCATTAAAGAAAGTCGGTGGAAAATAATTGGACTTGTCGTGGCTGTTGAAGTAAAATATGAACTCTTCTGTCGCATGAGTTGACGCGAAACGCATAGTCGACGAATAAATATATAGGATAAATTCCTATTAATTACCCTTTAAAATTTCCAAACTTTGGGGTCGTTACATGCCATAAAGCTCTGAGGCCGTTACATGCCATATGGGCTTTGATACCGTTGTCGTTGCTTTCTAATGCTCGAGTGCCTATTTTCGTCTCCGTCGGTCATTTAGTGCCCTTGGGCTTTTTACTCCCTTATTTTGACGATAATGGCCCGAGTAGGGTATCTTGCGGCAACCCATATATCCGCAAGGATAACACTAGTCTCCCCTTCAAGTAGTCTGAAAGAGTGTTAACGAGTCTCAGACGCAGTTGTCAAGATGCCCAAAGAAATTATGTCTCGGGCCACTCTCGGTCTTCTTTTCTTTCCCCTTTCTTTTTCTTTTTTTTTCATGACTTCGTCATCCTCCCTAGTAGTCGTCGCCTTCCTGTCTTTCCACCTCCCATCAGCATTTGCGGTCGTTTCCTAAATCGACGCGTGTCTTCACGCGGAAGCATGGCTTTTCCCGCTTAAATGTTTGGGAGACGTGGAGGCGCCCTGATGCTGGATGAAAGACGAATCGAACCGTCATCGTCCTTGATCATCCTTTAAATACCCCCAAAACCTAATTTCGTCACTTTCTCTCACTAATCTCTGTTCTTAGCCCTTAGTTGCAGTTGCGTCCGTTCACTAGCTCCGACCACCGTGTCTATCGGCCAGTCTCGTCTTAAGCTTCCCTCGTAGGTAACGTTTTCCTTTTCTGCTAAGCTCTCATGGCATTCCCCAGTTCTAGCGATTCTTCTGAGAAGGTTCCTCTTCCTCTTTCCCCTATTCTCGTCGAGTTTGACAATTCTGAGAACATTTCTCAGAAAGAAACCACCGTCTCAAACGGCTCTCGCGGCGGGGCATCTTCTTCTAGGGATCCCGATTTTGAGGGTAACCTAGAAGATGATCCCGACGCTGAAACCCCTTCACATGACTCGGAACCGCCCAAGTCGGTTCCGACTTCTTTTGACCCGAATAAGCCCCATATCCCGAACAGCCAGGCAATAATCGGCTGGTTCTGAGTAGGTGGCGAGCAGCCACTGAAAAATTCTGTAAGTCACAAAAACTTCCCTAGTACCTTATCAAAGTCTCTACCCTGGCCGAATCTAAATTAGATTCTGTTCGGGAGGTTTCTTGTATGCCCTCGGGCTATGAGATCAGAATTCCCTCGGTAGTGGAGGTGGCGGGTTCGCCACCTGAGGGTTTCCTGACCTTCTATCCCGAGCAGATCGAGATGGGACTTCATTTCCCTATTCCTTCCTTCATCATCCAAATTTGTCTTTATTTTGGTATTCTACCGAGCCAGCTTGCCCCCAACTCCTATAGCTTGATTTTATCCTTAGGCATTCTCCTCCGTTACTATAATTGTCCAATGTCCAATTCCATGTTCCTGACCCTTTTGAAAATTAATAAAAAGGAGCATGGAAAATTCTTTTTCTCTTCTCTTTATCCGGACGAGCTTATCAAGGGCAACCCAACTTCTCACAAGGGTTGGCCGAATAAGTTTTTTTTTTTTGTGCGTCCTCTGGCCTCTAGCGCTGAATCTCAATTCCTTGGCGTTCCCTGGAGTGATGAAGTCAACATCATGCGCCCCATTCCCCCAGCCAAGTCGGTCGCCATTGACAGATTCTTCCAGACAGTCGGGCCAAGACGTTTTTCTGCCCCGGAATTGGTTCAAGATGACCTCTTGCACCATTTCGGTTTCTGCTCGAAGAACATGTCGAGCATAGTTGATCTAGGTATCTCCCTTATCATCGTCCCCTTTCTTCCTTCCTCTTTTTGTCTTCCTTCCTTTTCCCACGGGTGGATAACGAATATGTATTTATATCACTTATTTTTCCCGATTCCCGCATGGAGACGCGATTGAGCGTCTGAGGAAAAAATGATGCCCCGCCATCATCCGTGCCAGCAGCATCTAGGCCTCGGGCCGCTCCCAAAAGAGCAGCCTCGGGGGCCCCAGGGAGTTCCTCTTCAAAAAGGGCGAAAACCCGTTCTCAAGCGTCTCCTGCCCCTTCTCAGTCACCATTGGGCGCCTCTGTTTGCCAACCGGACCTTTTTCCGCAAGGGGACAATTATGCTGCCCTAGAGTATCTGCACCAGTACGCCACCCCAAAGGACAGGCACTTCCTCCGGAAGTTTTCTCTCGAGGAGTTGATCACCGGCCTAGCAGCCACTCAGGGCCAGGTCGGTCGATTCGTCTTCTCTTCTTCTTCTCTTTATTTCTCTCTTTTTTTCTTTATGTCCCTGCTCGGTATTGAAAGAGTTGTTCTTTCTAGGCTCGCGGTCCATTCTAGAGTGACCTGGCTGAAGGCGTTCGGGCCCGAGAGGACCTAGAAGCTCAAATCACCGAGCTCAAGAAAGGGGCTGAGGCGATGAAGAAGAAGGAGCAAGCTCAGGCTGCCCGGCTCGTCGACCAGGCGAAGAAACTCAAGGAGGTGCGTTCCCTTTTGAAGGAAACCGAGAAAGGGAAGGCCCAGCTGAACTCCGAGCTTCAATCGCTGGCCGAGCAAGCTGTGCTCTATTACCAGCACGGGTTCCAGGGTTGCCTCTCCCAACTGCAAGGTCATGGGTACGACCTCTCCCAGCCCCCGCTTAATTCATTGGAGTGGGGTCTCACCTTCAGTGTCCTTCCGGCGCGCATGCTGCCAATACTACCGAGGAAGTGGACGAACCCAACCCTGCAGCTTCCGTCTAGAGATCGACCGAGGGGGCTCCAGCGAGCGGAGAGGCAGAGCAGCCCGAGCAGGCTCAGCAGGAGCCCGAGCAGAAGGTGGTCCTGGAGACGACTATCTCCGAGCAAAGAGAAGAGGGTGCGGTGGTTGCCTCAAGAGGCGCCTCCTGAGGAGGATAACGTAGCAGCCGAGATCGGCGAAAAATCCTAGTTAGATTTGTTGTAACTAGGATCTTCTCTTTTTTTTGTCGACTCTCTCTGTATCGCCCGAGAGCACATTTGGACTTCAGTCTTTTGACATGAATATCTTCTTGATTGCATATATTTTCATTACTTTAGATATGTTCTGATAATGCTCCTTGATTAGCCCCAATCAATCCCGTGATTGCCGCGTATTATTATTCTTTCCCTTTCCTAACGAATTGCTTGTCATCCTATCCATTAATTCCCTGATTTTCGCCTCGGGAATATTAGAGAATCCCGTGTCATCCGTCTTTCCCTTATGAGGAGGTCCCTTTCACACCCGTCCTCCCTGTATATATGCATGTTCTTCTCTGTCTCTTTTTTATCATTCAAAAATAGTTTTATTCATGGCGTCTTTGAGCTCTTCTGGTGGAGGAGAGTGTTCTCGCGACTCAGATCTCCCCGACATCGATCTTTCGCCCATTCGATCACCTATTCCGATGCCTTCTGACCCTCGACAACCACCTTATTTCGAGGACTTCCGTCGTGAAAGTTCCTTTAAAAAGGCTTTCCAAAAGTTGACGAGCGAAGTGGAGGGTTCTCGATCTAAGGCGGATCTTCCCTGGTTCCGTGTCAAGGTTTACACCATCTCTCTGATCCACGTCAATGCTTTGAGGGAAAATGCAGGCTTATCGCATGATTTTGAAGTCCGTGTTTCGTCGCCTACCGACGTGGCCGGTCATCCTCCTCTTGGTTTCATACATTTTTTATCGACCAAATCAATATGGGACTTCGTTTTCCCATTCCTTCTTTCATTATCGTGATGTGCGACCATTTGCTAATAAGTCCTAGCCAAATAACCCCTTCCTACAGCCTACTGCTTTCCTTGGCTGTGCTTATGCGATCGTGAAGCTTCCGTTAACTGTATCGTTGCTCCTTTCCCTTCTTCGGGTTGATGAAAGGGATGCGAGTAAGTTCTTTTTCATACTCCATCAGGCTGATGAGCTAGTTAGGGGCAACCTTCCATCTCCCAAGGGATGGATGAGCAAATTTTTCTTTGTGAGACATCCTCCTGAATTTCAAGATATGCATTTTACGTCGGCTTTTTGGAATCTCCACTGTCTTCGACCTTTTTCTCCTACTCCTTCATCGGTCTTGGATGCTTTTCTTCATGATATAGGCGATAGGCAATTTCTGGTCCCCGAGTTGATCAAAGATGATATTCGTTGTCATTTCGGCTTTGGTCCTCGGGAAGTTCGAATATCTGGAGATTTAGGTAATCTTGTATTTCCCTGATTTTCTTCCCTCTCTCTCCCTTTTTCTTTGTTTTGTAATAATGAGGCTAATCACTCATGGTAACGATGTAGATGTGCGGATGAATGGGGCCTTTATCCGTTCGGCTCGACATAGGCGGTCTGCCCTCTGAGATAAAGGGAAGGCTCCCATTTTCATCTTCGCCCAAGGAGGATCATTATCAATGGAGGGGAGCTTTTGCGCTCGAAGATCGTAGTCCTAAGAGGAGCAGGTTATTCCCGTGTGATGCGGCTCTTCCCTCCGAGGGAGGCTTGCCTTTTACAGGAATCTTTTGCTGCCCACCCTCCCTTCTTAGGGGACGAGGAGGGTAAGATTGCTTACCATTATATGGAGAATTTTTTGGCAGAGGCTGACAAGGAGTTAATTCAGAGTGTCAGCAATCCCGAGCTCTGGGGAAAATGGTGATTGTCTATGACGCAGGTCCTCGTTCTCCTCTTGTGATTTTTTTATTGTATATGCCCCCTCCCTCCCTTTTATGAACTTCTCTTTCTTCCATCTGGTCAGGCATTTTCTCTTTCGTGCTTCAAGATCCAACAAAAGGCCTTCTGCTCGTTATTTAATGAGCTCTCGGGGTTCAAGGCACAACTTATCTCCAAAGATCAAGAGATCACCGATCTAAAGAAAACTCATTCTTATATGTCGGGTGAATTAGAGCCGGGCCGCGAAAGACTGTCAGCTTTAGAGAAGTTCCGATTGATCAAAGAGACCCTTTCTCAAGCTTCGCCCTTCCTCGTGCATTTCTAAACTTCGAGCTAGGGTTTCAGGCTTCTTTAGGACAAATACGGTCTGAAGGCTACTCTTCCGTCAACTATCCTTTCACTTTCCTGGACGCCCGTCGTGCTTTCGATGAGTTTCTTCGGGCCGGAACTGCCGCCGGGACCTCAACCGCCACACCTCAACGAGAAGCAGCTAGGATCCTTCGATCAGATGGAGGAGGCAGTTTGGAGGTTGGTCAAGCTTCGGGTGCTAAGAAGTTCTTCGAGGTGAAGTGAAATGTGTAGTCGAGCCTTACTTGTCTTTCGTGTTCTTTATGTTTCAAATAATTTCTGGTACTTTCTTGATGTTCCAGTATCGTTTGCTTTTTTATGAATAAATATGTTTTCGAGTTTCGTCTTTTTTCCGCATCCAGAGACTATTCTTCTTGCCTGAAGATTCATAATCTTGCCTTATCTGTGGGTTCGCTTCCGTTTTCCACATCCGTGGATTATTTCGCCTCATCCGAGGGTTTGTTTTCTTTTACCACATCCGTGGACTGTTTCGCCTCATCCGTGGGTTTGTTTTTTCCACATCCGTGGACTATCTCGCCTCATTCGATGGTTCGTTTTCTGTTTCCACATCCGTTGACTATGTCGCCTCATTCGAGGGTTTGTTTTTCCACATCCGTTGACTATTTCGCCTCATTTGAGAGTTTGTTTTTTCCACATCCGTGGATTATTTCGCCTCATCCGAGGGTTCATTTTCTGTTTCCACATCCGTGGACTATTTCGCCTCATTCGAGGGTTTTGTTTTTTCCACATCCATGGACAATTTCGCCTAATTCGAGGGTTTTTTTTCCACCTCTGTGGATTGTTTTCTCTAACCCAAGGGTTCATAAAAAATTCATCATTGATCGCAATAAATCATAGAATGAACCATACTTATCAAGGAACTTCTATTTTTAAGGATAATATTTCTTGAGATGTTGTGCGTTCCATGGTCTGTCTAATTTCTTTCCGTCGGGACTTTCCAGATAATAAGCAACAAGACCTACCTTTTTTGTGATTCTGAAGGGTCCTTCGTATTTGGGCCCTAATTTCCCCTGCTTCACCAGAATTTCCTTCATAACGAGATCTCCTTCTTCAAACTTCCTTACGTGGACTCTTCGATTATACGCTCGAGCAATCCGCTTCTTATAAGCCGCCATCCTGGTTGTCGATGCGTGCCTCTTTTCTTCAGCAAGATCTAATTCCATAGCCCTTAGCTAGTCATTTTTATCATAGTAGGTTAACACGCGAGCACTCCCCTGTCCGATCTCCGCAGGGAGAACAGCTTCACTCCCGTATACAAGACTAAAAGGACTTTCATTGGTGCTAGTGCGGGGAGTAGTTCGATAAGACCATAATACACTTTCATTGTCTAATTCCTCAAGTCGAGTCTTTAATCCTTGCAAGATGGTTCGATTTGTGACCTCTACTTGCCCATTACCCTGTGGGTACATCACCGACGCGAACGCTTAATTGATCCCTAGTTCTTCGCACCATTCTTTCAGTTTCTTCCCTATGAATTGTCTTCCGTTGTCAGATACGATTTTCCGAGGAACTCCGAACCGACAAACAATGTTTCGCCATAAAAATCCAATCACAGCTTCCTGAATGATTTTTACGAGTGCTTCAGCCTCAACCCACTTGGAGAAATAATCGATAGCCACTAACAAAAGCTTTCTTTGCCCTATTCCTTGAGCGAAGGGTCCTACTATGTCTATTCCCCAAATGTCGAATGGACACGAGGCTATCACATAGTGCATTTCTTCTGCGGGCACTTTCACCAGGTTTGAGTGTCTCTGGCATTTCATGCATTCTCTCACTATTTCAACTAATCTTTCCTCATGGTTGGCCAGAAAAAGCCGGCCAACAGCGCCTTGCAAGCCAAAGTTAGGGCCCCGAGGTGGCTCCCGCACCTCCCATGATGGATATCCTAGAGAACTTCGTTACCCTCCTCTTAGGAAAGGCACTGGAGCAAGGGGCCTCCATATGATCTTTATATAACATTCCGTCAAGTAGCACGAAGCGAAAAGCTCTCCTCCCGGTTGCATTCGTCTCAATCTGTTCATTATTATTCCCAGCTAGATATTGATATATGTCATACCTCCAGTCGTCAACTGGCAGGTCAGCGATAGCCTCCCGAACATTTTCTATTTGAGATATAATATCTACCTGTACTTCTCCTGGGGAGAGGGGATCCACTGAACTTGCCCATTTTGCCATATGGTCAGCTTTCCTGTTTTCGTCTCGGGTAATATGTATCAATATTAACTCATCGACTTTTTTAGTTCCTCATATGCTTGAGCATACTTGATCATCCTTCCACCCTTTACTGCGAAGCTTCCCTCGGACTGTCGGATCACCAGTTGGGAGTCGGAGTAGAGTGTGAGCCGAGTAACCCCCATCCTCCGAGCCGCCCTTAATCCTTGAAGCAAGGTTTCATACTCGGCTTCATTATTTGAAGCTTTAAAATCTAGTCGTATGGCCAAGTTGGTTTCTTCCCCCCATGGGGAGGTAATGACAATGCCCACACCGCTTCCCACTTGGCAGGAGGATCCATCGACATATAATTTCCACATTGCTCTCATGCTACCATCCGCCGTCTCTACTATGTAATCGGCTAGAGTTTGGGCCCAGATCGTCATCCTCGAGCGAAATTGTATTCCGTATTCGCTAAGCTCCGTGGCCCACTTTACTAATCGTCCCGAACTGTCGGGTCGGGCGACAATTTTTCCCAAGTGACTATTGGTCATGACAATGATGGGATTGGATAGAAAATATGGTCGTAATCTTCGGGTGGTTACTACTAGAGCCAATGTTAATTTTTCCTGAGTAGAATACCGGGTTTCGGCTCCTTTCAGAACGTAGATTATGTAGTATACGGGTCTTTGCTCTCGAGCTTCTTCTTTAACCAGGACTGAACTAACTGCTTGTTCGAAGACTGCAAGGTACACGAATAGTTCCTCCTTTGGTTAAGGTTTATTTAACATGGGCAATTCTTTCAAGTATTCCTTTAAATCTTGAAAGGCATTTTCGCATTCTTCTCCCCATTCAAAATTCTTCACTTTCCTTAGGACTCTGAAGAACGGTAAGCTCTTATCTGCAGATCGGGAAATGAAGCGTGATAGGGCTGTTATGCGCCCCGTAAGTCTTTGAACATCATTGATGCTCCGAGGGGACGACATCTTGGTTATGGCCTCAATTTTCTCAGGGTTAGCTTCTATTCCTCTTTGGGTTACCATGTATCCCAAGAATTCCCCGATCATACGCCGAACGTACCCTTAGCCGGATTAAGCTTCAGTCTATATTTACGCGCGGTGTTGAAGGTTTCTTCTAGATCCGTCAAAAAGTCTCCATGCATCTTAGATTTGACCAAGATATCATCCACATACACTTCCACATATCTTCCAATCTGGTTTTGGAAAATCTTGTCCATTAGTCGCTGATAGGTGGCTCCAGCGTTCTTTAATCCAAAGGGCATAACAGTGAAACAATAGATCCCTCCTGAGGTCACAAAACTAACCTTATCTTCATCTGCGGGACAACATAATTTGATGATACCCTTGAAAGGCATCTAAGAAGCACAGCAGCTCGTGTCCAGAGGTGCAGTCTACTAACTGATCAATCCTAGGTAAAGGATAACAGTCTTTAGGACACGCCTTGTTGAGATCCCTAAAGTCTATGCACATTCGCCATTTCCCAGTTGCCTTCGAAACCATTACTACGTTTGATAACCACTTCGGAAATTTGACCTCACGGATGTGTCTAGCCTTCAACAGCTCTTCGACTTGTTTTTTGACCTCCGCATCCTGTATAGGCCCCAACTGTCTTTTCTTATGAAAAATAGGTCGCATTTCGGGAGATATATTAAGCTTGTGTTCCATTTTCGTCCTACTGATTCCGACTAAATCTCCTACTGACCAAGCAAAGGCGTCTCGGTTCCGTTCTAATAATCGGATGACCTTTTCTCTTAGCCCTCCTTCCGTTCCTCGAGCAATTCGTACCTTTCCCTCGGGTCTTTTTATTAGGACCTCCTCTATTCCCTCGTCTTCGTTTTCCTCTGCTGTCGTGCTTATGGCGTTTATTGATCTTCCTCCTCTTTCGTTTGGTCCGCCATACCTTTCTCTTTTCAAAGCCTTTGATTTGGCCCTATCTTCCTCCACATAGCATTTTCGAGCTACTTTGTGATCTCCCAATGCTTCCCCAATTAATTCTTCCACCGGGAATTTTATTTTTTGATGTAGCGGAGAAGCTACAACCTCAAACGCACTCAGAGTCGGTCTGCCTAAGATGACATTATAAGAGGAGGGCGCATCTACGACAGTGAATGGAAGGATCTTGGTTTTCCGTGTTCGTCTCGTTCCCAAGGTTAGGGGGAGATGAAAAAGCCCGAGAGCGATAATAGTGTGTCCTGTGAACCCAAAAAGGGCAGTATTCATGGGGCTCATTTGATAAGTCCCGAGGTTCATTTGATCCAGAGTTTCCTTAAAAAGTACGTTGACTGAACTCCCATTGTCTATGAATACCTTCCTATTTCGTGATTCACCACTTCTACTCTCACTAGGAGGGCGTCTTCATGTAACTCAGCCCCACCATGAAATTCCTCGGGCCCAAAACAGATGGATGGGCCAGATCTTTTCCTTCCAGGCTTTATCTCCATATTCTCCAGACGTCTTACTCCCGCCTTTGGGGCGTGATTAGAGTCTCCACACACAGGCCCTCCTGATATAATATTAATATGTCGAGGTGGCGCTCGAGGGGGAGGGGACAACCATCCTTGATGGTTTTTTTTGGGTCTTAGGCTTTCTCCCTCGGGTCTCTTTTCTTGATTAGAGTCTCTTTTCTCCCTTAGGTCCTCCTTCTCAGTGATCAGGAGGGTGTTTCTCCTTTTCCTCCGTTAAGGAATTTCTCATCTTCGTTTCTCATTTTGTCAATACATCTGGGTTTCTTCCACTTGCACATCCTTTTCAACTCGGGCTATTAATTCCTCCACATTCTTTGGGCATTTCTTTATCAAGGAGTGATATAAACCTTCCTCCCTTAATCTTCTGTGAAAGGCTCCTATCCAATGTGGCATTAGGTACTTCTACTCTGGCCTGATTGAATTTCCTCAGGTAATCTCGCAAGCTTTCATTTTCTCCTTGCTTAATATGGAGCAAGTTGACGGCTGAAGACGGAGGTTTCATACTACTTAAGAACTGCCTTAGGTAGACCTGAGCCAACTCCTGAAAACAATTGATTCCCCCGGGGGTAATAGGGTACACCAACGTTGTGCTCCCCTAACCAAGGTTGTCGCAAAGGTCCGACATTTGATGCGTCCCCCAATTGATACAACACAGCACTTCCCTCGAAACTATCCAGGTGTTCTTTGGGATCTTCAGTACCATCATATTTTGTTACTTCAGGAATGCGAAAGTGCGGGGGAAAGGGGACATCAAGGATTTCTTCGGTGAAAGGGCTTCCTCGAGCCGAATGCTTTGAAATTTCTGGTGTGGTTATATCCTTCAGGCGTTTGACCACATCCTTTAATCTCTGAATTTCCTCTTCTTGACTTCTCTCTCGGGGATGATGTTTTCTCCTTCTCTTGCGAGCTTCCCGACGATTCTGAGATTGCACTGGAGACTCAGATACCCTTCGTCGTCCTCGAGATCGGGGTTGTCTCCATGAGGTGTAGGATCCTCGTGCATGTTTGAAATTCAAGGAATGATGAGAAGACTCTAGGGTTTCATCTGAGGTGTGGCGATCATGAGTTCTCTCAAATGATTCGGGCGTGTTCTCCCTTCTGCCTGGGTGAGTTTCAGAAGTTTCACCTTTCTCCCTTCTCTCGGGAGATTTTTTCTTCCTCTCAGCGGATCTCCTCCTGTGATCCCTTCCCCTCACCCTTTCCTCACGCAGGTGTGGCGATCCTTCCTCCGACACCTCCACCCGTCCTCTTTTTTCCTCCCACAATTCTTCTTCTGTTCTTTCATATCGTCGACCATTTCTTTCCGCTTGGTGGTAGGCTCTTGGACGGGTCTTTTTACTTCGTTTTTTATTGCTTTTAGTTTCTTCCTCATCTTCCCAATTTCCGATTCGGGACGATTGTCCATACCCGTTTTCATCATTTCCACCAATTCTCTTAAGGTAAAGGTATTCCCCTCTCCTGGTTCAGGAGGTGGATTTGCCCAGACAATCACCATAGGATTATGGCGATTTTTCATAGACGGTGATCGCGATGGCGTGTGCTCTTAAATAAGGTGTAAAGATTCGTGCATATACATCAAGTAATAATTAAAACGAATACGTTAAACTAGCACTACGTGCGATAGACAGTGTACCTATTGTTTGTAGAATAGCTTAGCGAGTATCCGAGTATCGAACACGAGAAATAACATTGATTACTAGTAATTACCTATCAATTCGAAATTTAGCCTAATCAAGTAGTTTGTGATTTTTTTATGTTTGAACTAGATCACGACAACTCAAACTAACACGATGAAAGAACTTAAGACACGACTGAAGATTTAAAAGTAACTTTTCAAGTGGAGAAGAATGTGCTCGGGATTTGAAATCCCGCTAGCTATCGTCGACTAGGCCGTAAACCACCGTATCCACGCAGATAATGACTAAATCGCAGTAATTTCTTTTCACTCCCGAATTTGCTGTCGCCCTAAACGGTCGCGAGGATTTATATTAGTTACCTATAGTGAGGGTTTCGCCCTATAGTCGACTCCTAACGTTTACGAAAGGACTAACCATTCTCCAGCTTTCGCCCTCAACGGTCTACCAAGCGTCACACCAATACATAGACATATCAAATGTGACCTTCAAAACAACACATGGACATATTGAATTGAGGAAACAATGTCGTAAACGATAAATAAACAATGTCACGTGTTCACGAGTGTTATTAAGCCCAAACGACAACTCTACCCAGCGTTCATCTCATCCCGAGCACATAAGAAGCTTAGCTACTCATGCTTAAGAGAGATCTACGAATCGTATACAATATAAAGCATAGAGAATACATAGATCTTCCCTATTTCACGGGCCCACGCAGATCCAGCGTCCTTTGTGCTAGATCTTGGATAAAATGAGCTTCGAATCTTCACTTTAACACCTAGGAATCGTTTTGATTGATTCCTATGGGTCTTGAGACGTCCCTTAGGTGTATTTTATCTTTTGAAAGTGAGTTATGTCGATCTAGATCCATATTTGGGTTGAGAAGTGCGGCTTATATAGAAAGTAATATTCAACACGGCTTAACTCACCGACAGACACGGCCGTGTACGACGCCTGAGGCCCCGCGTCTGCGATGCTACACCGACAGACACGGCCGTGTATACCAACGAACCAAACCGTGTTAACATGCCGAGGCTTCCTCTTTCACTGATGAACCACACACGGCCGTGAAAACTTTCGCTCAAGGCCGTGTGAATTTGCCGAGGCTTACCTTGAACAATGATAGAGTGAATGGCCGTGTTGGTTCTTGACGTGGCCGTGTTGCCGATGAACATTGCCGTGTTGTGTGTTGGTTGGAGCCGTGTTAACTTGCCGAGGCTGACATTGGTGTGTGAAATGTGCTACACGGCCGTGTAAGCATTAGTACTTAGCCGTGTTGGATTGCAAGGCTTAATATCCTTTTTCTTCGTGTAAACACGGCCGTGTTGGTTCATAGTAAAGCCGTGTTTCTGGTAAACTTGGTCATTTTTTTTGCCCCATATTCTCTCGATTGTTATCTTATGCTCCTTCAATGTCAAAACATAGGTATAATCTTTAATGTAAGTACAAGATAACTCAAATAAACCAAGTTACGACCTAAATATGATAGAGATCGTATAAAATACGTTTATCAGACGGCGCCAAAATGATGCATCGGGAAAAAATCCAACAGGGTCTTTCTTCACCACAAACTGCAGATGGACGGTCTTTTCTTCAAAATATATGTGTTTGTGAGATTTTTTATTTTCTCGGGCGTCTTCTTGTCTGATTCTTGTGTCCCCTTTTTCTCTATCTCTCTCCCGTATTTATAGCCCTATGTTTCAAAAATCGTCCTTCTTCGGAGGAGAGCATTTACCCCTCTTAAAGACTAATTAATCTGCCTTTAAACTTGTATGAATGGCCCCTTTAATATCCTTTCGTGGAGGTATTTCTGAACGTACGCCATAAAGATTTTAGGACCGTTGCACGTCATAAAGCTCTGGGGCCGTTCATGCTATAAAACTTTGGGGTTGTTACATGCCATAAAGCTCTGAGGCCGTTACATGTCATAAAGCTCTGGGGCCGTTACATGCCATACGGGCTTTGATACCGTTGTCGTTGCTTTTTAATTCCCGAGTGCCTATTTTCGTCTCCGTCGGTCATTTAGTGCCCTCGGGCTTTTTACTCCCATATTTGACGATAGTGGCCCGAGTAGAATATCTTGCGGCAACCCATATATCCGCGAGGATAACAAACACTATATTTATTGGTTTGTTCTGAAAGTAATAATTGAAAGAGAAAGCGACATGGACCGAGTATGAGGTATAGGAAAGTTCAATTTTATATCAGAACAATTAAAAAATACATATAAAATTAAATTTATATACCATTTCATATTAATTATTTTCAGAAATTACAAAAATAAAAAATTTTACTTTGAATATCAAAAAATAAAAAATATGGATATCATTATGATCGTCATGAAACAAACAATAAATTAGGCATGCTTATTTCTTCTTTTTTTATCATAAACACATGAAATAACAATGATTTTATGATTTGATGAAATACGTAACTAAAAAATAGAAAAAAAATATAAAAATATAAAAATTAATAGGGTTTGGAGGTATGGGCTAACAGCGCACCTATTACATGCAACGCTGCCTCTATTAACCACGTTTTGTGCTATTTTGTTAATAGTTTGAAAAGCAGTCTTATTTTATTAATAGTTTATTTAAAAAGCAATATTTTTTTAAAACATGCCGAAAAAATACACAGTAGAAACTCTATAAATTAATATACATGACACCGCCAAAATTTGTTAATTAATAGAGTTATTAATTAATCGATAAATTAATATTTTATTAATTTATAATGAAATATTCAATTTTGCAAACAACTTTCAAACTTCTACGTAATTTACCATACCATGTGTATATATCAAATGAATGGCCTGATTCGACAAAAGCATTCAATTCCCTAACTTATTAAAGTCAAGATGCGAAGTTAAATTCATTTAAACAAAAGACAATTGAGTATTTTTCAGAAAATTTTAAAAAAATATTGAAAATTCGGTAGATAACTCTGCATTTAAGGATTTTCCAGCTGGTGTTCAGACTATTTTTCGACTTAAGTAGTTAGTAGGTACCACATGAGTTTATAGCTTTTTCAACTGGTGCCAAACTATTTTTCAGTTCGATAGCTACCCTGTTGTTTAAATCTTTTTCATTTACAATGTGATGATCACGCTTTATATATAGTATAATTGTAGTATATAAGTCATCATCCGCCTTTGTTGATCGTTATATAAATCATGGCACCACATAGTGAGTGCTCAGTTTATTTGAACACCAACTGGAAAAGCCTTAAAGAAATGAGTAACTACTGGAATTGATATAGTTTGGCCAATTGTAAAAGCATTAAACACATGCGTACCTATCTGAAAAAAATAGTTTGGACGCCAACTGTAATAACGTTAAACACAGAGTACAAGCCAACCTAAACATATTGTGTAGTATATAAGGAAATATTTATTTATATTTTACATGAGTCGCGACCGGGAAAAAATATTATTTTAAAGAGTTTATTAAATTATCAAGTATCAATTATCGAGTTTCTATTGTATATGTTTCTTAATAGAGTTCATTAGGTGATGAATTGCATTTTTCAACAATTTACGTTAGATATTGGGTCACTATATTTAATAATTATATTTAATAGTTGTCAAATTACTAATTACATCTGGGAATTTGGCTCTACGATCCTTTTTACAACAAAATAAACAAGAAATCTTACGTTATCGATCTCCAAGTCATCGACCAAGTATTGTAAATAATTATAGGTCATGCAATGACATACGATTTCCACCAGTTAATACATAAAAGTAAGTGACTTATTTTTGCAATTATTAGATACAATGATCCAAATGAAAAGTCAGTATACTTCATTTCCCAACTTTATAATTTTACATCCTAGCTTCAATTTGAATTCGAGTTGTGTTTCATCTCAACATGATTTGATTAAAAAAATAGGAAAATTCCTATAGGTGCCCCTGTATATAATGCTTTTCCATCTGATGCTCAAAGTTATTTTCCAATTCCGATAGGTACCCTTGTGTTTATGCTTTTTCGAGTTGGTGCCCAAAGTATTTTTCAGTTTCGTTAGGTATCCATGTAGTTAAGGCTTTTCCAGTTGGTGCCCAAAGTATTTTACAATTACGGTCTAACGTATGACGAAACATAACCACGCGATTTTAAAATATCGAAAAGGGATTTTTAGGTGTTGGAGCTGGTAGTTGCTAACGTGATTCTGGAAAAGACCAAAAATGATTTCGATACCTTAAAAATAACTTTTTGTCTTTTTAAATCAAGTGATTATGCTTCGTCAACCGTTAAGGGTACCGATTTGAATTGAAAAGTACTTTGGGTACCACCTGAAAAAGGCTTAAATACAAGGGTACATACCGGGGTTTCCAAAAAAATAAGTATGCAAATGTTGTATTGTATTTAGTTGTTGCTTTATAAATAATGTTAGTAATAACTAGTATTCCAGCACACTCATACGTGTGTGCATTATATATTATTTTATATTTAAATTTATTATTAAATTTTTTAAAGTAACTTCCAATAAAAAAAATAAAAGGTAACGAAATTAGCCAACATCAGTTTTTGTTTTATTATTTAGCAACATGGATATTTATTTTTATTAACTATTAATTGTAAAAAACTTTGATTGATTATTGGATACACCAAATTGACAGTTTTTAACTTGTCTTCACCATTAATAAAAGATTATAGATAATTTAAAAAGAACCCTTTTCAATAGAACCGCGAATCTGTAAAAAATCAGCTCAATATGTCTCTTGCATACATCGGAATCTACATATCTCTACTTTAGCATTCTCCTTACAAATTAGTCTCCTCGCATGGACCATGTCTTGAATATTGTCTCTTCGCAACAAAACGAAACATACGTCTTGTTCATCTACTTGCTGTAAACTATTCAAATATATAATTAAGCTTATTTTTAAAATATATATGATTGTGATATCTGCTTGATCATTGAAAAAATATCTGCAAGATCAAACATTGTTCCTGTTCGAACGTGTTCACTATACTACATTATGAGATAAGACAATTATATATGTAATCTAACACATTAAATATAATTACAATAAATATAAGTATGCATCTCCCCAAGTACTTTATGGACGTTAAATCTTCTGTAGAAGTATAGCATTTTCTTCCTTAGTATCTGCTAAACTCCACCTTACAGATATCTAAGATTTAATATTTTAATATTTATTTAACGGTTAGTCAGCTCAAAAATGATTCCTATATTTCGTTAAGAAACAGCTAGGTACGTGATTCGGCCTATATACATACATTATTTATATTTTTTTCCTTAGATGATTTTTCAGTTTCCTGAAAGAGTACAACACTGCGTTCCTTTCGGACTAATTATTGGAGTATTTTTCTGATTTTAATTTGCAATTAATTCAGGCCTATCGGGAAAACTTTAATTAAATAAATAATTTCACCAATGAGTTTTGTCCCAATGGTAAGCGGTTTGGTATCGTTTAAGTAAGGTCTCAAGTTCGAAACCTTGTGAATGCAGAAAATTCCTCTTGGGAGCGTCACCCACCCATGCAAGTGCGCAATACGGGGCAACCCGGATACCGACGGTCATCTGAAAAAAATAATAAATTTCACCTTTATTTTTTTTCCTTATTTTACTTCACATTTCCTTTGTCTTTTACCCCGGATGACTCCAATTACAGGAAACTAAATCTTTTATATCCAAATGAACATCAAAAGTAAAACACTTGCATGTGCAATTAGATCTCTCCCCTATTCTTTATTATTTGTATTTTATGTGCCTATTTGGTGTTCTAATCTGGTATCTCACTCACCAAATTGTGACACGTGTAATAAATAATTTGAAAGTAACACTTGTCACAATTAGTATACGGAACACCAAATGAGAACGGAAGATCCCATACTTCGTTACCACTTATTATTACGATATTTCCCAGTGTACAAATTTAATATTACTCAAGCCTCTTCTTTTTTGTAACATCGGTTCCTTCAATTAATAAATTTCACTATCAATTTTAACTTTTTTTCGGACAAGATGTGCAAGCGAGCAAGGTGTGGAGTAATATTATGCAACGGCATATAGAATCGATGTGATCGTGTCACATCAACAACTCGTAACGTAGTTTCCGTCAAGCTACAAAGATGATAACTACGTACGTACATTTATATACAGACAAAGCATCTTGTATGTATTTCCTTTTCATCATCGCCTCGTCCTATGAGTGAAGCAGCTTGACTATTTCCAGCCAGTTCATACCTTTGCCGTTCACTTGTCTCTATGCTACGCAGAATTTAGATAACTGATGTTGACTCATATTGTTTTACTTGCACACATTGTTCCAACATATATATATATATATATATATACACAGTCACTAACATTTTACATATTGTAATAATCCTTAGTAGTAGCCGGAGATGGCGGTTTCAGACAAAAATACTACGTTGCCAGTACTCATCAGCAAACAAGGTTCAGTGAATGGAATTGATGATGAGGTCACAGGTGAGATTAAATTTCTTGTGTGCTTATTATGTGGCGATTTTGAATGTAATTATTCAATTTTTTATTTTTTTTCATTTGGCCGGAGAATTAACTCGGGTTTGATCATTCAGAAGAAGTGAACGACTCCCCGATCGAAGAAGTGAGGCTCACGGTGCCCATAACGGACGATCCTTCGCTCCCGACCCTGACTTTTAGGACATGGGTTTTAGGGATAATATCGTGCGCGGCACTCTCGTTCTTGAACCAGTTCTTCGTCTACCGACAGAACTCGCTCTCGATAAGCTCCGTCTCGGCCCAGATTTTGGTCCTTCCCGTGGGGAGGCTCATGGCGGCAGCTCTCCCGAGGAGGGCGGTGCGTTTCCCGGGGACGAAGTGGACCTTCTCGCTGAACCCGGGGCCGTTCAACATGAAGGAGCACTGCCTCATAACCATATTCGCCAACGCGGGGGCGAGCGGTGTGTACGCCGTCAACGTCCTTACGATACTCAAGGCCTTCTACCATCACAAGCTCAACCTCGGCGCCGCCTTTCTACTCGCGCAAACCACGCAAGTAGGTGTAAAAGATTGATTTTATTTTTTTTTGTCCCTAAACTTTTTGGTTTCATCTAAAAGCTTAACCCATGAGTTAATTTTTTGTATACTTTTATTTCCAACGCGCTCCTCAAATTCAAGATGATTTATCTTTTTATCTAACATTTAACGTGATTTTTTTTTATGGATGGTCGTGAGGATTTATAATGTTAAATGATGAATGCATCTAAAATCTTAAGTCTCAAGATATTTTATCATATTTTAGTTTTTTTTGATATATTTTTATTAAAAAAGTCCCTCTTGTTTAGGCCAATTTCTTTATTATGTATCTGAAATTTTCCTTCAATGAATAAGCCGTGAGGATAAGTAATTATGAACCTCATGATTTGTGTGCTGTGCTGCCATCATTAACCGACCACTTCACCATATATATCAAGCTTCTCATATTTTAGTTATACATAATTTTTTTTTTATTTTCAACAGTATCTAATTGATTTTTTTTTTACTACCTCTAAGTTGCTTGGTTATGGATGGGCTGGGATCTTCCGCAAATTCCTCGTAGATTCGCCGTACATGTGGTGGCCCTCGAATCTCGTCCAAGTCTCCCTCTTCCGTGCACTGCACGAGGTAGAAGTCAGACGAAGAGGCGGCCTAACGAGACTGCAATTCTTCATCCTCGTGCTCGTCTCGAGCTTCTCCTACTACCTGATGCCCAACTACCTCTTCCCGTCCCTCACGGCTCTCTCCTTGGTCTGCTGGATATGGAAGGATTCGGTCACGGCCCAGCAGATAGGGTCCGGGTACCACGGGCTCGGGATGGGCTCGTTTGCCTTGGACTGGTCCACCGTCGCCAGCTTCCTCGGGAGCCCCTTGGCCACCCCCGGGTTCGCACTCGTCAACATGCTGGTCGGGTTCGTGCTGGTGGTCTACGTCGTGTGGCCCATCGCGTATTGGAACGATTTTTACGATGCGAAGAAGTTTCCCATTTTGACCTCGCACTTGTACGACTCGAACGGGCAACCGTACAACATATCGAGGATCTTGGACGAGAAGGCCTTCCACTTCGATAAACGAGGATACGAGAGTTATAGCAAAGTCAACCTCAGCATATTCTTCGTGTTGGCCTACGGTTTAAGCTTTGCGTTCTTGGCCTCTACGGTGTCCCACGTGGCGCTTTTCCATGGTGGTACGATATGGAAGCAGACAAAGGCTTCTTTCAATGACAAGTTCGGAGACGTGCACACGAGGATGATGAGGAAGTACTACGAGCCCGTGCCCCAGTGGTGGTTTCACACCCTGCTCGTGGTGGTGATGGGGCTTTCGATGCTGACATGCGAAGGCTTCGGCGGGCAGATGCAGCTTCCTTATTGGGGGGTTTTCTTGTCGTTCGTGCTAGCGTTAATTTTTACGCTCCCCGTAAGCGTTATTCAGGCGACTACCAACACGGTATGTGCTCCTCTTACATTCTTGATTTTTTGACATACTATGTTGAAATTATTTGTCCCACGTGGGAAAACTATCCTCACCTGGCTTTGTATATAAATTAAACAGTCATCTCTCGCCCTATTACCAATTGGTTTTAGGATGAAGCACTCTGTTTCTAATAATGTTCATCAGAGTTGGGTAATAGGATGAGACGTCTCTTTAAGTTATCCATTGAATCGGGTGAAGTTAGTTTTCCGAAGTGAAGACAAATAATCTCAACGTACTTTAAAATCATCGCCCGAGTCCTATTGTTTGTTTTCGCCCGCCTATATCAGAGTCCCGGATTGAATGTGCTATCGGAGTTGATCATCGGCTTCATGTACCCGGGGAAACCACTGGCAAACATAGCGTTCAAGACGTACTCCACCATAAGCATGTCGCAAGCCATATTTTTTCTCCAAGATTTCAAATTAGGACACTATATGAAAGTCCCGCCGAAGTCCATGTTCGTCGTTCAGGTAAAGAAAAAACAAACTTCGTCTCGAGTGAGAGTGGTTGCGATGACTCATGCGTGATTTCGAACACGAAAAAGTACCGTTTGCTTATTTTCTTTTTATTGCAGCTGGTGGGAACGGTGATAAGCTCCTCGGTCTACTTCGGCACGGCCTGGTGGCTACTCACGTCGATCGACTACATATGCAACCCGCCACCCGGTAGCCAGTGGACTTGCCCGGGAGACGACGTCTTCTACAATGCGTCGGTGATATGGGGCGTGGCGGGCCCGCTTAGAATGTTCGGAAAGCTCGGTCTGTACCAGAACGTCAATTACTTCTGGCTCTTTGGGCTAGTCGCCCCCCTTCCAGTTTGGTAAATTTTGCATAGAAAATTTTCCTTGTTTTTATCGGGCGAATGACATTTCTGGTCCTTCATATTTGTGGTCCCCATGTTCCGAGATAATACTTTTAATCTCCAATATTACCAATTTTTTGACTGTTTCTCTGGTCCACAGGTTAATCTAACTGTTAATTTTGGACGGAATTACGGGCGTGCTAGGTCCCCCTTTCTTCGATACGCAAAATTTGTATTAGTCCGGCCCGACATGTAATTTCGTCCAAACTAACGGTTAAATTAACCGATGGATGAACCAAAATGACCCGAAGTCGGTAACATTGGGGACTAAAAGTGGCGTCTCGGAACATCATGGACAAAAAATGCCCATACCCGAACCTTGGGAAAAAACTGCTTCTCTCCATTTTTTGTCCGGAATAATGCCTCAACTTCACATAATTTAATTACTTTGCAACACACACGTTTTAAACAGGTACCTTTCGCGCAAATATCCCGAGAAAAAGTGGATTAGCTACATAAACATGCCAATACTGATCGCCGGAGCTGGGGCAATGCCGGTGGCGAAGGCCGTGAACTACGTGTGTTGGTTCGCCGTCGGGATTTTCTTCAACTTGTTCGTGTACAAGAGGTTCAAGGGCTGGTGGGCCAGGCACAACTACATCTTGTCCGCGGGCCTCGACGCCGGGGTTGCCTTCATGGCAATACTGTGCTATGTCACGGTGCAGCAGCACGGCAAAGCGGGGCCCACGTGGTGGGGCGGGAACAGCGACGATCACTGTCCCCTCGCGCACTGCCCGACTGCCCCCGGGATAAACATCACGGGCTGTCCGTATGTTCCGTTGAAGTGACGTGTCGGGTTTGTCTCTACGTTTTCGAGTTCTCGGAAGGAAAAGAATGTGATCATGTGAAAAGTTTCGGTTAGATTACGTGAAGTAATGTGGCGTTTGTATTCTGCAAAATGTAATGTTGTGATAACTGTAAGAACAAAATTTCAGACAACTGTTGTCTTGCAATTATATAAGAACGTACAGTAGTCTTGCTTCTGATTAGATGGTGACTGTGGACGAATCTCCGGTCTTGTTCACCTTAAATACTCTACGATCTACCAAAATATGTATAAGTAACATTCTCCAAGGGTTGTCTCAGCAGAAATGTGCTAAATACTTCGGTTTATAACTTTTAATTGATAAAAACATTAAAAGAAAGTCTCGTTATATATGTCATGGATGTTGTTAAATGGAGTATTGACAAAGGGGAACCGGATTTCAAAGTCCCACAGTTTGTCCAACACTTTGTTCCACACTTTGTCCCTCTCTCCAAAATAATTCTTAATAATATCGAAAAATATGTTATTTTTAAATATCATTTTGATCGTCATAAAATAAGAAATAATTATATTTATATATTTTTATCATACAAATCAAATGAAATAAAGATGATTTTATGATTTAGTGGATTCTGCAATTAAAAATTAAAAAGAATATAGAAATTAAAAGAAAATTCATGAGCCACATGATTTAACACGTACCGAACATCTGTAGAGTGGCACAAAGTGTAGGAAAGGAGGTGCGGTTCGACAACAGGAAATCAAAATTATTTAGACTTACTATTAGAGATTTCTTCGGATTATTTAAGAAAATGACCCTTGATTGGGTCAACTTTTGAAAAATAGCCTCCATGTGTGGGAATCACTATTATACTCTTACTAAATGAGGCCCACATAGAAACACATATATTAAATGCGCGAGGGTTGATGGATGAGTGGTTTTGTAGTCCAGTGCTTGTGCAGTCAATCGTTTGTATAATAACTATCGAGTTCAAATCCTGATTGCAACACATTCTTTTTCTTCATGGAACACGTACTGTAATAGTGCACGAAACCCCTCAATATGGCAGAGCAGGGTGACCCTACTGCGTAGAGCACGGGACCCGTGATGTGCTGAGCCGGGGATCCGTGCATGTGGCAGAGTAGGGGACCCGACAATATGTGTCTCATGCTAAATAAAGGGTTCCTAAAACATTGTATTAACAAAAATTCTCTTAAAATTGACAATTACTGACAAAAAGCTGCAGTAAAACGGATACTGCTTAAAATTGATTGAGTCAAATGCCTGGTTTTAAAAGAGTTGAATCCGTTGTCATTTCTTTGTTATGTCAGTTTTTAAGTTGAGCTCCCATTTGCCGAATGATATCTAATGTCTTGTGGGCAATGATGGAAGAAAGTAGAGCCAAAATACACTAGAAAAAAAGCTTGGGGTAATACACGATTTTTCTATTTAAAGCTCAGGGTGGTATAGGCTTTCATGACATTCAGAGGTTTAGAGCAACTTCAACCTGAGTCTCAAACACCAACAACACATAATATTACTCCATCCGACACCAATACCTATACTCAAAATAGGTTTTTATGACTCTCTCTCCATTTACACTAAAATTGCGTTTGCACTATTCATGAACGGAAAACTTTTTACCTCTTACATATAGGTACATGCTAATTTAATATTCTACCATAGATATTACTAAACGGTCTTTTTTATTAGATTTTTATAATATTCCTTTACATTTATATAATACAAATAATTAATATTTTAATGTCTTTTGGTCTAATTTATACAGTTTTATAGATAAAACTAGTATTGAAAAGTTATAAAAGTTACGTAAAAGAGAGTAACTCGAGAATATTCTTTTGAGTTTGAGAATGAGTATAATGGTTGCAGAATAATAACTGCATTTTGAGTTTGAAAATGAGCTTTGAGTTTGAAAATGAGTTTTTTGGTTGGAGATGATCTTAATGACGTTGTATTGGCCAAATAATTTTATAAGATCTCTAATTGATGAACAGAGTCATTACCATCATGGAACCAGATCATCTGTCTCACTTTTGTGCCACTTACCAAAATATCATTACACATACCCCGATTAGTGTTAAAATACCCGTAAATAGCATTACACTATATATATTAGTATACCAGGTGCTTAAACACACAAAAAATCAATATTATGTACATTTTTCTATCTTACTTATCAATATATATATTTTTCTCTATTATACTTATCAATGTTTTATATATTTTTGTTTGCGTTTAAGCACTCGATATAATAATATTTATGGTGCAATGCTATTTACGGGTGTTTTATCACAAATTGGTATGATGTGTAATGATATTTTTTATAAAGTGGCATAAAAAGTGAAACATAAAAGTGGGACGGATGATCTCAACGCTGCTAGCGTGATTCTCAAGGGACAATTGGGTCTTATTTATGGCCCAAATCCTCGCTGTAGAAGCCCATTTACTTCATCCTTCACAAGTAGGCCCAAATGTCTCTGTACTTTTTCCGTAATCGAGCAAGGCTTTTTTATACTTTTACCTAATTCCAATCAAGGGTTTCGCTTGCTCTTTCCTCTGTCTCCACCACCATCGTCGTCTCCGTTACAAGGTTCCCCGAACATGCAGCCCTGCGGAGGATATGCGCTGACGAACTCAATTCAACAGCCTGTTGCGACAAAACGGCATCTTTACGCGTCGAAATTGCGAGGTTTTGGCGCTGGCCCAAGCCGTGTTGAGCTGAGTTCAGTCAAGCCATGCAGGGCTACCAATCTCGAATTCTCCACCTCTGTTCCTAACCCTGAAGTCGGAGGTAATGACTGCATATCGTTTTCAATAACCTTTAGTTGTTTTATCTTTATGAATGGCATAAAAAAACCAGTATGTGTGCGTGTTTCTTTTTTTTTTTCGCTGTATTTGCTTATAGCTGCGACTAGCAGCAACTTTGTGGACCCTGGGCTGACCGAGGCGGACCCCGAAGTCCGTGGAATTATTTCCAAGGAGAAGAATCGCCAATTCAGAAGTTTAGAGCTCATTGCTTCGGAAAACTTCACTTCTCGTGCTGTGATGGAAGCTGTTGGCTCTTGCCTCACTAATAAGTACTCCGAAGGATTACCTGGAAAAAGGTTGGCTGCTGTTTTCTTTTCTCAATTGGGTATTTTTTTAGCTTCCGTTCTTTATTTACTCGCTTAATTTCTCCGTCCAGATATTACGGTGGCAACGAATACATCGATGAGCTTGAGATTCTCTGCCAAGAGAGAGCTCTAGCAGCATTTAACTTGGATGGAAAGAAATGGGGCGTCAGTGTCCAGCCACTTTCTGGTTCTCCTGCTAATTTCGCCGTTTATACTGCTGTTCTCAATCCACACGACCGCATCATGGTACCCATATTCCGTTTTCAATCACCAACAAGTTTTATTTTTTATTAGTTTATTTTGATTTGTTAAATTGAATTTCACCGAGTTTTTAGGGACTGGATTTGCCTCACGGTGGTCATCTTTCGCATGGATTCATGACGGCTAAGAGGAGAGTGTCGGCCACCTCTATATTTTTCGAATCTATGCCCTATCGTCTCGATGAGTCTTCAGGTTTCAAACTTGTGGTCCTATTGTTATTTGTTGATTTCTTGTACTTTCTTGTACTGATTGAAGGGCTTTGTGGTGCAGGGCTTCTTGATTACGATATGCTCGAGAAAACGTCTAGCCTATTCCGTCCAAAGCTTATAATCGTCGGTGCTAGCGCTTACCCTCGGGATTTTGACTATCAACGAATGAGAAAGGTACTTCTTTTACAAACATCTGATGTTTTCTTTGAAACGCGGGTTTAATTAATTGCCTCGTTTTTCCTTTATTAGATTGCAGATGGAGCTGGTGCTTTTCTCATGATGGACATGGCTCATATTAGTGGGCTAGTTTCTGCTTCTGTCCTCGCAGATCCTTTTGAGTATTGTGACATCGTAACGACTACAACTCACAAGGTTGATATTATTTATTTCTATTTTTTTTACGTTTTATTACCTTTGAATTACGTTTGCTGAATTGCATTTTGTGCCCACGAATTGAATACCTCTTCTAACCAGTCTCTCAGGGGCCCAAGAGGCGGCATGATTTTTTACAAGAAAGAGCCTGTTCTTGGGGTCAATTTAGAATCTTCTATCAACAATGCTGTATTTCCAGGTTTACAGGTACTCCACTACAATTTTGTGCTTATTAAATTTAAGCATATCCTTTTTATTACCGTCGAACGATGAAGCATAAACCACGATTATAACGGTGTCTTCTACTTAATAGGGAGGTCCACATAATCACACAATTGGTGGACTTGCTGTTTGTTTGAAGCATGCCAAGTCCCCGGAGTTCAAGCTTTATCAACAGAAGGTACAAATTCCTATTTTTACTTCTCTAAGATAATATAAATCTGTTTCTTGACACTTCTGTTGAATCATATCACGTAGGTGGTCTCAAATTCCCGTGCTCTCGCTCGTCGTCTAATTGAATTGGGATACAAACTCGTCTCGGGAGGAAGTGACAACCATTTAGTCCTCGTGGATCTCCGCTCCATGGTGACTACTCATTCATCATTCAAATTCTTGGTTGGGATTTCGACATTTTTGGTCCCCTAATATTTGGCCTATGTGCGTCTCAGGTCCCTATGTTCCCGAGTTACAGTTTTAGTCCCCAATGTTGTCGATTGTGGGCATTTTGGGTCCACATCCGTTAGTTTAACGGTTAAATTAACCGTTGGACAAAAAATGGCCAAGGTCGACAATATTGGGACTAAAACTGTAACTTGAGAACATCGGGGATCAGAGACGTCTACATGCCAAACACTGCGGACACAAAAAATATCAAAATCCCTTCTAGGTTTCACTTGATAACCGGGTATTCGTACTCATTTGTAAATTCTACGGAAAATTCAGGGAATCGACGGCGCTCGAGTCGAAAAAATCCTCGACATGGCGTCGATAACCCTCAATAAAAACTCCGTCCCCGGTGAGCCAAACATCATTATACCTCGTCTTGATTCACATAAGCAGCACAAGTTCGACGCAGTTATTTTAAATTTTTATTACCTGACAACAGGCGACAAGAGCGCGCTCGTGCCAGGTGGCATACGCATAGGGACACCGGCTATGACAACCAGAGGATTCGTCGAGAGTGAATTTATTTCCACCGCGGATTTCATCGACGAAGGCGTCCAAATAGCGCTCGAGGCGAAGAAGTTAGTTACGGGCTCGAAGCTACAAGACTTTATGAAGGTTGTTAGTTCCCCGAGCTTCCCGTTGATCGATCGCGTGTCGGATCTTCGGGCACGGGTCGAGGCCCTTACGACCCGATTCCCCATTCCTGGGCTGTGAGGACAATTATAGTCATTGAGAGGGTGAGTTGAGGGAATGAAAAAACGTGAGTCAATGTGCTTCTAAAGCTTTTTATTTATAGGTCTAATGTTGTACTATTGGACTTGCTTTTGTTATGCTTTTGCTCTTGCTGCATCCTTTGGTTTGTAGTTTTATTCATTAGTGGGAAATGGTTTATTTAATTCTAATATAGGTCCATTACGCCTAGAGTTGGGCACGGTTCATAAAAAAAAACGTACTGAAACGTTGACTTTTATATTTCGTTTCGGTTACGGTTTATAAAAAATCTCGAAACTTCAAGTGCTGGTTTTTTTTTTTTTTTTGAGATATTCCATCGGGCCTGAGCTATAGGTTAGCTTCTAAATATCGGTGTGGGCTTGCGTCACGCAAATCTGGCGAAGGCTTAATTGCGTCTCACCCTCCAAAGGTGAAACTAATATCCGGGATCAGATGAAACGTTGCAAACTCATCTGACAACGATAGTCATGAGTCATAAAGCCTATGATGACTACTCAAGGAAATTGTGGGATGAAGATTTGATCCCCACTTGAATTCGTTAAACCGGCAGTGTTGGTCCAAGAACTCAAATCGTAACCACAATCGTCTGCGATCCCAAAAATTGTAATTAACTTTTTATAAATGAACTGTGTAACTAGAATCGCCTGCGATCCCAAAGACCGTAATTGACTTTTTTGTAAATGAATGGTATTAATTGTATTAACATATAGTGGATCACCGCACTAAAATGCAAACTAAGCCAACTAAGATTTTAGGTAAATCCTAATTTTTAGACCAAATAAACCCTACGACTAGTGCCCCTAAATTACACTAACCAGAAAAGCCAATAGGACAACTCCAAGAAGACCATTCCAACATTACCTATAGAGAAATGTGATTTTTGGTTTTCTTATCAGGATCTTTTCCTCAGTAAAAATTTCTCTATTATTCTATTTTTCTTGTATAAGAATGAACAATCATATGGGAGAGGAAAACCCAAAAAAGAAATGAAAAATAAAATAAAATTATACAAGTAGTATTCAATGGCCAGTCAAATGTGAAGTGATTACGGGACGTGAAAAGAGGACTCAATAAGCTCAAACTTTCAAATATTCACAGTGAAAACGAGCCGAGCCGAGCCCAAAGATGGTCCAGTTCGAGCTTGGCTCGATTAAGTGTAAAGTGAGCTCGAGCTCGATCAAACACTAAAAGTCGAGGCTCGAGCTCGAATCGACAAGCTCGAATCAATATTACAATAATATTTTTTCGAAATAATATTATATTAATATATATATAATTAAAATAAAAAAAAAAATTGAGATCGATAAGCTCGACGGCTATCGAGCCCATATAAATTCAGCTCGAGCTCGGTCAAACTCGAGCTCAAACCGAGCATTGACCAAGCCGCTCGCCGAGTTTTTTTGGAGCGTTCACCCCTAATTCATATTCAGTGAGCTCAGCTCAGGTATTACCTTTGCTTTATTGCAGGACACAACACATCAAATCAATCAAGAAAATTCGAAAGCAGCTCTCACAAGTTTTTTGAAGCGAGGTTGGATATTTCGCAGCTCTGGTATTATCTCTCTTTACAAGCTCTCTACGGTGTCTGAATTTTTCCTTTGTTTATGAGATTAAACGTTTTTTTTTTCCTGGAACATGTTTCTGAATTTGGGGCAACGTGCTGTAATTTTCATTCAATATCCATCTTCTTCTTCCCCCTTCGATTTTGTGTACTTGCATTGTCATAATTATGGTCTTGGCATGATAAAGTTGAGGTAATCTACTGCCTACCATGTTTGGTTGTCATGAATTTGATTCTTTGAACTTCGTATTTCCTTCCATAGATAAATGACATTGTTAATGTTAAGCTTTCAACATTGGCAATGTTGGGGTAACATTCTAGTCAACATTTGTTGATCGAGAATGTTCCCTATCTCAGTTTTATCTTTCATGCCCAAAACTTATTTTAGTGAAGACGTGGCATTTTTCTAGTGTTGTACAGGATATGGATAAGTGCTGGAATGGATCAAACCGTGTGGAAAGAGTATGGATAAGCTGGAGCAAATATAGGAGTGAAGCATGCTAAAAATAGGAAGATTGGAGCTCAAGTCAAGACCAAGTCATTTGGAGCTGATTCAAATCAACTTTCAACGGTCACAACTATCTTAGTGGACGTAGTGGATGTGACCAAGTTTGTGGTGAAGAAGTCACGAAGTTGAAGACTATAAAAAGGGGACTTCACTTCACCATTGAAGAGACAACAAGCGAGAAAGAGATTTTAAGAGAGAGTTCAAGCGAGTATCATCTCTTAAGAGAGTTTTTCTTTTTAGCCTAGTTTTTCAAAGGTCGAAAGACTTTGTAGTTTGCAGAATCGTTTGGTTCGTAGGTTTTGCTAGGCTTAGTTTTGACTATCCTTTTTGATAGTTTGTAATCCATCTTTATAGTGGAGTTTTGCGCCTTGAGGCACGCAGCAAGTTATTTGACTTGCTGCACAGAATCACTTCTTGTGGTCGTTTCATTTCGTCACTAGATAATTATCATTTCCGCTGTGTATTTCTAAGTGAGTGTGAGTGTTAGCCCAACATCACGTCCAACATCAGTCTACAACTTAGTGTGTTTACATCCATTTGTGACGGGACCCCCCTTCAACGTGGTATCAGAGCCTACGCTTGACGTTACTAAGCGCTGAAAATCCTCTACAATGGATGTTACGAGTTCAAATTACATCAGTAAAGTTCTTGTGTTAGACGGCACCAACTATGCATATTGGAAGGTTCGTGTTCGGCAGTGTATCAAGTCCATTGATGTGCGAGCGTGGGAAACAGTACTCCACGGCTATACCCCACCTCGAACAGCCCCTGACGCTGATGGAGAAGTCTTTGACAAGCTAGTTGAAGAGTGGACAGTCCCTGAACGAAGCGCTGCTGAGTTCAACGACAAGGCACTCAACGCCATCTTCTCATCCATGGACATCTTCATGTTCAAGATCATCCAGAATTGTACGACGGCTCAAAATGCGTGGGATCTACTTCAGAGGTACTGCGAAGGTGATACGAGTGTGAAGGAAACCAAATTACGGCTACTTCTCAATCAGTTCGAGAATATAAGGATGAAGGAAGATGAAGACATCACCACGTATTTCGGGAAGCTCTTGACAATCTCTACCGAGTGTACCAGCTTAGGAGATCCGATCGCCTATAAGGTATTAAATTCTAAAGCTATTCGTACACTAACTGAAAAATTCAATGTGAAGGTAGCGGCGATCGAAGAAGCACACAACTTGGCTAGTATGGAGTTCAACACATTGATGAACATTATGAAGAACTACGAAACTAATCTCGAAGTAGAAAAGAGGGTTTCGGGCGGTAAAAGCCTTGCTCTAGTCAGCCAGCCAACCGAGGAGCCAACTGAGATTGACCCCAGCAACGAGGATGACATGGCCATGCTCGTGAAGAGATTTGCAAAGTTCATTAGGAAAAAGAATGTTGTGCAAAATGTTGGCCCAACATTCAGAAAAGGACAGAATGCCAAAGCTGAACCCTCCTCTGCTCCACCATTCTTTAAACGCAAGCCAGATGGGAAGCCAGACGGGAAAAAGAAGAACTTCAATTATGAGTCTGTGAGATGTTATGAGTGTCAAGGTTGGGGCCATTTTGCCAACGAGTGTGCAAACACTCTTCGCAAGCACGGAAAGGCTATGTGGATCGATCTGTCTGACGATGAAGATGAAGAATCGTGCCAAATGGAGACCAAGCAATCATCAGTGACTATTCAGTCCTTCTCAGACGGAGAAGACGATAACTGATGTTGAGCCAACATCTGACTCAACATCTGAAAAGCATATCATTTTTTATTATGATGATTCAAACTGTTTAGATGTTTTTTTGAGTTCTGATGATGCAGAAACAGATTGCAGCGAAAAAGTTCAGATGAATGAAGCCTTCAAACTACTGTCCTCACAATATGAAATTGAAAAGGCGAAAAATTTGCAACTAAAAGCCGCAATGAAAGTGTTGTCCGAGGAGAATGAGAAGAATGAAAAGTTGATTGAAAGCTTGGTGAAAGGAATGAACAAGATGGAAGCCGTACTGACACGAAAGGACAAGGAGATCGACAAGCTCCAAAAACGAGTCGACGAAGCCGATGAGACCTTCACGAAGTTGAACAAGGGTAAATCTACTCTTGATGAGGTATTGTCTCTAGGTATTTTTTATAAGCAAGGTCTAGGATTTAATTCTCAGCCTGCTTGTGATGTCCCAAAACCCGTGACCCATGTTCAACCTAAGATAGTGTTTGTTAAAGCTCAAGCCACGAGTGATGAGAGTGAAACTGTGAAACTTAAGAATAGTTCCGAGCATGCTGCCACTAAGAGTAAGGATAGCTCATATATTTGCCATCATTGTAAGCAAACAGGTCACTTAAAACCATTTTGCTGGAAATTGAAGAGGGAGATTTCTGGAAAGAAATCGATGACGGCTGAAATGTCATCCAACATCCCGCTCAACATTGAGAAATCAGTGTTGAAAGGTATGACTAGAGAAAGCTCAGCTGGCTCATCTTCAAGTTCTAGTAAACAGGATACTGTTTTGTCGTCTAAGAAAGTTTGGGTCGAGAAATCTGTTCATAAATGCCATGTTGTTTATACCTCTTTGCGAGCTAACGTGACAGGTTCATGGTACTTCGATAGCGGGTGTTCCCGACATATGACAGGTACCAAGGAGTATCTCAGTGATTATATTCCTTTAAGGAGTGGATCTGTGACGTTCGGAGGAGGTGCTAAAGGGCGGATTCTCGGCCGAGGCAGATTGAACGTGCCCGACTTTCCCAAGCTAAGCAACGTGCTTCATGTTAACGGGCTCGTAGCAAATCTGATCAGCATAAGCCAACTCTGTGATGACGACCTTGAGGTAAGATTTAATAAGGAGTGTTGTGAAGTTTTTAACAGCAATTCTGTGCGAGTGATGGCAGGAAAAAGATCGAGAGACAACTGCTACCTAGTCGGCGAAAAATCCAGGGTTAAGGACGTGTGCCAACTGTCTAAGGCCGAAGATGATGTAATCCTATGGCACTACAAGCTGGGCCATGTCAACTACCGGACCTTGGAGCAACTTATCAAACATGATGCAATTAGAGGCATTCCTAAGCTTAAGAAGTTTGGTAAGGTTGTTTGTGAGTCATGCTTGAAGGGTAAGCAAATGCATGTTAGCCATAATGTTGATCAACAAGCTTCCCAACATTTTAAAACTGCTCACTGTTTTCAGTTAATTCATATGATTTGATGGGTCCGATGGAAGTAGATAGCATAGGTGGTAGGAAATATGCTTATGTGCTCGTAGATGATTATTCTAGATATGCATGGATATTCTTTCTTAGGGAAAAATCTGAATCGTTTGATTTCTTTAAGAATTTTTGTGCCATGATTAAGAACAATTTCAGTGCATCTATCTTTCGCATTAGGTCTGATCATGGTAGAGAATTTGAGAATCAATACTTTGATGAATTTTGTGATAAGAAAGGTATTGTGCATGAGTATTCATCTCCTAAGACGCCCCAACAAAATGGGGTGGCCGAAAGGCAGAATAGGACGCTTCAAGAAATGGCTCGTGTGATGTTGCAATCTAGGAATATTTCTAAGCGTTATTGGGCTGAAGCTTTGCATACAGCTTGTCACATATCGAATCGTGTGTTCTTTAGGCATGGTACTAAGAAAACGTCTTATGAGTTTTTGAATGGGAAAAAGCCTACTGTGAAGTACTTTCATGTTTTTGGGTGCTATTGTTACATGTTAATTGATCGTGAGTACTTGACCAAGTTTGATTTGAAAAGTGACAAATGTATTTTTCTTGGATACTCGTCTAATAGCCGCGCATATCGTGTGTATAACTTGCGTTTGAAGTCTGTTCAGGAGTCTATCAATATCGTGTTTGATGATGCTACTGACCCAAGCAGAAATACTTCTCAAGTTGATGTTTCAGATATTGTCCCACCAGTTGTGGAAACAGAGGCTGAAGCTGAGGAAAATGTTGAGCCAACATCTGACTCAACATCAGCACCTGAACAGAACAATGACGAAGGACCAAGTGAAGTACGAAGGGATCCCCCAGCGAAGATTCAGAAAGATCATCCCACTGATCTCATCATTGGAGACGTGAACGAAGGGAGGAAGACCAGAGACAAACCGCACAAAGATTATAAGTCTATGGTAAGAAACGTATGCATGAACACGATATACGCTGAGGTACGTTTCAATTGCTTTGTCTCTGAGATAGAACCTAAGAATGTCCTTGAAGCTCTCAAGGACAGTTTCTGGATAAACGCGATGCAAGAGGAACTCTTGCAATTCGAGAAAAACCAAGTGTGGACCTTGGTTCCTCGGCCGAAAGACATAAATGTCATAGGCACCAAGTGGATCTTTAAGAACAAATCTGATGAACTTGGTAGAGTTGTTAGAAACAAAACACGTTTAGTAGCTCAGGGTTATACGCAAGTAGAAGGCATAGACTTTGATGAGACGTTTGCTCCTGTTGCTAGGTTAGAATCGATTCGGCTTTTGTTAGCTATAGCATGTTGGCTTAACATCACTTTACATCAAATGGATGTTAAGGGTGCTTTTTTAAATGGGTACATTGATAAGGAAATCTATGTCGAACAGCCTAAGGGGTTTGAAGACCCTCATTATCCTAACCATATCTTTAAGTTGCATAAAGCGTTGTATGGGTTGAAGCAAGCTCGTCGAGCTTGGTACGCACGGTTAGCTACGTTTTTACTTGAATTTGGATTCACTCGAGGTGAGGCAGACCGTACGCTTTTTGTGAAAAGAGTCGGTTCTGATCTTTTAATTGCTCAAGTTTACGTAGATGATATTGTTTTTGGCTCAAGCTCACAGTCTATGTTAGATCTGTTCGTGCAGGCGATGAACACCACTTTCGAAATGAGCATGATTGGAGAGCTAACTTATTTTTTAGGTTTACAGATTAAGTAGAGCAGCGACGGGATCTTTATGTCCCAGGAGAAGTACGCAAAGAACACTGTCAAAAAGTTCGGGCTGGACACGGCTAAGGTAATGAAAACTCCCATGGGGTCTACGCAAAAGGTAAGTAAAGACGATGTTGGGCAGAATGTTGACCCAACATTGTATCGATCTATGATTGGCAGTTTATTGTATCTATCTGCTAGTAGACCAGACATAATGTATAGTGTATGCGTATGTGCTAGATATCAGTCTGAACCTAAAGTCACGCATCTTAATGTTGTTAAGCGTATTCTTCGTTACGTGAGTGGATCGTGTAGCCTAGGATTATGGTTCTCCAAAGATACTAATTTGAGTCTTGTAGGCTACAGCGATGCTGATTGGGCAGGTGACGAGGATGATCGCAAGAGCACAAGTGGCGGCTGTTTCTTCCTTGGTAATAATTTGGTTGCGTGGTATAGTAAGAAACAGAACTGTGTGTCTTTATCTTCTGCTGAGTCTGAGTATGTTGCGGCGGGTAGTTGCTGTACGCAATTATTGTGGTTGAATAGCATGTTGTGTGACTATGGGTTAGAGTGCGAATCTGTTCTTATGTATTGTGATAACCTTAGTGCCATCAACATCTCTAGGAATCCCATCCAACATTCACGTACGAAGCATATAGATATTAGGCATCATTTTCTGAGAGATATGGTTGAAAAAGTGTTAGCGTGCATTGAGCATATAGACACTAAACATCAGTTAGCGGACATATTCACGAAAGCATTGGATTCTGAAAGGTTCTCGGACCTAAAGAAATCCGTAGGTTTACACATGTCAGTCTGAATGTTGGTCCAACATTTGGATCAACATAGCATTTGTCAAATTTGATGATTACTGCTTTAATGTTTGGTTAAATATTCTGTTCTGTTTTCCTGTGAAATGACTTGATTCTTCTTGACTGGTCCCTGAATGAACCCGATCCCTTGTTATAGGCTCTTGGTAATAAGTCCCTAGGTACACGGCATTCGCTGTGACGATGTACTCTTTGCGACAAAAAGCTAATCCTTTGATGTTAGATATAGGCTCTTGGTAATAAATCCCTAGGTACACGGCATTCGCTGTGACGATGTACTCTTTGCGACAAAAAGCCAATCCTTTGATGCATATCTGCCTGCTCATAAACTCTTTGCTATATATAGGTAATTGGTAATAAGTTTCCTTAGGTACACGGCATTCGCGGTGACGATGTATTCTATGCGACAAAAAGCCGAACCTTGAGGCTAAGGGTATAAGGGCAGTGCAGAAATTCGGTTAGTTAAATAAGGTGAAAAGGTAGAAATAAAGGGAACTGGTTTTAAGAAGATTGAGCAGAAAAGTCTAGGATTACGGAATTAGAATGTTGAGTCAAATGTTGGGGCAACATGTGTAACTTTCAGTTTGATAATGCTACATTTTTGTGCTTTCGCTTATTTGCATTTGCTTTTTAGTCTGCTGTGTCTAGAATAGATATCTCTCAGAATTGCATTAGAACTCTCGAAGGACAGCTTGTTACATTTGTCTCAAGTGGTCATCAACGTCGCTCAAACGGTTAGTATCACTCGATTCTACCTTGATTTTTGACTTGGTAGTTTTTGGTCGAATCATAATCTGACGTGCTCCTAAATTCGCTCTTGACCACTTCTTCAATTTACTATATTTAGCTCCATGTTTATTTAGACAATTTTTGAATTTACTTCGACTTTATCTTCCAATGTGCCTAAATTACTTTAAGCTCCCAACGGTTATTTTTATGAACCACTTACTCCACTATATGCGAGAATTACTGAGTGGACAGGTTTGCTTGTAATCGTTGAAATTCAAGTGTTTTAAAGAGTGTTTGATCAAGTTTCACTTCACATAAACCCTAGCTCCTAAGTCGATTTCATCTCTCTAGAAATTCTCTCTGCTTATCAGTGCATAATCGTTATTTCTACACTCTGATCTTCATCCAAATTTCTTTGATTTTATCTCTCGAAATGTCGAACTCACCTAATCATGTAGAAACCCAGAATGTTGACCCAACATTCGGTGATACTGTGTACGACATCCAACCTCTACGGGCGATTCCGGCTCAGATCGAAGACTTGGATGATGTTCCACTCAGCTCCCTGTATCAGATCCCTGAAAGACGACGACCGGTCCAGACCAGATTGGTGGGAGGATCGATAAACACAACGAACCCAGTGGAAAACCCTACGAGAATGGGAGAAACCCCTGTTTCTGACAGGATCGAGCCGGAAGTTCCACCTACAAACCCAACTCCAACTCTCAAATCCACAGAGAAAACCCCCAAGAAGCCAAAGAAAAAGAAGAGCACGTCCAAGAAGTCGCGATCCCAACCGGATATTGAAGCTAGCGTCCCTGTTCCAAAGCAACGTCGAAGCAACAGAATGCGGCAGTCCCAGGCTACGAAGGGGCCAAAATCGACTGCAGATAAGCCCATTAACCTCTCGAGTTCCTCATCAGAGACTGCAACGAAAACCTCGGAGGACGAGCCCACTCAGATTGCCGCTGAAGCCCCAGTTCAGGGGGAGACAAGTGCTGCTGCCACCTCACATGTTCCAGAGTCAAACTCAGCCCCATCATCATCTCCGTCAAAGGCTTCAACAGACGAGGTTATTGACACCACCACCTATGACCGGCTGGATGATGAGGCAGTGGGTCCAGGGGGAGACACACCATCTACTGAGTCCAACTCCCCTGCCTATGAGAGCGAAGGCAGTGATGACTTTGGTGCAGCTGAAACCCTGGCCGCGTGGAGGAACAAATTGCTGAAGAAAGCGGGAAAGAGGCCAATGGGTTCAGAGGACAGACCTTCCAAGAAACCTCGACCAGCTGAGTCCTCACAGCCAGCAGCTAGCAGTCATGCTCTGTCGCGTATTCCCAGTCACAGTGACGATGTTGAGGAGGATGTTGACCTAACATCCGAGTCAGACTGGGAGACTCCGTTGCCAAGGGGGAGGTTCTACGCCTCATTTAATGAAGAGCTGTGGCCGCACTTCAGCCAAAGGGTGTTGCGGGTTGAGAGGACTGCAGATGTGGTGAGCTTTCGCCGATATGGAGTTATGCAGTTCTTGGAGTCCAACAATTTGACAAGACCGTAACTTTGTTTGGGACCTACTGTGATACAGTGGTCCGTGAGGTATTTTCTAACCTTTCCCCTAGCTTAAATGATCCTAGTTCTAGGAAGTATGGGAAACTTTTCTTGAGGGGGAGGTTATATGAGTTTTCGGCGGGGGCTATTAATGAGTTTTTGGGCACTCCAAATGTTGACATGAATGAGACTTTTGATAATAATGAGGTGGTGCGTTTTCTGACCGGGGGTAGAGTGAGGGAGTGGGATGGAAATTTTTCAGTGAGCTTTTTAACCTCGCTCTATTCTGTGCTCTTTAAAATTGGCATCTTTAATTGGTGGCCAACGGCAAATGAGACCCGTGTGGCTGAGAATGTGGCGCATATTCTGTACGCCCTTGGGAAGAATCTGCCTTTAAATCTGGGTGAATTAGTGCTGGACCAGCTTGCCAAAGAGGCCGAAAAAAAGTCACTTGGAATCCTGCATTTCCCTTCCTTGATCTATGGGATGTTAGTTCGTGGAGGATTCAAGCCATCACGCAGAGACCAGGTGGTGACTATCAAAGTGCCGTATGCTGTCTCCCATATGCACTTGGCAGGGCCAAACAAAGTTGTGGATCTGCCTTGGCGAGCTCCTACTGAAGATGTTGAGCAACATGTTGCCTCAACATCTGCTCCTCAGTCCAGCTTAGATCAACAAATTAAGTGTCTCGAGGACACCATCACCTTTCTGACGTCTGAGCTATCAATTCTGAAGGATTTGCGTTCTTCCCAAAAAGGAGGAGAAGAGGCAGAAGTTGAAGAGCAAGAAGAGGCTGGGACGAGTGGACACGGTGGGGTTCAGACCGAGCAGCAAGGTGGGGATGGTCAAGGAGCTGAAGCAGTACAGACAGGGGGAGATTGTGAGGAAGAGGCAGAGGACTCGATCGAGAGTCTGAATATTTAGGCAGGGGTCTGAATATTCTTTGCATGCGGTTGTGTGCCTTTATTGCATTTTGTTTTTGCATGCTTGCCTGCTATCTAGCGTATGTTTCTGTTATGTCTATGGACCATTTCTTTTTGTTTTGCAGATGCTTCACTTTCAGACCCTTAATGGCGTGTACTATCTAAGTAGTACTTTGAATAGTTTTCGTTCTATTCTGGCTGTGTGTTTACTCTAACCATTTTGTTAATGTTTTGTGGTTGAGTAGATGTGGCCTTCAGAGGGAGTTTCATTACGACTAACTTCTGTTTTGGTTTTGGGAAGAAAGATAAAAAGGGGGAGATTGTTAATGTTGAGCTTTCAACATTGGCAATGTTGGGGTAACATTCTAGTCAACATTTGTTGGCCGAGAATGTTCCCTATCTCAGTTTTATCTTTCATGCCCAAAACTTATTTTAGTGAAGACGTGGCATTTTTCTAGTGTTGTACAGGATATGGATAAGTGCTGGAATGGATCAAACCGTGTGGAAAGAGTATGGATAAGCTGGAGCAAAAATAGGAGTGAAACATGCTAAAAATAGGAAGATTGGAGCTCAAGTCAAGACCAAGTCATTTGGAGCTGATTCAAATCAACTCTCAACGGTCACAACTATCTTAGTGGACGTAGTGGATGTGACCAAGTCTGTGGTGAAGAAGTCACGAAGTTGAAGACTATAAAAAGGGGACTTCACTTCACCATTGAAGAGACAATGAGCGAGAAAGAGATTTTAAGAGAGAGTTCGAGCGACTATCATCTCTTAAGAGAGTTTCTTTTTAGCCTAGTTTTTCAAAGGTCGAAAGACTTTGTAGTTTGCAGAATCGTTTGGTTCGTAGGTTTTGCTAGGCTTAGTTTTGACTATCCTTTTTGATAGTTTGTAATCCATCTTTATAGTGGAGTTTTGCGCCTTGAGGCACGCAGCAAGTTATTTGACTTGCTGCACAGAATCACTTCTTGTGGTCGTTTCATTTCGTCACTAGATAATTATCATTTCCGCTGTGTATTTCTAAGTGAGTGTGAGTGTTAGCCCAACATCACGTCCAACATCAGTCTACAACTTAGTGTGTTTACATCCATTTGTGACGGTACCCCCTTCAGACGTATGTGTCAGCCTTTGGACTCCGCGGATGCCACTAACAGTGGAGGTAACAACGCGAGCAACAGCTCGAATCTGGCCTCGAAGCAGCAACGCCTTCGATGGAGTCACGAGCTCCACGAACGATTCGTCGATGCCGTGGCTCAACTCGGCGGCCCGATCGTAAGTTCACCCCTAAAAACAATTAATCTACTTGAGCCCCACAATCCGTTTGTTGTCTCATTTGATTTGGTTAATGTAATACCATTGTGACAAGATTTAGTTTGTCTGAGAAATCGTTTTTGTTATATATTTTACGTGCTTGTGTCCATTTTCAGGAGCTACACCGAAAGGTGTGCTGAGGGTTATGGGAGTTCAAGGCCTTACGATTTACCATGTCAAAAGCCACTTGCAGGTAATGCCCGCTACGAGTTCGTAAAAATGATTCAATGTCCACGTTTTCCTTTTTCCTCTTCGCGGGCTCATTCGATCTCCTCAACATTAAGAAATACAGGCTTGCCAAGTATCTCCCAGATTCTTCCTTTGAGGGTAAGCAGTAGTAAACCCGCTGTTATTGCACGATTATTACGTGCTATGTCTTAATTAAGGTACACACTTAGCACCATTATTACATTGTTGATAATAGGTAAGGAAGCTGAGAAGAAGGAATCTGGAGATATGCTTTCGAGCTTGGACGGCTCATCGTAAGTGAAACATCATCCCTTTTCTGCTATTACAAGCTTGTCCAAATTTCCATTCTTGATAACGCGATGTCTGTTCTTGAAAGTCTCCACGGTCATTTAATTATGAATACTATGTTTTTCTTTTGACATCGTGCAGTGGGATGCAAATCGACGAAGCACTTAAGCTGCAGATGAGGTGCAAAAGAGGCTTCATGAGCAATTGGAGGTAGTAATCGATCGATCTCTTTATAACCTCTAAAGAATCAGCTCAGATAGTACGCATTTCGTATAATGTTTTGATAATTATCTCGTGTAATAAACATTGCAGGTTCAGAGACAGCTTCAACTGCGAATAGAAGCCCAAGGAAAGTACCTTAAGAAAATAATCGAAGAACAGCAACAGCGCGTCGACGGCGTTCTCTCGGATCCACCGGGCCCATGTGAAGTTCGTCCTGGAAAGGAGAATAATAAGAAGACCTTCGAAGGCCCTTCTGCTGACTACTCGAGGACTTTGCATAGCGAGCCATTGACTCCCGACTCGGGTTCTCGTTTCTCTCCTCTATTATTATTATTCGAGAGCCCATCATTGGTTAACCAGAGTTAGTGACGAAGTGGGTTCCGTTAAACCGGACCTGCATTTAACTAATCTTTCGATTTTAGAGTCGGGTTCGAACCCGTCTTATTAGTGGCCTTCTTCTCGACTTGTTAAGAGGTCGGTCGGAGAAAATTTATTGCGTTGTGCGTTTGACGTAGCTGTTTATTGGGGGCTAATTGTTGTCACCATTGTGATGTGTAGTTTATTGTTTAATAGATTAAGAAATAGCTAATATATGTCTTCAGGCTTAGAAAAGCTTGAACATCTGTGTAATAAGTACAACTTTGTAGTAAATAGTAGCTTGAATTCTCCAAGTGTTGTGAAATACATTTTCCTATCAGCCAAAACAATGTTTACTACAGAACATCCTTGGAAGATAACTGAAGAAAAAATGATTGATTTTTTTTTTTTCATATTCCCAGCTTCTTAGATCCGAATGTCATTACAAAGAAAAGGTTTTCAGAATTAATCATAAAGAAGGATGACTCTCGTGGCTTACGCTCATCAACATTTGCAGTGTGTTTTCTTGCATTCTTTTCCTTAACCATTGCAGGGTTCATCCATTTTCATTACAAGAAACTAAAAACTATAATGCTTAATTATTTATATAACATACATGCAAGTAGAACAAAAACAATCCCCAAAAAGTTGACAGAGGAGAGAGTAGTAATACACAAACCTTCAAGACAGATCAGATAGATAAATCTTTTTATAAACCTTCAATAAATGTTTTTTTGAGACAGTAAAAAAACATTAAGACATTACCGCCTGAAGGCGTTGGTTTCCGTAGCAGATTTCCCCTGCAAATAATGCGAACGGCGGCGGACACTCTCTTCAATCGTCGAACTCCCTCCCTTCTCAGCACCGTAGACGCTCCTCTGAGTCGCATCGAGAAAGTTCCTTCCCAGAGACGAACGATCGCGAATAGCTTCCTCAGCTTCGTGGGCTTCAGCCTTCTTCAGGCGTTTCCATCTCTGTTCCTCGTGCAGCTCCGCGTCCATCTCCATCTCCCTGAGCTTAGCAGCTCTCTCTTCTTCAGATATCTTTACGGGTTTTCGATGATGCCCATCTTTTGGTTCCTCTCTCCGCTTGTGGTAAGAATCTTCACGGTGAGAATCGTAGTAACTTCTCTTACCTTTCGAGGGTTGGCTATGGCTTTTGTCTTGTTTGTGAATAGAAGGGCTGCTGTGTCTGTGGTCTTCTTTATACTCCTTATGATGCCTATGAACCTTTTCGCTTGATTCTTCTCTGACGGGATCGCGGGATGAATTCTGATCACTCGATTGATGTATATTATGTTTTTGGGACGTATCTTTGGAGTCGTCTTCTGATGATGATGAGTGTTTGTGGCGTTTCGATGATTTCTTGTGTTTATTTTTCTTCGATTTCTTCTCATCCTTGTCCTTGCCTTTTGTGGCTTCTACCTGAAAAATGACAAGTGACCTATGTTAGATTTTGAAACCTTTTTACTAAAACCAAACAACTGACTTGACAACCATGGACGTATAAAGAGTTCTAAACAGGTGCGGTGTTGAAGAGAGAAAAAAAAACACAGGATATCATTGTATATGCATCTGAAACACTGACTGAAATTAAATTACGGAATCCCGAGGCCCAATATCTTTGTTCTTGACTAATCAATAACAACTTCACGTTGCCCCTACTGCAGATCGTAAATGAAATACTCTAACAGCACAAGGAGAACCTTGTTGAAGAGCCTCTTTAACTACTATGCAAATGACTAAGTTTTACCATAAAAGTTTCTGGCATATTTAGGTAAGAATGTAAATGTAATGCACATACGAAACAAATTAATAAAGCTAGTATGGGAGAGATATCAAGAACAATCACCCATAGGCCTCAAAGGAACACTCATTATCCAAAGAATGGTTGACTGGGAAAAAATAATGAAAAAACACAGAATGATTAAAAATCTCCATTGAAGAATGGCAATTCCAAACCAGAGGAAGACATCACATTTCAAATTTCTTTTGAACAATCAACTCGACTCAAAGAAACATTACAAAATCTCGAAGAACTCACCGATTTCCGAATCATAGCCATCTGCACAGGATTGTTTTTAATCCGAGCAAGAGCTTCCTGTTCCCTCTGACGTATCATGAGTAAAGGATCCGTATGCAGCTTCCTCCACGCATCATTCGCAGAATGAGGTTTTTCCTCAAACAAGGCTCCTGGAGCATCAGGCTACAATTTAACAGGGACAAGAAATTGCAGACCCATAAGCACAACAAGTCAACAATTACATTAAACAAGATCGATGCTGTCAATACTAAATAAATCGGCACCTTTGCTGCAGCAGACGATGATGCGGTGGCCCCAGCATCATTCTTGGGTAAGGATTCGAGCTCTTTGAACCCCGAACTCCCTTTACCAACAGCCAAACCCGACTCGTACAAAAAGTCTAAACGCTCTTGCCTCCTGCAACAAAATACACGAAACGAAAGTTGGAAATCGGTTCAATACGGAAACCCTAAAAGCCCCAAACTGAAAACCCTAAAAAAAGAGGCGACTGGGTTATTGATGAATTCAAACAGATCTTACGGTACAAGTCCGGCTTGCTCTTGCAGCTGACGAAACTCGGCGCGCTCTCTCTCCTCGTGAATCTGCTTGCGGAGTTCTTCGAGCTTCTTCTGCTCCGCTTCGTGCTTTTGCTCGGCTTTCCAAACGTTCTCGACATTTCGGAGGCTGCCCGTGTGCCAACCTTTCTTGTTCAGAAACTTCAACGCCATTCTAGAGGGTTAATCTCGCAGATTTTTCAACCGACTTCTCGTTTGGATTTGTCAGAGGAACACAGAGACACGATAGATCAGAAAGAAATTGAAGAATATATCGACCCAGGGATGTTTCAAGTAATTTAATAATAAATTATTGTTTTTCGAAGCAATTGAAATCCGTTCAATTATATTAAATTTTATTATTAACAATTTTTTTTTATATAGAGAAAAAACCACTTTTTGTCCTCAATGTTTACCGGACGGTCAATTTTGATCCTAATATTTCCATTTGTCGCATTCAGTCCTCGTAGTTGTCCGATTTGAACCATTTGGTCCATCAGTTAGCTTAAACATCAATTTGGACCGAATATGTCTTGCGGATCGCATGTGATATACTACAATCCCCTAAAATATTGTTTATACGTCTTTCCATTCCCCTTAATTCGTATCCTTCATCGCACCTAAAAATCGAAGCCATAAAAACCTAGATTGCGGGATGAATGAGATAAATTTAGGGAGAATTTTAAGATGAACGAGCACATAAACTGTATTTTGGTAAGTTATAAAATATTGCATGCGACTCACTTGTAAAGTTTCCGTTTAAATTGACGTTTAATCTAACCAAAGGACAAAAATTAGTTCGAATTGGACAATTACAGGGACCAACTGTGGCCAGTGGATTTGTCACTTTTAAAACAACTATGCTTTGTATTTTGAAAATTGAACATAAATACCGATTGAGTAACTTTGCGAAGTTGTCTCTTTTGGTACAAAATGCAATTAACCCTATAGGTGAAAGTTTGGGCGGGCCGGCCCGCCTGACCCGAAGCAGGTTGTTCGAGAAAATACGTGTTGGGCCAGAAAAATCCAAGCCCGAGCCCATTGTTCTACAGGCTGGGCCAGCCCGATCCTAGCCCATCGGGCTCGATTTTTTTAAATTTATAGATTTATTTTTTACAAAATATTTTTATTATTCATTATAAATTATAATTCTCACCTAATATTATATAAAATTATAAATGCATATTTTGAAAAAAAAATACTCGTAGACATGTAAAAGATATTTTTTCCTAAATAAAAATTGAATTGTATAAAATATTATACATAAAAATAAAAAGAATATAAAGGCAAAAATCGGGCCGTATTGGCCCGGAGCCGCTGGCCCATCTGAACCAGACCAAACGGCCCGCTGACATTCCCGGGCTGCAAAAAATATGACCCAAACTCGGGTTTTTTTCGGGCGAGTCAGGCCGGTCCTTTGGCTCAGGCCCTAACTTTCGGCTCTTATTAGCCCCCGCCGAAATTCCTCGTTACCGAGCTTAATCGGGACGAAGACCACATGAAAGCGGAGTAAGACCCACAAAGGAAAAGATAACTCTTCAAATGAAAATACAAGCTCCCACAAGGGGAGAAAAAAGAGAATTACAAACAATGCAAAAAATAAAAGGTGAGAAAAAGGAGATAGAGTGGAGTTCCCCCAAACTCCTATAATTGAGGAAGTGAGAGATGAAGTTTAGTGTGTCCACAATGCATGTTATCACATGGTGTTATTGGGCTGATGTGTCATGTTATATAACACACTAATCATTGTAATAGTGTCATACCCATGAACTATATCATGGTTATAAAAGTCCATGAAACCTGTTTGTAAAAAATAATCTCAACTAAAATAAATATAAATATGTATTATTTCTGAATGATTTTAACTATATAATTGGTCTTCCGAAAACGCATCCGGGTGACTTGAAACCTTTTGACAGGTATAATTATATTTTTTTAATTTCAATTATATATGTATTTTTAGAAATGAAAATTTTCAAAATTAAATTAGTATAATCAAACTTTTTATTGTTTTTTAAATGTCACGTGAAGTTCTATTACACATTTTTTGTCTCTTCAAATATTATAAACCATTTGAATAATTTTATATTGACAACGGTGCTCACGATGGTTGCGCATCATATCAATTCCCTAGATTGTATATACCTATTATATATAGACACACGTTGCTTGCAGGGTTTTTAACTTCAAAGTAAAACTATTAAGTTATTTATGGGCCTTCTAGTCTAAACTTACTTTTTACTAGTCCAAAGTCTTTTATTTGATGATTAACTTTTATATTTTAAAAACTTATATATATTTTTTATTTTTAGGGACACCGATTTTCTCCCGATTTTACACCGATTAAACTACAAAATCTTAAACTATTAAATTTTTCGCTCCATTTCGAAATTTCGGTTCAACAACTATGGTTGCTTGTTGCGCATTTTTCTGTCTTGTTGCGCTAAAAAAGAAATTCCCAAATTGCGGACTATTTTCCATCATCGTTGGAGTTTGGAGTCTCTTGAACTCGAACAGTATCTCTCGGACAGGGAGCCTCTCTCGATTCCGAAGCTTTACTACGGTGACATCAAGATTCTTGGAATATCTTATAACGCGGAGAATTAAGGCATTGAACTATCTCATCTTCAATCACGCGAAGAGGACCGACCGATGACGACAACTCGTGGATCTCTCAATTCAAGGAGGCAACTACTTTCGAGGTCAGGTGCCACCTGTCGATGATGATGCTCACGGAGAAGAAAGACGCGCAGTTTTTGAAGGCCCTTGAGTTGAGGTGTGCTCCACAAATCATATTTGGCGCACGCATACGTTTTTTGGTCGAACTTCTAGTTTTTTTTTTTAAATATATAGAAACAGACAATAAATGCATGCTTTACGTTATTTATTCTTTCTTTACCCTTTTGAGTTCCACTTCCAACCCAACCACAAGAGTAAAAAAAAAAAACGTGAATTACAGACTGGCTAGGAAACAATAATGAAGAAAGCTGGCTTTAAAATCATAGAAAAATCAGAAAAGCCAAAACGGAATTAAATTATCAGAGTTGGGTTGATGGGGACATTTTTTGCTCAAACCAGTTCAAGAGTGTTAAAGATTATATTATTAGAATCTTATTACTTGTTGGAGAATAAGTCAATCATCGGTACTTATCATAATCAGATGGAGCTACAAAAGTCAAGGATCAAATCATTCATTTCAAGAATAGAATGACTAAATTAGGAAGTACGGAGCATTATTTTTCGTTATTACTACCACCACAAATCAGGGCTATAAAAGTTTAAGGATTTTCGAGCCAGAATTCTTCCCATCACTAGAAAGCCAGGAAGAGGAGTGGTAGCTTTTAGGGATCTCATTTGAATATATGATAGACTTTCTCAGTCCCTCAAAGTCCATTTAGATGAAGGCCAATACAAAAAGTGCAAGACTGCGAGACATAGGGAGAAAGACAAGAAGGCACATAACGAATTTATAAAGGAGGGACTATGCAATCGGCAAGAATAAACTGGACTAGAAATAAACATGACAATATCAACGCTGTGCCATTGCTTGCTTCACTTCAAGGGACGTCATATGTCTACGAATTCGTTCTTCAAGCCTTACGCGTCCAAACACGAAACGCTAGAATAAAAGAGATGAAAAGAAAGAATAAAGGTAGCACGAGGGACATCTTGGTGACAACAAAAAAGACAATGATAAATATGAAATGAGTAAATAAAATGATGAAAACATAATGTATACATTGGATGTAGATCTAAAACGAGGTCATCAGCATACAAACCACGAAGGTCACCGTTGTTGCACCAGATCACGATTAATATTATATCAAGACGAAAAAACTAGAACGAAAAAAAAACGCAGTGTAGAGCGATGAAAACTCAAACCATGGATGTGGATTTCACACAATTTATGATCTTCATACGAGATTGGATGAAAAAAGGAACATTTGGGCTGAAATAAAAACATATGGCGTCGCGCCGACGTATAGTATCTAAAGAAAATGCTAGGGTGGTCCCGTCAAAAAATTAAGAGGAAATAAGGCGATTCGACTTAAATAAAACTCATTGCCGACTTTAATTAATATTTTTCTTTCGTGAAAATTAAAAAGGAATACATCCTATTGATTTAACAATTTAGTTGGTAAATCACATCGTTGAAATCAACACACAATCAAATATTTCTCATTAGCCTATCTATGAAGCTAATGAAGTATAAGCCCAATTTCAATTTTAAAGGTATTTGTGATGGATAACACATCAAACTATATACTTTTCGTTGACCCTTCGAATATTCAATTAGAAATCAATTTGCCACCCCAACGGTCGTCCCATCAACTACAAGATCATAAAATATTGAGTCTTCCTATACTCCACAAGTTAGCAAATCATCATATTGGATCATTGTTAACTCCTATTGGCTCGAGTTGCATAACCATATGAAAATTTAGAAACATAAGGAAAGACGTCTTTATTAGTAAATATCGCTGGTTTGGGTTAAGGCCATCCCCAACCCCGAATTTATAGAGTTAATACATGCAATTTGTCCAAATTTACAGTTTGAACATTGTCGTCAAACTACGACCATTTCTTCTCTCTACTAGGGTCAGCTTTTTTTTTTTAGGTGGCCTTGTTCTTGTGAGGCCCTTTAGCCCCAAAATGATTTGGCTCCATCTGAAATTCAGCCCTTATGTGGCCCTATTGAGAAAAAAATTGGCCCTTTAATAATTTGAATGTTGTCAATTTTGTATGTTATATGGTGTGGGCTGGATTTATTTTCTCAATTGTTAAATCGGGGCATATTTTATGGTCTTATAATAAATTAAATAAAATACTAATTTGTATGTTATAGGGGGTGGGTTTGTGGCCCTGTGCAACATGCCTGGATGCACATGTTATAGGGGGCGGGTTTGTGGCCCTGTGCAACATGCCTGGATGCACAGGCCCAAAATACGGTCATGCTCTCTCTATCTAAGAATATATTCAATATATTACTATATATATTATTTTATGTTAAGTATATGATTATAATTTATTCCTTTTAAAGTAATAGTTTTTCTAAATTACACAATAATAATAATAGTAAGAATAACAACAACATTAATAATAACAATAATAACAATAATTAGTTTAGCATGTAATTAAACGGAATAATTGGAAAATATTTTTAAATGATAATATAACCAACATTTGAATAATCTATTTAAGCGAGCTACATTTTATTCTAATTTTAAATAATAATATAACTAATATTTGAGTAATTTATAAAACTTGCGCTAATTCCTTGTATATCTAAGATTTTCCATGCAACAGCCCTCTTGTGCTCCCTTAACACGTTTAATAGCATTTTTTCTGCTCTTTGTCAAGATTCGAGGCCACAATTACGGAAAACTTCGAATTTTCCTCTAAGAATGCCTATTCCAAGTGATCGGACAATTACTTGAGTTCGAGCATCGACAGACATCTCTTCGATCGAGCTCCTCCTTTTCTTCCTCGCTGCTCATGTTTACTTCAGTTGTTGGTTATTTTCCAGTGTTATCATCTACACTTAGTTGGTGAAAGGTTTTAGAACGAGTACCCCCGTTTATGCCGCCTCACTTTCCTTCAATTCTTGCTTAGTGCGAGCGAGTCAACCAGTGGAAGTCTCTGCATGGAGAAAAATTATCCCTATTAATGACATCCATGTAATATCAATTTGTATCTTGTTCTTCGGTAGTGTTCATGGACTCGGCCATATCGAACATCACTTTCTCGCTATCTATAGTAAACGTCAATGTTCCGTTACGAACATCGACCATAGTCCCCCAGTAACGAAAAAAGCCTAAAATCAGAGGTATATTCTCATCTCTTCCATATCGAGGATAATAAAACCTGCGTGAATGATAAATTTATCGACCATTATAAGTTTACGTTTTCTAAGATACCTCTAGGATGTTTAACAGATCTTTCGGCTAACTTTATGCCCATGGGTTTGAGTTCACCTAGACCAACTCTCTTAAACACCGAATAAGACATCAAATTGATACTACCGCCTTAATTAGTCAATGTCTAATGAACAACTAAATCTCCTATGGAATAAGGTATAATAAAACTCTCTGGATCTTTTCGCTTATTTGTACTTGTGCTCTGCAAGATGGGGAGCTCCCCTCAAAGAAAAATAGTAGAAACATCTTCGACTTTTCGTTTGTTCGTAACTAACTCCTTGAGGAACTTCACGCAACGGAGCATCTGCGCAAGAGCTTCGACAAGCCGTAAATTAATATGTGGTGTTTGAAAAAGATTTTTTTTTTTACCAAACTAGCTTTCTCATATTACAGGTTTTTTCTTCGACTTCTTCACTTCTTTGAGCTCTCTCCCATTGCGTAGTGTCACTGCAAGTTTAATCACCCGCATCCGGAGAAGTCGCGGCCTCATCTCGGTTGAGAAGGATAATAGTAACCAAGGAAATACATTAAATGCTCCTCAAGCATCTTCAAGAAAGATCTGAGATTTGTCTTTTTTTTGTTACATTTAAACTTTTTTAAGGAATGTTCATTTTGTTGTTTTTATTTTGTAGGAACGGTGAAAAGATTCCAACTGAGGGACGGATGTTTTGGATTCGCAGACTCTCTACTCCTCACTGTTTTTTTATTTGCTCACTGTATCTTGCTCTCAAACTCGTTCTCTATTTTGGGCTAGTATGAGGAGGAAATATTTATTTTTTTCTTATGTGCATGAGAGGGAGGGAGAATTATTTTTTTCTTTATCACTTATACGATGTAGTACAAACTCTCTCATACATTGATACCCACATGCATATATATATAGAGTACTCATTAGCTAATAAGGACAAACAAGAATTAATATATAGATCATGCGTATCAATTTTTTCTTCTCCTTGCACATTTTTTTCTCCAAACTTGACTTTAGTGCTTTGTATTTTTCCTTCTTGTGTGTGCTGCAATTTAATGCGTTGTCCCCCATAATTTTTTGTTTTCTTCTTGGAATAATTGAGCTTAGTCAACAAATTCCTCCCTTAAGCTCAATGCCTTCCGATCTTTCATCCCTAGCATTATTTTCAAATTTTCAAACGTACTTGTCGGTAGCGGCTTTGTTAAAATGTCTGCAACTTGATCCAGACTCGCAACATGCACCATCTTCACTTCTCCATTTTTCACGTGCTCTCTAAGAAAGTGAAAACGAGCATCAATATGCTTGCTTCTCTCATGATGGACTGGATTTTTCGCCAACTCGATCGCTGACTTATTGTCTACTCGAATTTCAGTTGGCTCGAGTTGCTGAAGATTTAACTCGAGTAATAAATTTCTCAGCCAGATTGCATGACAGACACACCACGATGCTGCCACATATTCTGCTTCACAGGTTGACAGAGTCACGATTGGTTGCTTCTTCGATAGCCACGTAAATGCAGTGCTCCCGAGAAAAAATACATAGCCGCCCGTGCTTCTTCGATCGTCAATGTCTCCACACCAGTCACTATCTGAATATCCGATCAGTTTGTTGTCACTCGTCTTTGAATAGAATAATCCGAGTGATTGTGTTCCTCGAATGTATCGAAGAATCCTCTTGATAGCTTTGAGATGTGACTGCCTCGGTTCTTCCATGTAACGGCTAACAACTCCAACGCTGTAAGCGATATCGGGTCTCGTGCATGTCAAGTATCGCAGACTTCCTACGAGACTTCGATAGTCGGTTGAGTTTACTCCTTGTCCTCCCTCAAACTTGGACAATTTTGCTCCGAGCTCCATCGGTGTAGCTATCGGCTTACTTTCCTCCATTTTATTTTTCTTCAATATATCCTTTGCGTACGCTTCTTGTGAGACGAAGATTCCCGTGCTTCTTTGCTCGACTTCGAGACCGAGAAAATATTTCATCAGTCCCAAGTCCGTCATCTCGAATTCCTTCGTCATCGCCTTCTTGAAGTCTGTGATTATCTTCTCACTACTCCCCATGAAAATAAGATCATCAACATAAAGGGTGACGATGATCATTTCCTCTCCTTCTCGTTTGACGTAGAGGGCATGTTCGAACGGACATTGCTCGAACTTGTTCCTTTTGAAGTATCCATCGATCCGGGTGTTCCATGCTCGAGGTGCTTGTTTCAGTCCGTAGAGCGCTTTCTTCAACTTCAGCACCTTACTTTCTTCTCCTCGTTTCGAATATCCCGGAGGCTGCTCCACGTAGACTTCCTCCTCGAGATCCCCGTTAAGAAAAGCAGACTTCACGTCCATCTGATAGATCGGCCAGCTAAGTTGTGCAGCTTGGGCCAATAGCAAACGAATTGTCTCCATTCTGGCAACAGGAGCAAACACTTCATCGTAGTCTATTCCCGCTCGTTGTCGATAGCCCTTCGCGACGAGTCTCGCCTTGTAACGCTCGACTTTTCCTTGAGCATTCATTTTCTTCTTATAAACCCATTTTACTTCGATGGATTTATGACCGTGCGGCAATTCAACAAGCTTCCACGTCTCGTTCTTTTCAATTGCCTTGATCTCCTCGTCCATCGCCGCCTTCCATCTCTTGTCTCTTGCCGCTTCTTCGAAACTGATTTGTTCCGAATCGGCCAATAAGCAGACTAAGTGAACTTCTTCAGTTGATTCGTATAGATCCTGCAAGCTTCGCATCTTAGGCTGCCTTGGTTCGTCGGCATCGTTATTTTCTTGAGATGCTACCGGGATGGGTATTGGTGTCACGTTCAACGGTTCTCCTTGCATTGTATTTTCTTCTTTCCAGTTCCACGAGCTTTCTTCGTCTACACGGACATCTCGACTGACCGTCACCTTTTTATTTTCTGGATCGAACAGCCGGTAAGCCTTCGTCTTCTCATCGTAGCCAATAAAAATAAGCTTTTTGCTTTTGTCATCAAGCTTGGTTCTCTTCTGATCAGGAACATGAGCATACGCCACACTTCCAAATATTTTGAAGTGTGCTACGGTCGGTTTATGGCCACTCCATGCTTCCTGTGGTGTTTGGCTCCCGAGGTTGCTGTGTGGACACCGATTTTGAATATATACAGCGCAATGTACAGCCTCGGCCCAGAACTCTTTTGGCATTTCCTTGCTCTTCAACATTGATCGAACCATGTCGAGTATGGTTCGGTTCTTTCTTTCAGCCACGCCGTTTTGTTGTGGCGAATACGGTGCGGTGAGGAATCTCCTGACGCCTTGTTCCTCGCAGAAAGTAACAAAAGCACCCGACATGTATTCTCCACCTCTGTCTGATCGGAGTGCTTTGATATTTGAGCCTGTCACCTTCTCGACCTTGGTCTTGAATTTTTTAAACGTCTCCAGCGCTTCTGATTTTTCTTTCAAGAAATACACCCATGTTTTTCTCGAATAGTCGTCTGTGAAAGTGATGAAATATCTCTTTCCGCTGAATGATCCCGGTGTGATCGGGCCGCATATATCTGTATGTATGAGCTCGAGCGGTTTGCGTGCCCAATATCCGGCCTGCTTCTGAAACGTCGTTCTTGACTGTTTTCCGATCACGCAGCTCTCGCAAAGCTTCTTTCCTCCCTCAATCGTCGGCACTCCGTGCACCATGCCACTTTTGGAGAGCTCCTTCAGTCCCCCGTCGTGTAGATGTCCGAATCGCATATGCCACAGATGACCTTTGTCCTCCAGGTCAAGTACTAAGCATTTTTCTTGAATCATCTTTAGGTTGAGTTTGAACATTCGGTTCCTTTCCATCTCGACCCGTGCGATTATTTTACCATCTTTATTCATTAGCTGTAACGAGCGGTCCTTCATGAGCACCGAACACCCCTTTTCAAGCAACTGCCCCATGCTTAAGATGTTCGTCTTCAAGTCCGGTACAAAATAGACGTCCTCGACCGACCCTTGTTTGCCATCGTTTTGAGAGAAACATATTTTCCCCCGACCTTTAACTTCAATTTTTGATGCGTCGCCAAAAGACACATGCCCGTCCTCGATCTTCTTCATATCCGTGAAGAGATGTTTGTGCCCGCTCATATGATTGCTGGCACCGGTGTCAAGATACCACACCATGTCGTTGCTCGATTTATTGTCCTCGAGCGCCATCAAGAGAACACCTTCGTCTTTTGGTTCTTCTTGTGCGAGTAAGTTCGCATTTTCTTCCACCTTCTTGTTGGACCAGCAGTCTTTTGCGAAGTGCCCGTACTTCCCGCAATTGTAGCATTCGACGTTCGGTTGATTTGAGCGACCGCCTCGTCCTTGGGCTCGACCTCGTCCCCTCCAATTATGATTGCTACTTTGTCCTTTTTTTCTTGATTATATCCTCGTCCTCGGCTTGTATTATGGCCGAAACCTCGTCCTCGTTGGCCACGTCCTCTTCCTCGACCGTGTTGTGTATACAACGCCTTCTCTTCTTTAAGTGACAATTTTGTCTGTAGTGCCTCGTCTAGAGACTCCTGCTTCTTCTTTTTCTTTCGTTGCTCGTGAGCTTCGAGCGAACCGGAGAGTTCGTCGACCAACATTTTCTCGAGGTCTTTCGATTCTTCAATTGCGCACACCACGTTCTCGTACTCGTTCGTCAGAGAGCGGAGAATTTTCTCGACGACTCGGGCATCTGTTAGGGCCTCGCCGTTTCTCTTCAATTGGTTGGCGATAGTTTGCACTCTCGTTATATATTCTGACACGCATTCGCCTTCCTTCATTTTCGTCATTTCGAATTCGCCACGGAGTGTTTGCAACCGAACTTGTTTTACTCGGTCGGCACCTTTGTATGCTTTCTCCAGCTTATCCCATGCTTCCTTCGAATTTTTCGCCCCGGCTATCTTTTCGAAACCGGCCTCGTCTAGCGATTGGTAGATGATGGCGAGCGCGGCATTGTCTTGTCCGCGGGAGTCTTTCAACTTTTTTTGTTGGGCTTCTGTGTATTCTTTCGTATCTTCGGGTTCGATATACCCGTTTTTAACAATTTTCCATACATCCCGCGAGCCGAGAAACACCTTCATTTGGATGCTCCAGTTGTCGTAGTTGGATTTGGTGAGGCGCGGAACGGGCAGACCACTAGTTGCTCCGACGTACGACATGGCTCTGATACCAATTTGTTGTTTTTATTTTGTAGGAACGGTGAAAAGATTCCAACTGAGGGACGGATGTTTTGGATTCGCAGACTCTCTACTCCTCACTGTTTTTTTATTTGCTCACTGTATCTTGCTCTCACACTCGTTCTCTATTTTGGGCTAGTATGAGGAGGAAATATTTATTTTTTTCTTATGTGCATGAGAGGGAGGGAGAATTATTTTTTTCTTTATCACTTATACGATGTAGTACAAACTCTCTCATACATTGATACCCACATGCATATATATATAGAGTACTCATTAGCTAATAAGGACAAACAAGAATTAAATATATAGATCATGCGTATCAATTTTTTCTTCTCCTTGCACACTTTTTTCTCCAAATTTGACTTTAGTGCTTTGTATTTTTCCTTCTTGTGTGTGCTGCAATTTAATGCGTTGTCCCCCATAATTTTTTGTTTTCTTCTTGGAATAATTGAGCTTAGTCAACACATTTATCTTGGAAATGCCTCTGGGGCATGTTTAAAGGTAGGAGGGTCAAACCTTTTTGTTTTTGTAGGAGGTCCAAACCTGCTTTGTAAATTTCTTTTTCTTTACAATATTAGTCCTATATGCCCAACATTTTCATCATTGACATTGGTATTCCTTGTACTTTTTATAATTTCACATAATTAATTCGCTATTCCTCACATGTTTATCACTGGCCATTTTGGTCTCCAAGGAGTAGGTCAACGGGCCAATCACAATATCTTCATTACAGATCACTGATTCGATTTCATTTATTAACTTATGCTGATTGTGTGGACTTAGAATGTAACATATAGGCTAAAAAAAATAGTCTCGTTGGAAGCCGGTATGTTCCGTAGTCGATATTTAGATTCAAATTCGCTTCACGTCGAGGATAATAAAAATGCAGGAATTACGGCGGTATTGCGTGTGATGGGATATCCAATGTATTATTTCTAATTTTACAAATATTAATTAATTCTAGATGCGCCCCACATTGCAAGAATTGCCCACGACCAAGTCAATGATAGCCTTGGGACGAACTTTACGTGCCTTCTGAAGTTTGGAGAGCGTAAGGCATAACCGGTTGATTTTGATACCTCGCGCTGCCAAAAGAAAAATTAAGGGGGGGTTTGGGTGATTCTCCAAAAATGGTGATCCTCACATCAGTTCATCATCACGACGTTTGTTTAGCGTATATGATGAGTCATCATCGTGAAGATAGATCACATAAGTTATCAAAATGGGGTGATGGAAATTTTTGAATCACCCCAAAAGAGTTAGTAGATCGATCCTCCATCACCTTGATGAGGTGATGTCTCTAATTTTTTTTTGGACAAAATTACTTCTTATATTTTAACATTCTTTCCTTATATTCATATTCCTATTTTTAATTACATAGTTAACATATATAAATCTTAAAAAAATATTTAATGCTTAAAAAAAAATAAAGGAACGATATTGAAGAATTATATATGTATATATATATATAAAACTTATAATTAATGCTTAAAAAATTATATTTAATATTGAACAATAAATCATTATCACATAAAATATCATCTAAAATGAATATATTAACCGCCTTGCATACATAATATACATATCGTTATATTTGACGTTGACGCAACATCACCCCACACGTTACTGACAAACACAAATTTTCTATATCACATTGATCACCCCAGAACAAATTACCTTTATCCACATAACATCCACTGTGATGTTGGATTATCCAATGTACTTTTTCTAATTTTACAAATATTAATTAATTCTAAATGCTTCCCATTGTCATAATTGCCCACGTCCATTGTATTAATTGATATCCAATGCAAATTTCTCGAATCAACCAAAAAATATATACGTTACAATAGACCATAAATTAATAATCGGCTGATTGCGTACAACTTGGGCAAACGTAACCTATTCCCGTAATCCTCTTACATATCATATCATATCACACACTTTTTAATTGTATTGTAGTAATTGATTTCCATCAGCTTCAAACATAATTAAAACATTTGTTTCGAGACAAACTTTCCTATCCCCATCAGTCTGGTGAGCAATCAGCTCGGCTAGATATAAAATCCGCCGCCACCGACCTCCGAGGCGCCGCCTCCCAATCCACCGTGCCCCAGTATTCGTGTGCCACAAAAGCTTACTTAACGGTCGTATCGCTTCTCATCGATGCCGCAAAACAACAGGAGATCTGGATTTCCTGAGACCACTCAGCCCGGAGCCGACATGGAGTCATCGGCTGGTTTGTCTCCTGAGTCTCTTCATCACCCATTGAAGCGTACTTCCTACGAATGTAAGCTCGGAATTTCAATTCTTATTTGCTGAAATCATGATATTTTTCCCTCTAAACTAGTTTCTTTTTTTTTTTTGTTTCTCTTTTTGTGATCGTTTCTGCATTTAGGGACTCTGTCTGTTAGATATTTTATTTGTGAAATCTGAATGATTAGCAAGTTATATATATTTTTGCTGCGGTTCGTTGGTAGATGATGATGACTATCTTGAATGGTTGAGGCGACCAGGGCTGCTCGTTATAATATGGGGCCTAAAGCAAACATTAAAATGGTGTCTTTATTGGGTGCCAACCTAGCGAAACCATCCTCCTTTATTCGGGCCTGAGACCGACAACTATAATAGTATATAGAAGGCAGAGTTAAAAAAATTAAAGAAAAAGAAAATTTTTTCGTTTTAGTGGAATTTTTCAAAACAAAAAACTTGTTACATGAGATATTTTCTTAGTTTTCTTTGACGCAAATTTTATTATAAAATTTTCGTAATCAATCTTTTCATTCAATTCATTTTCTATTGATGAAATAAGAGGGATGTCAATGGGGCGGGTTTAGACCCGGACCCGTCTTGGACCCTCCCCGAACGAACCGAGTTTTTTCTTATTATTCGGGTCTCGGGGCGGGTTTCGAGTCTTAATGGATAAAAGCCGGCCGGGTCCCGGGTTTTATCCATTAAGACCTGAGACCCGCCTGGGAATAAATAAATATATATTAATATATATTTTAGTCATATTTATATTTAATATATTAGGATAATTAGTAAAGCATTCCTTAGTCCAGTGGTAAGGACTTGGTATAAGTAGGTCGAGTGTTCGACTCCCAACTATGAGCATAATATCTCCATATTTAATTTTTCAAAAATAAAAAATAAAAAATTAACATTACCGGGTTGGTGGGTCTGACCCGCTTCGTTCGGGTCCGACCCGGGTCGGGGCGGGTCTAGACCCGAGGCGGGGAGGGGCGGTCTTGGGTCCAAGAAAAATTAGCCAGGTCGGGTCTCGGGTCCCGCAAAACCCGCCCCATACCCTACCCGTTGCCATCCCTAGAAATAGCTAATTTCATTTAATTTTTCTTGAGACATTGTGGATCTTAAGTACTTTTGTATAATTTTTAATTTGAAAAAACTTCTTTCTGCGACGGAAGCAACAATCACATGAATCGTCAACATAATCTTATATCAATGGAGTCTAACTATCGGTTTAGGTTAAATTTAGGATTTTTTAATTTTTGGGCCTTTTTTGCTAATTAAATTTTATCAATATAACAACATTACCTAAATTGAGAGCCTAAAGATATTGGGTCTTTTTAGCCAATCGAATTTATTTATATAATAGGGTTACTAAATTAAGGGATCAAGATCAAGATATTGTGCCATTTAACTAATTAAAATTTATTTATATGTTAGTATTACTAAATTGACGACCTCAAGATATTAGGCCTTTTAACAAATTAAATAAATTATATATATATATACATATACAAATATTTATATATATATACATATATATATTATTACTAAACTGGGCCCTAAAGAACTCGGGGCCTAAAGTCATTGCTTCACCTACTTTACCCAAAACCCGGCCCTGGAGGCGATGGTGAACTGGGAGAGGATGGTGCGTGGAAATTATCATAAGGAAAGATATTAATATAATCACTTAAGTGACGAAATTGCTTATTATTACAGAGACAAAGTGTCTGCTACTGTTTTCTCATGCCTGCTAAGTATTAGTTTGTTAGGCACATTTGAATTAGGTTTGCCTGGTTAATTCTCCCGGCCTTCTTGAAGTTATTTTGACCGGTAGCCATTGCGCCATATTGTGATGTGTCCCAGCATATTCAAGCGTTGCCGTTATTTGTAGTTGCGTGGCGTGGATTGTAACGGTAGTACGACCACCTATGTGATACCATGCGGCGTAACCCGTTTTGATTTTTTGCGCGTTATACATTTCTTATAAAATGAATTGCAACGGGGTAGTTAGCATATATTATATCGCATTTCATGCGTAGAATTAGTTTCTCGAATCCGCTTACAAGGAATTCATTTTGCAGTTTGACGCATTACCTCTTTGGCGCGATATATATATGTGTATATTTATATAGATAAATATAAACGTACATACATGATCGGTTTTCTCATTACGCAAGTCTACTATCTTTTTAGCTCTCTATCACGAAAATATTTCGGATGCCTACACGAAGCAAGGGGAAAGCGTTAGCCCTAAGCGTCGTAGGCATGAAAGCGCAAGCCATCTGCCTATCTACCCCCAAAGGCCCGGGCAGGGATACTGCGCTTTTTATATGCAGACAAGAACCTGCAAGTTCGGAGACAGATGCAGATTTGACCATCCTAAGTGGGTTCCCGAAGGGGGAATCCCCGATTGGACAGCGGTAATAACAATAATAATAATAATAATAATATTTACTTAATTTACTATAAATATACCGGAGTTGCGCTTGGATTCGTAGAGTTACTATTTACGTTCAATAATACACGTTTGCGCTTTATTGAGCATGGATTATACGAAATAATTGAATTATACACGTTTGCGCTTTATTGAGTATATTTGTCTCGCTTTGCATTTGTCGTGATTCTTATATATCATCAATGATGGTGTTATCTGAGTGTATCTTGAATTCATTTCTTGTTCAGTTTCCAAGTCAATTACTTCCCAAAAGACAAGGGGTGGCTGATTGTCCCGTAAGCACTTTACATATATATAACGATCAATTCTCTGTCGTCCAACCTTTGAGTTTGTTTCTGATCTCTACATTCTCCAGTTTTTTTGCAAGACTCAAACATGCAGATACGGCGTTCGATGCAGATTTAATCATCCAAGCGATAACGTAAGGGTTTTTTATGCTCACTGTCTACATACTTCGACGCGCTTTAATCTCAATTTTGAAAGTATTGCTTTGTTGGCCTACTGAATTTCAGTCTGCTTCTGAGATGAGTGATACCCCTGGCTTGCCCGAACTGCAGCCCGAGTGTGAGGTACTCACAAGTTTGCTAATGTTTTACCACAACACAATATAGCCATTTTTTTCTTGCCATATATTTTTCAATCTTAAGTAAAATGTTGGTCCTCATTTTGTCTTGTGGTTCGCAGTCTTACGTGAAAACTGGGACATGCAAAATCGGGGTCGCCTGCAAGTTTCACCATTCAGCTCCTACCAGGCCAACACTCACTGGCTTATTTCGAAGGAGAGAGGTACATCGTTCGTATACTTGATAGATGCCTAGCAAGTTCTATAGTCGATTTTCCCAAAAAAAAAAAATGTTCTATAGTCGGCATAATTATTGCTATAACTATTTATTGCTGATGTATTTGTTCGTCATTAAGTATACATGTTTTCGTTTTTGGGTCACTAAGTATACATGTTTGTGGTCCATAAAATTGAAAAATTGTATATTTACTGACCCAAAAATATATACTTAGTGACCTAAAATTGAAAACATGACCCAAAATTGTTTTGACATATAAAGTTAGAGACTTATTTTTGCAATTATCAAACATAGTGACCAAAAAACGAAAACATGTATACTTAGTGACCTACCTAATCTTTTAATTTTTCCTCTATTTTAGTTTCGGGTAATTATATCTAATCGTTTGTGGTCCTCTATTCGCTCGCTCACACCAGGGCGCTGCACGATGTATATATTACCTGAAGAAGGGGTTTTGCAAATACGGGTTGAGATGCAAGTTTGATCACCCGAGTCCAGGAGAAATCATGGCCCCATCTGGCCGTAGAGATCATCATGATCAGTATTATTGATTAAGGAAAAGATAGTTTTTTTTTTTCCTTCTATTTGTATACGAAAGTATTAGAAAGGAAGGACTTTTGGTGATACATTTTTCTTCTACTTTTACTTGGTTTATTGAATATTTTAATTACGAAGACGCAACTAAAACATTCAAAGCCAAATCAAGCACAAATGGATCTCATCTTGGCCTCTTCTTCCTCCATAGTGTCGCACGAAACCCTACCTTTCGTCTCAGGCAAGCACAACACGAACATCCCACAAACCCCAATCGCCAAACCGAACACGCCGTAGCTCAGCAGCAAGCCCTTCTTTCTACCCAAAGCAACCAACAATGGACTCAAAATAGCTCCGAACAGAAAAGACTGTCTCACCACGGACAAGGCCGAGTTTCTAACACACGTGGGAAACAGTTCCAAGGTATACATCAACACAACATCGAAAGCCGTGCATGCACTGCAGAAAGAAACCAACTCTAGCCCTATCTGAATATTTCTGTTCCATTGCACCAAAACGCAGCATACGCAGCATATAGAGCTCAATAACGTCAGGCCTAGAATCGATGCCCTTCGATCCCACTTTCCAATGAGAAAGAACGTGAGGAACGCAGCTGGAAACTCGAATAGGGCATTTAGGGTTACGCTTAAGTATAAATTTATCGAGAGGTTTCCTAGGCCTAATGGAATCCCGTAATACATCATCCCAATTCCAAATCCCACGATCATAAGTGTCGAAAGCCTCTTGAATGCCCAATTCTTTTTGGTTAATATCTTCATGGCCGAGAATATACCTTCCTCCTCTTGTGAGTTATTACCATCGTTGATCTCTTCAAAGAAGCTTTTTGTCAGGCTCCCGCGGTTCGATGGTGGTGCCAGGCTTCGAAGTGTTTCCACGAAATCATCTTTTCTACCTTTTACATAGAGCCATCGCGGGGATTCGTGCACGAGGAAGTGAGCGAGTAAAGAGTATAAAATCGAAGGCACTGATGTCCACAAGTAGATTAGCCTCCATGAAGAATAACCCTCGAGCAGAAATGCAATCAAGGGTAAGGACAAAAACCCTAGAGTGAAGCTCAAGAAGTTGATGAAACCAGCAATTCCTCTTGATTTTCTACCTACTAATTCAGTGGATAGAACCAAAGCGCTTGTACCCACCATTGGCCTCCAGAAACCTCCGATGAATTTGAAACAAGAGTACACCCAAATGTTGTTAGAAAGAGATGTCAAAGCTCCTGTTAAAGACATGAGAAGACATGACAGGACCATCATGTTCTTTCTGCCTAGAGACGAATCTGCCAAGGAGGCAAGAGCGAACCCGCCAACTACACCGCCCAAGAACAAACACGAAGCTGGCAAACCCGTCGTAATCGAGCCCACGCACTCGAGGTTCCACTCCGAGATGATCGAGGTGGTCTCGGGCTCAGCCCATGACCAAGCATTTCTCGGGAGCTGACAGATATTGTTATTACAGTTACTGCTGCTGCTGCTGCTATTGCAAGACCATTTGGGTTGTGCGTCTGTGAAGATACTAATGAATGATTGCTGCGCGTCGAAGAACCCTCCGAAGGAGATTAAGATTGCTTGGAAAAGCTGTGACCATCTGAAATCTCCAATGCTGAGTTCGATTGTTTCATCCACAGATTTTGTTTTCTTGGCTTTGTCGAGGAGAGGGTTTCGGTCTACGACCATTGTTGTGAAGATGATCGTTTTTTTTTGTAATCTCGATTGTTATGTGATGATAAGGTGCATTATAATACAGCTGTCGTCATATCTGTCATCTGACCAAACGGTGAGTTTGACTTTGAGAATTTTGATGGTGTGATGTGTGCCGTTTTCTTTTTTCTTTTTCTTTTGGAGAAGATAGCTTCTTTAACGAAAAAATAATAATCTAAGAACCTAAACGAAACCACTCATACTCGGAGAAGACAGAATCACCAAATAAAACCTAATAAAACAAAAAACAAAACAAGGAAAGAAAGTGCTAAAGTTTGAATAAAGTAAAAGCAAATAATCTACTACAAATCGAGGTTAAAACTTCATAACACTCCTCTTATTCATTACGGAAACTCCCAAAATAGGAGAAAGAACTCCCATAACGGAGGCAACAACTCACATAAAAGGAAAAAACGGAAGATAGCGACATTCAAAGGACTAATAAAATAAAATAACAATGAAAATGAGACGATTTCCCATCCATAAAAATGGTGAATAAGGATGGGATAACAAGGAGACGAGGGTTGTGGTCTTTAAATTTTTTAGAAAGGGAGGAGAGTTTGAGAGAGAATATGTTTTTACCGTAATAGCGTTTCTAAACTACGCACGGTTGGATTGGTTTTTTTTTTTTTTTATCTATCAATTGAATAAGCCCATGGAGCGATAGAAAAGAAAGGCATGAATGCCAGACACTATCTATACTATTTTATTAAGCGTGATTAATTTTTTTTGTGTCTCATTCATTTACATTCACTATTATATATTTATAGTGAAAAAGTATATCAATTTTCGTTTTTGGGTCAACTATTTTTTATAATTACAAAAATATGTCACTATCTTCGAATGTCAAACAAAATTAGGTTTTCATTGCAAAAATATATCACTAACTTTGTATGTCGAACAAAAACATGTCATTTATTTTGTATGTCAAAGTAAAAATAGATCATTTACTTCATATGCTGAAACAAAAATAGGTCACTAGGTTCGAAGTTAATGACCTATTTTCGCCAGTGACTTATTTTTGTTTGAACATACGAAGTTAGTGATCTATATTTTTGCAAGTATCAAACATAATAACTCAAAAACAAAAATTGATATCTTTAGGTACCTAATTTTATAATTTTGCATATATTTACTATATTATCCTTATTAGGGCACTACGTCATGTGACATTCATAATACAATGACAAGTAATCGAAGTTTCAGAAATCCATAGATAACACAATGAACGGAACAATTGGTTCAAATAAAGGAGAGTAATTTAATAGTGCGTTTGGTTTGTGGAATTCGGTAAGGAAAAGAAACGGAAAGGTGTAAATGTACGACGATCGAAGCGTGAACTACAATTGTTTGATGCGCCAACTTAGTTTTTCATCGTACTTTCCACGCACGAATTTTTGCATACCAAACACACCCTAAATAATTACCGGTTGATGAAAATAAAATTAAATGCCACGAGCTGTCACGACTTAAATCATACTGTCATACATATTGATGATTCTATCCAATTGATGATATTCATAACCAGGACCATAGTCCATTAATAAAACTTGGAAAATAATATTACCAAAATGTGGACAAAAAAACATATACGTTCGATGTATTCAAGCCAGTGTATAAACCAGCAGGTGAGAATGATGCCATCAATTTTCGATGTAATAATAATAATATTATAATAATAATAATACTAATAATAATAATACTTTCCCAAAAATATTAATAACATAATAATACTTATTTTTGGGAAAGTATTATTATTATTATTTATATTATTATTATTATTATCGATCATACTGTTAAAAGATTAATGGCCCAACTACCCTTTTTTTTTATAGAGAGGGGACAACCATTTAAGTCATGAATGCCACAATGTACTCATTTAAGAGAGATGGGGTTGATAACGATTATTCTCGATGGAGACCCTTGACGTGATGGGATAAGTCTTTGATAAGGAAACCATCGTTCCATTTAACGCCACATCTCCAAATTCTAGATTTGCGCAGCAACAATCGTCACGTGTTAAACGATCGACTTTCTCGATTGGATGAAGTATTCATTGATAGGTCTGAGTTGTTGTCTTACAACGCACCGCAAAGTTAGATCGAAGAAAAGATTCGTACTACGAATCAAAACACTCGCAATCCGAGTGGAGAGTTTTAGGATTATTAACAGAAAACCAATGTAATCCTTGAACATAAGAAAACTCGAAAATATATTCGTAAAATGGTGTATTCTCTTGAATGAGAACTAAGGTCTATAATAATAGGCTATGACTACGGAGATAAAAATAACCAACTAATCGATACCTAAGCAAGAATATAGGAAAATCTTAACGAACTAAATATCTAAATATCTAAATTGTTATAAAACTATTATAATGGGACAAGAACAGAAATATAAAACAGTAGAATTGTAGAGAGATAATAATGTTTTCGATATCATTCAATACAAATACATCGGTCTATATATAATAGAAAAATTTCTACTATTTTATCTAACATTTACAACATTAAATACATTTTATCTTATCTTATCCCATCTCATCAACAATCAACTAACTTTTACAACATTAAAAACATCCACATATTATTTATAATAATTTCATAATACTCCCCCCCCCCTTGGATGTTTTTCAATGAATTTGTCTCGTTAAAACCTCACTAGGAAAAACCCAGTGGGATAAAAACCTAGTGAAGGAAAAAGAGTATATAATTCCTTTTGATACGCTTTCATTTGTTGCCTCATTAAAAACCTTACTGGGAAAACCACATGGAAAAAACCACAGTGAAGGGAAAAAGAGTGCAACGCGTTTTCTCCCCCTGATGATAACATTATTATAAATCTCGGAGTCTTCGAACTCCAAAAGAATATACCAATTTCCTGAAAATAATTGGGGGACTTGCTTTCGTAAATAAATCTGCAAGATTTTCACTTGATCCCACTTGTTGTACATCATATCACCAATTTTCTCCAAATCATGGGTGAAGAAAAATTTCGGTGAAATATGCTTTGTTCTATCCCCTTTAATATATCTTTCCTTTAATTGGGCAATACATGCCGCATTATCTTCATATAAGATCCTTGGAAGTAATTTCTCATAAAGCAACCCACAAGTCTGTGGGATATGCTCAATTATCGATCGCAACCAAACACATTCTCGGCTAGCTTCATGAATAGCGAGAATTTACGCATGGTTAGATGAAGTAGCTGTTAAAGTTTGTTTCACTGACCGCCATGAAATATCGGTTCCAGCATATGTAAACAAACAATCTGTTTGCGATCGAGCATTATGTGGGTTAGACAAATAGTCAGCATCTGCATACCCAACTAAATTTGCTTTCGACTCATTAGAATAGAACAATCCCATATCAGATGTTCCTTTAAGGTATCGAAAAATCCGTTTAACTCCATTCTAGTGTCTACGAGTCGGCGAAGAACTATATCTTGCCAATAAGTTTACAGCGAACACTATATGAGGTCGCGAATGACTCGTAAGATACATTAGTGCTCCAATAGCACTAAAATATGGTACTTCAGGACCAAGTAGTTCTTCATCATTTTCGCGTGGTCTGAGGGGATCTTTATTCACGTCTAAAGATCTAACAATCATTGGAGTATCCAGTGGATGAGATTCATCCATGTAAAATCTTTTCAATACCTTTTTCGTATAAGTCTCTTGATGTACAAATATTCCACTTTTCAAATATTCAATTTGCAGTCCAAAACAAAATTTTATTTTTCCGAGATCTTTTATTTCAAACTCCCTTTTCAAACAATCAACAACTTTGGTCATTTTTACATCTTTTCAGAAATATGCAGGGACAAGTTTGATCATTCAGATATCCTTCTTTTACTATATATTCACTTAGGCGATTATTCCACATTTGCCCAGATTGCTTTAATCCAAAAAGCGATTTATTCAACTTAACTGAGTACTCGTTTCTGGGCCCTGAAGTTTTAGGCAACTGAAATCCCTCGGGAAGCTTCATATATATGTCACTGTCAAGTGTTCCATATAGATAAGCGGTGACAACATCCATAAGACGCACATCGAGACCTTCTCGTACTGCCAGACTTACTATATAACGAAAAGTAGTTGCATCCACCACATGAGAGTACGTCTCCTCATAATCAATACCTGGTCTTTGCAAAAAACCTTGCGCAACAAGCCGTGCTTTGTATCTTACAATTTCGCCGTTTTCATTCTCTTTCTAATGAAAACCCATTTATATCGAACCGGCTTTACATTTTCTGGTATACGGACTACAGGTCCGAAAACTTTTCGTTTCTCAAGTGATTTCAATTCGGCCTCGATTGCATCTTCCATTTTGGCCAATCATTTCTTTGTCTGCATTCTTGTAAAAACTTTGGTTCATGTAGCGCTACGTTAAATGAAAATTTTCAATGTTGACTTCGCCTTGGTTCCATCTAATTCCATTTCGGGCATAGTTTATCGAGATCTCTTCATTATCATTATTTTCTGAACGTTCAGGTACATGGGTTTCATTCTCATTATCTTTTATGCCCATCGACTATTCTCTAGTCGATAAATCCTCGGTTGGACCATTCTTATTATTATTTGCCCCTTTTCCTTTCCGAGGATTTTTATCTTTTGAACCCGAGGGCCTACCACGCTTTAGCTGTGGCTTAGGCTCGATACTATGTTCTGCAGGAACATCTATTTTTGCAGGAGCATTAACAGCTGGAATATGTGACTTTGTCACTCTTTTAAGGTCAGTAAAACTTTCTGGCAGTTGATTAGCTAGACTCTGTAAATGAATTATCTTTTGAACTTCTAGTTCACATTCTTTAGTTCGAGGATCATAATGATTTAGCGATAATTCATTCCAACTAACATTTCTCTCCAGCTGTTTCTTTTCTCCCCTAATGTCGGAAAATTCAATTCATCAAAATGACAGTCGGCAAATCTGGCCGTAAATAAATCTCCAGTTAGATGTTTCAAATACTTTATTATCGATGGAGATTCATATCCGACATATATTCCCAACCTCATTTGAGGCCCCATCTTTGTTGTTGTGGTGGAGCAACTGGAACATATACTGCACATCCAAAAATTCTTAGATGTGAAATATTTGGTTCCTGACCATGAACCATTTGTAATGATGAGACATCATTATAACTTGTTGGCCTGGTGCGGATTAGTGTTGCTGCATGCAATATAGCATGTCCCCGGCAAGACGAGGGAAGATTCGACTTCATCAATAATGGTCTTGTAATTAATTGCAAGCGCTTAATCAACGATTCTGCAAGACCGTTTTGCGTATGAACATGTGGCATGGGATGCTCAACATCAATTCCGATAGACATACAATAATCATTAAATGCCTTGGAAGTAAATTTCAACAGCATTATCAATGCGTATTTTCTTTATCGAATAATCTGGAAAATGTGCTCTTAGTCGGATCATTTGTGCAAGCAATCTCGCAAACGCCATGTTGCGTGTTGATAACAAACATACATGAGACCATCTAGTCGATGCATCAATTAATACCATGAAATACCTAAATGGTCCACATGATGGATGTATCTGTCCACAAATATCACCATGTATAAGCTTTAAAAATGTTATGGATTCATTCTTTATTTTCGCTGGTGATGGCCGAATAATTAACTTCCCTTTAGACAAGCGACACATGATAATTCATTACTTTGATGAATCCTCCGGTTCTTCATTAAATGCCAACGTGAATTCTCAATTATTTTCCGCATCATAATTGCACCGGGATGGCCCAACCGGTCATGCCAAACATTAAATGTACTGTCATTAGTAAACTTCTGGTTTACAGTAGCATACGATTTGATTGTTCTAAGATATGTGTAATACAACCCAGACTCAAAAGAAGGTAATGTTTCCATAATTTTTTTATCATTAGAAACCCCATTTGTAATTTGTAAATATTCAACATCTGCTTTTTCTGCAGTCTCAACATGATATTCATTATGTCGAATAGCTTTAAAGCTCAATAAATTTCTTCGAGACTTGGGAGAATATAAGGCATTTTCAATTATCGCCTTATTCCTCTGGGTAGTAAAATGTTGGCTCTTCCGGAGCCTTCACTTATATCTGTGTTACCCGGTATTGTAATAACACTTGTTTCTTTCATTTCAAGATGATCGGAATATTTCTTATTCTTCAGAATTGTATGAGTCGTTGCACAGTATGCAAGACATAATTCTCCATTGTACATGTTTGTTTCCATCAGAGAAATTCCTTTATAAATAAACACATATTAATCATTATTAAAATAAACATATATATCACAAGAAAACATATAACTTAATAAAACATTCCAAACGATACATAATAAATCACACAATAATAAAGCATACAATACATATAATAAAGCACACACTAATATTAGTTTTCTTCAGGAAAAATTAGAAATCCGCAGTTTCGAAATGTGTATTTTCATCTTTCGTCCCAGAAGCAGAGGCCAAATCACTTTGAACAAAATTCGTTTCAATTCTCTTTTCTTTGCCCTTATTTTGTTGATATAATTCAACCAACTGTTTGGGCATACGACAATTACGTGGCCAATGGCCCGAACCACCGCAACGATAGCATTGCTCATCGCTGTTCTTTTGTTCAGTGTGCCTCTTCTCATCATTATTTTCGTAATTTTTCCTCTTCTGGGGAAAATTCTGATGACCGCCACGATTGTTATGATAACCACCCCGGAAATGCTGATAACCGCCACCGTAATTTTCTCGGCCACATCCACGACCGCGATGTCCACCACGACCACGCCCACAATCATTGCTTTGACTATTATCATTATTACCTTTGACTGCATTCGCTTCAGGGATTGCAGTAGAACCAGTCGGTCGGGATTCATGATTTTTCATCAACAATTCATTGTTTTGTTCAGCCAACAACAAACAAGAGATTAACTCTGAATGCTTTTTAAATCTCCTTTCCCTATATTGCTGTTGCAATATCATATTTGATGGATGAAAAGTGCTGAATATTTTCTCTAGCATACTGTCTTCGGTGCCTGTTCTCCACACAATTTCATTGTGAAAGTCACCTTATCAACAACCGAGTTATATTCAGTTACGGATTTAAAATCCTGTAATCTTAAATGCATCCATTCATACCTTGCCTTTGGGAGGATAACAATTGTCAGGTGGTCAAATCGATCTTTAAGATTTTTCCACAATGAAGCGGGATCTTGTTCATTTAAGTATTCATCCTTCAGATATGCATGAATGTGGTGTCGAAGAACTATCAAAGCTCTTGCCTTATCCTGAGCGCTTGTGGTTTTTACAGCATCAGTGGTGTCACCTGCGCCCATTGTGGTTTTTAGTTCGACAATAGCGTCACCCAAACCTTTTGCTTTTAGATGAATCTCTACGTCTAGTGCCCAAGATAAATATTTCTTTCCTGATATGTCAAGGGCAACAAACTCGAGGCTTTGCAAATTCGTCATACAATCATAAAATACAAAAGACGTTTTAATGCTCAAATCATAAAGTATAAAACAAATATATGATGTGAATAACAGTAATATTTCCAATATAAATATCAATTCAAGTTTATCGTAAAAAAAATACTTTAAAGAAAAATTACAATTAATCTTCTTTTGTAAAAATCCTTACGAAAAATAAAGTCCACATCCCAAGAAGTGCCATCGTAAAAACAATAGTAGTCAAAAGATCAGTCATCAGGTAGAGCGACATCTTTCTATCAGAAAATATAATTCATAATAAACACATATTATGACATTAAAAAAATATCGTAATTAATCACTCTCGTAAAATCTTGGTAAAAACATAATCCACATATATATAATTATCGTCGTGAGTAGAGTAAGAATCAGGAGATCAATCATCGTATATAGCAACATCCTTCAAAATATAAAATAGATTTCGGTAATCATAATAATGAAAAATATTACAATTAAGAAGCGCAAGATATTATTCACCACCCGATAAGCATCACTGTAAATAAAGTAAGAAGCGCAAGATTCATCTTTGTATAAAACGACATGATTCTATAATAAGAGAATCATAATAGTCTGAGATGGATAAAATACATGTATTTCTTCTTAATAAAATAAATTTAATTTCTCACAGTGGTAATAAAATTTGTCCATCCGTATAGTCCAAAATTAATTCAAAATATATATGATATATACATGAAATATCAATAAAATAAATAATATTATTTAAATTTCTCTTTCCAAAATCTCGTCAAAAAACAAAATTCCACTCGCCACCACTGGGATTCGAAATCTGGATCTCACATCACTTGTAGTGACGATATTCCGCGAAACCACTCGGGCTAAGGCGTTTTAGTGGTATATATGATATATTTATATAATTTTAACTGTTCGTAACATATGTGTACGAGTGTTATAAATAAATTCACCGTACACAAAATAAAATTACCATACCTCGATTACAGTTGTATAAGATCTTGTTCGGAGGTTGATCGTTGCCGGATAGCGCTCGTGCTGATAACGTGTTATAAAACTATTATAATTGGACAAGAACAGAAATATAAAACAGTGGAATTGTAGAGAGATAATAATGTTTTCGATATCATTCAATACAAATACATCGGTCTATTTACAGTAGAAAAATTTATACTATTTCATCTAACATTTACAACATTAAGTACATCTTATCTTATCTCATCTCATCAACAATCAACTAACTTTTACAACATTAAAAACATCCACATATTATTTATAATAATTTCATAATAAAAATGCAATTCTCGCTGAAAATATGCTCCAACCCAAGGACGAAAAGGCACTTCCCTCATCTTTTCAGTACTTGGATTTCAAACCCTAAACTTTTAAAATTCGCCACATCAGCTTCACTTAGATTTTTTGAAAATCATATTTCGATCTTCTTAACTCTTAGTAAATTCAATCTTGATCTTCTCATCTTCACGAATATTCAATATCAATATTTTTAGATTTTCTTTGAACTTCTTTGCTTGGTGTCTTGTCACGAGTCCAATCGACACTTGAATTATCGACTTTCTTTGCTTATGATTGAGCTCATTCACATTGATCACCCCCTAGTCTTGAAAAGAATTTGTCCTCAGATCATAACTGAAATCAAAAGGGAATAAGTCAGAAACATTAAAAGTAGTACTTACGCCATACTCACATGAAAGATATATTTTATAATTTATCCTTTCAACAACTGAATTGGTGCATCGCCTCCAAACGACAACTTTGACTTTATTTTATCTGGAAATAAGAAATCTATCTTTTTGAAGATGTAACCAAACAGAATGGCTTGGTTAAAAAAATAACTGTTTTTCGTCTTTTATTCGCATGTCATCCGTACTGCTCTGTTTTTCATTCCTTGTTGAGTTGCGCTAATTTATTTTCTTTCGCCATTTAAGCCTACCTTTCACTTATAGGAATACGTGCGAAATTCAAAGCAATTAGCCGATTAAACAATAAATAATAGGTGAAAAATTAGCAGAGGAATGTGCAACAATCATATGCAATCTTGACATGCGGCAAGCACTCTTCCAACGTCTTAATGTTATTCCCAATCATAGCCCATAATAAAGTAGATAAGGACGATTGTCAACCTCAATTTGCACATCCGTTTGTGAATGACATGTAAGAGAAAATAAAAGTTTAGTTCCAAGTTTACTCGACAATGTCTTCCAAAAGTAGATCAAGAACTTCGTATCATAATCAGAGACAATAGTCACGACATACTATTCAATCTCACAATCTCTCAAAATAATAAATCCGCCAAATTAGAAGTGTCGTCTGTGTTGCAGCATGGACTGAAGTGTGCCATTTTTTACAAACGACCGACTACCACGAATATGGAGTCGCATCCCCTTTTACTCCTTGGCAATCCTAACGTAAAATCTGTAGAAATATCAATCCAATGTGAAATAGGGATTATTAAAAGAGTATGAGAACTGTAAGACTGAACTTTAGATTTTTCTTTGCGATACGTGACAGACACAGTGTTCGCATATTTGTTTAACGTCACGCTTCATACGAGTCCAGTAGAAATGCTCTTGAATAACTCCAAGAGTCTTTAGTACTCCGAAGTGACCCATCAAACCGCATGCATGCGCTTCTCTGACAACTAACTCACGTAAAGAACAGTTAGGAAAACATAATTTATTTAAACAAAATAAAAATCCATCATGCCTATAGTAATCTTCATTCGCTATATGCTCACACTTAGAAAATAAGTCACTAAAGTCTTGATCAGTAGCATATAAATCTTTGATGTACTCAAAGCCAAGTAATTTAGAATCTACGATAGAAAGTAGCATATACCTCCGAGAAAAGGCTTTGGCGAATACATTCTTTTTACCTTCCTCGTACTTAATGACGTATGACTTGAGAAACTCCATCCATCGTGCATGTCGTTTATCCATGTTCATGTCGTTTATCCATATTTTGTTGTCCCTTCAAGTACTTCAATGGTTCGTGATCAGTGTGAATTAAGAACTCTTTAGGCAATAGCTAGTGTTGCAAATTCTTCGTCGTAAGTTAGGATAATTTAGTGTAGCCCCACTTAACTTCTAACCAAAAGAAGTGATTGGTCTTTGCTCCTACATAAGAAATTCGAGTTTCCTGAGGTAGATGAGTCGTCATAACAGTGAACTTCTAAGACTTGTAGTGACTTTCTAGAGATGATGGGTAGACTTATTAAATATAAGATAATATAATATAAAATAATGATTAATTTTCAATATGTGATAAACGATGAATATTAAAGTCAAGACATTAGTGTGATTTAGATGGACTTGAGACAATTATAAATAGCGTCGAATATCTTCAATACTTCTATCACCAAGCTCATTCGAGAACTCTGTTTTAGCGACGTTCTTTGACCGAATAGTGAAATTGTGAGATAATCAGGTTAGCGGGAAGTGATAACATCCTGGTTTTTGAATTTCAGCTTTGGTTAAAATTTCTGGAGATGAGAACTAAACTTGATGACGAAAGCTTGGTAACATCGGCTGACGCTGACCTTGTCATAGGGTTTTTATGGCTTTTGTGCACTTGACAAATCAGACATATAATAACTTGGGTGAATAACTTGACAAGTATATATATATATATACACATTTATATAGACGCGCATCTATACTAATTATAAAAGTTGAGGGCATGATATAAATTGTCAATTTGGTGTGTATTGTTTACTGCAGTTTGATCTTCTATTTGTAATTTATTTTGATATGAATAGCTACCATTGTACTCCTCAATGTTTTATTTATTATAATCACATCCTTACAATTCCATTTTTTATAAATACTATTTCATTCATTAAATATTATAAATTACAAATAAATAAAATTAAAATTATGTTTATAGTTTAAACACACACATCGAGTGTGAAGAAAATATTAGTATATATTATACATGCATCGACAAAGACCAAAGTTTGACAAAGCATGGAATTAATTGGTTTCCATAGATCAATTTCTAGTGAATCTGAATGAGTTGTTAAATGGGGCACAATGGGTTTAGTTGTGTCTATTCATTATATAAAGCTTTTATCGCCGTTAGGGCCATCAACGTGCTCTTGGAGGATCTTAAATGTTACTTTGACTGATTTATTATTCTCGAAAGTTGTGAACTTCAAACTTATATATACTTGTCACATTAAGTATTTAGCGATGGGATGTTGACTAAGCCAAAGAAAACAATGGTATGTTTTGTCATCTTACTAGAGAGAACTACAAATGGAAAAAATTAACGAAATTTACCGAACAATGACATGATTTTCATTCTTTCTTTATTTCAAAAAAGTTATCAATGTGGTGATGGTCACGACAACATTTGAACTGGTCCATTAAATAGTCCAAAATCCTTAGGTCCATTTAATTAGAGGTTCTAACTGACTAATGACGGCGTGAACCATTGGCACGGAGGTTCTTCTTTCTCTATTTATATTTCCCTTAGCGGGGAGCGAAACGGCCGTGGCCGGATCTGCCATGCACTGAATTTTTGACTAATTTAATTCATGCATTCGAGTTTTACTTTAATCTTTTATTATATATTATTAATCACGATAATGATTGGAAAAATTACTCAAATATACGTGCAAACTTGTGAATGCATAAAATCACGATACCCGTAGTTGTCAAATGCGCCGTAATCAAATGAGAGTCTTCCAACTAGTCAGATTGTTGATTATAAGTCATCTAATTCTAATTAAAAATTTCAAAAAAATTAGACAACCACTACAAAAAAAGGTTGTTTACCGACTACAGAAATTAGTAGCTAGGAGCGTTATCGACTAAAACTGTTTAGTCAGTAAAAGCCTTGTCGTTAGCGTTCCGTAGTCGGCAATTAGTCGGTGTTTACCGACTACGCCGCGACTACAGGTTTGTAGTCGGTAAATATATTGCCGACTTACAGTACAGACTACAATTGTAGTTGCTAGACTTATTTTCTTTTAATTTATTTAATTGATAATTACAATTTAATTTATTAAAGCAATATATAACTGAAAAAACAGGATTGAAATTTAGAAATCATTAATTTAATAAATCCATCTACATAAAACAACAAAAGAAATAAAATCGTGCATCTAACAGGTTCAATCAAACATAAAAAAAACAAAAATTATTATGAATAATAATTTGTGGATGTTTTTAATGTTGTAAAACTTAGTTGATTGTTGATGAGATGAGATAAGATAAGATAAGATGTATTTAATGTTGTAATTGTTAGATGAAATAGTAGAAATTTGTCTACTATAAATAGACCGATATTTTTGTATTGAATCATATTGAAAACATCAATAATATTATCTCTCTACAATTCCAGTGTTTTATATTTCTGTTCTTGTCCAGTTATAATAGTTTTATAACACGTCATCAGCAGATCTTATACAACTATAATCGAGGTATGATAATTTTATTTTGGGTACGGTGAATTTATTTATAACACTCGTACACTTATGTTACGAATAGTTAAAATTACATAAATATAACATATATACCACTAAAACGCCTTACCCCGAGTGGTTTCGCGAAATATCGTCACTATAAGTGATGTGATGTCCAGATTTCGAATCTCAGTGGTGGCGAGTGGAATTTTGTTTTTAACGAGATTTTGAAAAGAACGATTTAAATAATATTATTTATTTTATTGATATCTCAAGTATATATCATATATATTTTGAATTAATTTTGGACTATACGGATGGACAAATTTTATTACCATTGTGAGAAATTAAATTTATTTTATTAAGAAGAAATACATATATTTTATCCATCTCTGACTATTATGATTTTCTTATTATAGAATCATGTCGTTTTATACAAAGATGAATCTTGCTCTTTTTACTTTATTTACCGTGATGCTTATTGGGTGGTTGATAACATTTTTACAGTTGTTTCTAATATATAGTTATTAATTATAATATTTTTCATTATTATGATTACATAAATATATTTTATATTTTGAAGGATGTTGCTATATACGATGATTGATCTCCTGATTCATACTCTATTCACGGCGATAATTATCTATATATGGATTATGTTTTTACCAAGATTTTACGAGAGCGATTAATTATGATATTTTTTAATGTTATAATATATGTTTCTTATGAAATATATTTTGTTATAGAAAGATGTCGCTCTACCTGATGATTGATCTCTTGCCTACTATTATTTTTACGATGGCACTCATCGAGATGTGGACTTTATTTTTCGTAAGGATTTTTACTAAGAAGATTAATTGTAATTGAAATTTACAAAAGAATAATTCATCGGGATGTGGACGTTATAGAAAGTGTTTTCTTTTTACGATAAACTTGTATTGATATTTATATTGGAAATATTAATGTTATTCACATCGTATATTTGTTTTATACTTTATGATCTGAGCATTAAAACATGTTTTGTATTTTATGATAGTATGACGAATTTGCAAAGCCTCGAGTTTGTTGCCCTTGACATCTCAAGAAAGAATTATTTATCATGGGCACTAGACGCAGAGATTCATCTAAAAGCAAAATGTTTGGGTGACACTATTGTCGACCCAAAAACCACAACGGGTGCAGGTGACACCACCGATACCGTAAAAACCACAAGCGCTCATGATAAGACAAGAGTTTTGATAGTTCTTCGCCACCACATTCATGCGGATCTGAGGGATGAATACTTAAATGAACAAGATCCCACTGAATTGTGGAAAAATTTGAAAGATCGATTTGACCACCTGACAACTGTTATCCTGCCAAAGGCAAGGTATGAATGGATGCATTTAAGATTACAAGATTTTAAATCCGTAACTGAATATAACTCGGTTGTTCATAATGTGACTGAACACTGAAAATGTGTGGAGAAACAGTCACCGAAGACAGTATGCTGGAGAAAACATTCAGCACTTTTCATCCATCAAATATTATATTGAAAAAGAATTATAGGGAGATGAGATTTAAAAAGCATTCAGAGTTAATCTCTTGTTTATTGTTGGCTGAACAAAATAATGAATTGTTGATGAAAAATCACGAATCCCGACTGGCTGGTTCTATTGCAATCCCTGAAACGAATGCAATCAAAGGTAATAATGATAATAGTCGAAGCAATGATTGTGGACGTGGTCATGGTGGACATCGCGGTCGTGAACGTGTCCGTGGTCAAGGCCATGGATGTGGCCGAGGAAATTACGGTGGTGGTTATCATCATTTTCGTGGTGGTTATCATAACAATCGTGGCGGTCATCAGAATTTTCCCCAGAAGAGGAAAACTTACGAAAATAATGATGAGAAGAGGCACACTGAACAAAAGAACAACGATGAACAATGCTATCGTTGCGGTGGTTCGGGCCATTGGTCACGTAACTGTCGCACGCCCAAACATTTGGTTGAATTATATCAACAAAATAAGGGCAAAGAAAAGAGAACTGAAACGAATTTTGTTCAACGTGAATTGGCCTCTGCTTCTGGGACAAAAGATGAAAATACACATGCGGATTTCTAGTTTTTCCTGAAGAAAACCTACTATTGTATTATTATCGCGTGCTTTATTATTGTTTGTATTGTATGTCTCATTATTGGGTGATTTATTATGTATCGTTTGGAATGTTTTATTAAGTTATATGTTTTCTTGTGATATATCTGTTTATTTTAATAATGATTATTATGTGTTTGTTTATAAAGGAGTTTCTCTGATGGAAACGAATACGTGCAATGGAGAATTATGCCTTGCAGACTGTGCAACGACTCATACGATTCTGAAGAATAATAAATATTTCGATAATCTTGAAATGAAAGAAACAAGTGTTATTACAATATCGGGTAGCACAAATATAATTGAAGGCTCCGGAAGAGCCAACATTTTACTACCCAGAGGAACAAGGCATATAATTGAAAACGCCTTATATTCCCTAAGTCTCGAAGAAATTTATTGAGCTTTAAAGCTATTCGACATAATGGATATCATGTTGAGACTGCAGAAAAAACAGATGTTGAATATTTTTACATTACAAAGGGGGTTTCTAATGATAAAAGAATTATGGAAACATTACCTTTCTTTGACTCTGGGTTGTATTACACATATCTTAGAACGATCGAATCATACGCTACATAAACCAGAAGTTTACTAATGTTAATACATTTAATGTTTGGCATGACCGGTTGGGCCATCTTGGTGCAGTTATGATGCGGAAAATAATTGAGAATTCACGTGGGCATTTAATGAGGAACCAGAGAATTCTTCAAAGTAATGAATTATCATGTTTCGCTTGCTCTAAAGGGAAGTTAATTATTCAGCCATCACTATTCTTTTTTAAAATAAAGAATAAATCCATAACATTTTTGGAACATACACATGGTGATATTTGTGGACCGATACATCCATCATGTGGACCATTTAGGTATTTCGTGGTATTAATTGATGCATCGACTAGATGGTCTCATGTATGTTTGTTTTCAACACGCAACATGGAGTTTGCGAGATTGCTTGCACAAATGATCCGACTAAGAGCACATTTTCCAGATTATCTGATAAAGAAAATACGCCTTGATAATGCTGCTGAATTTACTTCCAAGGCAGTTAATGATTATTGTATGTCTATCGGAATTGATGTTGAGCATCCCGTCTTACATGTTCATACGCAAAACGGTCTTGCAGAATCGTTGATTAAGCGCTTGCAATTAATTACAAGACCATTATTGATGAAGTCGAATCTTCCATCGTCTTGCCGGGGACATGCTATATTGCATGCAGCAACACTAATCCGCACCAGGCCAACAAGTTATAATGATGTCTCCTCATTACAAATGGTTCATGGTCAGGAACCAAATATTTCCCATCTAAGAATTTTTGGATGTGCAGTATATGTTCCAGTTGCTCCACCACAACAACAAAGATGGGGCCTCAAATGAGGTTGAGAATATATGTTGGATATGAATCTCCATCGATAATAAAGTATTTGAAACCTCTAACTGGAGATTTATTTACGGTCAGATTTGCGGACTGTCATTTTGATGAATTGAATTTTCCGACATTAGGGGGGAAAAGAAACAACTGGAGCAAAATGTTAATTGGAATGAATTATCACTAAATAATTATGATCCTCGAACTAAAGAATGTGAACTAGAAGTTCAAAAGATAATTCATTTACAGAGTTTAGGTAATCAACTTCCAGAAAGTTTTACTAACCTTAAAAGAGTGACAAAGTCACATATTCCAGCTATTAATGCTCCTGCAAAAATAGATGTTCCTACAGAATATAGTATCGAGCCTAAGCCACAGCAAAAGCGTGGTAGGCCCTCGGGTTCCAAATATAAAAATCCTCGGAAAAGAAAAGGAGCAAATAATAATAAAAATGGTCCAACCGAGCATTTATCGACTAGAGAAAAGTCGATGCGCATAAAGGATAATGATGATGAAACTCATGTACCTGAACGTTCAGAAAATAATGATAATGAAGAGATCTCGATAAACTATGCCCGAAGTTGAATTAGATGGAACCGACGAAGTCAACGTTGACGATATATTCTCATTTTAAGGTAGCGCTACATTAAATGAATGAGATTAATGAGAATGAGGATCATGAACCAAAGTCTGTACAAGAATGCTGACAAAGAAATGATTGGCCAAAATGGAAAGATGCAATCGAGGCCGAATTGAAATCACTTGAGAAACTAAAAGTTTTTGGACCTATAGTCCATATACCAGAAAATGTAAAGCCGGTTGGATATAAATGAGTTTTCATTAGAAAGAGGAATGAAAACGGCGAAATTGTAAGATACAAAGCACGGGTTGTTGCGGAAGGTTTTTCGCAACGACCTGGTATTGATTATGAGGAGGCGTATTCTCTTCTGATGGATGCAACTACTTTTCGTTATATAGTAAGTCTGACAGTACGAGATGGTTTCGATATGCGTCTTATGGATGTTGTCACTGCTTATCTATATGGAACACTTGACAATGAAATATACATAAAGCTTCCCGAGGGATTTCAGTTGCCTAAAACTTCAGGGCCCAGAAACGAGTATTCAATTAAGTTGAATAAATAGCATTATGGATTAAAGCAATCTGGGCTAATGTGGTATAATCGCCTAAGTGAATTTTTAGTAAAAGAAGGGTATCAGAATGATCAAACTTGTCCCTGCTTATTTATGAAAAGATGTAAAAATGAGTTTGTCATTATAGCAGTCTATGTTGATGATATCAATATAATTGGAACTTCTGAAGAGCTGACCAAAGCTGTTGATTGTTTGAAAAGGGAGTTTGAAATGAAAGATCTCGGAAAAACAAAGTTTTGTCTTGGACTGCAAATTGAATATTTGAAAAGTGGAATATTTGTACATCAAGAGCCTTATGCGAAAAATGTATTGAAAAGATTTTACATGGGTGAATCTCATTCACTGGATACTCCAATGATTGTTAGATCTTTAGACGTAAATAAAGATCCCTTCAGACCACGCAAAAATGATAAAGAGCTACTTGGTCCTGAAGTACCATATCTTAGTGCTATTGGAGCACTAATGTATCTTACGAGTCATACGCGACCTGATATAGCGTTCGCTGTAAACTTATTGGCAAGATATAGTTCTTCGCCGACTCGTAGATATTGGAATGGAGTTAAACGCATTTTTCAATACCTTAAGGAACAACTGATATGAGATTGTTCTATTCTAATGAGTCGAAAGCAAATTTAATTGGGTATGCAGATGCTGGATATTTGTCTGATCCACATAATGCTCGATCGCAAACAAGTTATTTATTTACATATGGTGGAACCGCTATTTCACGGCGGTCAGTGAAACAAACTCTAACAGCTACTTCATCTAACCATGCGAAAATTCTCGCTATTCATGAAGTAGCCGAGAATGTGTTTGGTTGCGATCGATTATTGAGCATATCCAACAGACTTGTGGGTTGCTTTTTGAGAAATTACTTCCAACGATCTTATATGAAGATAATGCAGCATGCATTGCCCAATTAAAGGAAAGATATATTAAAGGGGATAGACAAAGCATATTTCACCGAATTTTTTGTTCACCAATGATTTGGAGAAAATGGTGATATTGATGTACAACAAGTGCGATCAAGTGAAAATCTTGCAGATTTATTTACGAAAGCACTTCCACCAATTATTTTCAGGAAATTGGTATATTCAATTGGAGTTCGAAGACTCCGAGATTTATAATGATGTTATCATCAGGGGTGAAAATACGCGTTGCACTCTTTTTCCCTTCACTGTGGTTTTTCCCATGTGGTTTTCCCAGTAAGGTTTATATTGAGGCAACAAATGAAAGTGTATCAAAAGGAATTATGTACTCTTTTTCCTTCACTAAGTTTTTATCCCACTGAGTTTTTTCTAGTAATGTTTTAACGAGGAGGAGTATTAGGAAATTATTATGAAATAATAATATGTTGATATTTTTAATGTTGTAAAAGTTAGTTGATTGTTGATGAGATAAGATAAGATAAAATAAGATGTATTTAATGTTGTAAATGTTAGATGAAATAGTAGAAATTTTTCTACTATAAATAGACCGATGTATTTGTATTGAATCATATCGAAAACATCAATAATATTATCTCTCTACAATTCCAGTGTTTTATATTTATGTTCTTGTCCAGTTATAATAGTTTTATAACAAAAATAAAATAGTCCAACAAAAAAAAAAAAAAACCCACGTCACGCTGTGATCCGAGCTACAACCGTTCGGAAAGTCATTGCGATCATTCTCTCCTCTTCAAATCAAATGTCATCGATCCAACGAGCAATAGCGACGTCTGAAAAGCAGTGACAGAAACACGCCTAAAGAAACGCTGACAATATTCGATTCAAATTGGAAAGAAAACAAAAGCAATTTCATAGAGGCTTGCATACCTTCTCTAAAGCCGGTCTTGAATATACGAGGCACGTGTTTCTCCAGTTGTATGGATTAAACGTAGATTGGATAAAAATAGTTAACTCATTAATGGAAGTAAAAAAATGAGATTTTTACATTTTTTATCCCCGATATTAGGTCTATGTGCATTTTTTGTCCCCAATTTTCCGAGTTATAGTTTCAGTCCCCAATGTTATCGATTTTGGGAGTTTTTGGTCCCCCATTAACTTAATCGTATGTTTGGGGGGAATTTAGCACGTTACGCGCAGGTAATTTCACTATTTCGAACTTAAAACATTCTATTTTCATATTACAACCCAAAAAGGTGCTTCCGTCGACTTAAACGCTCAGAACATCCCATTATTATAATGGAACCGTTAGTTCAAATTTATGTCATAACTCTTCCCTAAGTCTTTCATTCCATGTTGAAGAAGATGATTTCTGATCGTTTAAGTCGATTAAAATGAAATCGCGTGCTTGTAACGTGTTAAATTCCCTCCAAACATACGATTTAGTTAACCGGGGACCAAAAACGCCCAACATCTGTAACATTAGGGAGTGAAACTGTACCTCGGGAAAATGAGGGATTAAAAATGCCTATAGGCCAAACAGTAAGGACAAAAAATGTAATTCCTTAAAAATTCAACCGAAGACAAATGATCCCTTGAATGATATGGTTAGCTAAAGCACAAAACTGTAACAATGAAGTTCATTCATATCCAATGTATAGAGACAAACCTGGATTGCCGATGTTGAGGCGAAAATCATCACAAAATTATCTTTACCAAAGAAACCGCAATAAAGACATAAAAGGGATATCGAGCAACGGCGACAAAGAGCGGGCAACAACGAGAATCAGCAAGCTCAACACTCAGACTGCAACACGGATATTTCGTAAATCACTTAGCATTAAAAAACACCATCCAATAAAGCCAAAAATCTAACGAAATAAGCAGTGGGTTGGCCGTCTAGACAACAAAAGCTGTGTAATAATAAACTAGTAGGTCTTATGGTCATGGTGGATGCCTTAAGGAGTAGTGGGTTGAGTCGTGAGATCGAATTTGTTAAAGATCAGCAATCAAAGAGTCAATCAAGCTACAAATCAGACAAATCAGAATCGAATCAGGAAAATCTTTGCTATATTAAATAGCCAATATTATGAGATGATTTATTTATAAATGTCTCCGATTTACTCTAACAACTAGTTTTTCTCTATAAATTAGTCGATGTTATCTACGAAAGTTATATTGAGAAATACGATACCTCATTTTTCAATAGAATTCCCCCTCTCATAATTGCCTTGAGGAGTCACCATGAGAGTTTAGTCTCCTCTGTAGGAGTTTTCGTCCTCCTATGTTGGAGGTTCTTTCCGAAGAAGACAAACTTTTCGATGTGAAGACATGATGAAAGTGAAGAGTACTTCAAATTGGAGTATAATATCCATTGATATGGGGTTTTGGGCTTGATTTTTTGTAGGCTTTTTAGTTCTTTCCTTTTCAGCTTTTGTTTCCCCTCGTGTGAACGTTGTCTTCTTTAGGAGTGTCATGTCCTCGTTACAAGGTGTTTTTTCCTACTGGCATTTGTGATGTAATCAGAAGAAGCTCTGTGGGCTATTTATTCCGTTTGTACTGCATTTTGTTGTTATGAAAAGCTATCGTTTCGAACAAAGCAATGAAAACAAGTTTTTCTTATTAAAACTCTCGTGTTGTGTGTATTGCATGTCTGTTGGTCTTCACGGATAGTTAAATATAAACCCATTAGGTCATTTTATTTTGACATTGTTGAGAGCAAAGCCCGACACTACTTTATACAAATTATCATATTCTACACTTTTTCTTAGGAGTTGTCCCTCATAATTCAAACTTCCTCGTTTTTTTTGTGAGCTTGTGCGATTCGTAATCTGTGAAGATTTCAAGGGAGTTTGAAAGTTTGTGCTTCGCTGTTAATCTTCTGATATTTATATCGGAAAGGCCACGAAAAATCCTTCTAAGACTGTTTTAACACACTTAAAATAGCCATGTCGGGTTACTGTGCATCTGTGCAGAGCCTTTATCCCAAACTGGGTGATTCCAAGCATAACGGCTCCTTGAACATGTTCTTCCTATTTCTTTCAAGCATCTCATCGATCCTGTAGGACTTACACTGTTATTTGATCTCTTAGACGGCGAGGATTTTGTTCAATCTGGCCTGAGATTGCTTCGAATCGTCCTATTTGATCTGATCAGGCCTTAGTCGTTTCTATCTTCTATCTTGTGATCACTTAGCCCGGTTAGAGTTTTGTTCAATCACAGAAACTATCATTAAATCATAATTACATAATTCTTTGATTTCTAACATATAAAATGTGAATTATAGAAGCGTTATTTATATAAATAATGGAAGCGAAACAAATAGTCAGAATTGTCCCTAAAAACGGAATACCCACCGGCATTAGCATAAAAGATGAGCTTGTTCGACTGAAGCTCGGCTCGAGCCTGAGCTTGCTCGTGAGCTTTTTTTTGTTTTAATTTTTTTTTTTTGAAAAAAGATTATACCTAATCCAACATCATGGTCGGGGGAAAAGTTCATCGAGCTCGATTCATTTACAAGCCTAGCATAGACAATATGTATACGGACTATGACAATTTGTATAAAAGTATTTTTATATCTTGTTACAATTTATTCATGCAACACTGACCGTATTCTTGCTTAAATTTGATTTGCGGCATCCTTTTAGAATAAAAGGATTGGTGTATACTACACTCCATTCTACCAATATAAACCCTTTGATCGTAACTCAATAAATGGATCTTATAAAGCAACAAACTCACTAACTTTATCATAGAGGCAAATCGGACAAATCCCAATTTTATTTTTTCTCATCATTCTGGAATCTCCCAAGATCAGTCATGGTTCCATTAACTTTCATTCTGCTCCCTTTCTCTTTCGTTTTCTCAGGCAAACTATAGCATGGGGAAGAAGAATTTCTAGAACCAGGCAAAGAGCAGTATTCTAGTGAGCTTGGAAAGAGAAATTGATATAAAAAATACTTCATGGATGATTTATGTTCTTGCGAATGTGCATGGAATATCAACGAAAAAAGGACTAATTAGCAACTTTGTCATCCATCTTCAAGTTCGCCAAGAATGTATAAGTTCAGTCAATACAATATGATGATTCATTCTAATCTTTATGTACTTGAGACTACATTCAAAACAAGAAAACATAGTATCATACACGAAAATAGACACGGAATTCGTCCATGTCTAAATTTTGAGTATTACAAACAGATTCTACCATAGTTTTTATTTTTTATTTCAAAATAAATTCTTGTTATTGTTTTGGACACGGATTAGATACGAAAATAGAAACGGAATGAATCTGTCAAAAATAACGAATATACTTACATCCGTTTACTGAGAAACATAGAGCAAACTAATTCCAATACCTAATTTATGAAAATTATAATTGAATTGTGGCACTGTTCAATTTCTATTTCAAAATAAATAGTAGTTTTTCCATTTACATGTGTGCTTCCACATAAACCCTAGATTTTAGTGTAGGCCTAAAATCCATTATACCCACTTAACCCTAGCATCGCTCAAAATTTAAGCTTGTGACTCATCAATTCATCGTCTTCTCGGCAACAACTGTTGTTCATCTGATTCTAGTCGCTCCGTTGTCTGTCGCTGGTTGTTCGTAATTCCGCGCTTGCTGCTCGCAGGTTCGCCCCTCCCTGCTCGCTTGTCTGCCGCTTGCCGCTGCAGAAACTATGTCCTACTGCTCGCATAGAACATGATGAGCTGCGTGATAAGAGTTGAAGTTCAGAGTTTTGCTGTGGGATCGTTCTCTGTTAAAAGTTATTCCGTCTTTGTAAAGTCGCATTTTATTGTAAACGTTTTCTTTTTTGTTTGATATACATAGCAATTTTGGGAATTAATCAATAGATATTTTCCAGAACAGATGAAAACGGTTTTTCTTCCTAATCTGACGAACAATCGATCGCAGCTTTATATGGTATCAGAGCTCGGCTGATTCCGATCGGCGACGTGATACAACTTACTCAACTGGCATCTAATGCGAATCAGGAATCTGAGGAGGGAACGCCTGGTGGTGAACAGAATGTGCGCAATCTCGAAGACGAGATGATGAATTGCACGGAATTGTTCAACCTACATGACGGCGTTAACCCATGTATGGCCTTGATTTCGTTCCAATTGACTGAAATCAATTATTGGAGTTGGAATCGGGCTGTGGTAACTGCCATAGAAGCTAAGATGAAACTAGGTTTCGTTGATGGGACTTGTCTTCACCCTCCTGAAAACACTGTGAATTATCTTTAGTGGAAAAGAGTTGATAGTGTTGGGTCCGGCCACGTGCGGCCGCCCACAAACAATAATATTATAATATATAAAGAAAATAATATTATATTATAATATTATTTTAATGAACGGTTCGTATTGAAGGGCGACGCGGCGGATTCCTGTCCACCGGTTTTGAGCGGTCCAGAAGAGCTGAAGACATCTATAAATAGGCTGAGGATTCTTCAGTTATTATTATCCCAAATCAAGTGAAGATATCCAGTGAGAGAGAAATAGTGAGAGATAAAAATACTTATCCACCTTCGGGTGGATAAGGGTGAGAGCGGGTGTAGTTTTACTAGGGTAATTTGAGAGGTGGTACAAAAACATTACCCGGGTGGGTAAGGGATCTCGGGTTTGGGTTTAAACACGAGCGTTATTTTTGTACGGTGTAATATTCTCAATATAGTAAAACTGGTGCTCTCCGTGGAGGTAGGCGGTATTGGCCGAACCACGTAAAATCTCGTGTTTTCTCTCGGTGTCATTTCGGCTTTTATAATATCCCGATAAATTGTCGCGGGGTCCAAATACAGCCGCCGCAGGGCCCGAATTATTTTATTGGCGCATTTTCCCCAACAGATAGCACAGTTAAATCCTGGATTAGTGCGTCAATTTCGAAAGATATAATTGAAAATTTCTTGTATGCGATTATTGCTAAACAACTCTGGGTTGATCTTAAGGAGAGATACGGAAGTACGAACGGTCCTATGTTGTTGCGAATGCGAGAGGAATTAATTCGAACTAGTGATAAACGTATTCATATTTAGGTCGTAACTTGGTTTATTTGAGTTATCTTGTACTTATATTCAAGATTATACATATGTTTTGATATTGAAGGAACATAAGATAACAATCGGGACCAAACGAGAGAATATGGGGCAAAAATGACTAAGTTCACCAGAAACACGGCTACACTATGCACCAACACGGCCGTGTTCGATCACGCAAAAAGGATATTAAGCCTCGGCGATCCAACACAGCGCCGTACTAATGAGAACACGGCCGTGGAAGTAGTTTCAGGCACCAGTGTCAGCCTCGGCAAGTTAACACGGCTCCAACCGACCAACTACATGGCCATGTTCACGCACAACACGGCCTCTTCAAGAAAACAACACGGTCGTGCTAACATCATCAGTATTCAAGTTAAGCTTCGGCAATTTCGCACGGCTTTGAGCGACATACGGCCGTGTGTAGTTCATCAGTGAAAGAGGAAGCCTCGGCATATTTACACGGTTTGTTGCGTGGGTATACAGGGCCATGTTGTTATTCAGCATCGCAAACGAGGGGCCTCGGCCTTCGTACACGGCCGTGTCTGTCGGTGGATTAAGTCGTGTTGCATACTACTTTCTATATAAGCCGCACTTCTCAACCCAGATCTGGATCTAGATCGACATAACTCACTTCCAAAAGATAAAATACACCTAAGGGACGTCTCAAGACCCATAGGAATCAATCAAAACGATTCCTAGGTGCTAAAGTGAAGATCCGAAGCTCATTTTATCCAAGATCTAGCACAAAGGACGTTGGATCTGCGTGGGCTCGTAAAATAGGGAAGATCTATGCTTCATTTTGTATATGATTCGTAGATCTCTCTTAAGCATGAGTAGCTAAGCTTCTTATGTGCTCGGGATGAGATGAACGCTAGGTAGAGTTGTCGTTTGGGCACTATAATACTCGTGAACACGTGACATTGTTTATTTATCATTTACGACATTGTTTCTTCGATTCAATATGTCTATGTGTTATTTTGAAGGTCACATTTCATATGTCTATGTATTGGTGTGACGCTTGGTAGACCGTTGAGGGCAAAAGCTAAAGAACGGTTAGTCCTTTCGTAAACGTTAGGAGTCGACTATAGGGCGAAAGCAAAAAGTTGACCCTCGCTATAGGTAAACCAATATAAATCCTCGCGACCGTTTAGGGCGATAACAAATTCGGGAGTGAAAAGAAATTACTGCGATTTAGTCATTATCTGCGTGGATACGGTGGTTTACGGCCTAGTCGACGATACCTAGCGGGATTCGAAATCCCGAGCACATTCTTCTTTACTTGAAAAGTTACTTTTAAATCTTCAGTCGTGTCTTAAGTTCTTTCATCGTGTTAGTTTAAGTTGTCGTGATCTAGTTCAAACATAAAAAAATCACAAACTACTTGTTAGGCTAAATATCGAATTGATAGGTAATTACTAGGAATCAATGTTATTCCTCGTGTTCGATACTCAGATACTCGCTAATCTATTCTACAAACGATAGGTACACTGCCTATCGCGCGTGGTGCTAGTTTAACGTATTCGTTTTAATTATTACTTGATGTATATGCACGAATCTCTATACCATATTTAAAAGCACACACATGCGCGATCAACTAGGCATGGAGATTTACCATTGATAAGATACTACAATGTCTTGAAACGACTGTGAGATCAATATGAACATTTTAGACCACTCCTTGAATGTCCTTCGGAAGTTGCAAAGGTGTTGTTAGCTAGAGAAGAAGAAGATAGATTGGTACAATATGTATGGGGACTGAATGAATCTTTTCAGAGTGTAAAGGATCAAATTATGATGATGGATCCTCTGCCCTCCGTAAACAAGGCCTATTTGATGGTACAACGTGTTGAAAGGCAAATTATACCCGCAAGACCAATAGGCAGAAACCTAGAAGCAGCAGCCTTGATCTCATCAAGCTTCTTGAATCCAGCTGAAAGAAAGGGAGGTGCTGCTACAGAGAAAAGGAGGAAGGACAAAGCAAGATTGTTCTGCAGTTATTGCAACAAAATCGGACATGATAGGGGAAATGTGCTTCAAGTTAAAAGGATTTCCAGATTGGTGGAAGTTCACACACAGAGAGGAACTTGACATATAGCTGCAGTCATGGAAACACCTTTCGACTCTCAGCTTGTGTGCGGACAGATCCCAACAACCAACCCGCAACACGATCTGGAGCTTATCATCTCAAAAATGAATAGCCAACAGCATGACCTGAACAAAGTGATGAAAGGGAAGTGGATTGTTGGCGACACCGAACAATAACATGTGAACTTTGCCTATCACAGCAGCTTTGCAGGTAATGTTTCTTACTCTGTTTTTAATTCAGCAACTTCAGAGAGTGAATATTATTGGATCATGGACACGGGAGCCACAAATCATACATGCATGAACTCATCACTCCTAAGAAACTAGAAAATTGCCTCAAATACCATACCAATTATCTTATCAGATGGAAGCACAAATCTAGTACATTCCACTGGTAATGTGACCCTTGGTCCTGATCTACACTGCTTGACTCCTTCTATGTTCCCACTTTTAAATACAACCTTATGTCTGTTCGAAAGCTTGCTAACAATTCCAACATCTTTTATGGCTTTCTATCTGATTGTTCCTTCTTACAGGACCTTCGGACTAGAAAGATCATAGGGGTTGGAAGAGTTATAAAGGGCCTCTACATACTGACCAAATCATCCTTTGAGCCAAAAACTATCACATCTATTTTAGAGTTCTACTTACCCAAAGTATTACTTCGATTTTTAGATATAGAGAGTGTTGATGTCTCTTTGTCAAACACTGCTATTATAAGCGAGCCACATATATGGCATGCTAGATTGGGTCACCCCTCTCTCAATGTAATGAGACATGTTTCCTCCGAAATAAAACTGCATGATTACAATAATTTGTGTTGTGATATTTGTCCTCAAGCAAAGCAACACAGATTGCAATATCCATTGAGTCATACACAAACCTTTGAATATTTTGCAGTGGTTCATATGGATCTGTGGGGCCCTTACTCCCACCCTTCCCTCTCAAAATGCCACTATTTCTAACCATAGATGACGACTATAGAAAATCAACTTGGACTTATCTCCTTCGATACAAAACACAAGTGTAACAAACTTTTAAAAATTACCTAGTCCTAGTGAAAAATCAGTTTGGCAGAATGGTCTCTATTGTGAGAACGGACCACGGTTCTGAATTTGTAAACTCTGTTTTTGAAGAGCTTTTGGCATCATTGGGAGTAATCAACCAAAAATCATGTCCCTGCACGCCACAACAAAACGGGGTGGTCGAAAGGAAACACCAACATCTTCTTCAAGTAGCTAGAGCGCTTATGCTCCAATCAAACCTTCCTAAATGTTTCTGGGGTGATGCTATTCTTACAGCTACATATCTCATAAATAGATTACCCGCTACCAATGTACAATGGCAATCACCATACCACATTCTACATTCAAAAGCACCTGACATTAGCCATTTAAAAAGCTTCGGTTACCTCAGTTTTGTAACTGATACCCACTCCTACAAAGAAAAATTTGCCCCCAGATCCTACAAAGCAGCCTTTATTGGATACCCTCATGGTCAAAAGGGGTATAAGGTATATAATTTGGTTGATCATACCGTCACAATTTCGAGGGATGTCACCTTCAGGGAATCTATATATCCCTTCAAAAAATCTGAAGAAAGTTCCTCACCATTTCCACAACCTATACAATATTATGATCAACCTTGCTGCTATGACCCTCCACCAGATCATGAAATCCCTACGCTCATACCTACCTCAAACCTGCAGCAGAATCATAACACAGAACCACAACCAGCTACTCCCACACCGCAATCCACTTCCCATTCAGCTTTGCCTTCAGAAGTAGGTCTTCAACCACATCAAAATGATCCCCCAGGTCCATCTCGAACCCACATATATGGATGTCAGAAACCCACCTATATGGATGTCAGATTATACCTACATACAACCAATTCAATTTTTCCCGCTACTGCCCCAGTGTCGTTCATCAATCTTACAACATCTTTCATGAGTTCATTGCATGCATCTTTTATGGCTAACGCGTCCACGATACAAGAACCTCATTCTTATGAGGAAGCTCGATTAAAACCAGAATGGGAAACAGCCATGCAAGAAGAGTTGAAGGCTCTAGAAGCTAATAACACTTGGACTGTCATGACCTTACCAAAGGGGAAGAAGGCTATTGGATGCAAATGGGTCTATAAGGTAAATAATAGACCTGATGGCACGGTAGATCGATACAAGGCAAGACTTGTGGCTAAGGGATATAATCAAGTCGCAGGGAAGGATTACTTTGATTCTTTTTCTCCTGTTGCCAAAACCGTGACAGTCCGCATAGTATTGGCCATAGTTGCAGCTCGGAGTGACATCTTCATCAACTAGATATTAACAATGCATTCCTACACGGATATCTGGATGAAACTGTATACCTTATAATGCCCCAGGTTATAGAACAAGCGGTTCTAATTAGGTTTGCTTATTACATAGATCACTTTATGGTTAGCAAGCCTCTCGACAATGGAATTTAGAGTTCACATCTTCATTGCAAAAAATCGGTTTTACACAATCTGCTCATGATCATGTTTATTTACGAAGCAATCAGGATCAGATTTCTTGGTGTTGCTGATTTATATGGACGATGTGCTCCAAATTGGATCTAACTCTGTGATGATTGCTGATACTAAGAAGTTCTTGGATGATGCTTTTACCATAAAAGATCTTACTGAGGCCAAATACTTCTTAGGTGTTGAGATCATTCAAGCTGCTGCTGGTATTTACATCAACCAAAAGAAGTACATCCTTGATATACTTCCGTCTGCAGGCCTTCTGGATTATAAAGAAGCATCTGTCCCACTACCAAAGGATTTCAATTTGCACGATTTTTCTAGTCCTTTGCTTCCAGATCCCAGCTCCTACCGGCGACTCATTGGCCGATTGCTATATCTTGGTTTCACCAGGCCCGATTTATCTTATGCAACGCAGCAGTTGAGGCAATTCCTACAACAACCTCGACAGATTCATTGGACTCATGCATGTTCTGAAATATCTCAAGGGATCTTGTTCAAGAGGACTTTTTTATCCAAGAAGATCAGAGCTTGCCTTGCATTCCTTTTGTGATGCTGATTGGGGAAACTGTCCCCTCTCGCGCCTCTCTCTCACAGGCTATTGCATCCCTCTTGGTCCCTCTTTGATCTCGTGGATACCGTTTCACGCTCATCTTGTGAGGCTGAATATCGAAGTATAAGAACCACCGTAGTGAGCTCTTATGGATTTCTTACATCTTTCAAGATCTTAAGGTACCTCTTTCTCTTCCCATACTTGTGCTTGCGACAACAAATTAGCCTTACATATCACCGCCAATCCTGTTTTTCATGAGCGGACCAAGCATCTCGATATAGACTGTCACATTGTTCGAAACCAGTACAAGTTGGGTTTCATTCTACCATATCACATTTCTTCTTCACAACAACCGGCCGACCTTTTTACCAAAGCATTAGCAGCTCCGCAATTTCAGAATTTATTGTCCAATCTCAGATTGTTCTCTTCATCCAAGCTTGAGGGGGGGGAATGCAAAAACTATGTCCTACTGCTCGCATAGAAGAGGATGAGCTGCGGGATAAGAGTTGAAGTTCAGAGTTTTGCTGTGGCATCGTTATCTGTTAAAAGTCAATCTAAGTCTCTGTAAAGTCGCATTTTATTGTACACGTTTTCTTTTCTGTTTTGTATATATAGCAATTTTAGGAATTAATGAAATACAATAGATATTTTCCAGAACAGATGGAAACGGTTTTTCTTCCTAATCTGATCGATCGCAGCTTTACAGCCGCATGGAGGTCCGCCCCTCCCCGCTCAATTCTCCGCGCTTGCCGCTTGAGATCCGCTCGGAAGGTTATTCTCTTTCTCTCTCTCTCATTTTATTATCGTGCTGGAAGGTTACCATAATAACTCTTTTAATTAATAAATTTTGGTGGTTTCAAGTATATTAATTTATATTTTTTACTGTAGTGTCAAAACTATCCTGATCGAATAGCCATGGGCGAGCATAAAAGATGAGTTTGTTCGACGAAAGCTCTTGAGCTTTTTTTTTTTGTTTTAATTTTTATTTAAAAATACAATTATACCTAATCCAACATCAAGAGCGAGCGTAAACTTGAGTTCGAGCTCATGCTCGGGAATCAAAGTTCATCCAGCTCGAGTTCGGCTCATTTATGGGGCTATAGACAATATGTATACGACCGGTTATGACAATTTGTATAGAAGTATTTTGATGATATCTTGTTAAAATTTAGTCCTCCAACACTGATCCGTAGTCTTGCTTAAATTTGATTTTTGGCTCCTATTTAGAATAAAACGGGAGAAAATTACTATTGGTCCTCGATGTTTATCCGATTGCCACTTTTGATCCCCGATGTTTTCACTTGCCACCTTTAGTCCTCGTAGTTCTCCAATTTGGTCCCTTCGATAGATTATGCGTTAGTTTGGACAAAATTTATCACGAGAAAATCACTTTTCTTCTCCGGTGTTTTTCTTATGGTCAATTTTGGTCCCCGATGTTTATTTGATGTACAATTTTGGTTCTCAATGTTCCGCACGTGCATCTCACGTTATACTTTTCCATCCAAATAAACGTCTAATCTAAGCGAGTGACTAAAATTGGTTCAAATTTGGCAACTATTGGGACTAAATGTGACTAGCGGAAACATCATGGACCAAAATTGTCAATCGGGTAAACATCGGGGACAAAATATAGTTTCGTCCCGAATAAACTAAACCTTAAACCATAAACCCAACCCTAAACCCCATGTGACTCCATTCTACCGATATAAACAAAAGAGTGAAAAAATTCTTCACCATCAAATTACTTGTAATTAAAATATATATGTTAACTTCTAATAAAATCGAATCAAACACAACGACGGACCTCAAATACACACACAATAGACGAAAACTTTCTTAATCGGAAATCAAACACAATAGAAGACCTCGTCATTATCTCTTTAATTACAACCATCCATGCACACCGCCACCATCGTCGCCGATGATCTTGGCCTCTTCTTCCTCCATAGTATCGCAGGAAACCCTACCTCTCGTCTCAGGCAAGCACAACACAAACACCCCACAAACCCCAATCGCCAAGCCAAACATGCCGTAGCTCACCCACAAGCCCTTCTTTCTACCCAAAGAAACCAACAACGGACTCAAAACCCCACCCAATACAGTAGCTTGTCTCGCCATGGACACTGCCGAGTTTCGAACACACTAGGAAAAAGTTCCAAGGCATAGATCAACGCAACCTCAGCAGCGGTGCACTCACTGAAGAAGGACACCAGCTCTAACCCCAACTGAATACCTTTGCTCCATTGCAGCAATACGCACAACACACTGCACAGAGAGCTCAACAGCCCCAGACCAAGAATTGATGGCCTTCGATCCCACATTTTGATGACCAAGAATGTAAGAAACGAAGCTGGACACTCGGCCACCGCGTTTAGGGTTACGCTCAAGTATAGGTTCATCGAGAGGTTTCCAACACCTAATGGCATACCGTAGTAACTCATCCCGCTTCCAAATGCCACGACCATAATAAGTAGAAGCCTCTTAAACGCTCAACTCTTTTTTATCAATGCCTTCATCGCTGAGTATATATCTTTGGATAAGTCGTACTTAACGTTATTGTTAACCTCAACATCTGCGAAGAAACTCTGTGTTAGGCTCCACCGGTTCGATGGAGGAGCGATGCTTCTAACTGTCGTGATGAATTCATCTTTTCTACCCTTTATGAAGAGCCTCCTCGGAGACTCGGGTATGAGGAAGTGAAGGAGTAAAGAGTATGAAATCGAAGGCAGACAAGTCCATAAGTAGATTAGCCTCCATGAGGAGCCCTCGAGCAGAAATGCAATTAAGGGCAAGGACAAAAACCCTAAAGCGAAGCAAAAGAAGTTGAAGAAACCAGCAATTCCTCTCCATCTCTTGCCTACCAATTCGGTGGATAGAACCAAAGCACTCGTACCAATCGTTGCTCTTCCGAAGCCTCCAATGAACTTTAAGCAAGAGTACACCCATATGTTGTTAGAAAAGAGACGTCAAAGCTCCAGTTAAAGACATGAGGAGACTCGAAAGAACAATCATGTTCTTTCTTCCTAGGGAAGAATCTGCCAACGTGGCAAGAGCGAACCCGCCTACCAAACATCCCAACATGAAACAAGATGCTGGAAGACCCGTCGTGATCGAGCCCGCGCACTCGAGGTTCCACTCCGAGATGATCGACGTGGTCTTGGGCTCGGTCCACGACCAAGCGTGCCTCGGGAGCTGACAGATGTCTGTGTTATTACAACTGTTGCTGCTGGTGTGCTGCAAGACCATTTGGGTTCTGCGTCGGTGAAGACGCTGATGAACGCCTGCTGTGCGTCGAAGAACCACGCAAAGGAGACAATGAATGCTTGGACAAACTGTGGCCAGCTGAAATCTCCGATTTAGAGTTCGATTGTTTCTTCCAGGGATTTGCCTTTGTTGAGGAGTGGCCTTAATCCTACGATGATCGATTCTTTCTTTTTAGTCGCACTTGCAATATCTCATTTGCATCTGTCACTAACTGCGAGATGCTTTATTCACATGAGGGCATGAATATTTTATATTTAGTGTGTCGCACGCATGAATATTTAAACATGCAACGTCGTACTCGCAGGAGTACTTTGTGGGTGTTTGATCTTTTTTCAAGCTGCTTACTCGCAGAGTACTTTATATCATTGAATTTGGCAACTATGCTTTATTGACTTCTTTTGATGTTTTATTGTCCTTTTTTTAAGACTCAGATTTATCCTATTAAGATCATCTCCAATCCATCCCTAAACCCAACTCCATATTAAAATTTTTCCACTACCCCAACTGCAAAGTTATACCCAAAATGAGTTCGATAAAATAATCTCTCTCCTAGAAACGCAAATATGCGTTTTCTCTGTTCACCAACGCAAATTTTTAGTGAAATTATTTTTTGGCCCAAATTTTTTCATATTCGTATTCAGATGCGTGGAATACCTTTAAGCATCGTCAGTGGCTTCTATTTTTCCATGCGAGCAGTTGCGAAGAAGACGATTGCTGAATTTTAGGTCTGATATTTTTGTCTATTGGGCTTTTGGGCCATTTTCGGTTAAAAATAAAATGTTTTCAACTAAAGCTTCGGGACCATATTAAATATTACTATAAAGTATAAACATAATAGTTAAAATATATTTAAAGCTATTAAAACAAGATAGTGTAAAAAAAAGAAAAAACCTTGACTACGGCAACAATGGACCATTGGGCTATTTTCCAATAATTTTGTTTAACTAAATGATAAAATTCTAATTTTTATTTTTGTACAATTTAAAAGAATATTATGGTCTAATTTGTAAAGTCGTAAAAATATGTAGGTAGTATTGAAAGTTGATGTGAATGGAAATATTCCGAGAATGTTCTTTTAAGTATGAGAATGAGTTTAATGGTTGAAGATGAATTACTGTTTGATTTGACACTTACTGCATTTTTAGTTTGAGAATGAGTTTTTCAGTTGGAAATGGTCTAAATCAACTATGGATTTATGTCACGCATTCCGAGTGGTGGGCTATCCCCAATAGTAGGGGTTAGAATTCTACCCTTTAAGTCATCCTGTTAAATTAATGGTTTTATCCTAAAACCAATTGGTTGTTGAGAGACCTCTTGATTATGTTTGACAAATAATCTTAACACCTCCTCACATGTCCAACGATTTAAGCATAACACGGCGAGTTAAACAAGCGTGATTACGCGCAGATCGAATTCACTCTGATACATTGTTAAATTGAAGTTATCATTCTAAAAGTAATTGGTGATAGGTGAAGAGTATTCTTTGATTTATATATTGGATTTGATGAAGTTAGTTTTACGACCTAAAAAAAAATTAATCTCTAGCACATCAAGGTCTAACTTGGGGACTACGCGTTATTGACTTGCGTCATGATAATTTATATGCATCGTGTCACATGTAATAATATTTTATATGTACCATGTCTCATGCAAGAAATATTTTCATCATATATAACATTTTCGTGCACATATCGTTTAATTATTTATATGATTTCGTGTAACATAACTATCTGCTGAAGTTTCTACTTATTATTAATTCTCTAAACGATCCGAAGATTGCGGTTGTTCAATAGTTATACGAAACATGATTGTACAAAAATTGACCTAACATTCAGAAAATGACTGAAAAATAATGAGACTTTGGGCCAAATAGGAAGTCTGATTGGGTACTAAGGGAAGTCTGATTGGGCCTTGGCTGGGCCCAGAAAGAAAAGTCTGTCTTGTGGTTAAAAACATATCGAACAAACATAAATTTAAATCATGTCACACGAATTAGTTCCATTTTTTTATGTTTAGTAGTGTTTTTGAAGGGAACCAGATCCTCTATCCCACTTTTGTGTACCACTTTACAGAAATATCATTATATTCCGTCCGACTAGTGTTAAAACATCCGTAAATAATATTACACAATAATACTATTATACTGAGAGTGCTTAAACACAAAAAAAATATTTATATAACATTGATCGGAACACAAAAAAGTAAATATAACACAAAAGAATATATACCGATTGCTTATCAATGTTTTAAATTTTTTTTTTGTGTTTAAGCACTCGATATAATAGTATTGTAATATAATTTACGGGTGTTTTAACACTGATCGGGACGAGATTTAATGATATTTTTATAAAGTGGGACACAAAAGTGAGACAGGGATTCTGAACCCTTTTTAAAGCTCGTAGTGCGCTATATAGCACCACACAATTTTCGCAAAAACGCGCTAATGCGCATTGAATTTTGCGTTTTTTCATAACGTTACGCTATTTTATGCTACATTGCGTTATATTACACTTTTTTTTACCCTTTTTGTGCTATTTTTTTTAATTGGGCTGACAACAATTTGATGAAAATCAGGTCTCTAATGCGTAAATTTATTCATCGTAATGTGGTTCATATTAGATTAATATTGAAATGGTAAAACAATGATAAACTGTGTAATTATAGTTTAAGGACAATTCTAAATATTAACCAATGTATATTCATAATTCTTTTCTACTACTAACTGGATATATTGATTTCTCATTTATTGGGAAAAGACTAAATCAATTCAAATATCCCAAAAATATATCGCGACGTTTTATGGACATATTCGAAAGCCTTATCTATATATAAATAAAAGGGTGGCTTTGTCAATTATACAACTTACACTACAAATTAGTATTATTATTATTTTCAAAATTCATATTGATTTCGTAATTAAAGAACAATTAATATTCGTCCATGAACTAAAATTTAATATTATTATTATTATTATTATTAATATTATTATTATTATTATCAATTAGTGCATCATCATTATTATAATTTCTAATTTAAAAAAATCTATTTTTTTTCAAAAGTATAATATCATAAAAAAATTTACTTAAAAATTTGTATATGAAAAATATATGAGAATAGACGAAAATAAATAGATTAGCTATTAACTTCCTTTCAAATGTTGTTTGCTCTTAAAAATGGTTAGTTTGATTGTGTTGTTTTATATTATTTTTCATGTGGCATTATAAGTAACTTGCTAAAAATACTCACGCAACACTAGAGCGGTCAAAACGGGCCTACGGGCCGGGCGCGGTCCGGCCCGCCCCGCACCTCTGGCGGGCTGGCCCGCCCAATTAAAAAAAATAAAATAAAATTGACGCCCAATTTAAAAAATTAAAAAATAAAAAAAAAGAAAAAAAAAAAGTGTACGTGGGGTTCGAACCCAACACCTTACGTATAAAATAATGCACTTTTGCGACTAACTAATGATATATTTATGTAATTTATTACATTTATATTAAATTTATTAATAAAAAATGTATATATTTATTTTTTAAAAAATAAGCGGCGGCTACCCGCGCCCGCCCCGCCAAAGCCCGCGGCCCGCGCGGGCATTGCCCACTTAGGCCCGCTCTACGGCGGGCCTACGCAACACGTCACGCTATGCAATATCGAGATCAAAACGCTACGCGTTGTACGATACACGTTTTAAAACACGGATTTGGACATTTTATGTGCTTCTAAATCTCATGCACATAAAAATATTCATACTTACAAAAACCCCACGGTTGGTTGTACCGAACCAGCGACGATGACAACCGGACTCTTTCCTCAGCCTGTTGTCTCATGCGTCATTTCTTATTACCACACCACCATTATCGAGCATCTACTCTCTTCTTCCTCCATAGTATCGCACGAAACCCTACCTTTCGTCTCAGGCAAGCACAACACAAACACCCCACAAACCCAAGAAAGGCACCGAAGAAGGCTATCAACTCTAACCATACCTGAATCCCTTTGCTCCATTGCACCAAAACGCAGCACACACTGCACAGAGAGCTCAACAGCCCCATGCATAGAAGTCGATACCCTTCGGGCCGACATTTCGACGAGAAAGAGTGTAAGAAAAGAAGCCGGTAACTCGTAGAGTGCGTTTAGTGTTACGCTCAAGTAAAGGTTCATCGAGAGCAGCGCGGATCTACAATCTGGCCCGGGGGGGCCACGACCCCCCGAGAATTTTTGGAAAATTTAGTACTGTATATAGAGTAATTACATATATATAAATTGTAGTTCACATGATATGATAAAAAGACCGACAAAATTATAAAATTAGGTCACTAAGTATACATGTTTTCGTTTTTGGGTCACTATGTTTGATAATTGCAAAAGTATATCACTAACTTCGTATGTGAAAACAATTTTTGGTTATGTTTTCAATTTTAGGTTACTAAGTATATATTTTTCGATTTTAGGTCACTAAATATACATGTTTCAATTTTGAGTCACTATGTTTACAAAGTTAGTTATCAAATGAGTGATCCAAAATTGAAAAAATGTATACTTAGTGACCCAAAATCGAAAAATATATACTTAGTGACCTAAAATTGAAAACATGACCCAAAATTATTTTGCCATAAAAAATTAATGACATAGTTTTGCAATTATCAAACATGGTGACCCAAAAACGAAAACATGTATAATTAGTGACCTAATTGTATAAGTTTTCCTAAAAGGACCAACCGCTAACCGGCTGTATTTTTAAATAAGGTGTCGTGGGTTCGAACAGCAATTAACTCATTTTTTTTCCTTAACAGTTTTATTCTTTTTGTTTTTTTATCAAACGATGCAAGCGTTTTTACCTTTAGCTGGTTCTATTTGATTCTTCAAGCTCGTAGCTTTTTCTACGTTTTAACTATGCAACACGATTTCATTATATATATAGATACTATAAGTTAAGTCTTTATATGTCAATTTAATTCTCTTTTTACTTTCTAATTTCATTTTAATTAATTTATCTTTATACTTTGAAATAAGATGCTAATTATTTAACCACATTATTTAATAATAAAATAAAATAAATCTAATATATATACATAATGTGTATAGATTTTCAAATATAGACAGTAACATTGCAAACATAATAAAAATATATATTATTGTAATCGTCTAGATCTTAACAAATTCGAGGTTATTTTGTTAATTTTAAATGTTTGCTAGGGAGTATATTTTATCATAAAATGAATCTTTCTTATATTTTGATAAAATATCTTTCGACTTTTCAAATTAAAAATTCGGATTCCGTCGTTGACTTCCATTTACAACTTTTTTATGAGCTTGCTATATAAAACTTAGTTGAAAAAACTTAAATAAATATTACTGTTTGTCTTCACACGTGCAAGTGAAGAGAACAAATGAAACTTTATCTCCTACGTTCAGCCTGTCACTAACGTCAAAACACACATTTATACAACGCCCCCCGATAAGAAATTCCTGGATCCGCCCCTGATCAAGAGGCTTCCAAGGCCTAACGGCATACTGTAATATCTCATCCCGCTCCAAATGCGACGACCATGATGGCTAAAAGTCTCTTAAACGCCCAACTCTTTTTGATCAATGCATTCATACGGAGTACATATCTGTTGATTTGTTACCGTCGTCGACCTCGAGATCTTAGAAGAAGCTTTGTGTTAGGGGCGGCTCTCACGGTTAATGGGAGGCTTCTAAGTGTCTTAACGAATTCATTTTTTCTGCCCTTTATGAAGAGCCATCTTGGAGACGCGGGTACGAGGAAGTGAACGAGAAAGGTGTATACAATTGAGGGTAGACATGTTCATAAGTAGATTAGTCTCCAAGAAGAACCCTTTAGCAGAAATGCAATCAAGGGTAAGGACAAAAACCCTAACGTTAAGCAAAAGAAGTTCAAGAAACCCGCCTTTCCTCTCCATCTCTTACCTACTAATTCAGTGGATAGTGTTGGGTCCAGCCACATGCGGCCGCCCACAAACAAATAATATTATAATATAAGAAGAATTAATATTATATTATAATATTATTTTAATGAACGGTTCGTATTGAAGGGCGACGCGGCGGATTCCTGTCCACCGATTTTGAGCGGTCCAGAAGAGATGAAGACATCTATAAATAGGCTGAGGATTCTTCAGTTATTATTATCCCAAATCAAGTGAAGATTTCCAGTGAGAGAGAAATAGTGAGAGGTAAAAATACTTATCCACCTTCGGGTGGATAAGGGTGAGAGCGGGTGTAGTTTTACTGGGGTAATTGCGAGGTGGTACAAAAACATTATCCGAGTGGGTAAGGGGTCTCGAGTTTGGGTTTAAACACGAGCGTTATTTTGTACGATGTAATATTCTCAATATAGTAAAACTGGTGCTCTCCATGGAGGTAGGCGGTATTGGCCGAACCACGTAAAATCTCGTGTTCTCTCTCGGTGTCATTTCGGCTTTTATAATTATCCCGATAAATTGTCGAAGGGTCCAAATACAACCGCCGCAGGGCCCAAATTATTTTATTGGCGCATTTTCCCCAACAAGTGGTATCAGAGCCTTGCCCTGCTGGTATTCTGAGTATGCTCTGTGGTTGTAGCTGTGTCTGATCTTCCACATCAGAAAAGATATCAAAAGGGTTTAGCGGTCCGGGGGAGCCAATATCAGAGCGAGTGTTCAACGAGGTGATGCCTTGTGCCGGCGGCGTGTTCCGTTCGTGAGAAACGGCGGTACAAGATGGGATATCGTTGATGGGATGCTCGGTGTCGGGCGGAGCTTGTGCGGCGGTGGAAGTTTTGGCAAGTCGTGGCAATAGTACTGTGTAAGTAAGTTCTGTCTAGGTGACTGGTGCATAAGTGGGACCGGTGTGACCCCACCAGATCTTCCTGGGAACTTACTTAGAAGGGTAATTCTGTCTAGGAGGCAGGTCGCTAGCCTTTCCTGGGAATTATCTGATCAGTACTATTTGGGCCGGGGCTGTTGAATCTCTGCAAGGATAATAGCGACGGATAACAGCACTAAAGGCGACAATTTGATGGTACGAGAGGTTTCGCTCTGCGGCAGAGAAGAGTGAAGGATGTGCTCGTTCAACAAAGCTTGGCGAATAGCTTTGGAGGGAGACGAGGGAAAGCCGAGGAAAATAACTGGGAGGATTTGGGGTCAAGATGTGTCGGAGAGGAAGAAGTAATGCTCTTTTACTTCTTACCTCGCTTCCTGATTCGGGTGATAATTTGGTCACAACCATCTGGTACGGAAAAGAGCCGGTGAAGGCGGCAGATGGTGGAGTCAACTCTTTTGAAGCGTGAAAAGAGAAGGCGGCCAAATTTATGGTGATAGTCGGGTGTTGGCTATACACGGAGCGAATCGTAGAGGAAGGTGATACGCCAGGGGATTTGGGGACTGCAGCAGGTTCAAATCCAGGTGGCGGGAAGGGCATGTGATGCTACAAAGGTGGTGAGCCGGGACACATCAGGAGAAATGGTCCGACTTGGAGGAAGAAGGACAGACGGCTAGGAAAATTCCACAACAGAGGTAGCACACGGTTCATCTTGGAGACGTTCTCACAGTCTCTAATGATGGCGCTCGTTCTCAGAAAGAAGGATATTATATCTGGGTTTACTCCAAGAGGATATTTTGATGCGTTTCGGGAATACGACCATGTTTTTTCGATCTCCATGGGCCGATGGATATCGTTGTGTTGTTCATGGTGTTGGAACGGTGAAGATCAAAATGGTTGAAGGAGCGGTGCGCATTTTTGGTGGTGTGACATTGTCCCAAAGTTGCTTGGAATTTAATATCCTTAAGCCAGACAGATTCCAAGGGCTATGGGGTTTCATAGCAGGGGGAGTCTGGAAAATCACACATGGCGAAAATGGTCCTACCAAAGGGAGAAGAGCGAGGAAGTTTGTATCGTCTGAACGTGAGTATGGTATACAATACTCAGACTTCGATGGGTTAACAGAAATCGCGCGCGCGTGGGGCAGACGATGGTGAGAAGGGAAATCCTGCTGGGGAAGGGGTTGCATCGAAGCCCCTCTTCGGGAGTCGACGGGTATAGTCGGCTGGCAGTTGCACATAGGATTGGCCGCTGAGTGAATCAAGTGAGGTGGGACCGGAATTCTTGATTCGGATTATGTGTAGCTGGTACAAGGAAGGCCAATGGACGTTCGTGGTACTTACGAGCGAGAAACTCTCATTATAGTCAGACTCGCTGGATGGATGCTTGACAGTGCTGAAGACGATGGTCAGGAAGGTGTCGAGTGAGGCTGGAGGGGGAGAATTGTTGGGTCCAGCCACATGCGGCCGCCCACAAACAAATAATATTATGATATAAGAAGAATTAATATTATATTATAATATTATTTTAATGAACGGTTCGTATTGAAGGGCGACGCGGCGGATTCCTGTCCACCGATTTTGAGCGGTCCAGAAGAGCTGAAGACATCTATAAATAGGCTGAGGATTCTTCAGTTATTATTATCCCAAATCAAGTGAAGATTTCCAGTGAGAGAGAAATAGTGAGAGGTAAAAATACTTATCCACCTTCGGGTGGATAAGGGTGAGAGCGGGTGTAGTTTTACTGGGGTAATTGAGAGGTGGTACAAAAACATTATCCGAGTGGGTAAGGGGTCTCGAGTTTGGGTTTAAACACGAGCGTTATTTTGTACGATGTAATATTCTCAATATAGTAAAACTGGTGCTCTCCGTGGAGGTAGGCGGTATTGGCCGAACCACGTAAAATCTCGTGTTCTCTCTCGGTGTCATTTCGGCTTTTATAATTATCCCGATAAATTGTCGAAGGGTCCAAATACAACCGCCGCAGGGCCCGAATTATTTTATTGGCGCATTTTCCCCAACATATAGAACCAAAGCGCTCGTGCCAATCGTTGCTCTACCGAAACCTCCTATAAAACGTAAACAAGAGTACACCCATACGTTGTTAGCAAGAGACGTCAAAGCTCCTGTTACGGACATGAGCAGACACGAAAGAACCAGCATTTTCTTTCTGCCTAGAGAAGAATCTGCCAGCGTGGCAAGCGCAAACCCACCAACGAGACATCCCAGCAAGAAACAAGAGGCCGGAAGACCAGTCGTGATCCAGCCCGCGCACTCGAGGTTCCACTCCGAGATGATGGACGCGGTCTTGGGCTCTGTCCACGACCAAGCGTGTCTCGGGAGCTGACAGAGATCTGACGACGACGTCGTGTTATTACAATAACTACTGCTGCTGCTGCAAGACCATCTGGGTTCTGCGTCTGTGAAGACGCTGATGAACGCTTGCTGTGCGTCGAAGAACCACGCAAAAGAGACGATGAAGGCTTGTAGAAGCTGATGTGGCCACGCCGAATTATGTATATAATATTGTCAATCACTTATTCATTTAATGATTGATGTGATTTCGTGTAAGATCAAATACAGTATCCTTTATTAATTTTATACCAGAACCTAAGATTGGGGGTTGTTGTCTGTTGAATAAGTATGCAAAATACGACTGACTGTACAAACGTTGACCTTCATTTAAGGTATTTGTATCGCGTCGATACTATCGAGATTTAGAAAACCCTACTTAGCCCGGAACTCCTCCAAGGCCAGTTGATGTTGCGGTAATGACTAGAAAAAAAAAATTATAATTTTGGGTTCATGTTTTGCAATTACAGTGTGTGATACTTAAAATAAATAAATGAATAATGAATAGAACAACAAACGGGAATTTGCAAAATATATTGTAAGAGACATTGGCTGGATAATGACATCTTCAGAGAAAGATTATAGATTCGAATCCAATTGAACGTCTGAATGTGGGGACTGAGCTTACGGAGACTCCTGAGTAGGAAAGATTTTGGGCCAAATAGCAATTAATCCTTTTCTTTTTTAATTTTTAGGGTTTCATCTGTCTCGTCATACCGAGAGCGTTTTCCTCCTCTATGAGGGTTTCTTTTTCATAGTTTTAAATTTCCTGATCTTGTGGGGCTCCATGGATAGGTTCATAATCTCTGTTATACGCAGGCTCTTCAGTAATCTCGTTTTGATCTCCTCTGTGGTCGTTGCAACCCTCTGGTGAATTGGTGATATGGAACGTCTCTGCGGATTTACTGGCTTTCTTTTTTCTGTTTTCTCCCTATAAAGAGGTACTGTGCGTTTTTTTTTTTTTCTGTTCGCGCTAAAGGCACTAGCATATTCGTTTTCTTTACCCGTCAACGTTTTTTGTTCGTGGTTTTGTTTAAACTCTTTTCTTAGGTACTGTTTTTTTTAATCGGCTTGAATGGTGTGCTGTGTTTTAGCTATGGCGTCAACGGCCATCGAGTTAACTGAGGACGATCTATGTTGTCTATCTATATCGGAAGACGGTGCCCTCAAGGTTTTTCCAATAGTTGGCCAAATTCTATCACGCAAATCCTTCAACTTCGCGGCGCCGAAACAAACCCTAGAATCTTCATTTAAGCCACAATGGGGCATGAACATGTTCCGGATTAGCAATTCGCGATTCGAAGTCAACCTCTACCACGATGCCGATCGAAAAAAAATCCTAACAAATTCTCCGTGGGCTTTCGAGAAACAAACTCTAGTGTTGCCCTCGCTGGGCGACTTTGTGTCCTGATTATATCCAACACGATTAAGTTCGGTGAAAAATTCGATAGAAAATGTAAAACTTACGAAGAACGCGTTGAAATTTAACGCGGAAGCTTGAGAGAGTTCTTCATGTTGTAAATCTCGATTTTCTATTAATGTGGATTCTTAACCCTAAGACATCACATTAGGGTTCCTTATATACCAACATGTTTGATATATTTGCTAAGTAGTCATAATCTATGGCTTAATTACGATAAGCCCAAACTACTATTTACACTACAAAACTAAGATAAACATATTTTTATTGAACACAATAAATGTGATCTAACAATCTTCCCCTTTGTGTTCAATATTCGCTTGAGCGTCGCTATCTTGTCTTGTTTTTGAAAAGATTCTCCGAGTCCTCACAATCTCCCCTTTATGAGATTATTTGTATAATCTCTTCATTTATCTTGTTTTGTGATCTCTTCCTTCTTTGGAGATCTTCAAGTTCACCATGTTTTGTAATACTCTTCTAGGCACCAGATCTTTCTTCTAATTTTCTCTTGAAGTTCGTCTCACAAATGCGGAAAGGTGTGTGAAGTTGCTTTGGTGGATTTTGAGAATTTCTCTTTGAGTTTAAACTATGTTGGAGAATCTTCTCTTATTGTGTTCCCATGACAAACCTCCCCTACTTTTAGTTCAAACGTGTGTTGGGATTGAGAAATTGAAATTTGGAGAGATGTACACAAGCGGCAAGTTCAGTCATTGAAGCTGGTGGGTTTGCTTGATTCGACGACACTTTGAGAATTTAGCATTTCCTATCAATCTTGCACTTTCGTTGTTGTATTGCTCTCATGTTCTTTGGTACGACCTCTCCTCATGATGATCGAGTTTGGAGATCGTCATGGCGATGTGTTAACATGGGACGTCGTCGTTGGCACGAAGATTGCATCGTCGTGACAAGGAGATGGGGTTTGTAGACCTTGTAGGAAATCAAATTCAATAATAACCCGACGGAGCCACTAAGGCATTCCGTCGATATGAAACCGGGGCCACATAGGTTTCCCGGTCACATAGTTCTAGGAGCGTTGCTCATAGGAGACCTAATACCGTTGTTGTTTTGATGGTGCAATGACAGAACTTCCTTCCGATCCCCAACGCATGTCTAAGAATGACATGACTACGGAAGTTCTAACTTGATCACAAAGACCAAGTATATAAAAAGTGTATGTGTCCTAGAAAATTATTAAGGTTTAGGAAGTGATGACACACTAGACACGATGTGATCAATGAAAGCTTGGTTCGGAGCGGATTACCACTAGTTCAATATCTTCCTCTTCCCCGTGAGAAAATGAAACATCGATAATTATTACGATGTGATCAATGAAAGTAATCTTGCATGTTGTTCGGATGATGTAGGATAAGTGGTAGGTCGGATCGTCACTAATGCTCAGACGCGTTCCGGAGTTAGCATCAAGTCAGATTAGACTGAACCATGGGAACTAGAATTCTATGCTTCAGGAATACGGAATGAGTGTTGCTTTAATTGAATCAGCAAGCCGGAGCATGTCGATGAAAACGAGCATTTTGACGTCATGTGGATCGTCACCTTGCTTTTTCGAAATATTTGTCCGATATATGCTCGAGATTTTTCATTGAAGTCCATCTTTAGAATGTCGGAGGAAATATCCATGAAGCTTGGTGAAGATGGGAGGAGATTTTCTTTTCTTTTTTTTCTCTATTTTTCCTTTCTTTTTTAATTTTCTCCCTTTTTTACATATATACATATTATTTATATTTTTTATGTTTATTTTAAATTTATTTTTAATACTAATATATGTATTATTATATTTTATATTATATAAATATATGTATAATGTTGCGGGTGTGTGGATGTCGGGTCGGAGTCGAGAAGTGGAGATATAGAGTTTTTTTTTTTGGATGAGGTTTATCGAGAAAATATTTTTTTTCGTATGAGGTTTATCAAGAAATTTTTTTTTCAGAATGAGGTGTATTGAGAGAAAAAAATTTCAGATGAGGTTTGTGATAAAATTTCTCGGTGCATTGCCTTTATCGAAAAAATTTCTCAATAGTGTAAGTTTTCTAGGTAGTATTCCTTTATCGAAAAAAAACTTCGCGCTATACTCTGTTTATCGAGAAAGTTTTGCGAGTTTTATTTATTTTCAAAATAAAAATGGCAAAAGGATAATAGTTAAAAAATAGAAAATTATTTCAAAAATAAATTATTTATTACTCCCCTTCAAATCATGCTCACTCAAATAAGATTTCTCCCCCATGAAAGTTGCATAGTAAGATCAAAAGGTTTACGAATCTCTTTTCCTTAATTCATTCGTTTAAAGATTTCTCCCCTTGAAAAATAAAATTGTTGCTCCCTCTTCGAAAAAATAAGAGTCGTTCCTCTTTAAAATAAAAGAGTTTTCCCCCTCAAATTAAGCTTATTTAAAAATATTAAGTTGAATAAAAATGATATTTATCATTTCCGTACGTAATATGCATTTTGAATTTAAAATCTCTTAAAAATTTGAAAATGCATATTTAAAATGTACCATTTGAATTTTTTTTAAAAAAATAGGTGTTTTTTTATTTAGCTCGTAAGCATATGCAAATTTAAAATATTGAAATTTCGTTCAACATACACATAATTAGAATATACCTCGTCGAAGTGTAATTGTAGTAGCTCATGCCTCTTCGCTTTATCATGTGCGTGCGGCCACTACGTCAAATACCATACATGAGGGAACGTTGCTCACAGTGCATATCAGTCATGTGTGTGGAGCAACGAGATCATGCTGGGAATCTGCAAAAAGAAATCATCGGGACTCATGTATCCACTTTTGAATGAGTCCTCCTTATTAGCAGAAGACGTGTTAAGCATAGAATGTGTCAATTAGTTTTTAGTCCTACATAATTCATTAACAAACTTTTAGGTACCCAACTTTTTTTGGGATTACCTAACTTAATTGTAGATTTAGGAACCCATTTTGAAGCATTTTGACACGAAAATGACGTTTCAGCGCAGGTGAACGTGTGTTTCGGAGAATATTGAAAAATTTTCTCCGAAGCCAGTCGCATAAGATGTTTCTTGGAATTTACATTGACTGGATATTTCAAGTAGTAAGAACATATATGTTAGGTCCTTATTCATCAATCAACGAACAATCTAAGCACGAATTCTAGATATTCGAGTAAGAAATCTTACGATATACGATCGGTCGAATATCCACGTTGAAGTTCTTGAGAGGTTGTTAGATATTTCCTTGTTTGTCGAGCATTTCCTCTCGTTTAAAATATAAATTCGAAACTTTTATTTACTCAATAATGAATTGTTATTTACATTGATAGTGTACATCATATTTTATACCTATATTTAAGGTATAATTATTCTTAAGTCCTACACTATCAATATTTCTAATTACGCCCCTAATTACAAGGATAATGAAATAATAAAGCACAATTCTAATATACTCTTCAATCTCCCCCTTTGTGCTTATTGTAGTTTCAGCTCCTTTTATCCTTGTCGGGCATAAAAAGACTTCCTCAATCCCAATGTTGTCTCGTAGCGTCGAACAACATTCCTCAACTCCAATATTTCATTTATGGCATCTAGAAGCTCGTTCAGGAGTGGGGCCTCTTCTTCACAAAGATCTTCGAAGATTGTCTCTTCGGTGATCTCTCCCAATCTCTTCAGTATGTTCTTCCGCACCAACTTAAGTGTCCCGTCGTAGAATTTATGAACTTCTGACTTCATCATAGCCATTGTCTTTCCAATGATTGGATTTAGATAGGTTATGGCGAGGCCAGGGGTCTTGAAAATGTAGTTCTCGGGAAAGTTGTTAAGTGGGAAGCCCTTCATAAGCGGATATTCCATGTTGACCTTCTTCATGTTGTTCTCTATTGCAATTTGAAGGTCATGTGCGGTGTGGTATTTGATTTGCCGCACCATGAATCTTTTCAGCCCCTCGAGTCCTTCAGTCTTGATATATCCAGGATGTGTCTTGTACTTTCTCTTGTACATTTGATATAGTTGATAGACTTCATCCGGTGGAAGGAATGGGAGACAGCTTTCATCTATCTCTTCTCGAGTGCGGTTGCTGTCCGCTCGCTCAATTATGTAGATAGGAGTTGGATATCTTCCGATCGTGTGAGAGACTCCAACGATTTGGAGAATTGGTGGCTTGTTCTTGAAGTTTTCCTTCAGTTGATCAGCTGGAATGCCACTACGATCGGGTCCGAGATAGTTGAGCATGAAGATATGCTCCATTTTCTTCATATCTTCCCAATGTGAGATGTCCCTCAAATTGAGTTCGTTGAGCTTCTTAATCTTGTTTGGAGCCCTCCAGATCTGCTTTCTTATGTCTTCAATGAAGGGGACTTCAATTCTGACGTTCTCCCATGGTGTCTCGACTCTAACTGTCCCTTTTGATAGACGGGGAGGAGAGTCGACTCTGAGTCTTATCATTTCGGGTAGCTCTGGGAGAGCGGAACTGTAGTCTTCACCTTCTTGAATTTCTTCTTCTTCAAGCAGTACCAAGTCCACTAAAGCTTGTTGTAGGAAGTATCTGACGTTGGAGAGTCGAGCTTGAGCAGCTTCCTCTGGTTCCCATTCCGTCGTCCACTTCTTGTTTAGTATGTAGTCATCTAAGATCAAATGTGGATCGTAGGCAACTGCTTCTTGATGAGCTTGGGGAAGGTTTGAGGTTGGGATGGGATTTGGATTTGTAGGAGAGAGAGTTAGTGTTTGGGATATGATGGGAGGTGTGGTAGTTTGTTGGCGGGTTTGAGGTTGAGGTTGTGTGGTTGGTGGGTGTGAGGACGATCCTCCAGCTTCTTGAGTCTTTGTCTGACTCAATCCACTGCTGCTCCTTGTTGTTCGTTGCCGTTTCTCCCCCTCATGACGATCCGGATCATCGGGATCGTCATGTCTACGTTTTGGGCGGGAGCTTTCTTCACGGGACGTTGTTTGTGCTGACAGCTCTGGTTCATCTATTAATCTTCTGTAGAGACTTTCTTCTGCGGGAGTTTTGTCTCTAGTGCGAGAAGACGCGAAATGAGGATATCGTGAAGCTGGGTGATCGGAATGGTGTATGGGTTTACAAGTGAGGATGAGGGAGTTGGGGTGGTGAGGATTGGTTGTAGTGGGGTGTGTGGAGTGGTGGTAGGAAGTGGTGAGGAGACATGTGTGGTTTGTGTATCGGTGGGATCAGCTTCTGAGACTGATGTTTTCCTGGTGTCTCTTCGGGAAGTCTCGAGAGCATGGAGCATTCGGTCCATTAGACGGTTTTCTAATGAAGATAGGGCTGAGGAGAGTGCTTCTTGTAGTCTTTGCTCCGTCACGAACATCGGTGGAGTGGGGCCAGGGAGGCGCTCCACTGTTACAACATCGGAGTAGATTTCCGATGTGCCGCCTATAGTAGGTCTTGAGGGTCCGGTATGTCTAAGGACATCCGTTAACAACCCTGAAGTCACCACTTCAGAGGGTTGGCCTATTGTTGGCTCCGAAGATGTCGGGGGTCCAATACGGCTTCCACCCAATTCTTGAGATGATACGATAGGTATCACCTCTATGGGTGTTGAGACAGATTCAATTTGAATATGTTCAGTGGGCTGATCACCCGGTGTTGGCTCCGAAGCTTGTATGGATGAAGGCACTGCAGACGGGGCCGAGATTTGTTGTCGGAGAGGGCCACTTCATTGGAGTCTTTGTGCTTCTTCGGAGTCGGTTGCCTCGGGAGAGATATCATGAGAGACACCTTCGGGTTCAATCTCCTGAGGTGTAACTTCGGGCTCTGATGATATTACTTTCCTTTGAGAAGTTGTCGGGGCTGGATCCGTGGCACGTACCATCGCCTCCGAGATGGAGTTGTTCTGGCAGTAAGTTTGGTAGGCCTCGTCAGTTGGATCAGCGAGACGTAGCAGCTCCAATGGGATCAGCATGGGTTGGAGTGCTAGATCGGCGGCCTTAGGGTTGTGGAAGAAAAGAAGGCGTGGCGGGATGTAGTCCGCGATTGGTGGAAGTTTCGGGATCTCTGGGTGGACTTCCATGAAGTGCGAGATCATTACTGGAAACCACCGAACATATGGAAGGGATCGGGCCTTCGACTTCGTCTCCCTCTGACGCAGTTGGTCGGCGAGATCGTTCCAAATCAGCTGAGCCACGTCATATCTTTTAGAGAAGACCACTCCATGAAATATACGCAAAATGTTACCATTTGCCTTGTCGAATCCGGAGTGTTTTGGGGAGAGGCATTTGTTGATGATGCCGAACAGAGTCTTCCATGGATGAGGAATGCCGTTATTTTGGAAGTTGGCTAGTTTATTTAGCGGCGGTTTGTAACCCATCCTGAGCATGCTTCTACAATCTCCGCATCCTTTGGTAATCGGTCATATTCATCGTAGTGCGGGAGATCGAGCACCATGGCCATTAAGTTCTTCGTCAGTGCAATGTGCCTTGTATTGAGCTTGGTCATATATTCTATGTTGTCACCGTTAACGAAGCTCTGCATGCATCCCCAGAATTGCTGGAGATAAACCATAGGTACGGTGGCCGTCATGGTCAGAGCTGGCCATAGGGAGTGTCCTTTGAGTATGGATAGTATGACGTCATCCGGACACCGAAATGTTGTTAAATCCAGTTGGAAGTTGTTGTCTTGGACGGTCATATAACTTCCAGAAGGATAGATATGAGGGTAGTTGAGACTTGCCATATCTGCAAAAATAATATAAGATTCATTAGTTGATCAAGTTTCAGGAAAGAATGAATTTGATTATTACGAATGTAGAGATTGTACATTGAAAAACTTATCGCGAAGGACTTAGTGAAAATTTGAAAAATTTGTAGAATTAACTAAGTCTTAAATGCGTGATTTTATTCGAGTAACAATTTATTCGATTTTTTTCTATTTAAAATTTACGATCGAAAATTTGTCTCAGTCTTGAAAAATTTTCTAAGTCTTTTGCAGCGTGTTTTTATTCGAGTAAAGAATTATTCGATTGACAAGTTTTGCGATCGAATAAAATTATGTCGAATAATTTACGTTTACGCTGTTGATTTGACTATCTAATAAAATATTATCGAAAATAATAGTTTTTCGCTTATTAAGTTTTCGATCGAGAAAATAAAGTTGTCGAAAAAACTTAAGTTTTTCGCGGTTAGTTTTACAATCGAAATAAAATAAAATCGAAAAAATAAGTTTTTCGCCGCGTAGTTTTGCGATCGAATAAAATTTTAACGAAAAGAAAAGTTCTTCGATGACACTGTTTGCGACTCAAAACTTTTTCGATCGAAAATTTTCAAATCAAACAGTAAATACGTAAAACATATCTTCGATTTCTTGGTAAATCATGGGTGTATCTGGGTTCGAAATGTTCAGAGAGCAGTGGCGAATCCGAATATCATGATTTTAACCCAAGAGATGGAGTGAAAATACTTTGATTTGAAGGTCGAAAAATCAGCTTTCGTCGGAAAAATTAATATGAACTGTCTTCAGAAAATTTTTCGTGAAAATGATCGATAAGTGGATGTTTTTGAACAGAAAATGAATCGGAAAACATTTCTACCTTCGAAATCTGCACGTTTAATCTAAAAATTTTGAGAAATGATGAAGTCGAAGTGAAATTGGTTCGAAGCTTTTCTTAGAAGATGAAAGGTTTTTCGAGTGAGAATGTGTAGCGTGTGAGAGAGTTTTTCGAGTGATAAAGTGATTTTAATACTTTACGATGTGGTAAAGTAAAAATTCTTTTTGGCCGAAAGTAAAAAGAATATTCTTGGGCTTTAGATAAAAATAGGTTGAAAATAAAATTTATGAATTAACCCAAAAATAATTTTTATTATACTCCCTGTATTTTCGTAAAGAAGGAAATTGTCTCCTGATGTTGATGAAATTCAACATTTGACTCCTCGGATGAGCTCTAAATTTTCTGCGAGACTTGATAAATTGTTAGGATTCAAGTTTCTACGAATGTAGAACATAATAGAAAATTCTCATATAAAAGCTCCCCCTCAACAATTGCATGAATAAACTTTTCAGTACATACACATATTTTCGGTACATATGAAAATTGCCAAATTAACCATAATTAACACATTCTAAGCAATTCAGCATAGTTTATGAAAATGTTGCATTTTTCAAGAATAATTTCGCATTTTATCAAGTCTGAACCAATGCATATTATAATGCATTTAAAATGTGCGATTAAAATAGAAAATAAAATAAAATTAATAATAAAATAAAATATAATATAATATAATATAATAAAACTAATAATTTTGTTTCGGGGTCAGATTTATTTATTTTAAATTTTTATCACACAAAAATTTCCAAGATATATATAACAATAATATGCCATAAATTCAAATAACTAAATGAGTATTCTAAGAGCATAGTATGAATCACTTTGACAACTCTCGCAAGTTTCGCTCATATCACTCAATATATTTTTATCAAGGAGATTTTTAGTAGATATGTCACTCTTATCATCACAACAAAATTATATCAATTAATTTGTTATCGTAGTATTTTTAATCAACTTGCCAAGTGAGAGTTCGTCATTTTGAATCAAAGGGACTTTTAAGGGATTATTTTTAGGCTCTGACTAAGGGGTAGGAATTTTGGGTTAGTGAGCGTAAAAATACTTCTCTTCAAGGGGCTCTTTTTGTGAGATTCTATTCTGAGCCTTTTGCTTTTCCTTTCTGTAGTAAACTCTTTTCAGTGATTTGATAGATAATATCTTCTTTGATTTTGGGTCGAGACTGTGTTCCTTTAGAAAGTTTCACAGTTATGGAGTTCGAACCCAAGACTGTGCTTCTCTTCTCGTTTTCTCTACATAAGATCTAGATTATCATTGGAGAAGTTCACTTCGAGGTGCTTCACTTCTAAGAGTATACGAGATTATCTAGGTGAAGTTCACAGTGAGATCAGTGTTTCTCTTCTATAATGATTGAGAAATGCGGAATGTGCATCACTTTAGCTCTCCCCCTCTTTTTCTCGATTGAGTAACCCCGAATCGTTTGAATAATGTTGAAGGCTTAACCTGGTGTTTGATAAAGAAAAAGAATATCGGAGAAGGCTCAAAGGGGATATCTAGAGGAAAATAAAGGATTTATAATTTAGGTCAAGTGAGATATTTCCTAATATGCCCTTATCATTTTCATGACAAACTAAACACAAAAACAAGATTGAGGCTACAAAGTACAAATCAAAAGATAGTCATTTGAAGTGTGACACTAAAAAAAAAAATTGAGGTTCAAATTCTTCACATGTATGATGTGGCTTTGTGGCTAGTGAATCATACAAAGTTCTTTTGAATAAAAGAATGTTATAATGAATTTCAGGCAAAGAATTTAACTATATATTTCGAAAATATTTTTGTAAGTGATTTCAAAAATGGTCAAAATCATCGTCATCCCCTTTTTTTTATTTTTTTTAAAAAAATAAAATATATCTATATATATATAATATATATAATTTTTTTAATTTTAATTAAAAAAACTTTAAAATATAGAGTCACGCATAATAATCAAGAGATATTAAGAAGCACATAGAATGTCAGATTGAAGCATAGTAGAACATGTAAAACATATTTCAAGTAAAATTGAGATTCAACATGCCTAACTTAGCAATAAGGAATTGAAATCGATTTTCATCCAATGCCTTAGTGAATAAGTCGGCAAGTTGAAGCTCCGTCTTAACAAAATACATATCTATCGTGCCTTTTTCTACCTGATCTTTTATAAAATGATATCGTATGTCTATGTGTTTCGTGCGTGAATGATGAACAGGATTGCAAGTAATGGCTATAGCACTTTGAGAATCACTATAAATGGGAATGTTATTGAAATCAAACCCGTAATCGCGTAGTTGTGTCCGCATCCATAGAATTTGCGAGCAACAGCTGGCAGCCGCAACATATTCCGCCTCGGCCGTCGATGTTGATACACAATTTTGTTTCTTTGAAGACCAGCAGACCAACTTTTCGCCTAAAAATTGTGCTCCGCCAGACATGCTTTTTCTGTCCATTCGACAACCTGCATAGTCAGCATCAGTGTAGCCAATTAGTCGAAAGTCAGTATTTTTAGGATACCAAAGCCCTAAGGTTGGAGTTCCTTTGAGATATTGTAGAATCCTCTTTACAACATTCATGTGGGATTCCTTTGGGTCGGCTTGAAAGCGGGTGCATAGGCAAGTTGCAAACATAATGTCAGGTCGACTTGATGTCAAGTAGAGAAGAGATCCGATAATGCTTCGATAGGTGGTGATGTTGACAGCCTTTCCAGACGGATCAGCATCCAGTTTGCAATTAGTAGACATAGGAGTGTTCATCGGTGTGCTCTTGTCTTGATTAAATCTCTTCAGAATATCTTGGATATATTTGGTCTGACTGAGGAAGATTCAATCATCGAGTTGCTTGACTTGTAAACCAAGAAAGAATTGGAGTTCTCCCATTAAGCTCATCTCGAATTTTGTCTTCATGAGATTACCAAATTTCTGACAGAGACGTTCATTCGTCGATCCGAAGATGATGTCGTCAACGTAAACTTGAACGATCATCAAGTCTTTGCCTTGCCTTTTGATGAAAATGGTAGTATCGATTGTTCCTCTGATGAAGTTGGATTTGACCAAAAATTCGCTCATAACATCATACCAAGCACGAGGGGCTTGTTTTAGTCCATAGAGAGCTTTGTCCAATCGATATACATGATCAGGAAGGTTCTCGTGTATGAATCCTTCGGGTTGAGCGACGTAGACTTCTTATTTTAATATGCCATTGAGAAAGGCAGTTTTGACGTCCATTTGATAGACTTTGAAGTCTTTGTGAGCCGCGTATGCTAGGAACAAGCGAATAGCTTCAATGCGTGCAACCGGAGCATACGTCTCGTCATAATCAATTCCTTCTTGTTGATTGTATCCCTTAGCTACGAGTCGTGCTTTATTCCTGATTACTTTACCGTTTTCATTTTTCTTGTTCTTGAAAACCCATTTTGTTCCAATAATGGTTTTGCCTTGAGGTCGAGGAACCAATGTCCAAACTTGTAGACGCTCGAACTGGTTGAGTTCATCTTGCATTGCAATTACCCAATCCGGGTCTTTGAGAGCTTCGGCCACCTTATTTGTTCATTTTGGCTTAGAAAGCATGTGAATAAACCGCTTTGTGTAGACGTCCTAGTACGTACACCACTTAAAGGATCACCAATAATCTGATCAGTAGGATGAGCTCGAGTCCATTTGCGTTCGTGAGGAATAACTGAAGTAGAGTCGTCATTGGATTGGAGATCGAGATATCCCGAATTAATTGGTTGATCATTCAAAGTTGGAAAATTCAAATCAGATGTTGAGTCGATAGGAATTTCCTCATTTGTATTTGTAGGAAATGCAGTACTAGATGAGGATTCTGAATAATTAGATTCTCCAACAGTTGTCGGATTTTGAAGAAGAGAAGTCCCATTATTAATTTCTTCCACTGATGGAGATGGGGCACTGCTTGGAGTTAAGTGAGACGAAGCAGGCATTTGAGACTTGTTCCGATAAAAGTGTTCGAATAGAGAATCTAATTCTTCGTGGTCAGCGGGAATTGCTTCATTTGATGTTGATGTAGACGTTGCCGAAAGTTGTTGATCTTGTGCCAACACGCCAGTAAGCTCGGGTTCTGAACTATTTTGTTCAGAAGCTAATTCCGTCATTTCTTGAAAAGTGACGTTGTAGCTTTCAAGAATTGTACGAGAAGACTTGAGGTAGATGCGATATGATTTTGAGGTAGAGGAATATCCGACAAAATTGGCTTCAAAGGCTTTGGGATCGAACTTGCTTCGATGTTCCCGATCGTTGGCCACAAAACACTTGCAACCAAATACTTTGAAGAAAGAGATATTCGGAATTCGTGTATTAATTAGCTCATATGGTGTCTTCTCAAAGCGTTTGTGAATAATTGTCCTGTTTTGAGTAAAGCAAGCTGTACTCACTGCTTCAGCCCAAAGAAAGTGAGGAAGACTAGAGTGAATGATCATAGTTCTTGCAGCTTCAACTAGAGTCCGATTCATTCTTTCTACAACACCATTTTGTTGTGGCGTTTTTGCGGCTGAGAATTGTTGAATAATTCCAAGTGATTGGTAAAATTGCTGAGATGTTGATTATTGAATTCCGTCCCGTTGTCCGTTCTGATTACTTGGATTTTCTTTTGCAGGAGATTCTGAGTTGTATTCACAAAGCTAATTATTAAGTCTCCAGCTCATCCTTAGTTCGGAGAAATCTTGTCCATGTGTAGCGAGAATAATCGTCGACACTTACTAACACATATCTACGACCGTTGATGCTTTGTGTACGCATTGGTCCGTAGAGATCCATGTGCAGTAATTCTAAGGGTCGAGATGTAGAAGCAACTTGCTTGATTTTGTGTGATGCTCGCTTCATTTTTCCCATTTGACAAGCCGAACAGTGATGCTCTTGATTAGATGAAATTGTTGGCAGACCGTTAACCAATTTTTTAACACTGAGTTTGTGAAGAGCTTTTAAGTTTAGATGGGACAGACGTTGATGTCATAAGCTGTTCCTCTTTATTGTTGTCTGAGAGATGAGGCAGACAGCTGTCGAAGGTCGAACTGATGTCAGATTGATTGTGTATAGGTTAGATCTTCGTGATCCTGTGTGAAGTTCTTGATTCTGACAATTCAAAACTTGGCAGTGTTCAGCTAGAAATACGACTTGAAATCCATTGTCACAGAATTGACCTATACTGAACAGATTGTGCTGGAGACCTTGGACGTAAGAGACATCTTTAATCGTCAAATTTGGCAGTAGAATGTCTCCAAATCCGAGTATCGAGCTGAGTTATTGTTGTCAAATCGGACTTTGCCATTGTAACGATCTTGGTAGTTGCTCAACAGTTCGTGTTTTCCCGTCGTTTGTGTGGAGCAACCAGAATCTAAATACCACACATGATGGATCTGCATAGAAAAAATTAGGGAGACTTAGATACCCACTTTTGAATGGGTCCTCTCGGATTAGCATATTCGATAAGTAAGATTTGTTCATTTTTTGTTCCTAAATTATTGAAATGCTTAGGTACCCAAACCAACTTAGAAGTAGTTGGTTTAAGTAGTACCTCTTTAGACAATTTAGCCTTATTGGCTTGTTTTTGCCTAGGTGGTGATTTAGGAATCCATTGTGGTTGAACCTTACATGGGAGGTTAATTTCAGCACGAACAAATGTCTGATTTGTCTTATTGTTGGAGAAAATCTTTTCTCTGGCCAGTCTCCTAAGGTGTTTAGCTGAATGTACGTGGACTGGATACCTTAGGTGAGAACAAGAATGTATAGAGCTATAAGCTTTCTTAATGGCTGGGTCTTGTTTCTTATGAGACTTAAGACTTGCATTTGTTTTAGAATGAATATTGTTTTTAGAAGTAGAGCCAATTTCAAAGTTTGTGCTTTCAAAAATAATAGGCTTTACCGCCTAATTTGAATTAACAATATAGAAATAGCTGTCTTCGGTCGAGTGTCCATAGTTTTTGACATAGAAAAAATAGATAACAAATCATTTTGCTTCAGAAAATTTAATCTAGGCACTCTTTCCTTAGCATGCTTCACCTCTTTTACTACTCTACCTGTGGATGGAGTAGAAAAAGAGTTAGTAAAAATCTTTTTCCTTTTTGAAGCATTTAAGGATTCGTCTTTCTTAGCTTTAATCTTATCCTTCATTAAAGATTTTTCTTTTAAAATAATATCAGGACAAGTTTTTAAAAAAATAGAGGAAGTTTTGAGATTGGAAATCTCCAATAAAAGTTCGTTCTTTTCAGCTTTGAAATTCTTTCTTTCTGCTTCCATGGAAGCGTGTAAAATAGCTATTTTTCTAATAATAGCTGGAATATAACAGAAATTAGAATTTTGAGAATGATCAATATTTTATTCCTTATGTTTAGAAAAATCTTCTAGAGGATATAATGAAGTATAATCACTAGACAAGTTGATATCTCTTGTCTTGTAACTATTATTCAAGTCGGTGTAGTCAAAAGGAATGGCAGTCCTATCAGTGGCTTGTCGTTTAGATTCTTCTAAAACATTTATTTCGGAAGAATTAGTAAATGCCATTAAAGAAGTTAATCCTAATCTCATATACTTGATATCGTAAAATTGTCTAACATTGACCTTTTTCAGGTTACAGGGATTGTTAAAACCCAAGCCCTCTTTAGGATTATAAAATTCTGTATCAAGAGGTTGATTTAGAAATATAGTTTGATCCGTTTGACCCCTTTTTATTAGAAGATCATCTAACGTTTTAATCCTTGAATAAAGTTTCTTACGCTCGTCAGAAATTTCTTTGAAATTATTTTTAGAAGTCTCTAAGTCTCTCTGACAATCAATAAGAATCGTATTAAGTTCAGTAATCTTAGTCTCAGAGGTAGCTACGGTTAATTCAAGACTAGAGATTTTTTCTTTAGCGTTAGATAAGAGAATTTCGAGATGAATTTTCTTATCTAATTGCTTTTGGAAATTGCTTTCGCTAAGAGCTAGTTTCTCTTCTAATTCCTTTGTTCGTTTCCGCTCAATTTTCATGTTAGTGTACTTAAGCTGTAACGATTCTAACATGTTTAATAACGTGGATTTAGACAATTGTACCTCTTGTGACGAAGAGGATGCTTTGTCGTCGTCGTCTCAGGCCTCCTGGATGGGTCATCATTTGAAGCGTCGTCGAGGTATGCCATTAGTGCAAGATTTTCGTCTTCAGAATCTGTGGTATCCTCCAGCCAATGGTCTTGTTCTGCCATCAATGCTACTCCAGCCTCTTTCTGTTTAGTGAGTTGGAATTTTTTGTAGTACTTGGCATCCTTTTTCTTGGATAGTTTGCATTCTCTAGAGAAGTGTCCTACCTTTCCACAGTTATAGCATTTTTGAGGTTCTTTGACACTTTTGAATTCTGAGGACTCGGCCGGTCTTTCCCTTTGCTTGGAGCTAGAGGTCCGAAGTCTATTGGCTGAAAACGAGGATTTCTTTTTGTAAAAGTTTTTACTCATCATTTTAGAAATGAGAGCTAACTGTTTCTTGAACTCCTTCATATCAGGTTCGGAGTCTGAGTCAGATTCTTCTTCACCTTCTGAAGAACTTGGCAGCTTGATATTTTTATCCTTTCGAAATCGACTTTGTTTTCTTTCAGAGATTACTGCTATAGAGTCGTCGATCTGTTTGCCCTTTAGTTCTTTTTGAATTTCGCTTATGTCTTCTTCATGTTGTGCGAGATTGTCAAAGACGGCGTGGATATCCATTTCGTCCAGATCCTTATTTTGTCGGATTTGAATGGATATTTTCTTCCATTCCGGTTGAAGAGAAGAAAGGAATCTGATGTTGACCTCCATGTTGGTCTTGAATATATATCTTCCTCATTTCATTGAGAAGGGTTAAATATCTTTGATAGAGTTCATAAACTGATTCCTCCATCTTGGCCTTGAAACAATCATAAGCAGTTAGAATATTTGCTTTCTTTGCTTTGACTCCAACTTCCGTTCGTTGCATCATCTTGTGGAGCTCGTCTCACATGGCTTTTGCACTTGATAGACTATCTATTTGCATATAGATGTCATTCGGTATTCCTTGCATTAGAAAAGTCTTGGCTCCCAAGTCTGCTTTGGCTCTTAAACGCTCCCCCTCGGTATATTCACCAGGGACTTTAAGTCTTCTGGTTGCAGGAATAAGAGGATTGTTTGTGGCATCTCCTTCTTGGATGAGCCAGAATTGAGCTGGACCTTCTTGAAGTGAAGCGATCAAATTTGAGGCTTGATCTTTCGTTTCCAAGAAGTTCAAGAACCGGCTTCTCCATACCGTGTATTCGCCTCTTCGAAGAATTGGAGGGCGGACGTCATTTCCAAGTGAGTAGGCATCCATTTTTGTTGATTGGTAGGATCTTCTTGAAGGTTTGGAATAATGATGAAAAATGCTTCACAAGTGACAAACTTAGTTAGAAATATTTGATTCGCACTTAAACAATTTCCTTTTTGAACCTATGATCCGGTCGTGAAAGAGAAATTGTTATGTTTATGAAAATATTTGGTAAATAAAAATAAATAAAAATTGATACTTCAAGAATCGTTAAAGAAATTTGAATTAGTGATCAAAAATATTGAGTATAAAAATTGATATTTCGGAGTCAAATATATTTAGTAAGTTTTGAAGTTCACAATTTTTGATTTCTTTTAAGAAATGATGTGGCTGAAATGTTTTTCGAACATTTGGGTTTTTCGATTTAAAAATATTATGCTTTTTAATCGAAAAAGTTTTTCGAATGTTTAAAGATTTAGTTATTTGTTTATCGAAGAATATTTTTCGAAAATTGTTGAAAAGATGATCTTATCGAAAAATATTTTGTCGAAAAACTATGTTGATCGCAAAAACTCTTATCGCAAAACTTGTCAATCGAATAACTTGTGATCGAAAAAATTACTTGGGATCGAAAAATTACTTGTGATCAAAAAATTACTAGTGATCGAAAAAAACTTTGTTTTTAGTTTGACTCAAAGTGTTGACTGTAAAAATTTTTCGATGGAATATTTTTCGATCGAAAATATGTTATGGCTAATTATGGATCGAAAAACTTATTCGCTCGAAAAATATATTTATCTATGAACCAAAAAACTAATTATTGAAATAATGTTTTTCGAGTCTTAAATTTGAGTAAAACACTCGAAAATAGTGTTTGTGGTCGAAAAAATTTCTCGGCGGTAAACTTGGTCGAAAAAATATTTTTCAATTCAAGTTTTTCGATCGAAGAACTTGATCGAAGAACAATTAAGTTCAATGTAACAGTGAAATTTCCAGATTTAATCGAAATGTTTAATTTAGATGCGGAAATTCTGGATAATCACTGGTTTAACAGTTCTAATTGTGATTAAACACAGAATCAACCACGTTTAATAGCAAAATATATCGAGATTTAAGAAAATCAGATTAGACTCAAAACTTGATTCGCAACTTAAAAATCAATATAGATCAAAAATTTGAATTATAATTACGTTTTAAGCGATTGAAATTAGTACGCGAATTAATCCTAACATATAATCTATCACTTAATCAGAAAATCAATAGCAAAATTCGCACAATCAAGAATATCGATCAAAATATATGTCACGTTAGTTTTTCGATCGAAAAATCTGGAAAATTATTTTGATCTGAAAATTGCGAATTATGTCCAACATCAATCACGATTTGCTCTGATACCAATTGTTAGGTCCTAATATATCCAACACGATTAAATTCGGTGAAGAATTCGATGGAAAAAGTAAAACTTACGAAGAACACGTTTGAATTTGGCGCGGAAGCTTGAAATTCTTCACGTTGTAAAGCTCGGTTTTCTATTCAAATGAATTCTTAACCCTAATACATCACATTAGGATTCCTTATATACCAAATAAGTTTGGTATATTTACTAAGGATTACGAAATTCCATGTCATGTAAATAAGGGGAATTTTCGAGATTTGATATCTCCTCTAAAAGCTTTTTCTTTTCCGCTCGGAAACCTGCTCTTTCTAATTCCAGAGTTGCGTTTAATTCGGTTATTTTATGAATAACTTCCGGAATTTCCCAACAATAGGTAGGTTTATTAGAATGTAAAATATTTCCCCAACTAGATGCTAAGGTTTTAGAGGAACTTTGGTCTTTTTGACCATTTTTAGCAAGATTGTTCTCTAAATTTTTAATTTTAGAGTACAATTTTCTGCGTTCCTCAACTAATTCATCATAAAAGAGTGACTTATTACGACACGCTGCTTCACTATTTTTAAGACGCGTGGTAAGTTCCTTAATTTTTATTTCTAATTCCATAGAGTAGGTGTCCATTTGTTTTGGTTAGAATAAAATGTAGGTTGGATAATTGATCGTTAATGTGTTATGTGGATTTGAAATCATTTAATGAAAATTTCGAGAAATAGAGTAGGTATCGAAAAGTTTAAAGTTTGAAAAATTCGGGTCAACAGGTTAAGTATCGAAAAATATGTGTACCGAGAAACTTTATTTTGCGATAAGAGATTATCGATAACACCTTTTCAAAAATTAACTTTTTCGGGTTGAACAAGTTTTTTTTTTTTTCGAAAAAAAAAAATTTGAAATTAATTTTTTTTTTCGTTCGAAAAAAAAACTTTTGCGATTAGTTTTCTTTTTTTTTTTTTTTTTTGACGAAGACAGCAAAATAATCAAAGCAGAAACACAAAATATGTTGAATCAAATTTAACGAAGAACACACATAATTTTCGATCCGAAACAAAAAATTAATCAAATTTAGCTTGGATTATGGATTGAAACATGTAGAATTTCAGTTTTTAACACTCAATCAAAGCAGAAAACAGCAAAATATGTTGAATTTTTGAGAAATTAGATGAATTTCACGAAGAACACACAAAGAGGAATTTCGACGGATTTTCAAAATTCACGAAATCTAGTGGTTCGATCGATCAAAAATTCAGCCCAGACATGTTTAAAACACTCGATCGAAGCCTAAAAACATCAAATCAATGCAAAATTTGAAAATCAAAACGAATCCGATGATGAACGGTGCGGGAATTTTTATTTTTTTTTTAAAAAATATTGACCGAAAATTTCAGAGATTCATCTCAAATCCGAACACGTTTTGCTCTGATACCAATTGATAGGTCCTAATATATCCAACACGATTAAATTCGGTGAAGAATTCGATAGAAAAAATAAAACTTACGTAGAACACATTTGAATTTGGCGCGGAAGCTTGAGAGCATTCTTCACGTTGTAAAGCTCGGTTTTCTATTAAAATGAATTCTTAACCCTAATACATCACATTAGGGTTCCTTATATACCAAATAAGTTTGGTATATTTACTAAGTAGTCCTAATCTATTGCTTAATTACAATTAAGCCCAAACTACTAATTATACTACAAAACTAAGATAACATTTATATTTGAACACAATAAAAATGTCCTAACAATATAGCAAAGTAAGCATCACTAGTAGATGAATTGTTCTTCCTACAAGGAGAACACGATTCACATCATAATAATTTTAAGAAAAGTCATACTTTTCAAAATGAGGAAATTTATTTCCAAGTCTAGGCTTATTAAATGAAGAATTATTAAAATCATTTGAAGCAGACGATGAAGTTTGTTTGCTAGAATTTGGAACATTTTCTTTAAAAATGTTCTTTATAGGAATAAAAGAAGAAAACTTGTCTTCTTTAATTTTTCGTTCCGTAGCTTTGGAAAATAAAATAGTTTTCCCTTTCTCCTACCTAATTTCTTTTTCTTCCTTAGAATTGAAGCTTAGTTTTTCCGCATAGGTCGACGTAGAAGTCGTCACGGGTGACTTAGAATGATTAATTTTTTATTTTGAGACCTAGGAGGTGTCCTAATAGCGCTCGGCACATGGTGGACACTAGAACTAGAGGTCGAGGACTTAGTAGAGTTATTGCTAAAGCTACTAGAAGAATAAGTGATCTTTCTCTCTTTCCGTACTCTACTTACTGCTTTGTCCGTATAAGGAGTAGATAGAGAGTTAGTAGAAGTAGAAGCCGGGTTGTCTTAGGAACTAATTTCTTCTTCCCTATTGTCCTAATTTATTTAGGAGGTAAGATAAGAGAAGAAGTCGAAGCCGTGCTTGAAGTTGAAATTTTCTTTAAGTAAAGAAATTTCCTCTAAAAGTTTTTACTTTTCCATTTGAAAATCGTTTCTTTCATTTTCCGAAGAAGAAGTTAAGTCGGCAATTTTTTGAACAATCTTTGGAATGTTGAAAAATTTTTGTTTTTTCAAATTCGGAATTTTCTTCCTTATTAGCCACGGTTTCGTTATGGGGTATAGGAATTGACTCGTAGTCCAGGGATAAGGATATTATCCTCGTTTTATAACTTTCGTTCAATTTCTTGTGGTCTAACGGAATTTCAGTCAAGGCCTTATTTTTCCGTTTTTCGTCCTCGAGAGCATTGATTTTCGATGCTCCGGTGAACGATATGAGCTTAGTCAACCCGATTCTCATATATCGTATATCGTACAATTGAATGAATGTTACTTTACTTAAGTGACGCAGGTTTTCATATCCTAACCCTTCCCGAGGATCATAAAATTTGGTGTCCTTAGGCTGATTAAGGAAAATTGTTTGGTTCTCTGACCCCTTTTAGCAATATCCTCGAGATTTTTAATCTTCGAGTAAAGCTTCTTACGTTCCTCGACTAAAGCGTTATATCGAGATAAGCCTTCATTACGCTCTACATCTACGGTATGTAAGCTTCCGATTAACTCTTTTATTTGTGTTTCTAAGGACTCTACCTTAGTTTCTAATGACGTGACATTGTCACGAACCGTTTTCAAGTACAATTTTTCATAAGCATATTTTTCGTGTAATTCTAATAAGACACCAAGATTATTTTCTAAATCTCGCTTCTAGCTCTTTAATAGTCTTATTTTCGCTCATGGATCAAACGTCCATTTTAGTGTTTTAAATTTTTGGTTGGATATATGATCGTTGACGCGTTACGTGGATTTGAGAATTTTAATAAAAACAATTCGAAGAATAATGTAGGTATCGAAAAGTGTGGGATAAAATGTATATAAAAAACTTTTGGACCGAAAAGTATAGTTATGAAAAGTTTGGAGTCGAAGAGTTGAAGTATCGAAAATTTTGTGTATACCTGAAAACTTTTGATTCTGAGAGTGTTATATCGAAAACTTTGTATTTTCTAATATCGGAAAAATATTGGCTTTAAAATTTCAGCTCCGAAAGATTTTGGTGTTTCCCAAAAATATCGTGAAGTATTGAAAACTTTTTGGTGTAAATCGAAAAGCTTAAAATTGATATCCAATACTTCATAAATGTACCAAAAACGTTTACTATAATGTGCCAAGAAAATATTGAATAAGGGTTGAATACTTTTATTTTTCTGAAGATTTTTGAAATTGAAACCTTTTGGATCAAAATATAAAAGTCTGAAAAATTCGAGTCAAAAGTTTAAGTATAAAAAAAATATGGGTACCGAGAAAATTTGTCGATAAAGTGTGTATTGGAAATTTTTTTTCGATAAGGTCGTATACCGAGAAAATTTTACGGCAATACTGTTTTCGATAAATTTTTCGGTATTAAAGTTTTGTCGAGTAAGTTTATTTAGGAAAAAATTTTTACGACAACACTGTTTATCGATAAAATAGTTGTGTCGAGAAACAATTTCGGTAAAGAAGTATCGAAATTCTTTTCAGTAAAGAAATATCGAAAAATGAGTACGAAAAAAATCTTTATCGCGAAAACTGCGGGAAAAAAAATGCGACAGGAAAACACTCGATAAACGAAATCGACCCAAGTGGTCATAACAATATCTCGACGGGAAATCGATTGAAACTGCGGTCGGAAATTTTTTTTTTCGGTAAGGTTATTATCGAGAAAAAATTTTCGGCAATGTGGGTATCGATAACTTTTTTCGGTAAGGGGGATCTTCAGCAGCGGTCGAGGTTTGTCGACGACGCTGCGGTGGGAAATCGGTTGTTCAGAGGTTTCGCGAAGTTCTCGACGGGAAATTCGTAGGAGCTTCGATGGAGTTTCGTCGACTTCACGGGCTTTCGATGGGATTTTGGTGGAATTAGATATTTTCGACATAGCGGAAGTGTGTCGATAATTTTTTTCGCATGGAAGTTTTGCGATAGTGATTGTATCAAGAAATTTTTTTCCCAATGTTAGTATCGAGAAATATTTTTTGATAAGATGTTGAGAAATATACTATATCGCAAAACTCTAAGAACAACAGAGTCTATCGAGAAACTCTAACTTAGAACCGCAACAACTATTTTCAAAGATGAAACTCATAATTTTGTATCCGAAACACAAAATTATTCAAATTAAATTTGGATTATGGATCGAAATGAGTAGAATTTCAGTTTTTAATACTCAATTATACCTGAAAACAGTAAATCCTATCCAATTTTGAAGAAATTCCCATGAACATCACGAAAAACACATTCGATCGACTCTTCAAATTTGGCGAAAATTGTTGTTTCAATCGATCAAATTTCAGCACAAAAGTGTTTATAACACTCGATCGAAGTCTAAAAACAACAAATTATATCGAAATCTGAATAATCAAACCGAAATTTGAAAAATTATCGTGCGGGTTATTCAACGAAATTCGAACAGAAAAATTCGATCAAATCCTAATGCGATTTCTCTTATATCAATTGTGTGTCCAGATTATATCCAACACGATTAAGTTCGGTGATGAATTCGATAGAAAATGTAAAACTTACGAAGAACGCGTAGAAATTTAATGCGGAAGCTTGAGAGCGTTCTTCACGTTGCAAAGCTCAGTTTTCTATTAATGTGAATTCTTAACCCTAATACATCACATTATGATTCCTTATATACCAACATGTTTGATATATTTGCTAAGCAGTCCTAATATATGACTTAATTACGATTAAGCCTAATTATTATTTACACTAGAAGACTAAGATAAACATATTTATATTAGGCAAATAAATGTGATCTAACAGCGACGGAGACGACCCAGAGCACGTTGACTTATTTTGTTGCCAGTTTTGCGTTGAAATTTACAATTTGCCGCAATGGGCTCGATCGGTGAGTATGGCCAAAATCGGCGACGAACTAGGGCGGTTCGTTGAATTTGGGTACGTGGAGAATAAAGGTTTTTGGTCCCCTATTGCGAATGAGTGCTTTTGGATACGCGGAAGCCTTTGCGTCGTCTCATGAAGATTTATGGGCATGGACATGACGAAGTCACGATCGAATTCAAACATGAATGGTTGCCAAATATTTGCTACTATTGTGGTCTTGTCTGGATCATTTAAGGATTGGATGCGATCTTTGATACGGCAAAAACTTTCAGAATCCGGGGCATATGATCCATCTCTTCGAGCATTTCCGGGTAGGAGTAACCCAACAAATCAAAGAATTTTTGGGTCCCGCATTGACGCCCCGATTGCGAAACCGCTCCGGTGGATGAACTTAGACTTAGACCTGTCGGCTAACCGGAGTAATCCTTGGTAAATTTGAATTTACTTCCTAATATTGAAAAATAATGAGTGTTTTGAGGTATTTGTTTTACATTATTGATTTAAGGGGGTGTTTGTTTTGGGGTGATCTTCCAAAATATCACGGTGATCCTCTCATCACCTCCTCATTATTGCGTTTGTTTAGCATATGTGATGAGTCACAACCGTGACGGAGGATCACCTAGGTGATCAAAATGGGGTGATATTTCTGCTTTTGGATCACCCCCAAAAAACATAGTGATTCTCCATCACAGTGATGGGGTGATATTTCCAATATTACTCTGGACAAAATTACCCCTTATTTATTCCTTATATATCTTTCTTCCCATTTTTAATTACATTACTAACATTATTAAGTCTTAAAAATATATTTAGTGCTTAAAAAAATAAAATAATTACATTGAAGAATTAAATAAAATCCTTATAACTAATACTTGATTTAAAAATATATGTTTAAAGCTTAAAAAATTAAAAGAAATATATTGAAAAATTATATAAAATAATTATAATTCATGCTTAGAAAATAATACTTAATATTTTAACATTAATCACGTAAAATATCACCTCAAAACGAACATATTAAAACAAATGTATAATGTACATATGGTTAAATATGACATTTACACAAAATCACCCCTCATATCACTGCGATTAAACAAACACAATGTTCCAATATCACCTTGTATGGAAAATGAAATATCACCCCAACATAAACACTGTGATGAAAAATCACATTGATCCACATCGCAGTGATGTGCGTATCGTAATGTTGGATCACCTCAAATAAACACTCCGGAAAAAACAGACGGGGAAATGCATTGAAATCATATGTTGATACTAATTAATTTCGTTATTTATTATGTTTAGTTATTTGAAAGTTTTTTTTAATGAATGTGCTTTTGTTTTTTGTTGTTATTTAGGAAAAAATCCTAAATTGGGCCCCGATGTTTACCATGTATATATCATTTAGCCTCTGATATTTTGCGTGAACTAATGTAGTGCACGATGTCGATTTGAACCAAGTTGGTCCTTTCGTCGATGTGAACACCAATTTAGACGGAGTTAACGCACATGGCCCCATTGATGACATTCTTCCTTAAAAAAATAAAAAAAAAAACTACGACGGAATATTTCGTTGCAAAAAATAAAAAATAATAAAATACGAAGCACCGGAATTCCATCGCGGGAATCTCAGCAGCCACCCCTCGCACTTCCCAAACAGCCACCTCGCAACGCCTGTCACACCCATTGCGACCCGCCCCGAGTAGACCCATACAACCATCTCATAAGCATCTCATAGCCCCCTCCATTCTCGCAGTGAACTGTCATCTCGCAGCGGCTTTCCGCCAGCCACCTTACGTCCTTCGACCATCGGATCTGTTCTCGCCCGTCTCTGAGCATCACCTACCGTCGCTCACGCTGAGCGTCCCTCACCATTATTACTGCCAGCCGTCCGTCGCAGTCCGCCAGCGTTGAGGGAGGGAGAGAGAGAGAGAGAGTAGAGGGGGAAGGATCACGTGGGGGCACATACGTCTTTTCCGTCTAAATACGGAAGGACGATGATGAATTTCTCAATAGTAAGAGTAGTATCAAGAATTTTATCAATAATTCTCAATGTGTTTTCTCATTACATTGATTTTGAATATATATTACAAATCGAGTGTATCTACTAAGGAATATAGTCGTTAAGATAATCAAGGCTAATTATAATCTTTGTCTTTTCCTTTTGTAGCTGAGTCTCTATTTGGTAAACTTCGGTTATTGCCTTGATCTTGGGATCTTCTATTCTTGAAATTGATTCTCGATTGATTTGTTCTTCAACACTCTCCCTCAAGTTGGACTGGAATATATTAATGAGGCTCAACTTGCTAGAGATATTCTCGAAACTATGGTAATCGAGTGCCTTAGTAAATATGTCTGACAATTGTTTTTCGCTTCTGACAAAAGGGGATCTCTATTGTCCCTTGAACTTTCTGTCTGATGAAGTAGCAATCAACTTCAATGTGTTTTGTTCGTTCATGAAAGACTGGATTCATGGAAATGTGTCGTGCAGCCTAATTATCACAAAATAGTTGCATCGGTCTCTTATGGTCGATATGTAAGTCTCTCAATATTTGTTTGATCGATACTAGCTCACTTGATGCTGATGCCATGACTCGGTACTCCGCTTCTGCACTTGATCTGGCTAACACATTCTGTTTATTTTTTGCTCTTCCAAGTAACGAGATTCCCCCCTACGCACATGCAGTAGCGTGTTGTCGATCTGCCATCAAAGCTCCCTGCCCAGTCCGCGTCAGTATATCCAGTTATGTCCAGTGAAGAAATCTTTTTCATCCATATCCCATGCCCTGGTGTTCCCTTCAAGTATCTTAGGATTCGGTCGATTGCCTCGAAGTGAGTTGATCTGGGGGCCTGCATGAATTGACTGACAACACTAACGGCATATGAAATGTTAGGCCGCGTGGCGGTGAGATATATAAGTTTTTCAACCAGTCGTTGGAACCGTTTGAGGTTTTTTTCTGGTTTTTCATCTTCACAATTAAGTTTTTTGTTACTTTCCCTTGGTGTCTTTGCCGGTTTAGACGCAAGTTTGCCGGTGAGGTCGAGGAGGTCTAATGTATACTTTCTTTGAGAAAGGAATATTCCTTTTTTGGAGTGAGCTATTTCAATCCCTAAAAAGTATTTGAGTAGTCCTACATATTTAATGTCAAATTGCTCTTTTAGGTAGTTTTTTACCTTTTAAATTTCGTCGTTGTTGCTCCCTGTGATTATAATGTCGTCTACATATATTAGAATTATTGTTATTGGTTTTTCCTTTTAATGAATAAGGATGTATCTGACATGCTTTTGTGAAAGTTGTATTTCGATAGTTCATGACTTATTTTTGCGTACCAGGCTCTTGGTGATTGTTTGAGTCTGTAAATTGATCTGTTTAGTGCATGCTAATTGTGGGTTAGTTTTGAGCTTGTGACCTGGCAGTAATTTCATGTATATTTCCTCCTCCAAATCTCCTTATAGGAATGCATTTTTTACATCCATGTGAGTTAATCTCCAAGCGGAGTTTATAGCTATTGATATGAGGATTCTAACTGTTGTTCATTTTTGTCACTGGGGCGAATGTTTCTTGATAATCGACACCGTATGTTTGTGTAAAACATTTTGCCACCAGTCTGGCTTTGTATCTTTCTACAGATTCATCACTATTATATTTGATTTTGTATATCCATTTACATCCAACGGGTTTTTTATTTTTTGGTAGTTGGACAATGTCCCACGTGGGATTTCTTTCTAAAGCATTTAATTCTTCTACCATAGCTTCTCGCTAGGTAGGTTGATTTTTTGCTTCTTGAAAGTTGAAAGGTTCTTGTTCTTCCGATATTTTACTCAGGTATGTCAACTATTGTGGCGATATTTTGTTATAAGATATATAGTCTTGTATCGGGTATGATATGTGATTTGTTATGAAATCCCTTAGATTTGAGGGTGGTCTAGTTTGTCTTGTAGATCTTCAAATTATATGTGGTTCATCTCCCCCTAAAGTAGATTCTGTTGTCTCAGGTGCTTCATTTTCATTAAATGATTGGATTGGTTCTTTAATTGTATGCGAGTCTTTTTCTCGACTCAATGATGTTAATTCAGGTAGCGGTATATTATCTAGTATTTCATGTCCATCATCTGGAGTGTTTGAAAAATAAGGTTCTTTTTCCATAAAAAAAAACATCTCGGGATATGTATAGTTTTTTATTAATAGGATCATAACATTTATAACCTTTTTTGTGGAGGAATATCCCAAGAATATTGTTTTAATTGAGTTTGAATTTATTTCTTTGTTATGAAGAATAGATAGAGGGTTTTGTTATTTAATAATGGTGTTAGTAGTTTATTAATCAAATACGTAGCAGTTAGTACTGCGTCAGACCAGGAGATTTTTGGAACGTTATTTTGAAAGTGTAGTGCTCTTCTAATTTCAAGTAAGTGTCGATTTTCTCTTTCAGATACACCATTTTGTTCTGGTGTGTTGATACATGTGGTTTGATGTAAAATTCCTTTTCTCGAAAGAAGTTCTGAGAAATTTCTGTTAATGTACTCCGTACCATTATTAGATCGAAAAATTTTAATCTTTGCATTGTATTGATTTTTTAGTAGATTAAGGAATTCTTGAAGGCAATTAAAAACTTCATATTGTTGTTTAAGTAAGTATAACCATGTTGTTTTGCTAAAGTCGTCGATAAAAGTAACAAAATATTTAAAATAATTATAAGATTCTACAGGAGAAGGTCCTCAAACATCAGAATGAATTAAGTCAAATAGTCCTTCAGTTTTATTTAAAGCTAAGAGGAAAGACAACCTGGTTTGCATAGCAAGTTTAACGGTTCCGAAGTTATTTGAACCAAACCTTTTAGAAGGAAAAAGTTTATTTAGAACTCTATCGGACGGATGTCCGAATCTTTTTTGTACAAGATGACTATCATTAGTAGAGATTTGGAATGCTTTATTAGATGTTTTGACTATATATAGTTCATATTCATGGTGTCCTTCACCAATCGTTTTAGGAGATATTCTGCTTGAAATATTACTTTATTATGAGAAAAAGAATAATATTACAATTTAAATCTTTGATTAATTTATCAACAGATAAGAGCTTTGTAGTTAAGTTTGGGATATATAAAACATTTGTTAATTTTTTAGATAAGATCTCGGAAATTCCTATTCCATAGATTGAAATTTTTTATTTCCGTTGGCTATCGTAACTTTCTTTTGGGGATAACAAGGTTTGAGATTAAAAATATAATTTTTGTCGTTAGTCATATGCTTAGTGGCTCCCGAGTCAATTATACAATCATCGTTATAAGCGGTATTAGAAAAAGCATAATCTTAAGTCGGGATCGACATACTTGTACTGTATTTACTGATCGTTTGTAATATGCTGGAAAACGGCTATTGGGCTGACGAGATAATCCAGACCCGCTTTTATTTCCATTTGACCTTTGGGCTTTGATATGGTCAATCAGCCCATTATTATTGGTGTTGGGGCTCATGGAAGAATTGGCCAAGAACTCCTTGAGCCAACCGTTCAACCATCTCTCTCTTGCGGTCCTTGGAATTTCATTTGGACCGTTTCGATTGGGCCTGGTTTGGTTTTCAGTCCAAAACTCTTTCAGCTTCCCCTCGTGCCATCTCTTCGTCATCAACGCAACCCATTTCTCATCTCTTGTCGGACCCTCCTTGAGACGCTGCAAGCCCTTACCGCTGCGTGAGCTGAGGCTGCGGCGCTCTTGATTCGCCCGGGATCCGCCATTGTCGTCGTGCTTGGGCCGGAGGTGAGGGTGGAGGAACAAGCAGCCGTTGTGTCCCTCTTTTTCATCGTTGTTGCAGCGAGACCCGCTCGGGGGCCCCCTTGTCGCTGGCCGCGACTTAGGGTTTCCTCCCTTTGCGTTTAAGGCCTGTCTTTCGCTTGAATTGAGCAGGTTCGAGTTTATCGTCTTTCTCCTATTTTCAGCCCAATCCTCATAATTTCTTTTGTTTAGGAGAACATAGGTGAGATGTGCATAATTTGTGTAGATGATCTTTGTTTTTGACTCGGCCATGGCACCTTTTTTTTTTCATGGCTGTTTTGTAAGGTTCGGTTTTGGAACGTCACGACTCTGATACCATGATAAATTTCTCAATAGTAAGAGTAGTATCAAGAATTTTATTAATAATTCTTAGTGTGTTTTCTCAGTTAGTGAATATATCTTACAAATCGAGTGCCTCGACTAAGGAATATAGCCGTTAAGATAATTAAGCCTAATTATAATCTTTGATCTTTTCCTTTTGTAGCCGATCTCAATTTGGTAAGCTTCGATTATTACCTTGATCTTGGGATCTTCTATTCTTGAAATTGATTCTCGATTGATTTGTTCTTCAACATACGAATTTGATCAAATTCGATAAAATCGATGCATACAATATATTGGTTATTAAATTAGTTCACGGGATAACGTCGCGATCATTAGGTTCCTTTCCTAATTATTCATAAAACACTTTTGAGAGTTGAAGTGTGGGGACAAAGAAGATTCTGAGTAATTATTAAAGGGAAATTCTATATGCACCCCTTTAATTTCTATTTGCATCCCCTAATAAATAGGGATGAACGTTGGAAGTAAAAATTTAAGTGTATTAAATTGTATAATTAAAGTTTGATCAATTCCTTTAGCTTTATTAATATATATATTCTCTCTCCTTTTTAATAAATACAGAAAAATCACCGTAGGTTTTTATATTACTATGTCCTAAATTCCTATTATATTTTTAGTTTTACTTTGCATTAATGGCTTTTTTGTGGTTTATACATTTCCAGAGTGTGTTATTTATTTAATATTATAAAAAAAGCACATAAAAATGCTAATTTATATAATTTGATTAGTGTTCATTATGAACCATGAAATTTTCAAGTCTATTTGTATAAATTAATATGAAATAATTGTCTCATATGAACATTTTTTTATTAAAATAAGATAAGTATTAATATTATTAATTTAAAAATATTTAACATTATGTATAAAAACGGTAATTAATCTATAAATATATCAAAATAAATTTAAAATTTAAATATTGCATCCAATTAATTTAGAAGAATAAAATAATCAAATAACTTGTTAAAAATAACTTATTTATCTAATGGATTAATAAAAATTAAATTTAATATTATGTTTGTTATAAAACATGATTGTTTGTAACTCTTTACGTATTTCAATATTTTTTACATCCATTTGGTGCCAATAGTAGCACCCTTATTAAATTATTAAACTATATAATAAGACAGCAAAAGTTTCATCGGAAGGATAGAGATCGTTGAAAGGCATGTAAATGATATTACAGAATCCAATGAGATAGTTAAGACCATCATCAACTCCAACGCAAGACAGGTCATATAATATTATTTATATTAATAATAATATACCATTCTAAATAAAAGAAAGCTTCTTGCCTATATATATATATATATATATATATCCACTTGATTTAGTCGACAAGTTTTGGAGGAAACTAGAGTTGTCACCATAATGATTCTCTCTGCTTTGATGAAAATTGTGGTTTCCGTGCAATAGCTCTCTGCCTTGGTCTAGAAGAAGATGCATGGCCTGACATTCGACGTGGTTTAGTAGAAGAGTTAGAGATGTACAATTCAGAATATGTCGATATGTTTAGTGCTACTGGATGGTTAAATATTCGCAACTCGCTAATTTTTTTTTTTATTCAGATAGGTGCACACCTGTTGAGCATTGGATGACTATGCCCGATATGAGTGTCTTGATTGCTTCGAAGTATAACGTGATATTGCACGTTATAAGTAATGCATGTAGTCTTACGCACTTGCCGCTTCGGTCTGCTCCGCCACCATGGTATCATCATGTTTTCATTGCGATCGGTTATGTTAATGGTAATCATTATGTGAAAGTTTCATTATCTGGTGGGTACCCGATGCCGACTATCACGCCACAGTGGGTCCATCTCAGATACGACCGTGCAGCTGCATGGGCTACGCCATACACGAATCGTTTTAAAAATTATGAAGAAAGTTTGCATTTTTAATTGTAGTACTATTAATGTTACATCTGATTATTTTTTATTATTTTAGTATTTATATACGTATGTAGTATAGTTAATAGTAAATAATATTATATAATTTTTACTAAATTAAATATTAATACTGGACAATTTAAATAGTAATATTTTTTATATTACACGTGAGAATTTAATTTATGGTTGTTGAATCCAATATTAATAACATTAAAAATATGATAAATTTATGGTTGTTGAATCCAATGTAAGAAAAGTTTATTTTTTTTGTTTAACGCATACCAATGTTTTTTACACCCCTAAGGGGTGCAAATAGTAACCCATCCTTAATTTATGCATGCTACTGGATCTATCAACTTTAATCCTCTTCTTATAGCTAGAAGCCTCATCGATATTTTCAACCATGCATGAGAGTGCGTGATTTTTCTAACACTATTTTATACGACTTTAAACACTTTTTTTTTCTTTTTTTGAAACCCAGCGGCATGCTAAATTTTTCTTACTTATTTTCTTAACTTACTAATGCCCTTTTATCATTTGCCTCCTCAGCACTTGAATTGGTAAATTATATTGATCTATAAAAGCTGGAGAACTATTATTTGCGAGCTCATAAGTTAACTAGCCCAATCGTGAACTTAAGTTATGACGAAATTCGAACTCGGCAGTCATAATCTAAGAAGTCCAACTGTCAAGAGCTCGAGCGAGTTTCTGTCGAGTAGACTCATGAGTCCTTGAGCCCATTTGACTCGTCTTTTACCCCTAATCGGCTATATATATATATATATATATATATATATATATATATATATATATATATTGGGGAAAGGGAACGTTACGATAGCTATTTAATTATTGAAATAGATTAGTATCAATCATAAGATAGCTTCGAGGCAGCTTAGAAAATAACTATAAGATTGATATTGATAGCCAAAAGGGGAATCACTTTCTTGGGGAAAAATAAAGACATTTGACGCCAAACTATTTATGCTGCAAAAAACGTGAAAAATAGTTCGATATGCTCCTACATTTCTTTACGGAAACTACTTTTCGTTCAGTTATTGCAATAAAATTAAGAGTAAGAGAGATAATTTGTGAATTAATCATTTCTCAGCGAATTTACATTGAATAGAATAATGTGAAAAAAAAAAACATACGAAAATTTTGAAATCTCGAGGGGAAATTCAAATAAATAAATGTAAAGCGACTTAAAGAATAAAGCTACAAGCTGCACCAGTTAGTTCACCGCTGCCCAATTTGTAGTGGTCGATAACTACGAAGGAATAAACATAATAAATGTTAAAGTCGAAAAATAAAGCTTTGAAAGTTAGATGCTCTTTGTCGGTTACTCTTAGAATAAATCTTTGCCTAATTAAAATGTACCTTCATTAATTTATTTCTTTTTAAATTCAGTAAGTAAATCAACATAAGTTTTGTTTCATTTATTCTTTTCCTATACATTGTTACCCACAAATGTATATCATTTTTAATGGATATTGTGGTGTGACAATAGCAATAGCTATATTTGTGTGTGTGTGTGCGTGTGAATTTAGCTTTTTAATGAATATCTGTCATCGATGTATTGTAATTTGTACCTACCGTCGAATTTATTTATTTTTATTTAAGAAATGCCGTTGAAATGCCTGTTCAAATCAATATCAAGATCCCGGCCTAATAAAATCTAAATCTAAGTAGCAACGTATATATATACCAGCCCATTAACCATTATACTCGTAGGACGTTAAACATCTCAAACAAACCCTAAAACTAATTTGGAAACCCCAAAGCATGATGAATCATCGTATTACAAGTTCAGCCAAACGGTGAACTCCTGCCTTGTGAGTGGTGACACACCACCGGTGCTTTATTAAGTCGGACAGAGAGACATCCTCTCAAGCTTCTCAAACTTGTTATTATCAGAAGTTTTCTCCCCAGAAAAATTAGGTTTCCCATCGTAAATCTCAGAGCCCGGATCGATATTCTTACGATCGCCGGATAATGCCAACGGAGCAATGTGATCGATTGGGTCATCGAGACACGACGTTGCTACCGAGCCCAATTCATGCAGCCTTAAATCGTCAGCCCACATCAAAGGGCTCTTCCCGGAGTTGTTATTACCGATGCTGTCTGAGTATGGATTGGGCCTTTTCTTTCCCACAACAAAGTTCATCATCTGGTGATCTGAAGTATTGTGAGGCATGAACGGGCGGTTGTCGTGAATTTGAAGCTCCAAGTGAGGATCATTTGGTCCGTAGATGTTGAGATCTTGAAGAGATGAGAAGTTCAACATCGGTGTAATGAGATGATCCTTCATGCCCGAGGCTTCGTGTTGTGTTGTTCCGATTATGTTGGCTTTGTAGCTTCCGGAAGCAGCTATGGTGCTGTTTTCTCCGGCTAGGGTTTGGCAGGCCCTTTCGAGGATGGTTTGCATGTATTTGCCTTGAGCTTCAATTCTTAGCTGAAGGTGTCTTTGGACCTGTTTATATATTTAATAAACTCTTAAATGTTACGTATAATTTTATATGCTTTCAAATACTATGCATCTGGTCATCAAAATTCTAACCTCAAGTTGTTCATGGAGTCTTCGGTTGACTTCCATTTGCATCCTAAATTATCCACAGAAGATCATATTAATCAAAACCTAAAAACATATTACTTCCACGGACCGAAGGGTTGATTAAATCGGACGTTTTATTGCACGAACATACTCGTTCATATTCCGCCCGAGCACTCCAGACGATGATGCGCTGTTCCGATGAAGTTCGAAAGACGAGGCTGTCACGAAATCATGACTTCTAAATTCTAATTCTCGTATTTTCGACTTTTAGATAGTGTAATAAGGGTTTTTAAATATTAATCCCTTGTTCTCACCATCTTTTGAGTGATCATTGAACTCCTTGTGCGGCTGCTTTCCTAACCTAAATTTCTTCATAAATAAAGTAAAAGAAAATGATTTTAAGTTCAGATTCATACCTATCCAGAAAACTGCATGAAGGCTATAATTAATATTGATATCTTCGAACCTGAAGGTGGCTCTTGAGATGATAAAGCGTCAGGCCCTTAACTCCCATAACTCTCATAATAGTCTTCGGAGTTGCCTCTATGAATAATAAAAAGATCACACACATAAATATCATATAAACTGGTTTAATTTTTAGATGCAAAATAATTGTGAATGCCAATATATTCTCACTATCGGGTCCTCCGAGTTGAGCAACAGCTTCGACGAACCGTTCATGAAGCTCAACGGTCCAGCGAAGACGAGGCTTAGGGTCGGTGGTCAGAACCAGACCAGAATCATTCTGGACACACATGGGAAGCTGCTGTTGATCGTGAGAGTTGATCATGGTCGATGGTTTCTTGGGATGGAACATTATTATTGAACACCTCTCTCTCTCTCTCTCGCGTTTGTATGTTTCTCTCTCTTCGCTTGATGGTAGATTCAGAGAACAAATGCGGTGTATATATAGGAGAATACGATGCGGCTTTTCGATGACCTTTAATCAAGTAGATTGCATTAGTTGCACGTTAACCCTAAACAAGAGCCCCACAAACCAAAAGAAAAAAATAATAAATAAATAAATCCTTTGTAAGAATACAAGTGAAAAGTAAAAAATAATTATATTGTTTAAATCTGTTTTTGTAACCTACAAGTCTTTACCTTTGCTCGAGATTTAAAACTATAAGCTCTTGGCGATGGGTCTATTTTATTGACCATTTAAAATTGAAATATGTGTGTTGGAAAAGAACAATTTAAATTTATATTTCATTTTTTGTAATTAATATTTTTTAGCTTTAATGTAATTTATGGTTAATTATTAATAAGGGGAAAACAACATGATGAATTAACCTATTATTCCTTTATCACCTTAAGTGCATATTATCTCCTGGAAATCGAGTTATAGAAAAAAAAAATCAGTCAAGAAATTAACGAGAATCATAATATAGTTTTCTTTCTTTTTTGGGAAAAAGAAAAGGCATGACCTTCCCCCCTCTATAGTTTAAGGGCTTTGCTTTGCTTTTGCCAAAGCTCTTCCCTTTCTTTCACACGTTCATCCATAACATTAACATCGCAGGTCGTTCTTTACTAAACTCTGTTTGTTCCTTTCATGTTGTTTTAACGTGTAATTAAGTCATATTAGTAACGGTGAGTACAATTAGCCTCTGCATTTTTTCATCGGAAACAATAGCATGTTAGACCAATTAATTCCCACGGCCTGGCTAACATGCTAACCTGCAAACCACGCCATCTAGAGAAACCACACTCAGATCAACTGTCCACTCAAGGAATTGGTGCAATGAAAGAATTGTTCATGTGAACCCCTAAGACTTTGAGACCTCATCCTTGATCACTAAGTTAAGACCTCGTCGTCCTCTCTGCATTTTCTACAATGTCCACATTAATTGAAAAAATAAAACTGAAATTCAATTATAATTAAACGGTGAGAATGAACACAAACAAAACAATATCCCTAATTCGTAGGGTAAACTCATCATTCTTTTGTTTGTCTTTCGTGGTACGAACGCTTTCCAATTATTAAACTCATTTATGGAGGATGATATGTTCCAACACTGGAATGGTCTTTTGCCGGTTACTGGATTCAAGATTATTGTGAAAATAGTAAGAGTCCGTTTGGTTGGAGGGATGTGTTTAGATAGTATTAGTTTAAGTTGAGTTTATATAATGAGGGATATGAGTTTTTTTTTGTGTTTGGTTGATGGGATTAAATAATGATGTCTGATATGTTTGCTAGATGAGTTTAGATGGTATTGGGTTTAAATAAATACAATTATAATTTTAATTTTTTTTAATTAAAAAATACAATTTATATATATTTTTTAAAAATGTTGAGAGAGGAAGGAGAGAGAGATAGAGAGGAGAGAGAGAGAGAGTGTGTTTGACACGAGAGAGAGGGTGAGAGAGAAGAGAGAAGAGATAGATGTGATTTTTATTTAAAAAAGGAAAAAGAATAAATAATAGATGTGATTAAAGGAATGGGTGAACCATCCTTTAAAGGGTATTATAGGGTTATTAATTAAACATCCCATTTAAATAAACGGTTCAACCAAACATCACTTTAATTAATCTCAACCTCTTAATCCTCCTAATACCCTCAACCAAACACACTCTAAGGATTTGTTTAACAGATATACGCGTGAAGTAATACATTATATGAAATATATATATGGTTTGTCGGGCCTTTCAAAGTCACGTGTAATCCTTTTCACTTTAAGCTTTTTGCGATTCTATCAGTTCAAGACACAATATACATTGATGACACAATATATATAGTTGTATTTGATCCGTAATGGAAAATTACTAATAAAAATAAGAGTAATACAATATTTTTCACGGCTCTAAAAAGGGTGACCAAGTAAATAGGCGGATTTTCAAACATGTGGTCTCATCACTCATGTTCGAATCACACTAGTGATGCTGACAAAAGTGTTATGTGGGGATGAGTGGGGCATGCGCCTAGCCCCAGGGGATCTAATTTCATCCATGTATTGTATGGCGTAAGATCATAGCTAGTTGAATGGGAATACCCTGGATCATCAAAACAAAATTAAAAAATAAAAAATAGGATATTATTCGCAAATTGTTATAACTTGGGACTGAATACCTAACCAAACCAGTTAGTTCGGAAAGCTACACCCTGGGAATACCCCTCCGTCAGCAAAAAAGATATTCAAAATAAAAATGTATGATATTATTTACAAATTATTATAACTTGGGATTGAAGGCCTAACCGAACCAGTGAGTTCAGAGCATTGCACCCCGAGTCAAGTAAAATTTTGGTTTGGTCACTTGCATTAGTCATGTTCAGTAAATTTTTATTGTTTCTAGGGGTATCGTTTTAGTTCAGTTTTTATTTGTGATTAAAGTACTAAACCTTAAACCAGTAAATTTTCCAATTCGTTTGAAAACTCGATTTCAAAACTTTGTATTTGGATTGATCTTAGTGTTAGTATAGGAGAGGTGCGAATAAACGCTAATCCTTTGTGAACTTTTTGATATAGGATGGTAACTTCGTATGGTCCATAGTGTTACTAATTCTCAATCAAATAGTGAGGTAAGGGGAGGAAGATTCCGTAGGCTCTCAACTGTTTGTATGTGTATATTGGTTTGTAGCAGTCACAAAACTTTGTTTATGGAAGTTCGAAGGCAGAATCATTCCACGTCTCTCTCCCTCATCCCGCAAGGAAGGTATCACTAGATGACTCTGGCTCCAAACTACGTTGTACAATTCATCTAACTAGACACTTCTAATTAAACTCTTACGTACTCAATCAACTACTTGTTACGTCACTTGCTTCAACAACTAATTAAAATTTGTAGCAATATCTCAACGTGAAGTTGTTTGGTAACGCGCTCGATATACAGTCCTTATATCTGTTTCAATAAAATTTTAATCACTCTAGCCTTTTAGTGACTTCTCACTTTTCCGTTCTTTGAATGATGTTCTTGAGGTTGTGGAGAGCGTGAACTTTTTTGTTCAGTGTGATTCCTCATGAACTTCTAATCAGTCCACCTTCTAGTGATAATTCTTACCTGGATGAAGACAAAAGTCGTTAAGACCGGCTTTTGAACACGCAATAGTGTGGTTACTAGAAATTGTTCCATTGACTTCCTTTTGTATGAGTACCGGTTGTTGCTTTATCCTTAACCTGATAAATTTCAACTTGAACGCCTCTTTGTGCTACATCTTTGGTGAGGTTCATTAACTTTTGTTGTTTATCTTCGTCTTTATTTAGATTCAAATTCTGATTCTCTCATTAGGCGCTGAGTTCTTTAATCAAATCTAGTGTATGACCAGTTGTTGGTTTCATTTAACTTTTGTCTCAACCAATTATCATCTACAATCTTGATCAACTTTGCTCTTAGCATCTTTATTCTTGACATAGGTCTTGATCATCTTCGACTGATATTTTCTAAGTGTCCAACTTTAGTCTTCTCATCTTCGGTCTGGAACTTCAGCTTGTTAAGTTTCGTTCTTGGTCTTCAAATTCGGACTTGGTAAGGAGTACCCTTTTAAGAAGGGTGGCGGATATGGCAATTTCACCGCCCATATCAGGTCAAAACATCCTACTAAGATATGAATTAGTCAAAGTCAAAGTCAAATGCACAGGGCTACGGGTAGGAGTTCGTCCGCTACCGGATAAGGACTCAGTGCGAGTCTGACGTCTTTGTTCATGTACAACGAAGACGTCGCGCGCAAACAACTTGCAAAATTTGTTTGCGCGAAATATCTTCCCTTTCGGTTTGCCGATGATCCGGTCTACGAAGAGCGGATCCGGTCTACGATTTTGCGGGCCCGACCGTTTTAGCCATGAAGGCTAAATGACTGAAATACTTTTGGGAACTACCTGATATCTTCATCATTGCAAAGATATTGGATCTCAGAATGCGCCTAGAGGGGACAAATAGTTTTCTAGCACTATACTACCAGTCCATTGCGGCTGATTCTAGTGCTCTTCCCGTGAATTACCATATTCAAGTTAGGAATATAGGGTATGACGCTCTAAAGGCAGTCTTTACAGCGTATAAGATCGATATTGGTCAAGACCCAACTCGATCGAGTTCGGGTCAATCCACTAGCAGTAGTAGTGCTACCGGTAGTGATCGTTTAGCCTCCTACTACAACCTCGTTAACACGATCAAACGCCAAAGGTCGACGAACTCGTTTGTAGAAATAGATAACTACTTGTCGACCACGTTTGAGTTCGCCGAGGACGAGGATCAGTTCAACGTCCTTAGATGGTGGTCGAAGATGTCGCCAACGTATCCAACGTTGGCGAAGATCGCTCGGGAAATCTTTGTCGTCCCAATTTCAACCGTCGCAGTTGAACATGCTTTTAGCATGGGCGGCGTAACTTAAGTGAAAGGCCTTCAAGGTTGACGGTAGAAAACGTCGAATACCAATGCCTTCTCGATGATTGGACGGGAGCCGAACATCGAACACAATATTTCCCGAATACCGATTCGAACGACGACGTGTTCGACGACACCACCGGCACAGAGACTAGTGGTGGCGGCAATGGCGGCGACTACGAGTAGAGAGTAGAAAATCTCCGAAAACGGCGAAAGATTCAAACCGAAAAAAGATAAGTATCACTCAATCTCATTGTATTAATTTTTTTATTTTATATTTTTAAATAATTACTAACTCATACAATCTTATTTTTCAGCCAACGTCTCTAAGCAATCGCTCGCGTGACATCCAAGCCGACAACAAAGCCCGAAAAAGATAAGTCCTTAATACTAATTTCATTTTTTTATTTATTGATTAATTTTTTTATGTTCCAAAAAATATATATAACTTCTATTGTACATTTTTCTCAGAAACCGAGTATCGACTGGCGTTGGCGAATGGCGATTCAACGTACAACGAATAATTTTTTTTTTCTTACTTTGTATTTTCTAATTTGTAAATCCTAATTGTAACTGTAACTTTAATTTTGTAATGAAATTTACGTTGATTAACATTTTTAAACCGAAAACCCTTGTTATATACCGAAAAAAATATAATTGTGTACCGAAAATTATCGAAATATACACCAAAAATTAAAAAAAATTAAAAAAAATAAAAATAAAAAATAGTTAAAAAAATTAAAAAATCCGGCGGTTGTAACCGTCAGATACCCTTTGACCGGCGGTTGGTCAACCGGCCATCGGAGACGGCCAACCAGCATCCGTCTCCAGTCGGTTGTGGCCGGTTGGTCATTTCGACCAACCGGCAACCGCCGGTTCCCAACCCCCGGTTAACCGAAACCGGTGGTTGGGCAAGACTAGCCCTAGACCTCTTCTTTAACTATTTTTTTTTCGGCAATCATATCATCAACCGTTTCATCCTTCTTTAACGTGCTCCTTTTTCTAATTTTGGGTTAACGCTTCCGCCTGTGTATCTTTCTCCATTGTCTTATTTGTTCCAATCTTTGAGTTGACGCTCTCCCCTTTCTTTTCTTTTTTCTCTAGATCACAATGTATTACACATTTTTCAGTTTAGTTTCTTGTATCTAAACAATGAAAAAAGAAAAGATAAAAGCTCGTCAGAGAACACAATTAATATACCAAGTCAAAACAAATAAGTAAAACAACATACACACATATATAGTCTTAAATCTCTCCTTAAGCAACACACAACACAAACAATCTTCATCACAAAGGCACATCATCTGGCTCAATGTAAAAAACAAAGGAGAAAAAATACGCAAAAAATTAGTTATTTATTCATCAACAACCCCAAGTATATAGGACCACAATCAAGTCAAATCTATGTAATTTTTCACGAAATGTAAATGAAAGACTCCTCAAGAAGGAAAGGTATGGTCAGCACACCTCTTTAGCCACCACATCTTCAATCATAACAAAACCGAATAAAATTGGTGCCTCAAGATTCAAATACTAAATTAAATAAAGTAAAAAATCCAGAAAAATCACACCCACGATTACAAAAAATAATTTTCAGAAAAAAAAAACAAGAGTTGCATAAGCTCGCATGCTCAACAAGAAGTTTGTCTTTATTATTTTATAGAGCCAACGCCGATGATGAAAATTTTGGTTTTGAAGTTCTAGAATGTTGCGACAAAAAATAGTTAATTTACCTAAGGAAAGTCTCGGATGAAAATTTGAATCCAAACCAACTCTTTGATAAACCTTCTGACAAGACACTTCGATTCAGTAATAAAAAATCACGTCCCTTTTTTTAATAAAAATAGAAGTATATTTGGATGAATATTTAATAAAAGTAAAATTTGACTTATTCTAAGGCATTTCCAGCGTTTTTCTATTTTGTTTTATTTTTTAGTTTAAATAAACAGATGGAAAATAAAAAGAATTTTTTTTTGCCTAATATATAATACATATATATAGTATGTAAGAAAATTCGGGGCCCCTCTGAATGCTGGGCACGAGGCGGCCGCCTCGTTGGCCTCATAGAAACTACGGCCCTAGATACACGGCCTCACAAATAATTGCAATGGGGCCAAGTTCTTCCTTGGTTGAGAACTAAAGCTAAAATTCGTTCTATAACAGAACAGGGATAACATCGCAATAGTTTACTTATCTGTCGTAGTTAATATTGTAATACCGTGCTAGTTAAGTTAAATCACATTGAAAATCGACATATATATAAATTTCTTTGTCATGGTAACACATCCGAGGTATGCTGTCTGTAACTAATTAATTAATAAGATAATTATGCTATCACCTTAAAAAGTTAGGTTTAACTTAGTTCATTTAGAAATTCTATAATGATGTTAATAATAAAATTAAATGGTAAAGAGGGTTGGTTAGATTTGGATATTGGGACACGTTTGCTTACATTTTAAGCATCCTAATATTCTATTTAGGAATTTATTCCCAAAATTGAATATATATCTATCTCCTTTGAGGTGAGTAGGAAGGAAGGACCTATCGTTCACATTTTTTTTACTTTTTTTCCACCGCTTTTCATCTTTCAATTTATTTTTATTTATATATTTGTTTTATTTTTTTCGCTCCTTTCATTTTACAAATCTAAATATCAAGATGACATGTCATCATTATGTTTTAGAATGATACTTCGTTTTGTATATTATTGTGATAGTAGAATATTGTGTTTGCTTATACTTATGATATGTCATCATTATGTGTTCTAGGATGATTTTTCTTTTTCTATAGTAATGTCATATTAGAACATTGTGTTTGTTTATATTTATAATGTCTAGGGAGATGTTGGATTTAATCCAATGCATATCACCTACATAATGTTTATTTTGGGACATTATTTAAACCATGTGATATAAATTAATGTTTCAATATACTTTATTTCTTTCTCAGCATTAAACATAAATCTTTTATAAATATATGAATTATATAATTAAAAATGTGGGTATTGGTCTATACGGGATAATGTTACAATACGACGGGTGTTTTTTTAGTCCGAAAAGATTTAAAAAACCTCACCCCACCTCATTGATAGATCCATTTAGGTTATTTGGAGTGGATCCATAACTTGGAATTTCACCCGATTTTCATCACCTATGTGATCTTCATTTTGGTATCACGAGAGGAGAGGATCACCATCATATTTCTGATGATCAATTCAAAAAAAACATCACCGCTCTAATCAAAGTGTTCATGAAATTTAATATAAAATAATGCGATACCACATTTTGAAAAGTGTCATTTAATACCCAAAATGACAACTGAGCAGCCTGGTAAGAATAGAAACGTAATTCCGTTGACTATTGCTCTGGCACTAGTAGGAGCAGATTTACTCGCGCATTAAGAAGGCAATAACTACATTTGAAGTCATTTATACAATAAATTAGCAACAAGAATCAGATTCTATTTTGAATGCCTTCTTTAATTCTTTTTCTTTTGCATGCAAAAAAGCACTCTCTTTCCTTTTCTCTCTCTCTTGATCGTTATTTAAATCTTAGTCGTGATTTAAATTTGTTTTTCCTTATTTTCCAAAACGCTTACACACACTCTAATTAAATTCAGTTTAAAGCAAAAATAAATTTTTCTCTCGACTACAATATGATTTTTATAACTCGAATAAGACGATTTCGACTTGACTAATCCTCCCAATCCTTGTCCCGTATAAAGCCCACAGAAACATCGAAGAATACGAGTGTGAATAAACTCTGTGCTTATATGTGGATAATTGTTATTTGACCACTTGAACTATCCTTTTTGGGATGATTTGTATCTGATTCATCATTGTACAAGCTCCGAAGACTCTCCCCTGAGTAAGAATTATTAAACCCAAAGCCATTTGGGTCGATCGAGCTACTCTTGCTATTTTATTACCGTTCAAATTAAGATGAAAACGACATTATACCAAGGAAGGAAAAACATTAAGATATAACTTGTTCCCACATCCACATGACAAAGCATTGTTGTCCCCGAGTGCGTATATATAGTACAAAGAGGCTCTTATTTAGATAGTGTAAAAGGAACGCAGAACAAACTTTAGGTACTTCTAAATACAAAAGGGCGTCGCGAATACTACTGACCTGCTTTAAACAAATTGAGGTGGAAATTATTTATTTTTGCTCAAAATCAAAGATGTATGTATAGTCATACATATTAAATGCACAAACCTTTCTCTCGGCTTTTCAACTCATATTTCCCAAGCACACATATTTTATCTGCAAAATTGTAGATTATTCGTAATGAGAAGTGATTAAGAAACTAATATACCTCAATGCTTGCTTGTAAGTGAATTTTAAAGAGGGCCACAGACGTAGCAGAACAATTGTGTGGAAATCATGGGATTGTTCAAGAAAAGTCTGTGTTTCATTAGCTAAAAGATTGTAAGGTTTTCGTAGCATGAAGTGTGTGTATGTGTTTTTGTGTGTTTGTAAAATTTACCTCCAAATATTCATCAATTCCGTATTTAGATCCCTCGCGGCCGAGACCCGACTGTTTCACACCTCCAAACGGAGCCACCTTGTAGAGAATATATCATAACGAACAGGTCAGAAAATAATTTCCTACGTTGTTACTAATAGTAGGAAATTGGAAACGAAATAGATTTTACCTCGGTTGAAATTAGTCCTTCATTAACTCCAACTAGTCCATATTCAAGGGCCTCTGAGACACGCCAAGATCTTTGGATGCTATTTGTGAATATGTAAGCAGCGAGACCTAAAAGACACGAGTTTAAAAAATTTATCTAAGTTGATTTTTTCAGATAAAAGCTAGAGTATTTCTATTTTCCATATGTAGAACCAGATACATTTAAGCCTAGATGTCAGTTAAAAAAAAAAAACAAAGTCGAGATGATAGAATAGAACTACACAAAACCTTTTTTATGAAGTGCATATATAACAGTAACTCCTAAGGAACGTGTGAGCATGTTCGGTCGTAAAATTAGAATTTTTACCTGCATTGGTGTCGTTGGCCATGCGAATAGCATCTTCCTCAGTCTTGAATTTCAAGAGAGGTGCCACTGGTCCAAATACTTCTTCCCTGTAAAGGAAATTAGCAACTATGTAAGGCTTAGTTTGAAGTTTCATTGTGCGAGATAAAATAGCATGATTTCCAATTATTATCAAGACAATTTGATGCGCATATCTAATGTTGACATGAGACAGATTAAATCCCTGTGAATATGCATACTAGCAAATACTACCGAAACATGTAACACCAGGCAAGGACTTCCAACTCTTAATATGTGGATCATCCATGCAAGGAACTTCAAGAGTGAGTTTGCAATAATGGTAATGTAGCTATGCTTCGAAAAAACTTCTAAATCACTCAAGAATACATCAATAATGAAAAATATATTAAAAAGAAAAAAATCAGAGTTCCTAATTAATACACTGGCACTATATTCTATAGTTTACATATTACAAGATTATAATTAACTGCAAAGTTATTAATTGCATTATAAGGCCAAGATCACATGGTAATACAACAGAGCAGCGCAAAGGGATAAAGTGGGAAAATACCTCGACAAAAGCATCTCACTATTCACATCAGCAACCACTGTAGGTTCATAAAATAGCCGTCCCAAACTGTGTTTCTTTCCACCAGTAAGGACTCTAGCTCCCTGGCAAAGATCTATATGTTACTATTACACAAAGGTAATCCAGTAAAAACAGTCGAATATTCCTACGTGTTTCTTTTCAGTTATGAAGCATTTTTATCCCAGACAAACTATCAGAGTTACTCAAGTTTAATATAGCTCCCAATGCAAGTTTATATTGCAAAAATATATGCATCATCATTAGCATGGGAAAGAGCATGCAAGCCAATTAATAATATATAAATGCTGAACTTTTTATCATATCTTGCATGTAATTTTCTTTAACTAGAAAAATTACATAACATTTAAGTATATTGTTAAGAAATTTGTCTTCAGTGTCGGTAATTCACCAAAATCACAAAAAGACAGGCCTTAACTTCAGTTATATAGTTATAGAGGCAACGGGCAAACCTTTGAGACGGCTTCTTCCACAAAGGATTGGACCTGTGAGTTAATTCGAGAAGAATGATTAAAACCGTTGTGGAGAATTTCGCAAGAGGAGGAAATGGAATACATGAAATGGTAGCCAGGTATTGAGAGAAAACCTTATGCACCGCATTCTCATTGATAAGAGGACCCTGCATCCAATGTAGAAAGTGAGGCTGTGTTTGGAACGAAGAAAGTAGTAGGAAAAAAAAAATCAGAGAGAATGATTTTCATAAATTTTTCTTTCATTTTCCTCACCATTTGGTGAAGAAATGAGCTTGTCCATAATTTTTAGTATATACTTAACTAGACTTTCTTTTGTTTTCTTTTCCTTATCTGTTTCTTCAACCAACCAAACACAAAAAAATAGTTTTTTTTTTCATTTCATTTTGCTTTCCCTACTAATTTCCACAAACCAAACACAACCTAACTTATCAATTGAAAATGAGTAACTGATGGATGTGTCTCAATTTATTTAGAAAGGGTCGATGCCATGCTAGACGCAAGAAAGATGTAATAAGGGAATGATCCAATGGCGACACTGCGATATCTGAGGATATGGCCATTAAATACCTGTACGACACCTTCGCCAAATCCATCACCAACTTTCATACTTTCAACAGCTTTCGTAAAAGCACTCGCAAACTTCTCATATATCCCTAAAATGGAAGGTTTAAAAATAAAATCAAAACCTAACTAAAAAAATCATGACAAGCTGAAATCTGGGAAGGCAAATTCTACCGCAAACCACTAATTTAATGTCAAATAAGTTATTGGACGAGTTACGTTTTTATGCTTTGGGGCAAGCACATAATCAGACCGCAATTTTTCAATGTGCAGTATGTAAGGGCATCCATTAATTCTTTCAGAACAATTTACAAATTCAATACGAATTTCAGTTCTATTTTGAATTACCTTCCTGCACAAGCACTCTATTTGCACACACACATGTTTGTCCACTGTTGCGAAACTTTGTTGCCAGCTGAATTATCGGGAAAGCAAATAAAAAACATTAGTAGATATGCCACTAAAATAATGTTGAATTATTGGTAATGATAGGCAGAACGGTCAAAGATATGTATCAATCGGAAATATATTGTCAGAAAAACTCAAAATTCAACATCCAATCAAACATTTCCCACTTGATTCAGCAAGTGATTGTTGAGTAATTTGTAGTGGCTTCCAGGAAAAAAAAAAAGAATGCACGAATGATGCATTCACATTTTCATCCATTATAGAGTAGGAATGTTTGAATGAGTAATTGGATAAAATGAAACGAAAAACTTCCATCAGCAAATCAGACCGTGACCCAACTCAGAAAACTTAAGGCATCAGTGAAATATTCGTGAAAAAAAATTCTTACAGCTCCTTTCAAGGCCACATCAAGATCTGCATCATCAAAAATTATGCATGGTGCATTTCCTCCGAGTTCAAGGGACACCTACACGCATGCATAACAACCCTCATCAGCTAAGCTAAAACAGAATTACCAGTCCTAAATACTTCATAAACTTAATAGCTTGCCTTTTTCACGGTTGGTGCAGCACCAGCCATTAACTTTTTACCCACAGCTGTTGAGCCAGTAAAAGTAATCTTTCTGACCTAGATAAATTTGCAGCGATGTGGATGGGTATTTGCTGGGAGTTGAAAATTTCTCATAAGACCGACAAAAAAGTTAGTCGCGAAAAAACCTTAGCACTTGCAAGTAAAGCGTCTCCAATTTCTGATGCATTTCCCACCACGACATTCACTGCTCCCTTTTTCCCGGGAAAAAGCACAAAGCAGAAAAAAGGAAAAAAATCAAGAAATCAAGATCAATCATCATAGTAAATTCGATAAATGACAAATATTAATCAGCCACAAGTACAAAAAAATACACAAGTATTAAATTACAGTTTCTTAATTTACCGGAGGTATGCCAGCTTGAATGGCAAGATCTGCTGCTGCTAAAGCGGTCAACGGTGTCAGCTCTGAGGGTTTTATGACAACAGTACAACCACAAGCAAGTGCAGGGGCGACCTTGTATCAACAGGAAACATGCAACTCATGATACTTTAGAAGCTTCTCCATTTGAAAACATAGTTGCATACCAATAATTAACAAATGGTAATTTCAAGCCTACCTTGCGTGTAATCATGGCCAAAGGAAAATTCCAAGGTGTGATTGCCCCAACTACACCAACGGGCTGCAAAAGAGCTCACCTCAATTAATTTGATGTTACAATCTGAATGTTAATACAAATCTCAAGGAAGGATGAATAAAAATTTAAAGAAAAATGAAAATTTTCCACCTGCTTCAATACAAACAAACGACGATCAGGCAAGCTTGCTGGGATTATGTCACCATAAATTCGTTTGGCTTCCTCTGCATAAAATTCTATGAAGCTTGCACCGTAGCCAACCTGTGAGATGCATGATTGTTGTTGCTTTCATTCAACAGATGAAATGCACGATATTCAATTAAGCTTAATGTAAAAATGGGAATTAAATACCTCGCCAAAGGCTTCCTTTAGAGGTTTTCCTTGCTCTAAGGTCATGAGTTGTGCTAGCTCTTCTTTGTGTTCCATTATTAAATCATACCATTTTTTTAAGTATTTGCTTCTTTCAGCAGCAGTTAACTTACTCCAAGCTTCATCGGTCACAAGATCATGTGTAAGATTACTCCGAAAAAATGTTCAATTTTTTATGAAGTTCAATGCACTATGATTTTTCACGAAACTACATAAAAGAGGATGTCTTCAAACCCACAACAAAACGGTGATCCGTGCTCATAACAATAACAGAAATCAAAGACGAAAACTGCGTACTTGGAACCGAGCAAAATGACTGGGAATAAATAAAGATAATCGAACCAACTCACAATAAAATGTTTCATAAGCTGAAGCAATTGCATCATTAGTCTCCTTTCCACCCATACATGACACATTCGTGATAACTTCACCCGTTGCGGGATTGCAAACCTGTGATACACATAACTAGCTTTAGCTACGTATGGACAAAGAAACAACTTCATCACTAATTTCCTCAAAATTTCCCTGCTTCTTTCTCCAACACATAAATGATAAACCAACCAACCTCAATAGTTTTCCCATCATATGAATCCGTCCACTTCCCTCCAATAAAACCTTGAGTTTTTATGAACCCAGAACCGAGCAGCTTAGCTGCAACACTCTTAGCGTCCGTACTCATCTGGCATAGTCAAATATTGAAAGGTTCTATCAAAATACACCACATTGTGGTCGGTAGGATTACACATACGGGTTTCTAAACGGCAAAGAAATGCATAATAACTTGACCAATAATAGTCGCATCATTGAACTCGTTATTGAACCAAAGAAGTAAGATGGAATTCACAACCCAACGAATGCACTTCCTTTTCTTTACGAGGAGATGAGGAAAAAAACTCACAATCACTATTTCAGCACACAGCAAGGAAACAAGAGAAGCACCATAACATCAACAAACAAAAAAGGAAATCCGAACAAATGAGTTGCAATTGACATCTCTGAACTCATGAATTATAACTCCACTGAAATTCAAAATGGAAACCGACAGTAATGATCACGCGTGTGTCCTATTTTCCTCAACGAATACAATTACAACCAGCTCCCAATTACTTATTAAAAAAGATAGTACACACAGCGAGCTACTTGAGCAATGAAAAAATTACTCACAATCACTTGAATAGCTGACACCAACTGAATGGCAATCAATTACAATAACAGCGGAAGCGAGTTACAAACAACGTTGTTACCTGCCGAGAATAAATAGGGGGAATCGAGTTAGAATAGCTCTTTGGAGAGAAAAATCTTGGTGTAGAGAGACGAAACATGGTGCCGAAACGTGTAATCGTCATTTTTGATTCACAGGTGACAAGTGTCTACAACCTAAAATCAATACGTCCCGTAACGTAACGAGATTGACCACTGTGGTTCTCATTCGATTACTTTATTTAGATATTATATATTATTATTTATAATAATACTTTTTGTTGATAAATCATGATCTATGGGCGATCATTTAACTCAGAAGGACGATCCCGCCACATCACCCAATCAATCCAATCCAATTCAAACCGCAATTGTTGGGTTAACAACTTTAAAGGTGTTGGTTTGGATTTTAAAAAATAAAACGGCATCGGTTGCAATTGAGGTTGATTTTATATTTTAAATCTGTAAAAAGCAGCACAAAAATTGCATAATTATAATTTTACTATGTTCTATTTAATGGGTGATGATCTAATAGAATATCAATTGAGAAGGCAATAATCGTGTATGTTAATGGTTTGTTTCTTATCATATGTTAATTTGATTCAACATATTAATAATTTTTTTTTATCTTGGTACAGGGGCGAGCTTCTTATCCTTGTTATCTTTTATTACTTTTTACTATTGTTTTATTGTTAACGATGATATTGTCCATATAAAGTATTATTTTTGTAAAAAAAGTTTATAAAATATCTTTTCAAACTTTATATCTATACTTAAGAATATTATATTTTTTCATTATGATATCGCAAAAACCGCCCCAACCAAGCAAACCGTAGGGTATCGGGTCAAAATTTTTATGATCGCGTTTGGGGTACATAGTAAAAACCGCAAAACTTCAGCTCGAACTAAAATTGAATAAAAATTGTCCTAACCGCTCCATGCTCACCCCTAATCATAAATGACATCACATTCCTTGTCACGTTGGTGGCTAGATCATTGCCCGCTTGCCGAATCGAAGCAATGACGTAAGGTCCAAGGTAAACGAGCCGATTGAGTTCAACATTTCGAGCAATTTGAGTCAAAGTGGATGACGAGGTCCGGCAAAATAACGGGCTGGACTGCGCGCGATGCCTAGGCAGGACAGGACGAGGACATCTACGTGAACACATTGGTCTTTCAATATTTTAGTCAGCTGCTTTATGTTTCCACCAAAACTAATAAAAAGCTCTTTTAAATAGTAAGTAAAATAAATTGGGTTCATTCAAGAGTTGTAACATACCCCCAATTGGTTGGGTTGAGATTGTGGATTTTTATCCTCTGATTACGTGTTCGAATCCTATGACTGTCGTTGTCTGTGGAATTTGAATAAGTTTACATGAATCAGGAAGGAATAGTTTCGCTGGAAGTTGAAATGAGGAAACCTCCATGACCCGGAAAAAAAAAAGTGTAATATGGCATTTTCGTTCACAAGTAAACAAACGGGGAATAACAAAGAAGAAGAGCATCATCGTAAAACATCACAACTCCCCCAAGGTTCACCTTCTTAAAAGGCTTTCTTCTCATAGGAGACCAAACCATGAACACCTCCTTCAACCTGCGCCGCCCCAGTTCTTACCTATTATACAACAAAGTTTCAACAAAAAATTTCTCATCATTAGACAGAAACAGAAAATACAACATTAATAAGAATCATACAAAAGGATCAAGCAAAAAAAAACCTCGAGCCTTAGCACGCCCGTTCTCAACAGATCGTGAGCCGACTGAACAGAGGATGCGCCGAGATCTTGAAAACCCTGCTTCACGGCTTGCATCGTGTAAGGCACAAACTTCAACACCGAACCCTTGTCAGAAACCGCACCAACCACACCCTGAGCTATCTTCAGCTTCTCCTTGTCGCCCAGGTAACGAGCATCGCTCCCTTTCCTCATAGCTTCGAGGGATCCCATGCCTCTGTACTTTTTCACTCGCCGATTGTTCTGTTTCACATATGATAATGCTGGAAATAATTAGCAGCAGCCAGTTCAAATCATTCCCAACGGCTTGTTAGAAATGATCATATGATAAGGAATAAAATTCTTCCCAAGGGAGTGAAAACTGACAAATCTTCACAGAAGCAAATCAAACAAAACCTGAATTTCGTAGACCCCTGGAGCTTCATTACTTCCAGCTAAAAAGCTACCCATCATTACAGTTGAGGCACCCAGAGTCAGAGCTTTGACAATGTGTCCTGAATTTGAGATGCCCCCGTCGGCTATTACAGGTACACTGTTCTCCGAAGCGATTGATGCCACCTTGTAAACAGCCGTCGCCTGCAAAGAAAGCTTTAATTTACTCCCCACTTCACAATACCGGGTGATGTAGAAACCTATTTTACATTTTTCAGTTGTGCCATGCTGAGATTTGTATTCCACGTCGGATAATTCAACTCACCCGACTCAATTAGTATATCGAAGAGGCAACTTCGAATACCACAAATTGGTCTTGGGATGGAACACTCAATTTTAACATAGTATCAGAGAGGATTCTACATGCCTATTATTACGCTTGTTTGACTCACCGCGATCCTATTTGATATGTCCACGTGTTAAGACTTTTAATCGTGCCACGCGTGAGGGGTCCTGCTGAGATTATTTGTCCCACATCGGGAAACTAACTTCACCCGACTCAAAATATAAATTTAAGAAGCATCTCCTTCTATTACCAATTGGTTCTAGGATGAACTATGATATCATATTAGAAATTGAGGGCTTCAACCTAAAACCGATTGGTAAGTTGCATCTTCGATATATTACTTGATTTGGGTAATCAGCTGAATTATTCGATGTGGGAAAGATACTCAAGACGCCCCCTTACTTGTGGTATGACTGAAGACCTAACACGTGAACATACGAATCGGGTGGCAGTGAGTGAACCACTCGCGATAAAACGCGGATCGAACCCGCTCTGATACCACATTAGAAACTGAGGGCTTCATCCTAAAACTAATATGCAATTTTCGAGGAACCGATATGAAATCACTCATAAGCACACCTTAAAAAAACAAAACAAAACAAAAGGATTACACGTAAAGTTACCTGACCACGGCCAACGGCACACACTTCCTGAGTCGTGCAAATCGACCCCGAGCCCATGCCGACCCTCAACCCATCAACTCCCGCGTGTATCAAATTCTGGGCCTGGTACATCGTCACCACATTCCCACCGACCAAATCGAGATTCGGGTACATCTTCTTCGCATACTTGATCATCTCAATCTGATAAATCGAATTCCCTTGAGAACTATCGAGAACCACCACATTCACACCGGCCTTCACCAAGTGCTCCAATCTCTCCTTATCTGATTCCCTTGTCCCAATTGAAGCCCCCACCAAAAACTCGCCATTGCTGTCCAGTGAAGGCAACCCCAGCTTCGGAAAAGCATCCATTCGCTCCACATCATCGCCGGTCACGAAATTCACCAGTTCTTCATCCTCCTTCTCCCCGTATTTCCGCGCTAACGGCACTAATTCGAGCTTTTCCTTTGCCAAATAACCAGCAACGTCATCGAATTTGTAATCTGCCGGAATATTTGCTTCCGATTTTACCATGTATTTTGAAACCGGTGTTTCCTTGTCTCCCAATTTCTCCCAATCGTCCCTCTTGACGTAGCCCAGCACCTTCGACGACTTCTCCTTCACAAACACGACGGGAGAAGAACCAAATTCGTCGCCGCTCAGAATCGAATCAGAGGGGAATTTGGTGACAACCACGTGCGAAAACGGTATCCTGTGAGCTTTCGCGAAGCGGACGAGCCTCGCCTGTTCCGGAGCTGTGTTGTTGGAGTGAATGATTCCGATTGCTCCGAGCGAGGCCATGGCGGCGGCCATGGAAGATTCGGTCACGGTGTCCATTGGAGAGGAGACGCACGGCGTGGCGAGCGCAATGCGTCGGCTCAGCTTGGTGGAGAGGGACACGGCGTCGGTCGGGAAGTCGATGTAGTGGGGGAGGAAGATGACGTCATCGTACGTATACGAATAGCCCTGGTTGAAGAGCATTGTCGCCGAGAATCCATCTTCGAATGCGGTGGCGACTTCCATGTATCGGCGGCGAACGTTTTGGGATTTTTGTTTGTTAGGGTTTTTCCGGGAGCTGCAATGAGTATAGCGGTTTTAAGATACACCACCTCAGTGAGGACTTCGAAGCCTGTGAAATGAAATGGAAATCCTAGAAGATAATTTAGGAAAATAATTGCGTTAATATTTATTTATTAATTAATTTACGATTAGAATTAGTGCGGGATACTGTTCGGGTTAGGTCATCAAAGTTTAAAAAATAATTTGTATAAATTTTGATATACCACCACGTGGTTATACTGAAATCTGTAATACACATAATTTCTTTTTTCTTTTCGTGGAATTCCCTTACTTAGCACCGTATCGGAAGTATTGTCTAAAACTTAGCATTAAACATTCAATAAGGGGTGAAATGGCAAGGAGTCGTGATTAAATAAACCACGTGGATGGTTTACGCTATTTACAATCAAGATGAGTTTTGATGTTTAGCTTTTAAACCACTATGTTACATTTGTATAAATCAACAGTATAAAATTGACTGTATTTTTGTCGGATCCATGGAAGATACTTATTTAATTTTAGATTTATTAGAGTATTTCTAAATCACAAACAAAAATACAGTCAATTTTATACAATTGGTAGAATGTTTTTACTTCAATATTAACTATAATTCTACAAAAAGAATATTCCAATTGGTACTTAATATTATTATAATTGACTTAAAACAAAAACAAAATAACTTACACCTAAAAATTATTTATTATTAATATTTAGAAAATAATAACAATTTATTTTATTTATTAAACCTACTTGGTATGATAGTTTAAAAGAAAGTTATATCAAACCCCATATTATAATTATTAGAAATTCAATACATAATAATAACAATAATAATAAACATTTAAGATTAACAGTAATACGAATTTATTATAGTTTTAATTTTATTAGTTTTACCATAATGATAAAATACTTATAACTCAAATAAGTTCTAAAATTTAAACGAAAATGAAAAATTCTCAAGTTATTTTTAGGTTGGTGAATAGTTTCACATAAAATGGAGTAATATTGGTCAATAACTAAAAAATATACGAATAATAAAATTAGGTCTCTAACAATATCGGTTCTCGTTTTGGGTCATTGTCGGATTTCCGGCGATCGCCGGAAAATTCATGGTGACCCAAAAGAAATCAAATACGTTACTTAGTAATCTAAGTTTGCAATTATGAATCTTAGTGATTCAAAGAGCACGATAGTCATAGTTAGTGGCCTAATTTGATTTATCAACCCATGTTAAATATACTATCACCATATGATGAGTTGCTCTTATAATGTTGGATTAAGAAAACTATTATGAATATTAAATAAATTGTGCGGCTGTATATTATTTAGAATGGTGATTAATTAAAAAAATTGGTGGTTAAGTTAAGAATGAAAGTTGAGTAAGTTAGATTTGATTATTTTATTGATTAGAATGGTCGATGAATTTTTTGTGTGGTTGATGTAATATTTTATTTGTGGATGTAAAGAGAGATTTGTGTATAAATAGGTGATTTGGGATGTGTAAAAATATACTGAAGTATTGAATAAAAGAAGTTTATCTCTCTAAATATTCTCTCCAAAATTTATATAATCGTAATTACAAGTTATAATACGTTATAACACGTTATCAGCAGCAGCGCTCTCCGGCAACGATCAACTTCCGTCCAAGATCTTATACGAGTATAATCGATGTATGCTAGTTTTATTTTTTGTACAGTAAGATTATTTATCATATTCGTATACTTATCTTTCGAACAATTTTAAAAAACATATATAACAAATATAAAACTAAACGCCTTAGCACGAGTGGTTTTGCGGAATATCGTCATTAAAAGTGATGTGGGATCCAGATTTCGAATCTCGTGGTGGCGAATTGAATATTTTTAACAAGATTTACGAAACGAGCGATCAAATAATATTCTTTATTTTATCTTATTTGTAATTTTTATGATTTATTTTAGTAACTGTATATCATATACCTTGAATTAACTATTGGACTAAACGGCTTTTCGACAGTGGACAAAAAATATATTACCAGAACTCGAAAAAAAATTAAATTATTTATCTTGAAGGAATATATATTTGCTGATCGAGGACTGCCGTTGGACTCGAGATTTAATGTATTATCAGTGTATGCTTTGAATTAAGATCGATTAAAGCTATCGGAAACTCAATCGGATCAAAATCAGCACCTAAACACGCACACGCTGAGACGATATTTAACGTGGTTCGACCGAAATTGGCCTACATCCACGGACCAACAGAGAGCTCCTTCTCATTAGCACCCAACACAAAAGTTACAGATAGCCAACATCATCTACAACTTTGTAGTTGAAACTTTTCTCTAATTCTAACCCTAGAGAAAGATGAGCCTCTGAAGTGGTGATGTCGAACACTGAGCATCTGGTATAAATAAGCCTGAAGACATGTGGAATGTGTGACCCTTCTTTGCATAAATCGTGTTAGCATTTCTATTAGTTTCCTGCGCTTCACTATATGCCATCCGATCAAGCTCGCCCACAATCCAACGCTCCACGTTTAAACAAGCTTTGAATATACATCTGATCCGTTCGATCTTCACCTCGCGTGCATCTATCGGTCCATATTCAAACACCAGCTTTGAATCTTGTCCGCCCGATAACATGCGCTCGAGATCGAACGGCTAACATTTACTCCTATCACTTAAACGTTTTCCTTCAGCAATCATCAACAGAAATATGATGTTCAGCTAACCGCGATCATCAGGCCTCCGTCGGTGAGACTTCGGCTAGTTTTAGGCTCGCCCTTCTCAACATATTTTTTGATGTCTTTATGATTATCTAATTATTATGTTCTTTTTCTTGTCATAAAATCATGTCGTTTTATACAATGATGAATCTCCTTATTCTTACTCACGGTGATAATTATTCATATGTGGATTATGTTTTTACTAAGATTTTACGGGAATAACTAATTACGCTATATTTTTTAAATGTATAATATATGTTTCTCATTAAAATATATTTTATATTTTTTGATAGAAAGATTTCGCTCTACCTAATGATTGATACCTTGACTACTATTATTTTACGATGGCCCATATATGGATGTGGATATTATTTTTCGTAAGGATTTTTAAAAAAGAAGACACAAAAGAAGATTAGTTGTACTTTTACTTTGAATATTTTGATAATATTAATATATTAAGTTTAGTAAAACTTTAAGTTGTGACTCTCAATTTTTTTACTTTTACTTGTGTTTTATAGTAATTATAAAACAGTCACCGCATTCAACCCATCGACTTCGTGAGAAAAGAATCGAGAAATACTATGATTTATTTTTCAATCGAATTATTATATTCCATTCCCTGAAGTGAGTGCATTCAGCATCAACAAAGGTAGACATGAATATTATACTTATCGTCGTGATTATCATTTCCCTTGACGAGGAAAATGTAATCAATGAATCAAAAGATATATTGAGAAAAGATTATTATTGTTGCATTCACACCAAAAGTTGATCTTTATAATTATAGAGCAAAAGAAGTTGAAATACAATCCCACTCAAGATTGTAGCATTTCATAGAATTGGTGTTGGATCCAGTGTTAATGAAATACCTGATCGGATATGCTGAGATCCAATTGGAGGAATTTATCATTTAACAAATATTTAATTTTGTGCTATCTATATTTTTTAATTTTTATTTAATGTTTTATCGTTATATATATACACAATTTTACTGTGTTGCTTTAGTCATTAATAACATTTATTATTATTATTTATTTGTTTATTAAGGATATTCATACAATGGATATGGGCATGTGCAATGAAGAATCATGTCGTGCATGTTGTGCACGACATTATGAAGAATAAGAAATATTCCGATCATCATGTTATGAAAGAAGCAATTGTTATTATTATATCGTCTAAGACAATTATAAGTGAAGGCTCCAGAAGTGCTAATGTTTTACTACCCAGAGGAACAATGCTGATAATTGAAAATGCCTTATATTCTCATACGTCTCAAATAATTTTGTTAATCTTTAAAGATATTCGATATAATAGATATCATGTTGAAACTGCAGAAAAGGGAAAGACGGAATATTTGCACATCACAAAGGTAATTTCGAATAATAATAGGAATTTGGAATATTACCTTCATTCGCCTCTGGGTTATATTACAAATATCTTAGAACGACTGGATCATATACTACCGTAAACCAGAAGTTTACAAATGACAGTACATTTAATGTTTGGCGATTGGTTGGGCCATCACGGTGCAATTATGATGCAGAAAATAATTAAAAATTCACGCGGACATTTAATAAAGAAAAAGAAAATTATTCAAAGTAGTGAATTTTCATGTGATGTTTGCTCTAAAGGGAAGTTACTTATTCGGCCATCACCAAAGAAAATAAGAATGAATCTATTTTAGTTTTAGAATGTATACATGATGATGATTGCGGACGGCCCATCATGTTGACCATTTAGATATTTCATAGTTTTGATAGACAGATCTACTAGATGGTCGCATATATGTTTGTTACCATTGTGGAACGTGACATTTGCGAGATTACTCGCTCAATTGATTCGATTAAGAGCACATTTTCCCGATTATCCGATAAAGAAAATAGACATTGATAATGCTACAGAATTTACTTCCAAGCAAAACATTAATAATTATTGCATGTCTTATCGGAATTGATGTTGCGCATCCCATGCCTCATGTTCATACGCAAAACGGTCTTGCAGAATCGTTGACTGCAGAACTAATCCGCATCAGGCCAACAAGTTATAATGATATCTCCCCGTTACAAATGATTCAGAGTCACAAACCGGATATTGACCATCTGAGAATTTTTGCATGTGCGGTATATGTTCCAATTGCTCCATCACAACAAACTAAGATGGGACCTGAAAAGAGGTTTGGAATATATATCAGAAATGAATCTACATCGATAATAAAGTATTTGGAACCTCTAATCGGAGATTTATTTACGGCTAGATTTGCAGATTGTCATTTCGATGAATCGAATTTTCCAACATTAGGAGGTGAAAAAAAAACAGCCTGAAAAGAATATTAGTTGGAATGAATTATCGCTAAATCATCATGATCCTCGAACGACTAGAAGTTCAAAGATAATTCATTTACAAAGATTAGCTAATCAACTGCCAGAAAGTTTTACCGACCTTAAAAGAGTGACTAAGTCACATATACCAGCCGTCAATGCTTGTAATCGATGTTCCTGCGGAACATAGTATTGCGCATAAACACAACTAAAACGTGGCAGGCCATCGGGTTCCAAAGATAAAAATACTCGAAAAATAAAAGGAGCAAATAATATGAATCGTTCGACCGGAGATTTATCGATTCCAAAAGAGTCAATGGGCACAAATGATTATGAGAATAAAACTCAAGTACCTGAAAATTGTGAAAATAATGAAAATGAAGAGATCTCGATAAACTATGCTGATGGAAGCAAGACAAAGTCAACGGTTACAATAAATTCTCATTTAACGTAGTGTTAAATGAGATGAATGAATAAATAAGAATGAGGATCATGAACCAATGTCTGTAAGAGAATGCAGACAAATAATGATTGGTTAAAATGGAAAGATGCAATCGAGACAAAATTGAAATCACTTGAGAAACGAAAAGTTTTCGAACATCTAGTCCGTATGCCAGAGAATGTAAAGCCGGTTGGATATAGATGAGTTTTCATTAGAAAGATAAATGAAAACGGTGAAATTGTAAGACACAAAGCACGGCTTGTTGCACAAGGCTTTTTGCAACGACCTGATATTGATTATATGAGACGTATTCTCATGTGATGGATGTAACTATTTTTCGTTATCTAACTTTGTCTATCAGGAAGTGAAGGACTCGATATGCGTCTAATTGATTTAGTCATTCATAGTTATATGGTCACTTGGATATGGGATTATTCTATTCTAGTGCATCAAGAGCAAACTTAATTGGTTGTGCAGATGTGGATTTCTATCTGACCTACATAATGTTCGATCGCAAACGGGTTATTTATTTACATATGGTGAAACTACTATTTCATGATGGTCAGTTAAACAAAATTTAACGGCTAATTCAACTAATCATGCAGAAATTCTAACTATTCAATAAGCTAGCGGAGAATGTGTGGTTGCGATCAATAATTGGGCATATACAACAAACTTGTGGGTTAATATGTGATATTCTACTTCCAACTGTATTATATGAAGATAATGCTTCATGCATTGCCCAATTAAAGGATTGATATATCAAAGGGGATAGAACAAAAGATATTTCACCTAAATTTATCTTTACCTATGATTTGGAGAAAAATAGTACTTTTGATGTACAACAAGTGCGATCAAGTGAAAATCTTGCAGATTTATTTACGAAAGCACTTCCCTATAATTTTTATGAAATAGGTATATTCAATTGGAGTTCGAAGACTTCGAGACTTATAATGATACATCATCTGGGGGAGAAAATACGCATTGCACTCTTTTTTCCATCAGTGTGGTTCTTCCCATGTGGTTGAGACAACAAGTGTAAGCGTATCAAAGGAAGTATGTACTCTTTTTCCTTCACTAGGTTTTTATCCCACTGAGTTTTCCGTACTAAGATTTTAACGAGGTATATTCCTTAATATACCTCCAAGGGGGAGTATTACAAATACTAAAGAAATTGTGTGGATGTACAATGGTGTTCAAGTAAAAAGATTAGTGGTTAAATTAAGAATGGAAGTTGAGAAAGTTAGATTTGATTATTTTATTAATTAGAACGGTAGATGAAACTTTTGTGTGGTTGATATAATATTTTATTTTGTGGATCTAATTTGAGACATTTGTGCATAAATAGGTGATTTGAATGTGTAAAAGTATATCTAATTATTGAATAAAAGTTGTTTATCTCTCTAAATATTCTCTCTAATGTTTATATGATCGTAATTATATGTTATAATATTTTATAACATACACAATAAATATATATACGGTACTCCGTTTACTTCTAGCAGGCATGCTACTAGATTTACGACAAATATCTGACCTACCAGAACGCCATAGGTATGGTTGTAATAAAACCCAAGAAACCAGTGTTAAAGCATAGCAATTATGTTACTATATCTCTTTTAAACTGTTTCTAGGCTGCTAATGATATTACAAATATTTCACACTCGTGATGTTCTAACATCATCATTCATCACGATTCACACTTGGCCCTTATTGTCTTCAGCCAGATGAGTAAACTCAAAGTCGATATTAACGACAGACCGTTCGTCCTCAGAAAGCTGCTTGAGCGTTGCTTGCAGTGTCCCCCTTATGTTGTGCGCATGTTTTTGGTAGCCGAAAGTGTAAACAGTATCGATGCGTAGGATCTGCTTGGCATGGTTCGTTATCTTATACGTCAGCTTCGCCAAGAAACCTGGAAGGGGTCGACTCCCCTATCAGAGACGACACATTTTCGATCCCATACTTCGCCCATGTGTTGATCGTGTATAACACAATCTACTTCGAAAAGAAAAATAGAACAATTTATCAAAGACAAAACGATCGACCACAAAGTACCGATGACAAAGTCCAAATGTCGTTGCCATTGAGACTTGGGCTAGTGGTCAGGTTGAGTCTCTCAATGTCTTTGAAGAGTGTAGGTCGATAATGTATTGTTGAATTATATTCAGGCAATGGTTTATTCGAATTTTATATTTTATGGAATTCTTAAGGAGTATTATTTATATTATCTAAATCCTAGCTTAACGTCCGATAAAAGAATAAATAAATAAATGACACTAGTTTAGTCATTGATTCTCATCACAGATGAGGGAAAGTGGCAATAGTGATGTCCATAAGTCTAAGGCTCCGGGCGGGTGCTAAATGAACAAGTACGACTTATCAATTGTCGACTTTTTAATGATTATGCCAATAATTCATTTGGAAAATAGGAAATCGTAAATGTGATATACAAATCAAATCAGGAGATTGATTGTATTTGTGCACTAACTCGTAATCAAAAGATCACATAACTAATTACTCGGGGAGTGTCAATGGTTGATCGATTGATTACTCGTGAGCTCGTTAAGCCGGCTCGTCCGAGGCGAGGCTCGAGCTCGTGACAATTGAGTTCAAGTCGAGGTAGCTCATGAGGGCACGCGAGCTCCTTTTCTTTTCTCTTTTATTTCATTGGCTCTAATCGAGCTCAAAAGTTGAAAAGCTTTGGAGCTCGAGCGCTTTTATTCGAGCTTGAGTTCCCAGAAAATAAGCAGAGCCAGGCTCGTGTTCGGCTTGTTTGAAGCCCAGCCTCATCGCAAGTATGTTTAAGATATACAATCAAGTGTTATATAGTGGCGGCTCATTATTTTAAATTAAATGCAGTAGTTGATCTTCGGGACGCAATTAATAGGTGCCACTTGACTCTGCATACGGGCTCCACGAACGGACTAAATACGTGAATATTTCTCCTCTCCACTTGCAATGAGGTTTGAACGAGTATAGTTTCATTATTTCAATAAAGGGACATGTGATACTTAAAATATTAAAATTAATTATCAAATTGCTGATGCATTGCATTTTTACGAATTTCATCAACAGACCGTGTCAACTTGTAATTCAAGTAGTATCACTTATGTTACGTTTAAATAATGTCGGATACAATAATTAAGCCTGCATTAATTGGAGGCATAAATAATTCAACAACACGTCCCAATTGCCTAGCATAAGGTCTCCGTTGACTCTATGGAAGACTTCAATATTATTTTTGAATGACCCAAATAGTCTTCCAAATAACTATATGCACACATGCACCAGATTTTAAAAAAAAAATCCGGTTGCAAACCCTGATGCACAGAATAAAACATCTGTTGTGTTCAAGCCCTGTCGTACCCTCGGTTTTATTTTCTTTTTAGTTATTTTTTCCTCGTTTTATTTATATTAGGTTTTATTTTATGGTAATTTAAATTTCATAAGTTAAAGTTTTGAATTTCTGTATTTTATTTTTATATATTTATTTTTGTATTTTTATTTATTTCTGTTTTCTTTTTTCTTTTTTTATACTTTCAATAAATTATATAATTTTATAATTTTGTATAATTTCAATTTCAAATAAATTTTCATTAGATAATAAATCAATATATATATATATTTATAAATTGATGGTAAATAATTTTTTGAATAGAATATAATCCATTCGTCTAATTAATATTTTTAGAAAAAGTGACCAAAACCATGGAGGATTATCGATAAATTTTAATGGTTGATAGGTATTATGGGGTAAACAAAGTTTTAAATTTTAACCTATAATTAATAATTAGAACCTAAAATAAATAGAATATAATTATAACATTAATTTTAGAGGAAAATATCGAGGAGATGCTTGGAGTTACCATACTGTTCTGAATATGTATAGCATAACTTAACTGTAACGACTCTATATAAATAGAGGAAATGGTTGAAGATGCATGTGTTTCCTGCTTCAATCGGCATACATCAATTAAATCTATATTCAATTGGTGTGAAACCTTGAACAATAACTCAGATGGTAACACAACATAACGATAATATGCTCTAAATGAGGGCTTTTAATCCTAATTTCGTCGTAATATGAATAAATTCTACAAATCTATTCTTTATAAAAATATTCACATCTCAGGAGCACTCGCTAGTTGCATGGTTTGATATTTTTCCCAACCAAGCTATTTACTCATCGACGCTTTTGGGGTCCCATCTTATAGCTCCACCTTGCCGTCACGTGTAAATTCTATAAATGCTAGCAAACATGTATAGAGATTACACACTACATACAATACACTACACAATTATATATTGCATCATACATTAGCACACAACTAGCTAAAATGTCACTAAAAACTGTTGGAATGAGGAAACTCTCGGGGTTAATGATTTTTCTAGGTTTTCTGCTAGGGTTTGTCATGAATATTGCATGGGCACGCGATGTGCCTGTATTAGACCCGACCCGCTTGGAAAAGTTTGTCGATGAACTTCATGTAATTCCAAGAATCAAAGGCTTCGACTATGTCGATGGTTCTCCAGTTTCTAAGACGTTACACATAGGAATGTTCAGAAAGAAATGGGTAATTAAGTCGTCATCAGTTATACATATGTATATATAAATTTCCGACAAATTATATGGGTGTGTATAGTATATTTGTGGCCATCTGCATTTAATGAGTGATCAGTCTTCCTTGATCATAATTCGTAGTTTTGTTTAATTTTATTTTCCTTTATGAAATCTTCTATTCTCATTTTCAACCACAGAAATTCCACCGAGACCTCCCGGCAACCACAGTCTTCGCCTACGGGACATCGAAGAGAACCGCCACCGTCCCGGGCCCCACAATCGAAGCACTACACAAGATCCCAACTTATGTAAACTGGACAAACCACTTGCCCTCAAAGCACATACTTCCGTGGGACAACAAGATCCCCACCGCGATGCCGCCGACCGGCGTGCCCACGGTGGTCCACCTCCATGGGGGCATAGTTGAGCCACCCAGCGACGGCCACTCGACGTCGTGGTTCACGAATGGGTTCAAGCACAAGGGACCGACGTGGGCTAAGGAAGTGTACGACTACAACAACGCTCAGCATCCAGGTACTTTGTGGTACCATGATCATGCCATGGGTCTTACACGGGTCAACCTGCTGGCCGGGTTGACCGGTGCCTATATCCTAAGATATCCTAGTGTTGAGGTAACATTAATCAACACTCCTCGAAATGTTGCTTGATGTTAAACGACAACTTCGTCAAAAAGCTTAAGCTTGAAGGAAGTATATTATATTTTAATTTTATATAATTTATTTGCAACACGCCCCTCCTCTAGGCTGATCCTTTCTTACCGAACCTTAGACGTGTGATTTTCGTAAATCAATGGTCATGAGATTCGTACTCATGACCTCTCTTAACCTGGCTCTCATACCATGTTAAAATGAAAGGTCCACAAAAAACAATTGGTAACAGAAGAAGATGCTTCTTTGAATGTTTATATATTAGTCTAGTGAAGTTAATTTCCCAAATATGGGACAAATAATCTCAACTCGTCGACATATCAAATTGGTGGAAATGAGTCAAACAAGCGTGATAACACGTATATCAAACTCACCCTGATATCATGTTAAATTGAGGGTTTCATCCATAAACCAATTGGTGATAAGTAAAATTGTCTCTTGTTTTATTAATTGAGTCGAATGTGGGACAACGTCCACTTATATAATCTCATCACTCTCATTCACGTGTGACATGGCTGAAGACCTAACACATGGACATATGAATGGGTAACGGTAAGTCAAACACCTAGTTTGATACCATAGAAATTAAGGGTTATTTCGTCCTAAAACTAATTAGTGATGGCTGAAGTAGGGCTCTTGTTTAACTAATTGAATCTAACTAGGACAACACCCATTGTAATCTCATCACATAACTGTGCGTAAAAAGTAGTTTTACATTTGTTACATGTATAATAACATCTATCTATGTTTCGCTTAGACTCACTCATATGCTAACTTTTTCATATTTTTGTGTCTTTTAGGAACCAATGGGATTACCTTGCGGCGATGAATACGATCTTCCCTTGATAATTACTGATCGTGACTTTCACAAGGACGGTTCCATATATATGAACCCTAAAGGCAACCTACCCGATTTACACCCTCAGTGGCAGCCCGAGTACTTCGGCAACGTAACCATAGTAAACGGAAAAGCTTGGCCGTACATGGCGGTGAGAAGACGAAAATACCGATTCAGGATTATCAACGCAAGCAACGCTCGATTCTACAACCTCTCGTTCGATAATCATCTCTCATTTACCCACATCGGCTCAGACTCGAGTTACCACGAGAAACCCGTCGTCCTAAAAAGTTTCCTCATCGCACCCTCGGAAATCGCCGATGTCATTGTCGACTTCTCCAAATCGCGCTCGAAATCCGCTACTTTGACCAATAGCGCCAATTTTCCCTTCCCGGGCGGCGACCCCGTGGACAAACAAATGAGCAAGGTGACATACACCCCACTGAAAATAATTATTTATTAATGATATATTTCGAATTTAGTAATAATTTGACTAAGAGTGCACAAAATTAAACTAAAATGACCCTATTGATAATTTTAGATAATATTGATCAATTCTGTGGTCAAATTAGACTGGATTGCAGTCACGTGATTTTCTCTGACTCCGCCACTGCAGGTGATGAAGTTTGTAATAAAACACGAGAAGGTCGTGGACGCGACCAAGATTCCCAGTACACTATTGAAATATCCCAGAGAATCTCATCGGCAACGAAAATCAGGCACATCGCTCTGCTCGAGTATGCGGATGAAGTAGAAGACGAGCCCAAATTTCTATTGATCAACGGCAAGAGGTTCACTGATCCGGTGACCGAAACGCCTAAAGTGGGCGCAACCGAGATTTGGAACGTGATTAATCTAACGGAGGATAATCACCCGTTGCATATACACATCGGGTTATTCACAACATTGGCTCAAACGAAGCTTGTTGACGTGGAAACGTTGGAAAAATGCGTGAGGAAACATAAGGATGCGACGAAATGCAATTTACATAAATACGTTGCGAAGAACGATACGCTTCCGGTGCTTAAACACGAATCGGGCTGGAAAAATACTTACAAGATGGCGCCGGGATACTTGACGCGTATAGCGGTGAAGTTTTCTTACATTCATTCGGAGGAGTCTTATCCTTTCGATGCGACGGAGGAGCCCGGATACGCTTATCATTGCCATGTAAGTTTATGTCGATTTACATTCTTGATGATCCTTTACGTTGGTATTATTTTTTGTTTGATAAACACAACTTATTGTGAATGCAGATTTTGGATCACGAGGACAATACTATGATGAGGCCAATGAAATTGATCAACTGAAGAAAAGTTGCGAAGTTTGGCGTTAGAAACGCCGATCGTAGTTTCATTTTGTGCTTGTATTGTTCTCGTTCCGATTATGTTCACTTGTTGTTGTTACATACTATGTGTGCATAACTAAGTTGTTATGAATTATGTGAGGATTTCGACTAGTCTGATTAGTCCGCTATTTGAATATATTGTAAAGGCAAAATTATAAAATTAGGCCACTAAGTATCCAAGTTTTTGTTTTTTGGGTCACTATGTTTGATAATTGCAAAAGTAGGTCACTAACTTTGTATGTCCAAACAATTTTGGGTCATGTTTTTAATTTTAAGTCACTAAGGATATATTTTTTCGATTTTGGGTCACTAAGTATAACGATTTCATTTTTGGGTCAATATGTTTACAAAGTTAATTCCCAAAAGAGTGACCCGAAATTGAAAAATGTATATACGTAGTGACCCAAAATCGAAAAATATAAACTTAGTGATCTAAAATGAAAATGTGAGCCAAAATTGTTTTGACATACAAAGTTAGTGACCTACTTTTGTAATTATCAAACATAGTGACTAAAAAACGAAAACATGGATACTTAGTGACATAAGTTTATAACTTTCCCTATTGTAAACGTTGAAATTTGAGGTAATATCTTTAAGTTTACTTTAGTCGAAAGGAATGGTGGATCATCGGAATCATCCCCGATATCTTAGTTATTTTATTACATATAACTCAATTTTTATTGTAGAACCAACAAAAAATGTGCAAAGACATTATTAACTCATTTGAGACTATACGATGCGACATTAATAGTATAAAGAATAACCAACCATATAACTGTGAATTAGTTGATATTATACGATGCAAGACGTATATTTGTTTTAAGCATGCATAAAGTTTTCGAGCGGATAATTTCATTTTCAGCTGTCGGATTCTTCTAATAAAGTTAGGTCCATTCAAAATACGTGATGGGTCCGATTCTAATCCAACCGAATCAAATTATTCGAAAAATTCAATTAATCGAAGATCTAACGAAGAATTACAGTAAGGATGTTTGAGCGGAAGCTTTAGCGAGAATTCTCATTAAGGCTTGTTCTTCGATATCACATAAGCACTAAACTTTACAAATAAATTCTTAACCCTAATACATCACATTAGGGTCCATTATATACCAAACAAGTTTGGTATATTTGCTAAGTAGTCCTAATATATTATTTAATTACAACTAAACTCAAAACTACTAATTATACTACAAGCTAAGATAACATATTTATTTGAACACAATAAATTTATCCTAACAATACGAAATGCCTTTGCGATAAATTGTCGAAATGAACTCCAATATGATTTTCAATCCAAGAGTCGCCATTACAGAAGCAAAGGCGATGATTCCCTTCGGAGTCGGCCGCAGCAAAATGTCTTCACTGTAGACAGCCGTACTACCGCTTCATAATTATGTCAATTCGCTGGGTGCTTGTTTTGAGGCCATTCTTCAAAACAAAACATCGCGTTGATTATATCCTTTGCTCTTCACCACTGTGTTTATTTAGCCTAAATGATGAACCACCACTGGAATATAGAATCACCTAGTTGGTGAAAATAAGGTGATGTTTCAAGTTTTGGATCATCCAAAAAACTCAGTGATCCTTCATCATCGTGATTGCGTAATTTTTTTCAAAGATTTTTCGGAGATTATCCATTATATGTTAACATTTCTCTTAAATACCATATTCATATTTTTAATTACACTAACATATTTATAAAACTTATATTTAATGCATTTTGATATTAAAACATTAATCTCGTTAGATCAAATATCACCGCAACATAAACACATCCATAAAGTAATATTTCTAAGGTTAAATATGACATTTACACAACATCACCTAACATATAATGGTGATTAAACAAACACAATATTTCAATATCACTTTGATATGTGAAATTATTATGTGCTCATTTCACCTAAAAGCTTGAGCATGAAAGGATATCATATTTATATATTTGATTTCCAAAACTTCATCACATGCCTAGGTTATATGCATTCTTATCTACTGTGATATTTTTATTAATGGGTGATCGTGAGAATTCGTACCCGTGACTTCGGCTTGAGCTCTTATACCATGTCGGTGATCATTTTCACTTAAAAGCTTGAACTTGGAAGGAATGTGTCATTTTTTAGGTTCATATTTTATTTCCATCAATGGAATATAATTCTAAACAAACAATGATTTATCACACTGATCTTGTCATCGAGATGTGACCTAACTTATAATGTTCTCATTTTAAATTACAAAATTGATTGGTCATTTTACGGGAAATCACAGGCCCATTAAATTATTCGGGTGGAGCAAAATCCAGAACCCACACATACAAATAAAAATCAGCAATCAGTTCAGAAATTAAAAAATGAAACCCTCGGCCTATATAAATATGTTATCGTCATTTCATTGGCCATATCTCATTAATTTAAATATTATATTTGATTATTTTCTTTGGGACAGGGTTTTTCACAGATGCAACGTCTTCTGAAGCCCTTACAATCTCCATCAGAGAAACCTTCGCCAATACAAATAGCAGCGCAATTGTGATCGCTGAAACACAGTCCCTTGAAGATCGTACTTTTTGAATCACATGTCCTACTCATTGCCACTTCTGTAATGAAAAATGAAATAATATATAATATAATGTAATAGTTATTATACGATAAAGGATGTCATGAAATGGATGAAAAAAAGAAATTACCTGATGACAAAATGAGTGTCAAGAGCAGAAGCACAAGCCCAAGCCCAAGCAAGCGATTTCGGTTCATTTTTTTTTTTTGTTTTAATTTATGTATATAAATTACTATATTCCTAAGAACCGGTTTTCAATTAAGTTTAGTGCTCAATTGCGAGTATTTATACCATAGTAAAGATGTCATGAGATATAAAAGAGGGTAAGCCAATTAAAGTTTGTTTTCCTTCTATACTATCGCGACCGAAGACAAGGGTAGGAAATATTCAATGATGTAGTCAGTACATATTATTTTCAACACTCATTGAAACTATGATTCAATACAGAAGCACTGTGCATCGAGTCCTATTAATCATATATCACACCTAGAATTAAATCATCATTGAAAAATCCATATAAAAACTACCGACTATTGATATAAAACCCCCCGTAGTTCCTTTTCTTTGTTTCAACTATGGAAAATAATGATTATAATTTCCAAATTCACAAGTTTTCATTACAAGTATACTCCAAATATTATGAAATTATTATAAATAATATGTGGATGTTTTTAATGTTGTAAAAGTTAGTTGATTGTTGATGAGGTGATAAGATGTATTTAATGTTGTAAATGTTAGATGAAATAGTAGAAATTTTTCTATTATAAATAGACCGATTTGTATTGAATAATATCGAAAACATTATTATCTCTCTACGATCCTGTGTTTATATTTCTGTTCTTGTCCAGTTATAATAGTTTCATAACACGTTATCAGCACGAGCGCTCTTCGCCAACGATCAACCTCCGGACAAGATCTTATACAACTATAATCGAGCCTGAGTGGTTTCGCGGAATATCGTCACTACAAGTGATGTGAGGTCCAGATTTCGAATCCCAGTGGTGGCGAGTGAAATTTTGTTTTTGACGAGATTTTGAAAAGAGCGATTTAAATAATATTATTTATTTTATTGATATCTCAAGTATATATCATATACATTTTGAATTAATTTTACTATACGGATGAAATACCACTGGGAGAAATTAAATTTATTTTATTGAGAAGAAATACATATATTTTATCCATCTCTGACTTATGATTATCTTATTATAGAATCATGTTTGTTTTATTTGCCGTGATGTCTATCGGGTGGTGTATAATATTTTTACAGTTGTTTCTAAAATATAGTTATTGATTATAATATTTTTCATTATTATGATTACCGAAATATATTTTATATTTTGAAGGATGTTGCAATATACGATGACTGATCTCATTATTCTTACTCTACTCACGGCGATGATTATCTATATATGGATTATGTTTTTACTAAGATTTTACGAGAGTGATTAATTACGATATTTTTTATGTTATAATATATGTTTATTATGAAATATATTTTGTGATAGAAAGATGTGGCTCTACCTTATGATTGATCTGTTGACTACTATTATTTTTACGATGATACTCCTCGTAATGTGGACTTTATTTTTCGTAAGGATTTTTACAAAAGAAGATACAAAAGAAGATTAATTGTAATTTTTCTTTAAAATATTTTTTTACGATAAACTTGTATTGATATTTATATTGGAAATATTAATGTTATTCACATCATATATTTGTTTTTTATACTTTATGATTTGTGTATTAAAACGTATTTTGTATTTGATAGTATGACGAATTTGCAAAGCCTCGAGTTTGTTGCCCTTGACATCTCAGGGAAGAATTATTTATCTGGCAACTAGACGTATAAATTCATCTAAAACCAAAAGGTTTGGGTGACACTATTGTCGACCCAAAAACCACAACGGGTGCAGGTGACGCCACTGATACGGTAAAACGCTCAGGATAAGGCAAGAGCTTTGATAGTTCTTCGCCACCACATTCATGCGGATCTGAGGGATGAATACTTGAATGAACAAGATCCCGCTGAATTGTGGAAAAATCTGAAAGATCGATTTGACCACTTGACAACTGTTATCCTCCCAAATGCAAGATATGAATGGATGCATTTAAGATTACAGGATTTTAATCCGTAACTGAATATAACTCTGTTGTTCATAAGGTGACTGCCACACTGAAATTGTGTGGAGAAACAGTCACCCAAGACAGTATGCTGGAGAAAACATTCAGCACTTTTCATCCATCAAATATGATATTGCAACAGCAATATAGGGAGAGGAGATTTAAAAAGCATTCAGAGTTAATCTCTTGTTTGTTATTGGCTGAACATAACAATGAATTATTGATGAAAAACCACAAATCCCGACTGACTGATTCTACTGCAATCCCTGAAGCGAATGCAGTCAAAGGTAATAATGATAATAGTCGAAACAATTATCGTGGACGTGAACGTGGTGGACATCGCGGTTGTGGACGTGGTCAAGGTCGTGGACGTGGCCGAGGAAATTAAGGTGGTGGTTATCAGCACGTGGTGGTTATCATAGCCATCGTGGCGGTCATCAGAATTTTCCCCAGAAGAGGAAAAATTACGAAAATAATGATGAGAAGAGGCACACTGAACAAAAGAACAACGATGAGCAATGCTATCGTTGCGGTGGTTCGTGCCATTGGTCACGTAAATGTCGCATGCCCAAACATTTGGTTGAATTATATCAACAAAGTAAGGGCAAAGAAAAGAGAATTGAAACGAATTTTGTTCAAATTGATTTGGCTTCTGCTTCTGGGACAAAAGATGAAAATACACATTTCGAAACTGCGGATTTCTAGTTTTTTCCTGAAGAAAACTAATATTATCGTGCGCTTTATTATTGTGTGTATTGTATGCTTTATTATTGTGTGATTTATTATGTATCGTTTGGAGTGTTTTATTAAATTATATGTTTTCTTGTGATATATATGTTTATTTTAATAATGATTATTATGTGTTTGTTTATAACGGAATTTCTCTGATGGAAATGAACATGTGCAATGGAGAATTATGTCTTGCAGACTGCGCAATGACTCATACGATTATGAAGAATAAGAAATATTTCGATCATCTTGAATTAAAGAAACAAGTGTTATAACAATATCGGGTAGCACAAATATAATTGAAGGCTCCGGAAGAGCCAACATTTTAATACCCAGAGGAACAAGGTTGATAATTGAAAACGCCTTATATTCTCCTAAGTCTCAAAGATATTTATTGAGCTTTAAAGCTATTCGATATAATGGATATCAGGTTGAGACTGCAGAAAAAGCAGATGTTAAATATTTGTACATGACAAATGGGGTTTCTAATGATAAAAGAATTATGGAAACATTATCTTCCTTTGACTCTGGGTTGTATTACACATATCTTAGAACGATCGAATCGTATGCTACCATAAACCAGAAGTTTACTAATGACAGTACATTTAATGTTTGGCATGACCGGTTAGGCCATCCCAGTACAATTATGATGCGAAAAATAATTGAGAATTCACGTGTGCATTTAATGAAGAACCAGGGGATTCTTCAAAGTAATGAATTATCATGTGTCGCTTGCTCTAAAGGGAAGTAATTATTCGGCCATCATCAGCTAAAATAAAGAATGAATCCATAACATTTTTGGAGCGTATACATAGTGATATTTGCGGACCGATACATCCATCATGTGGACCATTTAGGTATGTCATGGTATTAATTGATGCATCGACTAGATGGTCTCATGTATGTTTGTTATCAACACGCAACATGACGTTTGCGAGATTGCTTGCACAAATGATCCGACTAAGAGCACATTTTCCAGATTATCCGATAAAGAAAATACGCTTTGATAATGCTGCTGAATTTACTTCCAATGCATTTAATGATTATTGTATGTCTATCGAAATTGATGTTGAGCATCTCGTGCCACATGTTCATACGCAAACGGTCTTGCAGAATCATTGATTAAGCGCTTGCAATTAATTGCAATATCATTATTGATGAAGTCGAATCTTCCCTCGTCTTGCTTGGGACATGATATATTGCATGCAGCAACACTAATCTGCATCAGGCCAACAAGTTATAATGATGTCTCCCCATTACAAATGGTTCATGGTCAGGAACCAGATATTTCCCACCTAAGAATTTATGGATGTGCAGTATATGTTCCAGTTGCTCCACCACAACGAACAAAGATGGGACCTCAAAGGAGGTTGGGAATATATATCGAATATGAATCTTCATCGATAATAATGTATTTGAAACCTCTAACTGAAGATTTATTTACGGCCAGATTTGTCGACTGTCATTTTGATAAATTGAATTTTCCGACATTAGGGGGAGAAAAGAAACAGATGGAGAGAAATGTTAGTTGGAATGAATTATCTCTAAATCATTATGATCCTCGAACTAAAGAATGTGAACTAGAAGTTCAAAAGATAATTCATTTACAGAGTTTAGCTAATCAACTGCCAGAAAAGTTTACTGACCTTAAAAGAGTGACAAAGTCACATATACCAGCTGTTAATGCTCCTGTAAAAATAAATGTTCTTGCAGAACATATTATCGAGTCTAAGCCACAGCTAAAGCATGGTAGGCCCTCGGGTTCCAAAGATAAAAATCCTCGAAAAAAAAATGACCAAATAATAATAAGAATGGTCCAACCGAGGATTTATCGACTAGAGAAGAGTCGATGGGCAGTGAGAATGAAACTCATGTACGTGAACGTTCAGAAAATAATGATAATGAAGAGATCTCGATAAACTATGCCCAAAATGGAATTAGATGGAACCGAGATGAAGTCAACGTTGACGATAAATTCTCATTTAACGAAGCGCTATATGAAATGAATGAGATTAATGAGAATGAGGATCATGAACCAAAGTCTGTACAAGAATGCAGACAAAGAAATGATCGGCCAAAATGGAAAGATGCAATCGAGGCCGAATTGAAATCACTTGAGAAACGAAAAGTTTTCGAACATGTAGCCTGTATACCAGAAAATGTAAAGTCGGGTGGATATAAATGAGTTTTCATTAGAAAGAGGAATGAAAACGGCGAAATTGTAAGATACAAAGCACGGCTTGTTGCGCAAGGTTTTTCGCAACGACCACGTATTGATTATAAGAGACGTATTCTCATGTGGTGGATGCAACTACTTTTCGTTATATAGTAAGTCTGACAGTACGAGAAGGTCTCGATATGCCTCTTATGGATGTTGTCACTGCTTATTTATCACTTGACAGTGATATATATATGAAGCTTCCCGAGGGATTTCAGTTGCCTAAAAATTCACGGCCCGGAAACGAGTACTCAGTTAAGTTGAATAAATCGCTATGGATTAAAGCAATATGGGCGAATGTTGTATAATCGTCTAAGTGAATTTTTAGCGAAAAAAGGGTATCGAAATGATCAAACTTGTCCCTGCATATTTCTGAAAAGATGTAAAAATGAGTTTATCATTATAGCAGTCTATGTTGATGATATCAAAAACTCATGAAGAGTTGACCAAAACTGTGATTGTCTGAAAAGGGAGTTTGAAAGATCTCGGAAAAATGAAATTTTATCATGGACTGCAAATTGAATATTTGAAAAGTGGAAATCAAGAGACTTATACGAAAAAGGTATTGAAAAGATTTTACATGGATGAATCTCACCCACTGGATACTCCAATGATTGTTAGATCTTTAGACGTAAATAAAAATCCCTTCAGACCACGCGAAAATGATGAAGAGCTACTTGGTCCTGAAGTACCATATCTTAGTGCTATTGGAGCATTAATGTATCTTACGAGTCATACACGACCTGATATAGCGTTCGCTGTAAACTTATTGGCAAGATATAGTTCTTCGCCGACTCGTAGACACTCGAATGGAGTTAAACGGATTTTTCGATACCTTAAAGGAACATCTGATATGGGATTGTTCTATTCTAATGAGTCGAAAGCAAATTTAATTGGGTATGCAGATGCTGGCTATTTGTCTGACCCACATAATGCTCGATCACAAACATGTTATTTATTTACATATGGTGGAACCGCTATTTCGTGGCGGTCAGTGAAACAAACTTTAACAGCTACTTCATCTAACCATGCGGAAATTCTCGCTATTCATGAAGCTAGCCGAGAATGTGTTTGGTTGCGATTGATAATTGAGCATATCCAACAGACTTGTGTGTTGCTTTCTGAGAAATTACTTTCAACTGATCTTATATGAAGATAATGCGGCATAATTTGCCCAATTAAAGGAAGGATATATTAAAGGGGATAGAACAAAACATATTCCACCGAAATTTTTCTTCACCCATGATTTGGAGAAAAATGATGATATTGATGTACAACAAGTGCGATCAAGTGAAAATCTTGCAGATTTATTTTACGAAAGCACTTCCCCCAATTAACTTCAGGAAATTAGTATATTCAACTGGAGTTCGAAGACTCCGAGATTTATAACGATGTTATCATCAGGGGGAGAAAATACGCGTCGCACTCTTTTTCCCTTCATTGTGGTTTCTCCCATGTGGTTTTCCCAGTAAGGTTTTTAATGAGGCAACAAATGAAAGCGTATCAAAAGGAATTATGTACTCTTTTTCCTTCACTAGGTTTATCCCACTGGGTTTTTCCTAGTAAGGTTTTAACGAGGCAAATTCTTTGAAAAACATCCAAGGGAAGTATTATGAAATTATTATAAATAATATGTGGATGCTTTTAATGTTGTAAAAGTTAGTTGATTGTTGATGAGATGAGATAAGATAAGATGTATTTAATGTTGTAAATGTTAGATGAAATAGTAAAAAATTTCTACTGTAAATAGACCGATGTATTTGTATTGACTCATATCGAAAACATTATTTTCTCTCTACGATCTTGTGTTTATATTTCTGTTCTTGTCAAGTTATAATAGTTTCATAACACCAAATAAATATTCAAGTTTCTAAAAAAGAAACTATAAAAACTACTGAAGTCAAACATCGCAATTAAAAAAACCCGAAACAACAACTTAATGGGCAAGTTTAAAAATCAATCGGGCGTCGCAAAGCAGAATACATAGCTTTCTTGAACAGTGGATGAACGTCCTCTTTTAGAACCTCCGCGTCTAGTTTTTCCACGAGAGGCCAAATCTGTTTCGCACCACGAGGGAAAATGGAAAACGATAACTGAGCAACTGACATAGAAAAACAAGCGAATACGTAAGATTCTATTCCCGAGTGTAACTATTTTCTTGATTTTCTAAGAAATATTCTAATCCGTTGCATTAGTTTCTCGATGCGAAACGAAATCTTACTTCCGATGCGTACTGGCGAGTAAAGGCCCTCAAGTAACCGAGGGTTGATAAAGCACCATTGCTGTTTTTTTCCAATATTATAGGGATTATTGGTCTTATCACCATTGGAGACACTACATGGAGAACAGATACAAGATTTGAAATTGAATGAAGGAGAAAAACAGAAAAGATTGGAAATTTTCTGAGAAAAGGCACCTCTTTTGGGATCTTTCTTCACCACTTTCTCCAATTCCGTAGCTGACGAATCTTCGTTTTCATGGTCAATGTGCATTTCATCTGCACCACCAGAAAGGTTCAAAGTTCCATCTGTATCTCGAAGTCGTTCAACCAACACACTGGAGAAGCTCTTGTATATTAAAAATATCACTTCCTGCAAAAAAAAGTGTAAAAATTATTACAATAATTAGTATATATCAAGTAGAAAGCCGGCGAAAAACTAAATTTTAGATACCTCAACTTCATTACTAGCTCTTTCGCTTTTGCAGAAGCTTCCACAACTATTACAACACTCCTCTTGAGAGACAAAGCCTCTTTTTTCAGATCAAAGAGACGGTTGAAAGTCTTGCTAACAGCAATTCTCAAAATTTGTAACCCACCCACAAGAAACCCATTACAGTAAGATTATGACTGACTACGAGCGCGTTTGGTTGGGGGTATTAGGGGAATGAAATGTGTTACAATAAATTCATGTTGTGTTTGGTTGGAAGGTTCATTTACAGATGAGATTTAGTTAATATCCCCTTAATATCTCAAATGAGATATTAGCTAAATCAGTCTCTCCCCATACCTTTACCTAATCACATGTCTTTTTGACAAATTTATCCTTTATTTATAAAAATTTTAAATTCTAAATAAGGATCAGATTGTAGTTTAATTTAATTAATCCCAATACCATCTAAACACATCGGGCGTCGTTATTTAAACACATCAATCAAACACCCCAAAAAGCGCATATCCCTCATTATCTAAACCCAGATAAAACTAATACAATCTAAACTCATCCTCCCAACCAAACAGGCTCTTAGGGTTCTAATAATCGAAATACAAGTTTATCTCCCGAAAACGTACCCCCCACGGATGATCGGGGACATGAAACCGCTCCACGTTCGATCCCGAGAAAACCCATCTCACGATAGCAAGATTGGATAGCAAGCAGTACCCCATCATTCGATCGATGGCTATGACACTCATTTGAACGTTATTCTTCCACAAAGAATCCACCTCCGAAATCAACATAACTTGCTTGTACTCGTCTGCGAATATCTTTGCAAAGACTTTGATGTGAAGCAATTCCTATGCAAGTGGCGAAAATGGGCGTGGAAAGTCGACAACCAACTAGGGTTTACGCGAGGCCGTATGAAGGATAAAGGGGTGAAGATATTGATAATATCTCTGCCAAATCTCCTACAATATCTCTACTAATTTATTTAAATTAATTATCCTAGTATTAATGAGAGGATTTGTTGCCTAAAATCTCTCTCTTTATTAATGGCAATAATCTACTAAAATATTATCAATATCTACACCCCTTTATCCTTCATACGGCCTCGCGTAAACCCTAATTGGTTGTCGACTTTCCACGCCCATTTTCGCCACTTGCATAGGAATTGCTTCACATCAACTCGTTGCCCCTTGAGACCAGCCTTGTCCTCAAGGCTGAATTGTGGAATTGTTGGGATAGTTCCGTAACATCAACCCAAGTCGCTTCAATCCGCTTCCATATCTCGAACATGCCATAATACATGGCGTCAACCTGGTTATAAGAGTTGAAAGTCATAGAAGGTCGTCCACGCTCGTCGCATGTGTTATTGCCCACTTCCACGATTCGACCTGACCCGTAGTTCTTATTCTTCAAGTTATTATACGTCCCAACTGGAAATTTGATGTCGTGCAAATGAACTATCACTAAGTTACCCACCTTGAACTCTTTCACCCTCCGATTTTTATCAGCATCCGATTTGTATTTACGATTAACAACTTCAAAATTTTGTCGAACTTCATCCCGTATAATATGCACTTGTTTCGCGATATTGTCTGCAACAACACTAAAATTTGGAAGCTCCGCCACCTTAGAGTTTGTGCCTTCTTGATTCGATCAATATTGTAAGGCGTTGTATGCTTCTTCATCGGCGACTGCAACTTCTGATCAATCGTCTTGGAAGTGATATCTCCATCGCTGTTACTATCAATAATACTAGTGCTTACCTTTTGATTAGTAAGACCCTTCGTGCAGAATATAGTATGTCCGTGAGGGTCTTCTTCCACCCGTGGTGTCAACATTAACTGCTGAGTAACTTTCGGTGTTTGTTTAGTTGTTGTTAACCGCTCGTACGAACTGTCTTCATACTTTTCATCGAATCGAATCGTAAGAGCGTGAGTTAATTGTTGCCATGTGGATCCAGGTTCGCGACGTTGAAACAATCGAAACCAATTACGAGCCAACCCCCCCATGGACACAAGTATTTAATGTGATTCGTTGATCTTCTTGTATGGAATGGATGTCAAACAATCGTTCCACCTGAGTAATCCACTCGTGAGGTTCACTTCCGTTGAACGTGGGTAGGGCAAGATTGGTTGTGATACCTAAGACTTCTGTCGAGTTTTCACCCTAGACAGCAGGTGGTGCGTTGGAGTTGTTTGTTGCCTCTTCAATAGTAGTGCCGGTTGAAATTTTCGAGAGAACCTGTAATATTTCAGTCATCTGATTCTTGACGGTATCAATACTCACCTTCATTTGAATCTGCTCGTTAGCCATAATCGTGATATTCTCTTCAAGGGTTTACAATTTAGCATTGGTTGAGGAATCTCGCGTTTCCACCATGATCGGATCGGCGTGATTAACCGTAACCTTAGCGAAAACGTGAACAGCGACTTCGGGGTGAATAGTAACCTGCGTGAAGATGACTCGTGTGAATAGTAACCCCCGTGAATAGTAACGCGTGAACAGTAATCGGATGAACAGTAACTCGCGTGAACAGTATTCCCCGCGATGAACAGTTCCCGTCGGTGAATAGTATTTGTTGGTTTAGTGAAACAAAGAACCCTAATAGTGACCGATCTGGCCGGTCGGACCAAATTGGTAGAAGTTAAATTTTTACGGTAGGGAAAAGACCTTGATAAGGCTGGTTCCTTACCGAAGATCGAACGAGAAGACCTTGCAAGGCTGGTTCCTTGTCGTGATCAGACTTTCTTACTAATAAACTTTCTTATATAAAAATATTTGATGTCAACTACAGAGGTATTCTCCCCCTTTTATAATGCTTACTAATAACTAACGAGAGATAATATGTCTGCCAAATCTCCTAGAATATCTCTACTAATTTATTTAAATTAATTATCCTAATATTAATGAGATGATTTGTTGCCTAAAATCTCTCTTTGTTAATGGCAATAATATACTAAAATATTATCAATATCTTCACCCCTTTATCCTTCATACGGCCTCGCGTAAACCCTAATTGGTTGTCGACTTTCCACACCCATTTTCGCTACTTGCATAGGAATTGCTTCACATCAGACTTGGCCGTAACGCTGCAGAACGGTGACCAAATGCGTGAAGCTCCTCGAACCGATATTCATTAGGGTTTGAGCGACCACACTGAGGGTCGTTTCGAGCCGTGAACTGGAAGCACTTGTCCTTCGACCCACGATATCGGGAATTCGAATGTTCTGCAACCATACGATCGAGTTCTACGGAGAGGTTATGTTCAGCTTGAGCCCCACCGTCTTCTTCTCCGGTGTATTTAAAGTTTGTCTTGCCGTTTCGTGGAAGTAACTCTTCCAAGGCTGGAGCTGTTTCGATGCTCTATCGAATGAAAAAACAGGGAAAAAATAAAATATAAGGGTTGGTAACAAGCAGCACATTTGGACTCAAGAACCCAACGGTTATGATCAAAATTTTCGTTGAAGGGATAGTAGCATGTGTATTTAAAACCGGATAAAATGTAGAGAAATTATCCAAATAACAAGATTTTAGTGTATAAACTGCAGAAGCAGGCCACAAAGAGCCAATCAGTGATAACATACATCCAGGTAAAAAATATACATGCTTGTTAAATTTTCGTCATCAGGCCCCGCGCATATGCGCCACACCGAGGAGGGAGTGACCGCACAAGTTTGATGAGGTTCCTTCCTAAAACCAATTGGTGATAGGAGGAGTGATCCATCAGCTTATATACCGGTTAATTTTTCTTGTCGTAATCGATGTGGGACATTTTAGCCACATGTGACATTCTTCACACTGCTTAATGTTGCCCCGGGACGACAAGCCTGCTTCCCTTTCCAAAACCTCCTGAACAAAGACCCGTTGATGAGCCCATTTTGGAAGGTCGAGGACGTGGGCCCACTCGTCCCATGGCCACACAAATTGGAAATTTGATCTGAATGAAACACACATAAAATGGGAATTGGATATCAATCAAAGACGATCTATTTAACGTAACGTTCATTTCTGGGAACAGAGATAGACATATACTGACAACAAAATGTTGTTTTGTTACCACTATATATGGTAATAGTTGGTTGACGTGCAGAGAGAAACAAATGTACGCGCGTCCAATTTATGGCAATGGATTATTGGACACCAAACTTGCATGAACAGAAAATTGGAAGGGAACAAATGCTGAGAAAACCAGAGGATAAGACGTGTCCGACACTCCACGTCCAAATCAGCAATTTTGTCGAAAAGGGAACGAACAGCTCCTGCCTCGATGGGAAATTAATTACGATAAGAAAACACAGGTAAAAATGATTTCAAAGACTGATTATTACGAATGACAAAGATATATAATCTGCAGGATCGGATCTACTGAATGAATTTAAATCGTCGGATACAAGGGGTAAGTTTGCATAATAAAATTCTGGTTCGATGAATTCCATCGGTAACAGCCTTCGCCCTCAAACGCCTTTCATTGCGGCAACACGGGCTAGCCAAACGCCGATATAGAATTAATCGTAATTCAGAATTTATTATAACCTTTATCCATGACTCAATTCTATCAATCGATTCTTCACCATAAAATAATATAAAACCATGTTTTTAGGGTATTAAGGCATCTTGGTGTAGTTTAACGGTGGAATTAGCCCATCATTGGGGCTCGGTGAGAAGTAAACTTTTTATAAAAAAAAAACTTACTTGTAAAGAGTAGTCGAACTTCAACTTTATTTCTTCGAGAGAGTTACAAGGGAGTTACAAGAGAGATGAGGGAGAGAGTATTGAAGAGCATAAGAAAAAGCACACCCTAAACATTTGGGTTCAATGCTATTTATAGAAATACAAAATTAAAGAAGAAAATTTTTTCTTCGTAGCCATTCCACTTGTTGAGGGAATCTTGCCAGCTGTAATAAAAATGGCAAGAAAGTCTTCATTCTTGACTTTAGCTTTATTAAAGCTAGTTGTGGAAAATTTTTCACCGTTGATGTCCCAATCAACCTTTAATTGTTTTGTCCACTTTGAGTGCTCCTTTGTGGATGTCATAGTCAATCTTTAATTATTCTTGTCATATTGAGTACTCCTTTGGCTTTAAGCCCTTCAAATTCTTCACGGGACTTGGTAATTTGCGCCACCTTGTCCTTATTATTGCTATTTCTTGTGTGATGCGGTCATGAGCATCATCCATATCTTCAATAAAATGTCTTCCGAATTTTCCGGACTTTGTCCTTCTCCAGCAAGGCAAATTTCGTCATCTTTTGATGACGTGTCCATTGAAATGTCCGAAATGTCCATTCCAAAGTTTTTTGCAATATCTTTTTTCATTTCTTCAAGATATGCGTCAATAATTTCGTTGGTCTTTAATTTACCCTTTTGAAGATTAAGTCTTCGAGAAATTGTTTCAAAGGGACTAGGGGCTTCCCTTTGTTGATGATTATTAATCGCAGTTTTATAAAGAGAAATTTTCTCTTCGATTTTATCAATCGTTTGCTGACTTTCGTATTCGCCAGTCTGATTTTTCCTAATCATTTTTTTCCAGAATTTTGTATAAAAATTCCTCTGAAGACAAGGAAGTTTTTGTTGGGTATAACCCACTTCGGGAGTCCATCTCCAAATCCATGGAATGGAAAATTCAATATAAAAGTGTAAAGAAGCCATTCCTTCAATACATTGTTTATTATGTTCCGCCTCTATTAGAAACGGAGAAACTTTGACCCATTCTTGGTAAAGACCAAAGAAAGGTTCCTTTAAAATTTCAACGGATGCGCCATATGATAGCCACCATTGATAAAACCAATTTGGAATATCCTTTTTATAAACATCTGAGCAGATTTTAATCCACCAAGAATGTTTTTTATTATCATTTTGATATAAAAATACCTTATTAAAGGCATCGATATAATCATAATAATTAAATTTGATCAAAATTTTTGATTCGGGATGGAGATATTCTCTATCCTTTAAGGGATGAAGTGCCCAATTTTCAGCAGTAATTATCTGCTTAAAAATAATTTTGCTAAAGGTATAACCTTTTCGTTGAGCAATTTGGGTATTACCCGCATTAAAATGCTCAAAATCAGCCGTACCAGTGGCCTTTAAAATATTCTCGTAATTGTCACGAGATTTATAGAAAGGAGCAGCATATGATGCTTTCTCCAAATACCTTGACATAATTGTCCAAGGTTCATCAGACCATTTTAGATCTTTGAATTCTAACAGAAGTATTACCTCTGTATGATTTTTCTTTCATAGTCGACGTCTTCGTCGTCGTCTGCAATAATTTTTGCATAGGAAGTACCTTCCTTTTCTTGCGATTGCGCTTTTTGTTTCTTGTATTCAAGAAACTCCTTGTATGTTGGATCTTCTTTACTCCAAGTATTACTTGAAGATGCAGAAAATTGTGAAAGATTTTCTTTCACAAGTTTCTTATTACCCATTTGGGCAATAACGTGACCACGACCACCACGTCCACCTCTATTAGAGGCGAAACCTCTCCCATATTGGGACATTGCTGCAATTTGCATAAAACTCATGTTAGATATTCACGAGTAAGATAATCCGGAAGACTATTATCACTTCCCTTTTTGTAAATTATTTCAAAATCGAAAGGGGCTAAATGTGCCTGCCATCTCGCAAACATTTGTTTGGAGACATTATGTTTAAAATCCTTATTAAACATAAATTTTGCTGCTTGACAATCTGTTTTTATTAAAAACTTTTGATTGTAAAGATCATCCTGGAATTTTAAAACACATTTAACTATAGCGAGAACTTCTCTGGCTATAGTAGCATAATTTTTCTGAGCATTATTCCATTTTCCTGAATGGAATCTAACAAGATGCTCGAATTTATCTTCTGGAGAAACTTGTTTTAATATTCCTCCGAAGCCAATATCAGACGCATCTGTCTCAATAATTTTTTGCCAGGAGGGATTAGCAAGCATGAGACAAGGAAGATGCGTTACTTTACTTTTAATTTTTTTAATTGCTTCAGTGTGACTATTTGTCCACTGACAAGGTATCTTTTTTAATCTATCATATAAAATAGATGTATCAATTGCAAGATTTTTATAATAGGGAGAAATATAATTTAAACTTCCTAGAAATCTTTGTAATTGTGTTTATCAAAAATTTGGTCAGGAAATTTTGACGCAAATTCAATACTTCTATTAATTGGAGTAATACTACCCTTTTCAATAGTATGACCCAAAAATCTAATTTTAGTTTGAAATAAAATCATTTTTGGACTAGATATAACTAATCCGTTTTGGATAATTATCTTTTTAAACATATCGAGATGTTTGAAATGTGTTTCGATATCTTTAGAAAATACTAAAATATCATCAATATAAACGATGATAAAATTACTATAAGGAATGAAAATATCATTCATAATGTTTTGAAATTCGGAAGGAGCGTTTTTTAAACCAAAGGGCATAACGTTCCATTCAAATTGTCCAATTGGGACGTAAATGCGGTTTTATACCGATCTTTTTCTTCAACCTGGATTTGCCAAAAACCAGATTTTAAATCAAATTTTGAAAATAAAATTGCATTATGCAATCGATCAAGCAAATCCTTTTTATTAGGAATAGGATACCTGATCCATTTCAAAACTTTATTCAAAGGTTTGTAATTAATTACTAATCTGGGTGCTCCTCTTTCCTTTTCTGCTGCATTATTAACATAAAAGGCGGTACAAGACCAGGGAGATTTCGAAGGTTTTATTAAACCTTTCTGTAAGAGAGAATTTATTTCTTTCTTACACAATTCTAATAATTCAGCATTCATTTGACAGGGACGAGCTTTAGTGGGAATATTTTTCTCACTAAAATCTTCCTCGTAGGGTAAAGAAACAATATGCTTCTTCCTATTCCAGAATGCGTTTGGAAGATCATTGCATATTTGCAATGTAAATTCATTATGAGTTAGTTTAATTTTTTGTTGTAACTTAGGATTTTGGATTTTATCCTCAATCGTAAGTATACTGATTTCTTGTTTCAAATAATTTATTTGATTTTCTTTTGCTCTAATTAGAATAGAATCTTTTATTTCACTAAGAATTCGTGAAATTGGTTCAGTAATGAACTTAAAGTATACTTCTTTATTTTCGAAGTTTCCTTTAAATCCATGTTCATCAATTTTGGTAATAGGAAATATTTTCCTAAGGAATGGTGTACCAAGAATTACTTGGTTCGTGATATTTTTGACTAGCAAGAATGATGTAGGAATACAGACCTTATTTTTACAAATATAGGCCTTTGGGATTTTATAATTAATTTGCAACTTTTCTCCGCTAGCAGAGCTGAGAGAATGAGTTGTCTTATAAAAATATTGGGTAGGTATTAAACCCTCTTGGATGCAGTTTAAATCTGCACCACTATCAATAAGAGCAATAAGATCTTTTTGATAATTTTTCTCGATTAGTAATGATATTTTTACTAGCCATTTTTGAGAAGTAATAACTTCTAAAGTAGAAAGAAAATTATCATTTTCAATCGTACTGGTAAATTCTTCAAGGGATCTTGAAGATGATTCATCAAGGATTTCTTTTCCCTTTTCAAGTTTAGAAAGTCTTCTTTCTAAATTATTGTTACTTAATTTTAATTCTTTAACTTCTGTTTTAAGAATTGAAATTTCAACAGTTAAGTCTTTATATTAACTGGGGATTCGTATTTATTTTTATTTCGAAGTAATTTCATTACTTCTGACATTTTATAGGGTTCGATTTTTGAATAACTTCTTTAGAAGTTTCTTCATTTTGAATAATTCTTTTGATGATTAGATTTTTTAAATCTGGATCATCAGTTTCTTTAAGCATTTCTAGAGATTATTGTCAAGAACATTAACCTCTTGAAATTGGGAAATAATTTGATACAAATTATTATTTTCTGATTCAGATTCTGATTTATCTGAATCTTTGAGCAAGGTTGTCCTATTTGACAGTTACGGCATTCATCAGATTCTGATGAAATATCTTCAATAATGTTATTTTCATTATTTGAAGAGTATTCTGAATCACTATCAGAATTAAGGAGGATTTTTGATAGTGTTTCTTTTAATTCACTATCAATTTCAAGATTATTAATTTTCTTTTTGGTCCAGCAAGTACTTGCTTTATGACCAATTTTTCCGCACTTTCGGCAGACAATAGGAGGGAATTTATTTCTGTATTGAAAATTATTTTCCTTAGAGAATTTTTGTTCTCTTCTTTTAGATTTTCTAAATTTTCTTTTTTCGTATTGCTTAGGAGAATATTTTTTAGTTTTATGATCTTTACGAGTTTTACTCGTAGAGGGATTTTCCATGCCAAATTGGCCACAGAATTCTCCTAATTGTTTCTTTTCATCTAAAGAATGTCTTTTGACTTGTTTATTTAATTTAATTTCATTGCATAAGGCTAAGCCTTCTTGTATGCAAGTTCCAATAAGTTTACCATAAGTATAGGAGTTATAATCGATACTCGATTCTCCTTTTCTAAGATTATTCCTTACTCTTTCTGCGAAAAGAGAAGGAAGACCATCTATAAATTTAGATTTCCAGTGAGTACTATTTGACTCAGGGAGTTCCATAACTCGGCTAAGGAAGGTATCTTTGTACCATCTAAAGGATGTAAGAGTTTTACACCTAAGATTTTGAAGAAGAGTTCTGATATTTTCAGAATTATCAGACCATCGGCCTGTAAAGTGTTCAATGATGTTTACACAAAGTGTATAGACAACATTATCCACTTGTTGACCATCTTCTTCTTTCATGGTCAGATAAATATCGTCTTTTTCGCGTTGAGATAAGTAATTATCCCACCATCCTTTTAACTGACCAGTAAAGCCAGCGACGATCATTTTTGCAACAGCTCTATCATTATTTTGATTAGCTTTGCAAATCGTGCTATACATAAGCATTCTATGTATCATATTATAAATTTGTCTTTCGGTATAACCATCAAGATTCCATTCGTATATGCATCTACCATTATACGAATTGTTGAGCATGAATTCTTGTTCTTCGAACAAGATATCTTGGGGAGTAGGCCTAGGATAGTAATATTTACTTTGGGTTGGCCTATCAGCATATTTTGTATGCTTAATTTATTAATTTCTTGATTAAATGTATGTTGAAGATTATCTGAATTTTCTAAACGATCTTCAAATTCTTCGCTTAATGTATTAAGTTAAGATGTTGAAATTTTTCTTCAAGAAGTTTCTCAATATGAGAAATAGATTTTAATTTAAAATCTGTAACTTCAGGAGGAGGTTGAATACTGGGAGACGCAATATCTACCAGTTCAATCTTATTTTTTTCTTTTAATAAAAAATTTTTTATGTCTTTTACTGAGGACGAAATTTCCTCAATATTTTTCTTTAATAAAGAAATTTGTTCTCCTAAAACAATAACATACATATTAGTATAATTTTGTTGCTTTAAAAGACTATTAATATGATTAATAGTAATAGAAAGTGTATCGTTTTCAAATAATTTTTGAAAAGCATTAAAAAACCTAATTTCATTTTCTTTTTCCATTTGGAAACTAGTTTGAGGAGGAAAGACTGAAATAAGATTTTTTCCAGTTGAAAGCTTATAATTTCTTTCAAGAACAGAAATCATATTTTTAAAATATTTTGATAAAAACCATGGAACAAAAGGTAATTTTTCATTCCGTTTTTCAAGGTCTTTATAAAATTGTTCTTGGATAATATTTTTATCCTCTTTATTAAAATTTTCAAAAAACCATTTTCGAAAAGGTTCCCATTTGGGTTGAAAGAATTCTTGTTGAATTTTCTTTCTTGCCGGTGATCCCGGGCTAAAATCAATTTTCGATTTAAAATCCATTAAACACGAAAATCCATTTCTGACTCGGTTATTTCCTCGTCTTGATTTTTAAAAACACCGTGAACAATATTATCAGAATTAATTCTTAATTCTTCGACTTTGTTTGATAGGTAATCGTTAGAGATTGATTCTCTAACTTGTGAGGTCGAAGCTCTAGAAGGAGATCTTACCATATAATCACATGGTGATATATGATAACGTGAAGATATTGACCTAGTATTTCTAGATCTTGGAGTTTTAATATCGATAGATCTTCTATTTTGCTCAAATTGTATTTGAACAGATCCATCTGTTGTTTGTATTATTTGAGTTGGTTTATTCTCGATTTTGGGCTGAAGAGGCGTAGCTCGTTCAATAACCCAATTTTCTGGGAATTGAATTTCTTCCCATTTAATAGATCTACGAGTTGTAATATTAGATCTACTAAAATTGGTCTCTATAAGAACAGTTTCGTTGATGGGTTTATCAACGATTTTACACTGAGGATTCAGTGTATAAAGAGGCTTATAATAAATCCTATAACAGATACAAATTACTTCCGATCCTGGGCGTAATTATATCCGTGAGTTTTGACATTTAATGTTAGAGCGTCAAATATATTGACATCAGTTAACGATAATTGGAGATTTGGGTATACATTAAAGTATACTGGGCCATGGGCGAGACTAGACTGAATTATTCCCATAAGGGATTGTTTCCAGTCGAGATTTCGACCATCTCTAAGAGCTGCTATAAAGCTCTCTGGTAAACCTTCTAAAGTTAAAGGCTTAAAAGCAACTTGTACTAATCCAATATGAATAAACTTATGGTTTATTCTATATTTTTCCAAGTCTCTATTGCTTAGAAGTCTAATCACCATCTCCTCGTTGTTGAGAGAGATAGTTTCTTCAGTCGTTTTGACTACCTGTTTCAAACCTAATTTTTCGAAGGTTCCTAATTCATAGATTACTTTGTAATCTATCTTAGGAATTGTCCATCGATTCAATTGATCTAAATTTTGAGGAATATCATACTCCTCTCCAATACTGTTTTTAACAGTATCTTTTCTTCTCATCAAATTCATAAGAATAAGACGTTAAACTACACCTTGACTTCTTAACACCCCCACCATGGCTCTGATACCATCTGCAGGATCGGATCTACTGAATGAATTTAAATCGTCGGATACAAGGGGTAAGTTTGCATAATAAAATTCTGGTTCGATGAATTCCATCGGTAACAGCCTTCGCCCTCAAACGCCTTTCATTGCGGCAACACGGGCTAGCCAAACGCCGATATAGAATTAATCGTAATTCAGAATTTATTATAACCTTTATCCATGACTCAATTCTATCAATCGATTCTTCACCATAAAATAATATAAAACCATGTTTTTAGGGTATTAAGGCATCTTGGTGTAGTTTAACGGTGGAATTAGCCCATCATTGGGGCTCGGTGAGAAGTAAACTTTTTATAAAAAAAAAAAAAAAATTCTGAATTACGATTAATTCTATATCGGCGTTTGGCTAGCCCGTGTTGCCGCAATGAAAGGCGTTTGAGGGCGAAGGCTGTTACCGATGGAATTCATCGAACCAGAATTTTATTATGCAAACTTACCCCTTGTATCCGACGATTTAAATTCATTCAGTAGATCCGATCCTGCAGATGGTATCAGAGCCATGGTGGGGGTGTTAAGAAGTCAAGGTGTAGTTTAACGTCTTATTCTTATGAATTTGATGAGAAGAAAAGATACTGTTAAAAACAGTATTGAAGAGGAGTATGATATTCCTCAAAATTTAGATCAATTGAATCGATGGACAATTCCTAAGATAGATTACAAAGTAATCTATGAATTAGGAACCTTCGAAAAATTAGGTTTGAAACAGGTAGTCAAAACGACTGAAGAAACTATCTCTCTCAACAACGAGGAGATGGAGATTAGACTTCTAAGCAATAGAGACTTGGAAAAATATAGAATAAACCATAAGTTTATTCATATTGGATTAGTACAAGTTGCTTTTAAGCCTTTAACTTTAGAAGGTTTACCAGAGAGCTTTATAGCAGCTCTTAGAGATGGTCGAAATCTCGACTGGAAACAATCCCTTATGGGAATAATTCAGTCTAGTCTCGCCCATGGCCCAGTATACTTTAATGTATACCCAAATCTCCAATTATCGTTAACTGATGCTCTAACATTAAATGTCAAAACTCACGGATATAATTACGCTCCAGGATCGGAAGTAATTTGTATCTGTTATAGGATTTATTATAAGCCTCTTTATACACTGAATCCTCAGTGTAAAATCGTTGATAAACCCATCAACGAAACTGTTCTTATAGAGACCAATTTTAGTAGATCTAATATTACAACTCGTAGATCTATTAAATGGGAAGAAATTCAATTCCCAGAAAATTGGGTTATTGAACGAGCTACGCCTCTTCAGCCCAAAATCGAGAATAAACCAACTCAAATAATACAAACAACAGATGGATCTGTTCAAATACAATTTGAGCAAAATAGAAGATCTATCGATATTAAAACTCCAAGATCTAGAAATACTAGGTCAATATCTTCACGTTATCATATATCACCATGTGATTATATGGTAAGATCTCCTTCTAGAGCTTCGACCTCACAAGTTAGAGAATCAATCTCTAACGATTACCTATCAAACAAAGTCGAAGAATTAAGAATTAATTCTGATAATATTGTTCACGGTGTTTTTAAAAATCAAGACGAGGAAATAACCGAGTCAGAAATGGATTTTCGTGTTTAATGGATTTTAAATCGAAAATTGATTTTAGCCCGGGATCACCGGCAAGAAAGAAAATTCAACAAGAATTCTTTCAACCCAAATGGGAACCTTTTCGAAAATGGTTTTTTGAAAATTTTAATAAAGAGGATAAAAATATTATCCAAGAAAAATTTTATAAAGACCTTGAAAAACGGAATGAAAAATTACCTTTTGTTCCATGGTTTTATCAAAATATTTTAAAAATATGATTTCTGTTCTTGAAAGAAATTATAAGCTTTCAACTGGAAAAAATCTTATTTCAGTCTTTCCTCCTCAAACTAGTTTCCAAATGGAAAAAGAAAATGAAATTAGGTTTTTTAATGCTTTTCAAAAATTATTTGAAAACGATACACTTTCTATTACTATTAATCATATTAATAGTCTTTTAAAGCAACAAAATTATACTAATATGTATGTTATTGTTTTAGGAGAACAAATTTCTTTATTAAAGAAAAATATTGAGGAAATTTCGTCCTCAGTAAAAGACATAAAAAATTTTTATTAAAAGAAAAAAATAAGATTGAACTGGTAGATATTGCGTCTCCCAGTATTCAACCTCCTCCTGAAGTTACAGATTTTAAATTAAAATCTATTTCTCATATTGAGAAACTTCTTGAAGAAAAATTTCAACATCTTAAGCTTAATACATTAAGCGAAGAATTTGAAGATCGTTTAGAAAATTCAGATAATCTTCAACATACATTTAATCAAGAAATTAATAAACTTAAGCATACAAAATATGCTGATAGGCCAACCCAAAGTAAATATTACTATCCTAGGCCTACTCCCCAAGATATCTTGTTCGAAGAACAAGAATTCATGCTCAACAATTCGTATAATGGTAGATGCATATACGAATGGAATCTTGATGGTTATACCGAAAGACAAATTTATAATATGATACATAGAATGCTTATGTATAGCACGATTTGCAAAGCTAATCAAAATAATGATAGAGCTGTTGCAAAAATGATCGTCGCTGGCTTTACTGGTCAGTTAAAAGGATGGTGGGATAATTACTTATCTCAACGCGAAAAAGACGATATTTATCTGACCATGAAAGAAGAAGATGGTCAACAAGTGGATAATGTTGTCTATACACTTTGTGTAAACATCATTGAACACTTTACAGGCCGATGGTCTGATAATTCTGAAAATATCAGAACTCTTCTTCAAAATCTTAGGTGTAAAACTCTTACATCCTTTAGATGGTACAAAGATACCTTCCTTAGCCGAGTTATGGAACTCCCTGAGTCAAATAGTACTCACTGGAAATCTAAATTTATAGATGGTCTTCCTTCTCTTTTCGCAGAAAGAGTAAGGAATAATCTTAGAAAAGGAGAATCGAGTATCGATTATAACTCCTATACTTATGGTAAACTTATTGGAACTTGCATACAAGAAGGCTTAGCCTTATGCAATGAAATTAAATTAAATAAACAAGTCAAAAGACATTCTTTAGATGAAAAGAAACAATTAGGAGAATTCTGTGGCCAATTTGGCATGGAAAATCCCTCTACGAGTAAAACTCGTAAAGATCATAAAACTAAAAAATATTCTCCTAAGCAATACGAAAAAAGAAAATTTAGAAAATCTAAAAGAAGAGAGCAAAAATTCTCTAAGGAAAATAATTTTCAATACAGAAATAAATTCCCTCCTATTGTCTGCCGAAAGTGCGGAAAAATTGGTCATAAAGCAAGTACTTGCTGGACCAAAAAGAAAATTAATAATCTTGAAATTGATAGTGAATTAAAAGAAACACTATCAAAAATCCTCCTTAATTCTGATAGTGATTCAGAATACTCTTCAAATAATGAAAATAACATTATTGAAGATATTTCATCAGAATCTGATGAATGCCGTAACTGTCAAATAGGACAACCTTGCTCAAAGATTCAGATAAATCAGAATCTGAATCAGAAAATAATAATTTGTATCAAATTATCTCCCAATTTCAAGAGGTTAATGTTCTTGACAATAATCTCTAGAAATGCTTAAAGAAACTGATGATCCAGATTTAAAAAATCTAATCATCAAAAGAATTATTCAAAATGAAGAAACTTCTAAAGAAGTTATTCAAAAATCCGAACCCTATAAAATGTCAGAAGTAATGAAATTACTTCGAAATAAAAATAAATACGAATCCCCAGTTAATATTAAAGACTTAACTGTTGAAATTTCAATTCTTAAAACGAAGTTAAAGAATTAAAATTAAGTAACAATAATTTAGAAAGAAGACTTTCTAAACTTGAAAAGGGAAAAGAAATCCTTGATGAATCATCTTCAAGATCCCTTGAAGAATTTACCAGTACGATTGAAAATGATAATTTTCTTTCTACTTTAGAAGTTATTACTTCTCAAAAATGGCTAGTAAAAATATCATTACTAATCGAGAAAAATTATCAAAAAGATCTTATTGCTCTTATTGATAGTGGTGCAGATTTAAACTGCATCCAAGAGGGTTTAATACCTACCCAATATTTTTATAAGACAACTCATTCTCTCAGCTCTGCTAGCGGAGAAAAGTTGCAAATTAATTATAAAATCCCAAAGGCCTATATTTGTAAAAATAAGGTCTGTATTCCTACATCATTCTTGCTAGTCAAAAATATCACGAACCAAGTAATTCTTGGTACACCATTCCTTAGGAAAATATTTCCTATTACCAAAATTGATGAACATGGATTTAAAGGAAACTTCGAAAATAAAGAAGTATACTTTAAGTTCATTACTGAACCAATTTCACGAATTCTTAGTGAAATAAAAGATTCTATTCTAATTAGAGCAAAAGAAAATCAAATAAATTATTTGAAACAAGAAATCAGTATACTTACGATTGAGGATAAAATCCAAAATCCTAAGTTACAACAAAAAATTAAACTAACTCATAATGAATTTACATTGCAAATATGCAATGATCTTCCAAACGCATTCTGGAATAGGAAGAAGCATATTGTTTCTTTACCCTACGAGGAAGATTTTAGTGAGAAAAATATTCCCACTAAAGCTCGTCCCTGTCAAATGAATGCTGAATTATTAGAATTGTGTAAGAAAGAAATAAATTCTCTCTTACAGAAAGGTTTAATAAAACCTTCGAAATCTCCCTGGTCTTGTACCGCCTTTTATGTTAATAATGCAGCAGAAAAGGAAAGAGGAGCACCCAGATTAGTAATTAATTACAAACCTTTGAATAAAGTTTTGAAATGGATCAGGTATCCTATTCCTAATAAAAAGGATTTGCTTGATCGATTGCATAATGCAATTTTATTTTCAAAATTTGATTTAAAATCTGGTTTTTGGCAAATCCAGGTTGAAGAAAAAGATCGGTATAAAACCGCATTTACTGTCCCAATTGGACAATTTGAATGGAACGTTATGCCCTTTGGTTTAAAAAACGCTCCTTCCGAATTTCAAAACATTATGAATGATATTTTCATTCCTTATAGTAATTTTATCATCGTTTATATTGATGATATTTTAGTATTTTCTAAAGATATCGAAACACATTTCAAACATCTCGATATGTTTAAAAAATAATTATCCAAAACGGATTAGTTATATCTAGTCCAAAAATGATTTTATTTCAAACTAAAATTAGATTTTTGGGTCATACTATTGAAAAGGGTAGTATTACTCCAATTAATAGAAGTATTGAATTTGCGTCAAAATTTCCTGACCAAATTTTTGATAAACACAATTACAAAGATTTCTAGGAAGTTTAAATTATATTTCTCCCTATTATAAAAATCTTGCAATTGATACATCTATTTTATATGATAGATTAAAAAAGATACCTTGTCAGTGGACAAATAGTCACACTGAAGCAATTAAAAAAATTAAAAGTAAAGTAACGCATCTTCCTTGTCTCATGCTTGCTAATCCCTCCTGGCAAAAAATTATTGAGACAGATGCGTCTGATATTGGCTTCGGAGGAATATTAAAACAAGTTTCTCCAGAAGATAAATTCGAGCATCTTGTTAGATTCCATTCAGGAAAATGGAATAATGCTCAGAAAAATTATGCTACTATAGCCAGAGAAGTTCTCGCTATAGTTAAATGTGTTTTAAAATTCCAGGATGATCTTTACAATCAAAAGTTTTTAATAAAAACAGATTGTCAAGCAGCAAAATTTATGTTTAATAAGGATTTTAAACATAATGTCTCCAAACAAATGTTTGCGAGATGGCAGGCACATTTAGCCCCTTTCGATTTTGAAATAATTTACAAAAAGGGAAGTGATAATAGTCTTCCGGATTATCTTACTCGTGAATATCTAACATGAGTTTTATGCAAATTGCAGCAATGTCCCAATATGGGAGAGGTTTCGCCTCTAATAGAGGTGGACGTGGTGGTCGTGGTCACGTTATTGCCCAAATGGGTAATAAGAAACTTGTGAAAGAAAATCTTTCACAATTTTCTGCATCTTCAAGTAATACTTGGAGTAAAGAAGATCCAACATACAAGGAGTTTCTTGAATACAAGAAACAAAAAGCGCAATCGCAAGAAAAGGAAGGTACTTCCTATGCAAAAATTATTGCAGACGACGACGAAGACGTCGACTATGAAAGAAAGAATCATACAGAGGTAATACTTCTGTTAGAATTCAAAGATCTAAAATGGTCTGATGAACCTTGGACAATTATGTCAAGGTATTTGGAGAAAGCATCATATGCTGCTCCTTTCTATAAATCTCGTGACAATTACGAGAATATTTTAAAGGCCACTGGTACGGCTGATTTTGAGCATTTTAATGCGGGTAATACCCAAATTGCTCAACGAAAAGGTTATACCTTTAGCAAAATTATTTTTAAGCAGATAATTACTGCTGAAAATTGGGCACTTCATCCCTTAAAGGATAGAGAATATCTCCATCCCGAATCAAAAATTTTGATCAAATTTAATTATTATGATTATATCGATGCCTTTAATAAGGTATTTTTATATCAAAATGATAATAAAAAACATTCTTGGTGGATTAAAATCTGCTCAGATGTTTATAAAAAGGATATTCCAAATTGGTTTTATCAATGGTGGCTATCATATGGCGCATCCGTTGAAATTTTAAAGGAACCTTTCTTTGGTCTTTACCAAGAATGGGTCAAAGTTTCTCCGTTTCTAATAGAGGCGGAACATAATAAACAATGTATTGAAGGAATGGCTTCTTTACACTTTTATATTGAATTTTCCATTCCATGGATTTGGAGATGGACTCCCGAAGTGGGTTATACCCAACAAAAACTTCCTTGTCTTCAGAGGAATTTTTATACAAAATTCTGGAAAAAAATGATTAGGAAAAATCAGACTGGCGAATACGAAAGTCAGCAAACGATTGATAAAATCGAAGAGAAAATTTCTCTTTATAAAACTGCGATTAATAATCATCAACAAAGGGAAGCCCCTAGTCCCTTTGAAACAATTTCTCGAAGACTTAATCTTCAAAAGGGTAAATTAAAGACCAACGAAATTATTGACGCATATCTTGAAGAAATGAAAAAAGATATTGCAAAAAACTTTGGAATGGACATTTCGGACATTTCAATGGACACGTCATCAAAAGATGACGAAATTTGCCTTGCTGGAGAAGGACAAAGTCCGGAAAATTCGGAAGACATTTTTATTGAAGATATGGATGATGCTCATGACCGCATCACACAAGAAATAGCAATAATAAGGACAAGGTGGCGCAAATTACCAAGTCCCGTGAAGAATTTGAAGGGCTTAAAGCCAAAGGAGTACTCAATATGACAAGAATAATTAAAGATTGACTATGACATCCACAAAGGAGCACTCAAAGTGGACAAAACAATTAAAGGTTGATTGGGACATCAACGGTGAAAAATTTTCCACAACTAGCTTTAATAAAGCTAAAGTCAAGAATGAAGACTTTCTTGCCATTTTTATTACAGCTGGCAAGATTCCCTCAACAAGTGGAATGGCTACGAAGAAAAAATTTTTCTTCTTTAATTTTTGTATTTCTATAAATAGCATTGAAACCCAAATGTTTAGGGTGTGCTTTTTCTTATGCTCTTCAATACTCTCTCCCTCATCTCTCTTGTAACTCCCTTGTAACTCTCTCGAAGAAATAAAGTTGAAGTTCGACTACTCTCTACAAGTAAGTTTTTTTTTTTTAAAAAGTTTACTTCTCACCGAGCCCCAATGATGGGCTAATTCCACCGTTAAACTACACCAAGATGCCTTAATACCCTAAAAACATGGTTTTATATTATTTTATGGTGAAAATCGATTGAAGAATTGAGTCATGGATAAAGGTTATAATAATTCTGAATTACGATTAATTCTATATCGGCGTTTGGCTAGCCCGTGTTGCCGCAATGAAAGGCGTTTGAGGGCGAAGGCTGTTACCGATGGAATTCATCGAACCAGAATTTTATTATGCAAACTTACCCTTGTATCCGACGATTTAATTCATTCAGTAGATCCGATCCTGCAGATGGTATCAGAGCCATGGTGGGGGTGTTAAGAAGTCAAGGTGTAGTTTAACGTCTTATTCTTATGAATTTGATGAGAAGAAAAGATACTGTTAAAAACAGTATTGAAGAGGAGTATGATATTCCTCAAAATTTAGATCAATTGAATCGATGGACAATTCCTAAGATAGATTACAAAGTAATCTATGAATTAGGAACCTTCGAAAAATTAGGTTTGAAACAGGTAGTCAAAACTACTGAAGAAACTATCTCTCTCAACAACGAGGAGATGGTGATTAGACTTCTAAGCAATAGAGACTTGGAAAAATATAGAATAAACCATAAGTTTATTCATATTGGATTAGTACAAGTTGCTTTTAAGCCTTTAACTTTAGAAGGTTTACCAGAGAGCTTTATAGCAGCTCTTAGAGATGGTCGAAATCTCGACTGGAAACAATCCCTTATGGGAATAATTCAGTCTAGTCTCGCCCATGGCCCAGTATACTTTAATGTATACCCAAATCTCCAATTATCGTTAACTGATGTCAATATATTTGACGCTCTAACATTAAATGTCAAAACTCACGGATATAATTACGCTCCAGGATCGGAAGTAATTTGTATCTGTTATAGGATTTATTATAAGCCTCTTTATACACTGAATCCTCAGTGTAAAATCGTTGATAAACCCATCAACGAAACTGTTCTTATAGAGACCAATTTTAGTAGATCTAATATTACAACTCGTAGATCTATTAAATGGGAAGAAATTCAATTCCCAGAAAATTGGGTTATTGAACGAGCTACGCCTCTTCAGCCCAAAATCGAGAATAAACCAACTCAAATAATACAAACAACAGATGGATCTGTTCAAATACAATTTGAGCAAAATAGAAGATCTATCGATATTAAAACTCCAAGATCTAGAAATACTAGGTCAATATCTTCACGTTATCATATATCACCATGTGATTATATGGTAAGATCTCCTTCTAGAGCTTCGACCTCACAAGTTAGAGAATCAATCTCTAACGATTACCTATCAAACAAAGTCGAAGAATTAAGAATTAATTCTGATAATATTGTTCACGGTGTTTTTAAAAATCAAGACGAGGAAATAACCGAGTCAGAAATGGATTTTCGTGTTTAATGGATTTTAAATCGAAAATTGATTTTAGCCCGGGATCACCGGCAAGAAAGAAAATTCAACAAGAATTCTTTCAACCCAAATGGGAACCTTTTCGAAAATGGTTTTTTGAAAATTTTAATAAAGAGGATAAAAATATTATCCAAGAAAAATTTTATAAAGACCTTGAAAAACGGAATGAAAAATTACCTTTTGTTCCATGGTTTTATCAAAATATTTTAAAAATATGATTTCTGTTCTTGAAAGAAATTATAAGCTTTCAACTGGAAAAAATCTTATTTCAGTCTTTCCTCCTCAAACTAGTTTCCAAATGGAAAAGAAAATGAAATTAGGTTTTTTAATGCTTTTCAAAAATTATTTGAAAACGATACACTTTCTATTACTATTAATCATATTAATAGTCTTTTAAAGCAACAAAATTATACTAATATGTATGTTATTGTTTTAGGAGAACAAATTTCTTTATTAAAGAAAAATATTGAGGAAATTTCGTCCTCAGTAAAAGACATAAAAAATTTTTATTAAAAGAAAAAAATAAGATTGAACTGGTAGATATTGCGTCTCCCAGTATTCAACCTCCTCCTGAAGTTACAGATTTTAAATTAAAATCTATTTCTCATATTGAGAAACTTCTTGAAGAAAAATTTCAACATCTTAAGCTTAATACATTAAGCGAAGAATTTGAAGATCGTTTAGAAAATTCAGATAATCTTCAACATACATTTAATCAAGAAATTAATAAACTTAAGCATACAAAATATGCTGATAGGCCAACCCAAAGTAAATATTACTATCCTAGGCCTACTCCCCAAGATATCTTGTTCGAAGAACAAGAATTCATGCTCAACAATTCGTATAATGGTAGATGCATATACGAATGGAATCTTGATGGTTATACCGAAAGACAAATTTATAATATGATACATAGAATGCTTATGTATAGCACGATTTGCAAAGCTAATCAAAATAATGATAGAGCTGTTGCAAAAATGATCGTCGCTGGCTTTACTGGTCAGTTAAAAGGATGGTGGGATAATTACTTATCTCAACGCGAAAAAGACGATATTTATCTGACCATGAAAGAAGAAGATGGTCAACAAGTGGATAATGTTGTCTATACACTTTGTGTAAACATCATTGAACACTTTACAGGCCGATGGTCTGATAATTCTGAAAATATCAGAACTCTTCTTCAAAATCTTAGGTGTAAAACTCTTACATCCTTTAGATGGTACAAAGATACCTTCCTTAGCCGAGTTATGGAACTCCCTGAGTCAAATAGTACTCACTGGAAATCTAAATTTATAGATGGTCTTCCTTCTCTTTTCGCAGAAAGAGTAAGGAATAATCTTAGAAAAGGAGAATCGAGTATCGATTATAACTCCTATACTTATGGTAAACTTATTGGAACTTGCATACAAGAAGGCTTAGCCTTATGCAATGAAATTAAATTAAATAAACAAGTCAAAAGACATTCTTTAGATGAAAAGAAACAATTAGGAGAATTCTGTGGCCAATTTGGCATGGAAAATCCCTCTACGAGTAAAACTCGTAAAGATCATAAAACTAAAAAATATTCTCCTAAGCAATACGAAAAAAGAAAATTTAGAAAATCTAAAAGAAGAGAAAAAATTCTCTAAGGAAAATAATTTTCAATACAGAAATAAATTCCCTCCTATTGTCTGCCGAAAGTGCGGAAAAATTGGTCATAAAGCAAGTACTTGCTGGACCAAAAAGAAAATTAATAATCTTGAAATTGATAGTGAATTAAAAGAAACACTATCAAAAATCCTCCTTAATTCTGATAGTGATTCAGAATACTCTTCAAATAATGAAAATAACATTATTGAAGATATTTCATCAGAATCTGATGAATGCCGTAACTGTCAAATAGGACAACCTTGCTCCAAAGATTCAGATAAATCAGAATCTGAATCAGAAAATGATAATTTGTATCAAATTATCTCCCAATTTCAAGAGGTTAATGTTCTTGACAATAATCTCTTAGAAATGCTTAAAGAAACTGATGATCCAGATTTAAAAAATCTAATCATCAAAAGAATTATTCAAAATGAAGAAACTTCTAAAGAAGTTATTCAAAAATCCGAACCCTATAAAATGTCAGAAGTAATGAAATTACTTCGAAATAAAAATAAATACGAATCCCCAGTTAATATTAAAGATTAACTGTTGAAATTTCAATTCTTAAAACGAAGTTAAAGAATTAAAATTAAGTAACAATAATTTAGAAAGAAGACTTTCTAAACTTGAAAAGGGAAAAGAAATCCTTGATGAATCATCTTCAAGATCCCTTGAAGAATTTACCAGTACGATTGAAAATGATAATTTTCTTTCTACTTTAGAAGTTATTACTTCTCAAAAATGGCTAGTAAAAATATCATTACTAATCGAGAAAAATTATCAAAAAGATCTTATTGCTCTTATTGATAGTGGTGCAGATTTAAACTGCATCCAAGAGGGTTTAATACCTACCCAATATTTTTATAAGACAACTCATTCTCTCAGCTCTGCTAGCGGAGAAAAGTTGCAAATTAATTATAAAATCCCAAAGGCCTATATTTGTAAAAATAAGGTCTGTATTCCTACATCATTCTTGCTAGTCAAAAATATCACGAACCAAGTAATTCTTGGTACACCATTCCTTAGGAAAATATTTCCTATTACCAAAATTGATGAACATGGATTTAAAGGAAACTTCGAAAATAAAGAAGTATACTTTAAGTTCATTACTGAACCAATTTCACGAATTCTTAGTGAAATAAAAGATTCTATTCTAATTAGAGCAAAAGAAAATCAAATAAATTATTTGAAACAAGAAATCAGTATACTTACGATTGAGGATAAAATCCAAAATCCTAAGTTACAACAAAAAATTAAACTAACTCATAATGAATTTACATTGCAAATATGCAATGATCTTCCAAACGCATTCTGGAATAGGAAGAAGCATATTGTTTCTTTACCCTACGAGGAAGATTTTAGTGAGAAAAATATTCCCACTAAAGCTCGTCCCTGTCAAATGAATGCTGAATTATTAGAATTGTGTAAGAAAGAAATAAATTCTCTCTTACAGAAAGGTTTAATAAAACCTTCGAAATCTCCCTGGTCTTGTACCGCCTTTTATGTTAATAATGCAGCAGAAAAGGAAAGAGGAGCACCCAGATTAGTAATTAATTACAAACCTTTGAATAAAGTTTTGAAATGGATCAGGTATCCTATTCCTAATAAAAAGGATTTGCTTGATCGATTGCATAATGCAATTTTATTTTCAAAATTTGATTTAAAATCTGGTTTTTGGCAAATCCAGGTTGAAGAAAAAGATCGGTATAAAACCGCATTTACTGTCCCAATTGGACAATTTGAATGGAACGTTATGCCCTTTGGTTTAAAAAACGCTCCTTCCGAATTTCAAAACATTATGAATGATATTTTCATTCCTTATAGTAATTTTATCATCGTTTATATTGATGATATTTTAGTATTTTCTAAAGATATCGAAACACATTTCAAACATCTCGATATGTTTAAAAATAATTATCCAAAACGGATTAGTTATATCTAGTCCAAAAATGATTTTATTTCAAACTAAAATTAGATTTTTGGGTCATACTATTGAAAAGGGTAGTATTACTCCAATTAATAGAAGTATTGAATTTGCGTCAAAATTTCCTGACCAAATTTTTGATAAACACAATTACAAAGATTTCTAGGAAGTTTAAATTATATTTCTCCCTATTATAAAAATCTTGCAATTGATACATCTATTTTATATGATAGATTAAAAAAGATACCTTGTCAGTGGACAAATAGTCACACTGAAGCAATTAAAAAAATTAAAAGTAAAGTAACGCATCTTCCTTGTCTCATGCTTGCTAATCCCTCCTGGCAAAAAATTATTGAGACAGATGCGTCTGATATTGGCTTCGGAGGAATATTAAAACAAGTTTCTCCAGAAGATAAATTCGAGCATCTTGTTAGATTCCATTCAGGAAAATGGAATAATGCTCAGAAAAATTATGCTACTATAGCCAGAGAAGTTCTCGCTATAGTTAAATGTGTTTTAAAATTCCAGGATGATCTTTACAATCAAAAGTTTTTAATAAAAACAGATTGTCAAGCAGCAAAATTTATGTTTAATAAGGATTTTAAACATAATGTCTCCAAACAAATGTTTGCGAGATGGCAGGCACATTTAGCCCCTTTCGATTTTGAAATAATTTACAAAAAGGGAAGTGATAATAGTCTTCCGGATTATCTTACTCGTGAATATCTAACATGAGTTTTATGCAAATTGCAGCAATGTCCCAATATGGGAGAGGTTTCGCCTCTAATAGAGGTGGACGTGGTGGTCGTGGTCACGTTATTGCCCAAATGGGTAATAAGAAACTTGTGAAAGAAAATCTTTCACAATTTTCTGCATCTTCAAGTAATACTTGGAGTAAAGAAGATCCAACATACAAGGAGTTTCTTGAATACAAGAAACAAAAAGCGCAATCGCAAGAAAAGGAAGGTACTTCCTATGCAAAAATTATTGCAGACGACGACGAAGACGTCGACTATGAAAGAAAGAATCATACAGAGGTAATACTTCTGTTAGAATTCAAAGATCTAAAATGGTCTGATGAACCTTGGACAATTATGTCAAGGTATTTGGAGAAAGCATCATATGCTGCTCCTTTCTATAAATCTCGTGACAATTACGAGAATATTTTAAAGGCCACTGGTACGGCTGATTTTGAGCATTTTAATGCGGGTAATACCCAAATTGCTCAACGAAAAGGTTATACCTTTAGCAAAATTATTTTTAAGCAGATAATTACTGCTGAAAATTGGGCACTTCATCCCTTAAAGGATAGAGAATATCTCCATCCCGAATCAAAAATTTTGATCAAATTTAATTATTATGATTATATCGATGCCTTTAATAAGGTATTTTTATATCAAAATGATAATAAAAAACATTCTTGGTGGATTAAAATCTGCTCAGATGTTTATAAAAAGGATATTCCAAATTGGTTTTATCAATGGTGGCTATCATATGGCGCATCCGTTGAAATTTTAAAGGAACCTTTCTTTGGTCTTTACCAAGAATGGGTCAAAGTTTCTCCGTTTCTAATAGAGGCGGAACATAATAAACAATGTATTGAAGGAATGGCTTCTTTACACTTTTATATTGAATTTTCCATTCCATGGATTTGGAGATGGACTCCCGAAGTGGGTTATACCCAACAAAAACTTCCTTGTCTTCAGAGGAATTTTTATACAAAATTCTGGAAAAAAATGATTAGGAAAAATCAGACTGGCGAATACGAAAGTCAGCAAACGATTGATAAAATCGAAGAGAAAATTTCTCTTTATAAAACTGCGATTAATAATCATCAACAAAGGGAAGCCCCTAGTCCCTTTGAAACAATTTCTCGAAGACTTAATCTTCAAAAGGGTAAATTAAGACCAACGAAATTATTGACGCATATCTTGAAGAAATGAAAAAAGATATTGCAAAAAACTTTGGAATGGACATTTCGGACATTTCAATGGACACGTCATCAAAAGATGACGAAATTTGCCTTGCTGGAGAAGGACAAAGTCCGGAAAATTCGGAAGACATTTTATTGAAGATATGGATGATGCTCATGACCGCATCACACAAGAAATAGCAATAATAAGGACAAGGTGGCGCAAATTACCAAGTCCCGTGAAGAATTTGAAGGGCTTAAAGCCAAAGGAGTACTCAATATGACAAGAATAATTAAAGATTGACTATGACATCCACAAAGGAGCACTCAAAGTGGACAAAACAATTAAAGGTTGATTGGGACATCAACGGTGAAAAATTTTCCACAACTAGCTTTAATAAAGCTAAAGTCAAGAATGAAGACTTTCTTGCCATTTTTATTACAGCTGGCAAGATTCCCTCAACAAGTGGAATGGCTACGAAGAAAAAATTTTTCTTCTTTAATTTTGTATTTCTATAAATAGCATTGAAACCCAAATGTTTAGGGTGTGCTTTTTCTTATGCTCTTCAATACTCTCTCCCTCATCTCTCTTGTAACTCCCTTGTAACTCTCTCGAAGAAATAAAGTTGAAGTTCGACTACTCTTACAAGTAAGTTTTTTTTTTTATAAAAAGTTTACTTCTCACCGAGCCCCAATGATGGGCTAATTCCACCGTTAAACTACACCAAGATGCCTTAATACCCTAAAAACATGGTTTTATATTATTTTATGGTGAAAATCGATTGAAGAATTGAGTCATGGATAAAGGTTATAATAATTCTGAATTACGATTAATTCTATATCGGCGTTTGGCTAGCCCGTGTTGCCGCAATGAAAGGCGTTTGAGGGCGAAGGCTGTTACCGATGGAATTCATCGAACCAGAATTTTATTATGCAAACTTAACCCTTGTATCCGACGATTTAATTCATTCAGTAGATCCGATCCTGCAGATGGTATCAGAGCCATGGTGGGGGTGTTAAGAAGTCAAGGTGTAGTTTAACGTCTTATTCTTATGAATTTGATGAGAAGAAAAGATACTGTTAAAAACAGTATTGAAGAGGAGTATGATATTCCTCAAAATTTAGATCAATTGAATCGATGGACAATTCCTAAGATAGATTACAAAGTAATCTATGAATTAGGAACCTTCGAAAAATTAGGTTTGAAACAGGTAGTCAAAACTACTGAAGAAACTATCTCTCTCAACAACGAGGAGATGGTGATTAGACTTCTAAGCAATAGAGACTTGGAAAAATATAGAATAAACCATAAGTTTATTCATATTGGATTAGTACAAGTTGCTTTTAAGCCTTTAACTTTAGAAGGTTTACCAGAGAGCTTTATAGCAGCTCTTAGAGATGGTCGAAATCTCGACTGGAAACAATCCCTTATGGGAATAATTCAGTCTAGTCTCGCCCATGGCCCAGTATACTTTAATGTATACCCAAATCTCCAATTATCGTTAACTGATGTCAATATATTTGACGCTCTAACATTAAATGTCAAAACTCACGGATATAATTACGCTCCAGGATCGGAAGTAATTTGTATCTGTTATAGGATTTATTATAAGCCTCTTTATACACTGAATCCTCAGTGTAAAATCGTTGATAAACCCATCAACGAAACTGTTCTTATAGAGACCAATTTTAGTAGATCTAATATTACAACTCGTAGATCTATTAAATGGGAAGAAATTCAATTCCCAGAAAATTGGGTTATTGAACGAGCTACGCCTCTTCAGCCCAAAATCGAGAATAAACCAACTCAAATAATACAAACAACAGATGGATCTGTTCAAATACAATTTGAGCAAAATAGAAGATCTATCGATATTAAAACTCCAAGATCTAGAAATACTAGGTCAATATCTTCACGTTATCATATATCACCATGTGATTATATGGTAAGATCTCCTTCTAGAGCTTCGACCTCACAAGTTAGAGAATCAATCTCTAACGATTACCTATCAAACAAAGTCGAAGAATTAAGAATTAATTCTGATAATATTGTTCACGGTGTTTTTAAAAATCAAGACGAGGAAATAACCGAGTCAGAAATGGATTTTCGTGTTTAATGGATTTTAAATCGAAAATTGATTTTAGCCCGGGATCACCGGCAAGAAAGAAAATTCAACAAGAATTCTTTCAACCCAAATGGGAACCTTTTCGAAAATGGTTTTTTGAAAATTTTAATAAAGAGGATAAAAATATTATCCAAGAAAAATTTTATAAAGACCTTGAAAAACGGAATGAAAAATTACCTTTTGTTCCATGGTTTTTATCAAAATATTTTAAAAATATGATTTCTGTTCTTGAAAGAAATTATAAGCTTTCAACTGGAAAAAATCTTATTTCAGTCTTTCCTCCTCAAACTAGTTTCCAAATGGAAAAAGAAAATGAAATTAGGTTTTTTAATGCTTTTCAAAAATTATTTGAAAACGATACACTTTCTATTACTATTAATCATATTAATAGTCTTTTAAAGCAACAAAATTATACTAATATGTATGTTATTGTTTTAGGAGAACAAATTTCTTTATTAAAGAAAAATATTGAGGAAATTTCGTCCTCAGTAAAAGACATAAAAAATTTTTATTAAAAGAAAAAAATAAGATTGAACTGGTAGATATTGCGTCTCCCAGTATTCAACCTCCTCCTGAAGTTACAGATTTTAAATTAAAATCTATTTCTCATATTGAGAAACTTCTTGAAGAAAAATTTCAACATCTTAAGCTTAATACATTAAGCGAAGAATTTGAAGATCGTTTAGAAAATTCAGATAATCTTCAACATACATTTAATCAAGAAATTAATAAACTTAAGCATACAAAATATGCTGATAGGCCAACCCAAAGTAAATATTACTATCCTAGGCCTACTCCCCAAGATATCTTGTTCGAAGAACAAGAATTCATGCTCAACAATTCGTATAATGGTAGATGCATATACGAATGGAATCTTGATGGTTATACCGAAAGACAAATTTATAATATGATACATAGAATGCTTATGTATAGCACGATTTGCAAAGCTAATCAAAATAATGATAGAGCTGTTGCAAAAATGATCGTCGCTGGCTTTACTGGTCAGTTAAAAGGATGGTGGGATAATTACTTATCTCAACGCGAAAAAGACGATATTTATCTGACCATGAAAGAAGAAGATGGTCAACAAGTGGATAATGTTGTCTATACACTTTGTGTAAACATCATTGAACACTTTACAGGCCGATGGTCTGATAATTCTGAAAATATCAGAACTCTTCTTCAAAATCTTAGGTGTAAAACTCTTACATCCTTTAGATGGTACAAAGATACCTTCCTTAGCCGAGTTATGGAACTCCCTGAGTCAAATAGTACTCACTGGAAATCTAAATTTATAGATGGTCTTCCTTCTCTTTTCGCAGAAAGAGTAAGGAATAATCTTAGAAAAGGAGAATCGAGTATCGATTATAACTCCTATACTTATGGTAAACTTATTGGAACTTGCATACAAGAAGGCTTAGCCTTATGCAATGAAATTAAATTAAATAAACAAGTCAAAAGACATTCTTTAGATGAAAAGAAACAATTAGGAGAATTCTGTGGCCAATTTGGCATGGAAAATCCCTCTACGAGTAAAACTCGTAAAGATCATAAAACTAAAAAATATTCTCCTAAGCAATACGAAAAAAGAAAATTTAGAAAATCTAAAAGAAGAGAACAAAAATTCTCTAAGGAAAATAATTTTCAATACAGAAATAAATTCCCTCCTATTGTCTGCCGAAAGTGCGGAAAAATTGGTCATAAAGCAAGTACTTGCTGGACCAAAAAGAAAATTAATAATCTTGAAATTGATAGTGAATTAAAAGAAACACTATCAAAAATCCTCCTTAATTCTGATAGTGATTCAGAATACTCTTCAAATAATGAAAATAACATTATTGAAGATATTTCATCAGAATCTGATGAATGCCGTAACTGTCAAATAGGACAACCTTGCTCAAAGATTCAGATAAATCAGAATCTGAATCAGAAAATATAATTTGTATCAAATTATCTCCCAATTTCAAGAGGTTAATGTTCTTGACAATAATCTCTTAGAAATGCTTAAAGAAACTGATGATCCAGATTTAAAAAATCTAATCATCAAAAGAATTATTCAAAATGAAGAAACTTCTAAAGAAGTTATTCAAAAATCCGAACCCTATAAAATGTCAGAAGTAATGAAATTACTTCGAAATAAAAATAAATACGAATCCCCAGTTAATATTAAAGACTTAACTGTTGAAATTTCAATTCTTAAAACGAAGTTAAAGAATTAAAATTAAGTAACAATAATTTAGAAAGAAGACTTTCTAAACTTGAAAAGGGAAAAGAAATCCTTGATGAATCATCTTCAAGATCCCTTGAAGAATTTACCAGTACGATTGAAAATGATAATTTTCTTTCTACTTTAGAAGTTATTACTTCTCAAAAATGGCTAGTAAAAATATCATTACTAATCGAGAAAAATTATCAAAAAGATCTTATTGCTCTTATTGATAGTGGTGCAGATTTAAACTGCATCCAAGAGGGTTTAATACCTACCCAATATTTTTATAAGACAACTCATTCTCTCAGCTCTGCTAGCGGAGAAAAGTTGCAAATTAATTATAAAATCCCAAAGGCCTATATTTGTAAAAATAAGGTCTGTATTCCTACATCATTCTTGCTAGTCAAAAATATCACGAACCAAGTAATTCTTGGTACACCATTCCTTAGGAAAATATTTCCTATTACCAAAATTGATGAACATGGATTTAAAGGAAACTTCGAAAATAAAGAAGTATACTTTAAGTTCATTACTGAACCAATTTCACGAATTCTTAGTGAAATAAAAGATTCTATTCTAATTAGAGCAAAAGAAAATCAAATAAATTATTTGAAACAAGAAATCAGTATACTTACGATTGAGGATAAAATCCAAAATCCTAAGTTACAACAAAAAATTAAACTAACTCATAATGAATTTACATTGCAAATATGCAATGATCTTCCAAACGCATTCTGGAATAGGAAGAAGCATATTGTTTCTTTACCCTACGAGGAAGATTTTAGTGAGAAAAATATTCCCACTAAAGCTCGTCCCTGTCAAATGAATGCTGAATTATTAGAATTGTGTAAGAAAGAAATAAATTCTCTCTTACAGAAAGGTTTAATAAAACCTTCGAAATCTCCCTGGTCTTGTACCGCCTTTTATGTTAATAATGCAGCAGAAAAGGAAAGAGGAGCACCCAGATTAGTAATTAATTACAAACCTTTGAATAAAGTTTTGAAATGGATCAGGTATCCTATTCCTAATAAAAAGGATTTGCTTGATCGATTGCATAATGCAATTTTATTTTCAAAATTTGATTTAAAATCTGGTTTTTGGCAAATCCAGGTTGAAGAAAAAGATCGGTATAAAACCGCATTTACTGTCCCAATTGGACAATTTGAATGGAACGTTATGCCCTTTGGTTTAAAAAACGCTCCTTCCGAATTTCAAAACATTATGAATGATATTTTCATTCCTTATAGTAATTTTATCATCGTTTATATTGATGATATTTTAGTATTTTCTAAAGATATCGAAACACATTTCAAACATCTCGATATGTTTAAAAAGATAATTATCCAAAACGGATTAGTTATATCTAGTCCAAAAATGATTTTATTTCAAACTAAAATTAGATTTTTGGGTCATACTATTGAAAAGGGTAGTATTACTCCAATTAATAGAAGTATTGAATTTGCGTCAAAATTTCCTGACCAAATTTTTGATAAACACAATTACAAAGATTTCTAGGAAGTTTAAATTATATTTCTCCCTATTATAAAAATCTTGCAATTGATACATCTATTTTATATGATAGATTAAAAAAGATACCTTGTCAGTGGACAAATAGTCACACTGAAGCAATTAAAAAAATTAAAAGTAAAGTAACGCATCTTCCTTGTCTCATGCTTGCTAATCCCTCCTGGCAAAAAATTATTGAGACAGATGCGTCTGATATTGGCTTCGGAGGAATATTAAAACAAGTTTCTCCAGAAGATAAATTCGAGCATCTTGTTAGATTCCATTCAGGAAAATGGAATAATGCTCAGAAAAATTATGCTACTATAGCCAGAGAAGTTCTCGCTATAGTTAAATGTGTTTTAAAATTCCAGGATGATCTTTACAATCAAAAGTTTTTAATAAAAACAGATTGTCAAGCAGCAAAATTTATGTTTAATAAGGATTTTAAACATAATGTCTCCAAACAAATGTTTGCGAGATGGCAGGCACATTTAGCCCCTTTCGATTTTGAAATAATTTACAAAAAGGGAAGTGATAATAGTCTTCCGGATTATCTTACTCGTGAATATCTAACATGAGTTTTATGCAAATTGCAGCAATGTCCCAATATGGGAGAGGTTTCGCCTCTAATAGAGGTGGACGTGGTGGTCGTGGTCACGTTATTGCCCAAATGGGTAATAAGAAACTTGTGAAAGAAAATCTTTCACAATTTTCTGCATCTTCAAGTAATACTTGGAGTAAAGAAGATCCAACATACAAGGAGTTTCTTGAATACAAGAAACAAAAAGCGCAATCGCAAGAAAAGGAAGGTACTTCCTATGCAAAAATTATTGCAGACGACGACGAAGACGTCGACTATGAAAGAAAAATCATACAGAGGTAATACTTCTGTTAGAATTCAAAGATCTAAAATGGTCTGATGAACCTTGGACAATTATGTCAAGGTATTTGGAGAAAGCATCATATGCTGCTCCTTTCTATAAATCTCGTGACAATTACGAGAATATTTTAAAGGCCACTGGTACGGCTGATTTTGAGCATTTTAATGCGGGTAATACCCAAATTGCTCAACGAAAAGGTTATACCTTTAGCAAAATTATTTTTAAGCAGATAATTACTGCTGAAAATTGGGCACTTCATCCCTTAAAGGATAGAGAATATCTCCATCCCGAATCAAAAATTTTGATCAAATTTAATTATTATGATTATATCGATGCCTTTAATAAGGTATTTTTATATCAAAATGATAATAAAAAACATTCTTGGTGGATTAAAATCTGCTCAGATGTTTATAAAAAGATATTCCAAATTGGTTTTATCAATGGTGGCTATCATATGGCGCATCCGTTGAAATTTTAAAGGAACCTTTCTTTGGTCTTTACCAAGAATGGGTCAAAGTTTCTCCGTTTCTAATAGAGGCGGAACATAATAAACAATGTATTGAAGGAATGGCTTCTTTACACTTTTATATTGAATTTTCCATTCCATGGATTTGGAGATGGACTCCCGAAGTGGGTTATACCCAACAAAAACTTCCTTGTCTTCAGAGGAATTTTTATACAAAATTCTGGAAAAAAATGATTAGGAAAAATCAGACTGGCGAATACGAAAGTCAGCAAACGATTGATAAAATCGAAGAGAAAATTTCTCTTTATAAAACTGCGATTAATAATCATCAACAAAGGGAAGCCCCTAGTCCCTTTGAAACAATTTCTCGAAGACTTAATCTTCAAAAGGGTAAATTAAAGACCAACGAAATTATTGACGCATATCTTGAAGAAATGAAAAAAGATATTGCAAAAAACTTTGGAATGGACATTTCGGACATTTCAATGGACACGTCATCAAAAGATGACGAAATTTGCCTTGCTGGAGAAGGACAAAGTCCGGAAAATTCGGAAGACATTTTTATTGAAGATATGGATGATGCTCATGACCGCATCACACAAGAAATAGCAATAATAAAGGACAAGGTGGCGCAAATTACCAAGTCCCGTGAAGAATTTGAAGGGCTTAAAGCCAAAGGAGTACTCAATATGACAAGAATAATTAAAGATTGACTATGACATCCACAAAGGAGCACTCAAAGTGGACAAAACAATTAAAGGTTGATTGGGACATCAACGGTGAAAAATTTTCCACAACTAGCTTTAATAAAGCTAAAGTCAAGAATGAAGACTTTCTTGCCATTTTTATTACAGCTGGCAAGATTCCCTCAACAAGTGGAATGGCTACGAAGAAAAAATTTTTCTTCTTTAATTTTGTATTTCTATAAATAGCATTGAAACCCAAATGTTTAGGGTGTGCTTTTTCTTATGCTCTTCAATACTCTCTCCCTCTCTCTTGTAACTCCCTTGTAACTCTCTCGAAGAAATAAAGTTGAAGTTCGACTACTCTTTACAAGTAAGTTTTTTTTTTTTATAAAAAGTTTACTTCTCACCGAGCCCCAATGATGGGCTAATTCCACCGTTAAACTACACCAAGATGCCTTAATACCCTAAAAACATGGTTTTATATTATTTTATGGTGAAGAATCGATTGATAGAATTGAGTCATGGATAAAGGTTATAATAAATTCTGAATTACGATTAATTCTATATCGGCGTTTGGCTAGCCCGTGTTGCCGCAATGAAAGGCGTTTGAGGGCGAAGGCTGTTACCGATGGAATTCATCGAACCAGAATTTTATTATGCAAACTTACCCCTTGTATCCGACGATTTAAATTCATTCAGTAGATCCGATCCTGCAGATTATAAATATTATATAGCAGCAAGAAGAAAGGGTTACCTTGCAAAGATCCATAATGACAAGTGTGTAATAGATTGGCCTGAAAGGTGGTTGTGGCAACACAAGTATCTGCACAGTAATATTTCTTTTTAAGTGTGGTGCCACGGTGGAATCGCACTCATGAAATTTATGAAAATTGCATATATTCAATTAAAAATTGAAAATTATGATTAACATCATTAACTACCCAGTCATCATAACTGCAACGAGCATGCGACTTTGTCCCTCAAACTATAAAAAACTTATATGGGCATCTACATGTTGCTAATTCATGCATGATAGCATCTATGTCATGACAATACATGCTGAAACTGACGGGGTTCTAAACTGTAAACTACGTATAGTAAAACATGTGACCATCTCTTTTACCTGAGAAAATATTCTCAGCCATCATATACTCATAACGGAAAGAAACAGGGACGCAAACACCATGGCTGACGCACATTCCTTACGACTGGATTAGCCCAAAACAGAGAGGAAAAAAAAAGGAGATAGAAACTTCGCAGCGACATAAAGGAACTTAAAAGGAAGAGACTATCAAAACTTCACTTACCATCCATTTAAGAAAAATAGGATATCCAACAGATATTCTTCCACAACGAAACGATCAATAGGCAGCAAATCCTGATAAGAAGCACTAGAAGAGATGAGTCAAACAAGTATAGAAAGAATGAGAGTATGTTCTTTCACTGCAACACCAAAAACGGAAGCAACTTTACCTAGAAAGGATAAGATGATATATCAAGTCAAGGTACCTAAAAAATTTTACATAGTTTGCTGTGCTCACAAAATTTTCACAGTACCACCAACACCATGCATATCTAGAAAAATTTTAACAGAAAAGACTACCACAGGGATGCCAAAAGATTGCTTTCCGAAATATAGAAAATACCCCAATCTTATTGGCAGGAAAAATATTGAGTTTCCGTATGCGCTGAGGATATTTTAACTCAGCTTCATGATTTTGTTTTCCGAAGGTAATATTGTTTAACTCAGTTGGTGGATCAGGTAACTCGGGGCAGTTTATTGGGCCAAAATCATGTGACTTCCCAGCAACAAGTTGTGATTCAAACGAGAGATGCGGTCTGGGTACTGAAAACCAAAATCTAAATCAGAAGTCACATAAACTGTGAAAAACTATAAATTAAATCCTTGAGGGAAAAAACAATAATATCAAAGCAATTATGCTCTAAATAGAAGTCTAATGCTAAAAATCAAATAGAGGCGTGACTGAATTTAACTCACCACGTGAACTTCTATAAACCAAAAAATCAGTTATTAAAATTAAAATCCTACGACATGACAAATGTGGGATTTTATGAAAACCAAAATTTTGTTGAAGTAACATCCAACACCCGTATGTACCAAAAAACTTGACAGCATAATTTCCTTTATGGTCATGATAGTAGAGTTATTTCGAGTGTTAGCTAATGCGTCAAAATGTCTTAACATATATATGTTGGAGTAAAAATCAGCGCCTAGGTGTAAAATGTAGTAAACGATACAAAATAAAAAATAAAAAAAATCTTGGATTCGGTCCCACAAATCCTCCAGGAAATCCTAATACAACAATAAATTCGATCGGATTAACTGGTACCTACCTAAAATTTGAAGAGATTCGCACTATCTTTATGTCTAAAAAAACAATGAAAAGGACCATCAGAAACATTCTTTCAGACTTTCGATGTGTTCGAAAGGAGAGTATCCTGTATCAGAAATGTTGATGTTGAGTCTTCAACATTGGCAATGTTAGGGGAACATTCTGACCAACATTTGTTGCCCAAGAATGTCTCCTTTCTCAGTTTTATCTTTCATACCCAAAACATGTTTAATCCGTGTCTAGGCTATTTTTAGTGTTTTGCAGGAGTTTGATAAGAGCTGGAATGGGTCAAATGCGTGTGGAATGAGTATGGATAAAAGAGAGCGAACTTAGGAGTGAAGCTTACTAAATATAGGAGGATTGGAGCACAAGTCAAGACCAAGTCATTTGGAGCTGATCCGAATCAACTCTCAATGGTCACACTTATATTATTGGACGCGGTGGAAGTTAGTTGAGGCGACCAAATCTATTGAGAAGCAGTCAAAGTCGATTGCTTATAAAAGGGGACCTCACTTAATCATGTTGAGAGTCTTGAGTGACGAGAGTGAAGCGAGCGACATAAGATTATATGAGCGAAGTTCAAATGAGTTCGAACCATGTCGAGAGCTTCTTTTAGCCTAGTATTTCTGTTTGCAAAAGTGTAAGGACTTTGTAGTTTTTCAGGATCTTTTAGATTCGTAGTTTTTCTAGGCTTGTTTTTACTATCGTTTGATAGTTATTTTGCCATCCATTGCTGTAGTGGAATTTCGCCTTGAGGCACGCAGCAAGTTTTTATAACTTGCTGCAAATTTACATCTTGTGTTTATCACTTTCGTTACTAAGCAATCATTTATTCCGCTGTGCGCTTTGAGAGTTAGGTTGAGTGTTAACCAAACATTTCATCCAACATCAGTGTTATTACTTAGTGTTTTTACATCCATTCAAGATCAAGCCACGTCAAAGTGGTATCAGAGCCAACGCTTGACTCTACTAAGCGCTGACGATCCTCTACAATGGATGTAACAAGTTCCAATTACATCGGCAAAGTCCCAGTGTTAGACGGATCCAACTATGCTTATTGGAAAGTTCGTGTACGACAATGCATTAAGTCCATAGATGTTCGAGCGTGGGAAGCTGTTCTCATTGGATATACTCCACCTCGATATCCTCCAGATGCTGATGGCGAAGTAGTTGACAAGCCTATCGAAGAATGGTCCATTGCTGAAAAGAATGCGGCTGAGTATAACGACAAAGCTCTTAATGCCATCTTCTCTTCGGTGGACATATTTATGTTCAAGATCATTCAGAATTGTTCGACGGCAAAGAATGCGTGGGATCTTCTACAGAGGTACTGTGAAGGCGATGCGAGTGTGAGGGAAACCAAACTTCGGTATCTCCTCAATCAGTTTGAAAACCTCAGGATGAAGGAAGACAAGGACGTTACCACATACTTTGGCAAGCTATTGACAATCTCGAGCGAGTGTGCTAGCCTTGGAGATCCAATTGCTAATAAGGTACTGGTTTCTAAAGCTTTACGTACACTAACTGAAAAGTTTAATGTGAAGGTAGCGGCCGTCGAGGAAGCACATAATCTAAGCACAATTGAATTCAACACCTTGATGAATATTATGATGAACTACGAGACCAATCTCGAAGTTCAAAAGAGGGCGTCTCGCGGCAAAAGCCTTGCTCTAGTCAGTCAGCCATCCAAAGTTCAAACTGAGGATGACCCTGACAATGAGGACGATATGGCTATGCTCGTGAAGAAATTTGCAAAGTTTATCAAGAAGAAGAATGTCGACCACAATGTTAGCCCAACATTCAGAAAAGGCCAGAATGTCAAAGCTGAATCTTCTTCTGCTCCTCCATTCACCAAACGAAAACCCGATGGAAAGAAGAAGAACTTCAACTTTGATTCTGTTAGATGCTATGAATGCCAAGGTTGGGGTCATTTTGCCAACGAATGTGCCAACACACTTCGCAAGCATGGTAAAGCCCTTTGGATCGATCTCTCCGATGATGAAGATGAGGAACCATGCCCAAAGGAGTCCAAGCAATCATCTCTGACCATTCAGTCTTTCTCAGACGACGAAAAAGAGGATGATCATCAAATCGGTTTCACTGCGGTAACTGATGTTGAGCCAACATTTGACTCAACATCTAAGAAAAATATCATTTTTGATTATGATGACTCAAACTGTTTTGATGGGTATTCTAGTTGTGATGAGACAGATCTGGAAACTAACCTTTGTGCTGAAGTTCAAATCAATGAAGCCGTAGGTGTGTTATCTGCGGAATATGAGAAGGAAAAGGCAAAGAACGCAGAACTTCAGGCCATGGTTTATACACTAACCAAGGAGAATGAGCAGAATGAAAAGGTGATCGAAAGCTTGGTGGATGGTATGAACAAAATGGAAGCCGTACTGACACGAAAGGATCAACAAATCAACAAACTCCAAAATCGAGTCGTCAAAGCCGATGAAACGTTCACGAAATTTAACAAGGGTAAATTGACCCTTGATGAGGTATTATCATTAGGTATTTTTGATAAGCAAGGATTAGGATTTAATTCTCAGCCTACGCATGTTTCTAAACCTTTGTCTAATGGTAAATCTAAGATAGTCTTTGTTAAGAAAAATGCCGAGCATGTTATATGCAGTAAGACTTTAGTCGTTAAGAAGAGTACTAAGCATGCTGCCAGTAAGTCTAAGGATAGACAATTTAAATGTACTCATTGCATGCAGCCTGGACATATTAAGTCATACTGCTGGAAATTGAAGGGGGAGATTTCTGCGAAGAAATCAATGTTAGCTGAAATGTCATTCAACATTCCGCACAACATTGAGAAATCAGTGTCGAAAGGAATGTTTGAAAAGATTTCAGCTGGCGTTCCTTCAACTTCTGCTGAACCAAATGCTGTTGTGTCATCTAAAAAAATTTGGGTAGAGAAGACCGTTCATAAATGCTATGTCGTATATACCTCTTTGCGAGCTAACATGACAGGTTCTTGGTACTTCGATAGCGGGTGTTCCCGACATATGACGGGTACCAAAGAGTACCTAAGTGATTACATGACTTTAAAAGGGCAGATTCTAGGTCGAGGCAGATTGAATGTGCCTGACTTCCCAAAACTAAGCAATGTTCTACACGTCGATGGACTTGTGGTTAATTTAATTAGCATAAGTCAGCTTTGCGACGATGACCTTGAGGTAAGATTTAATAAGGAGTGTTGTGAAGTTTTTAACAGCAACTATGTTCGAGTTATGGCATGTAAAAGATCGAGCGATAACTGCTATCTAGTCGGCGATAAATCCAGTTCGAAGGACGTGTGCCAATTATCGAAAGCCGATGACAACGTCATCCTATGGCATTACAGGATGGGCCATGTCAACTACCGTACGTTGGAGCAACTTATCAAGCACGAAGCCATCAGAGGCATTCCAAAGCTTAAGGAGTTTGGTAATGTTGTATGTGAGTCATGTCTTAGAGGTAAGCAAGTGCATGTTAGCCATAATGTTGACCAACATGCTGCCCAACATTTTAAAACTGCTCACTGTTTTCAACTTATGCACATGGATTTGATGGGTCCGATGGAAGTAGATAGCATTGGTGGTAAGAAATATGCTTATGTGCTCGTCGATGATTATTCTAGATTTGCATGGATATTTTTTCTTCGCGAAAAATCTGAATCATTTGATTTCTTCAAAAAGTTTTGTGCTATTGTGAAGAATAATTTCAGTGCTACTATCTTTCGCATTAGGTCTGATCATGGTAGAGAATTTGAGAATCAGTACTTTAATGAGTTTTGTGATAAGAAAGGCATCATTCATGAGTTTTCATCTCATATGACGCCCCAACAAAATGGGGTGGCCGAAAGGAAGAATAGGACTTTACAAGAAATGGCTCGTGTGATGTTACAATCTAGGAAAATTTCTAAGCGTTTTTGGGCTGAAGCATTGCATACCGCATGTCATATATCGAATCGTGTGTTCTTTAGACATGGTACTAAGAAAACGCCTTATGAGCTGTTGAATGGGAAAAAGCCTACTGTTAAGTACTTTCATGTGTTTGGTAGTTATTGCTACATGTTAAATGATCGTGAGTACTTAAGCAAGTTTGATTCAAAAAGTGACAAGTGTATTTTTCTTGGATACTCATCTAATAGTCGTGCTTATCGTGTATATAACTTGCGCTTGAAGTCTGTTCAGGAGTCTGTGAATATTGTGTTTAATGATGCTACTGATCTTAGCAAAATGTCTCCACTAGTTGATATTTCAGATGTTGTACAAGCTGTTGACCAAACAGAGGAGAATGTGGTGGACGATGTTGAGCCAACATCTGATTCAACATCTGTGCTAGAACAGAACACTGCGGCTGAACCCAGTGAAGTTCGTAGAGACCCTCCAGCTAAGATTCAGAAGGATCATCCCACAGACCTTATCATTGGAAATGTGAACGAATGGAGGAGAACGAGAGACAAGCCGCGCAAGGATTATAAGTCTATGGTAAGAAACGTATGCATGAACACTGTATATGCCGAGGTACGCTTTACTTGTTTTGTTTCTGAAGTAGAACCTAAAAATGTCCTTGAAGCGCTTAAGGACAATTTTTGGATTAATGCCATGCAAGAGGAACTCTTGCAGTTTGAGAAAAACCAAGTTTGGTCCTTAGTACCACGACCGAAAGACATTAATGTCATAGGCACTAGGTGGATCTTCAAGAATAAATCTAATGAACTTGGTAGAGTTGTTAGGAACAAAGCACGTTTAGTAGCCCAAGGTTATACTCAAGTCGAGTGCATAGATTTTGATGAGACTTTCGCTCCAGTGGCTGGGTTGGAATCTATTAGGTTGTTATTGGCTATTGCATGTTGGCTTAACATTACATTATATCAAATGGATGTTAAGGGTGCATTTTTAAATGGATATATTGATAAAGATATCTATGTTGAACAGCCTAAAGGATTTGAGGATCCACATTTTCCTAATCATGTTTATAAGTTGCAGAAAGCTCTCTATGGATTGAAGCAAGCACCTCGAGCTTGGTATGGTAGGTTAGCTACATTTTTACTTGAATTTGGGTTCGTACGAGGAGAGGCAGATCGCACTCTTTTTGTAAAAAGGGTCGGTTCTGATATTTTGATTGCCCAAGTTTATGTTGATGATATAGTCTTTGGCTCAAGCTCACAATCGATGCTAGATCGCTTTGTACAGGCTATGAACTCCACGTTTGAAATGAGCATGATTGGAGAACTAACCTTTTTCCTAGGTTTACAGATTAAGCAAAGCAACGATGGCATCTTTATGTCTCAGGAGAAATACGCTAAAAACACTATTAAGAAGTTGGGGTTGGACACGGCTAAGGTAATGAAAACTCCTATGGGGTCTACGCAAAAGGTAAGTAAAGACAATGTTGGACAGAATGTTGACCCAACATTGTATCGATCAATGATGGGCAGTTTGTTGTACCTTTCAGCCAGTAGACCTGACATTATGTATAGCGTATGTGTATGTGCTAGATATCAATCTGAGCCTAAGGTTTCCCATCTTAATGCTGTTAAGCGTATACTTCGATATGTGAGTGGAACGTGTAGCATAGGATTATGGTTCTCTAAAGATACTAATATGAGTCTTATAGGCTACAGTGATGCTGATTGGGCAGGTGACGAGGATGATCGCAAGAGCACTAGTGGCGGCTGTTTCTTCTTAGGTAACAATTTAGTTGCATGGTATAGTAAAAAGCAAAATTGTGTGTCGTTATCTACTGCTGAGTCTGAGTATGTTGCTGCGGGTAGTTGCTGTACGCAATTAATGTGGTTAAATAGCATGTTATGTGACTATGGGTTAGAGTGCGAGTCAGTCCTCATGTATTGTGATAACCTTAGTGCCATTAACATATCTAAGAACCCTATTCAGCATTCACGCACAAGCATATAGATTTAAGACATCATTTTCTGAGAGATATGGTAGAGAAAGAATTAGTGTGCATTGAGCATATTGACATGAAACATCAGTTAGCTGACATTTTAACGAAAGCATTGGATTTTCAAAGGTTTTCGGACCTGAAAAAGTCCATAAGTCTGCTACAGTCTATCTGAATGTTGGTTCAACATTTGGATCAACATTGCTTATGTCAAATTTGATAGTTACTGCTTTAATGTTTGATTCAATATTCTTCTCTGTTTTCCGGTGAAATGACTCGATCCTACTTGACAGTCTTCTGAAATGACCCAATCTCTTGCTTATAGGCCTAATCATAAACCTTGTACAAAATAGGTATTTGATAATAAGTTTCCCTAGGTACACGGCATTCGCGGTGACGATGTACTCTTTGCGACAAAAAGCCAAACCTTGATGTTTAGGGAATAAGGTCAGTGCTCAATAAGAAAAAAAAAATAAAAAAAATAAAAAAAAAAATATATCGGGCAGAAAATGAAAGGAGACTAGTTTGAGAGGATCGAGAAGAAAAGTCTAGGATTATGGAGTAAGGATGTTGAACCTTATGTTGGAGCAACATGTGTAACTGTCAGTTTGATTATAGAGTAAGGATGTTGAACCTTATGTTGGGCCAACATGTGTAACTGATAGTTTGATCATGCTATATTTTCAGTGCTTTCGATTATCTACATTAGTTTTTAGTCGAGCATTTTTTTAGGTTCATATGCCTAGTTTAGATATCTCTCAGAATTGCATTAGATTTGCTCGAAGAACAGCTAGTTACACTTTTCTCATGTGATCCTCATTGTCGTCTACCCGGTTAGTATTGCACGACCCTATTTTGATTTTTGACTTGGTATTTTTATTTAAATCATAATCTTATTTGCTGCTATTTTTTCGGCCATATTAACCTCCAAACGGCTAGTTTTCAGCTAAATTTGAGCGAAAATTTTGAAGTAATTTTTTTTTATGACCGTTGGAATTTTTTTTATATATGTGCCACTCTCTAAAAAGATTTTAGTGATTTTCAAATTCCCCAGATTTAGTGAATAATATGTCAAATTCTTCTTCTCAACCGAATGTTGATCCAACATTCGTACCTGACATTGATTTTCCAGTGCCGCTCGAAGTAATTTTAGGTTCTAGAGACATTGTCGTCTACACCGGACCTTTTCAGCCACTTCGACCCACACGACCTACTCAGACGGCAGACCCCGCAACGGCGAACACCGATCAAGAATCCTCTGTTCCGATGAACAATCAAAGCGAAGATGATGATGATATGACTCTGAATGCCCTGCTTCAGACCCTTAATAAAAGCCAGGAGTCAAGATGAAGACGCCCCGCCGATGACCTCTGTAGCTGAAGAAATTCCAATTTCAACCGACCCACCTCTATCAGACCCAACTTCAAAGGAGGAAATCCAAACTCAAGCGAAGAAGCGACGAAGACAATCTCCTGCTGATGTGCAGGCCCCTGTTCTGAAGAAGCGCCGGAGCAATCGTACTCGACGTACCCTGAACCCCACGTCCAACGCTGATGAGCCGATTGCCCTGTCCAGTGATTCTTCTGACGAGATTGCTGACTCCACCACCCATGACAGCCTCGACTCAGAGAGCTCAGATGAAGACTTCATTGTCTTAGGAGGAGAGACATCATCCTCGGTATCAGAGTCACTCACTGACTCAGACAGATCAAAGGATGAAGACACGGCCGAGTCTGATCTAGTCGAGACTCTAACTTCCTTGAAGAGCAGGTTGAAGAAGCAAGCAGGGAAGAGGCCAATAGAAAGTGAAGCCAGACCTTCCAAGAAAGCTCATATTGAGGAATCATCTCAACCTGACACCAACCTCCGTGATTTTTCACCAAGCCAATCAGCTGATGAAGATGTTGAATCAGATGTTGATCCAACATGGGATGATCCACTGCCCAACCGCAAGTTCTACCACACAGCCAATGAGGAGCTGTGGACTTCCCTGAGTCAAAGACTCATGCGGGTTGAGCGAATTGTAGATGTGGCGAGCTTCAGGAAGTACGGCGTAATGCAATTCCTGGAGTCACGACATCTCGGGCAAATGGTGAGGAGTTTAGGGACGTACTGCGACTCAGTCGTCCGTGAGATATATGCTAATCTTTTCTCTAATGTGGCCAAACTGAATTCTACGAAGTATGGGAGAGTTTTCTTGAGGGGGAGGTTGTATGATATGTCATCGCATGCGATTAATCAATTTTTGGGAACACCTGATGTGGAGATGGGGCATGAATATGACAATGATGAGGTAGTACGTTTTATTACTGCGGGTAGAGTAAGTCGTTGGACTGGTAATTGTGCTGTTAGTTCATTGACGTCCTTATATTCTGTGCTGTTTAAGATCGGGATTTGTAATTGGTTGCCTACGCTGAGCGAAACAAGGGTGACTGAGAGCATGGCACATTTGCTATAGGCTCTTGGCCACAACTTGCCTTTGAATTGGGGAGAGTTGATCCTCAATCATATGTCGAACCAAGCTGAGAAAGTAGGGAAGGGAATTCTTCTGTATCCCTCTATCATCTATGGAGTTCTGGTTTAAGGTGGATTTCAACCGACAAGGAGACATAAAGTAGTCTCTAAAAGGATCCCCTATGTCATTCAATCAAGTCATCTCGCGGGTCCAGACAGACTTGTAGATCTCCCTTGGTGCACGCCAGAATAGCTCATATCAGATGTTGATCAGGATGTTGGATCAACATCCACTCTAGAACTGGCTATCAATTGTCTCAATGAGTCCATCGCAGCTTTGATGGCTCAAAGGGATATATTGCAGATGCGTCTTTCTTCCCAAAAAGGGGGAGAAAATAGGGCAGCAGAAGGAGCTAGGGCTGATGATCAAGCTGGACCGAGTGGACATGGCGGAGCTGAGAAGGGCGGAGCTGAGAAGGCCGACCAGACAGGGGGAGATAGTGAAATGGAAGAAGGAGCTGGAAGTGAAGCTGGAACAGAAGATGGTGCTGCTGCGTCGAGTCAGAGTCCTGTGATATAGACCTTCGTGGTCTAATTCATTTGTGCGCTTGCATGTTTGTGTGTGCTTTTGATGTGCACTTTTTGATTTGCATGCTTGCCTGCCTGACTTGTATTTTGCCTATGGATTAATTTGTTTTGCAGATGGTTAAGACCTTATTATGGCCTGTACTATTTTAGTACTTTGAATAGTTTATGAACTATTTGTGTTTACTCTAACCAGTTTTGTGGTTGAGTAGTTTTTGCCGTAAGGGGGAGTCTCACTTATACTAATGTCTGCTTTGGTTTTGGGAAGAAAGATAAAAAGGGGGAGATTGTTGATGTTGAGTCTTCAACATTGGCAATGTTAGGGGAACATTCTGGCCAACATTTGTTGCCCAAGAATGTCTCCTTTCTCAGTTTTATCTTTCATACCCAAAACATGTTTAATCCGTGTCTAGGCTATTTTTAGTGTTTTGCAGGAGTTTGATAAGAGCTGGAATGGGTCAAATGCGTGTGGAATGAGTATGGATAAAGGAGAGCGAACTTAGGAGTGAAGCTTACTAAATATAGGAGGATTGGAGCACAAGTCAAGACCAAGTCATTTGGAGCTGATCCGAATCAACTCTTAACGGTCACACCTATATTATTGGACGCGGTGGAAGTTAGTTGAGGCGACCAAATCTATTGAGAAGCAGTCAAAGTCGATTGCATATAAAAGGGGACCTCACTTAACCATGTTGAGAGTCTTGAGTAACGAGAGGAAGCGAGCGACATAAGATTATATGAGCGAAGTTCGAATGAGTTCGAACCATGTCGAGAGCTTCTTTTAGCCTAGTATTTCTGTTTGCAAAAGTGTAAGGACTTTGTAGTTTTTCAGGATCTTTTAGATTCGTAGTTTTTCTAGGCTTGTTTTTACTATCGTTTGATAGTTATTTTGCCATCCATTGCTGTAGTGGAATTTCGTCTTGATGCACGCAGCAAGTTTTTATAACTTGCTGCAAATTTACATCTTGTGTTTATCACTTTCGTTACTAAGTAATCATTTATTCCGCTGTGCGCTTTGAGAGTTAGGTTGAGTGTTAACCAAACATTTCATCCAACATCAGTGTTATTACTTAGTGTTTTTACATCCATTCAAGATCAAGCCACGTCAAGAAACATGCTTTCTGATATTCATGTATGCTTGTATTCCCAACATTACCCTCTCTAACTCTTCCGGAACTTGCTGTCAAATAAGAAAACTATTAGAGGCACCGACACATCAAAAGAAAACTTTAATATAACTATATCAGCAGAGAAATTATACCTCAACGAGTTCGGCACCTCCCCAAGGGAAACAAGCTAAAATACTGTTAACATAAAAATCAGCACAAGGTTGCCAACATGGATTGCCCTTGTCTTCATCTACTGTTGTGGCAGCTGAGGATAGCAGTGTCTCGAACAAAACTACTACTGAACTTGCATGAACAACCTTGCTGCACATCTGTTTTCCACATTGAAAAACGAAAAATGATATATACATCGAAGCACTTTCCACAAAATATATATACTCTTTTGTTTCTAGAGGAAAAATTACACAATGAATCAAAGGCTGGGCAGCGTATTTTGTCTTAATTTATTTGCAACTCTCCACATTGATCATTTACGGTATCTTAATGAAGGCGGCATACCAGGGCAGTTAGAAAACGCATGAGTAACCGTATCCTGGTACAATTCCCACAATCCAAAGCAGCTTTTGACAAAAAGAAAAAGAAAAAGAAAATGCTTACTATTAAATGGATAACGAGACATCTACATGAATTTTTTTTGGTCAAAAGCGTTAATATGCGGGTAGGAGTCTTGCATACTCCTATGCATAAGCATACGCACTCATAGAGAGCACTAAAAATATATGAGAACGGTATAGAGAAGGTTATCACACCTGCAAATTATTGTGGGTGTCCTCAACAATCTTCCCAACAAAATCTTCATCTTCCAAATTTAATAAACCAACCTGCAACAGAGAGTGATCTCAATTCCATCATCCATGGAGCTTTCATTCATAGAAATAATGCCTCTTGCTAAGTAAATATAGTCCTTTAAAATGAACCTCTCTAAAGTAAATCCGACAGACCTTACACTCAGAAAATAAAAAAGGAATCGTATATAGAAGATTATTAAATAAAAAAAAAAATAGAACTTGGAAACAAAAATTCATAGTGCCAATGTCTTAAACAAGATTTCCAGTGTACAAGATACCATACCAATGTTCCGTACAGTGGTACTTTGTGAGGCAACTCTTCGGCACATTGCAGAAGGAACTGAAGAAATTAGAAACACAATAAGGAAAATATAAGGGGACTGAGAAGTTATCAGAAATACAAGGTAAAAGTTGAGTTATCCAATTATATTCGAATGCACCAATGCATAAAACAGTAAATGAATCTCATCATGGAACAAGAGTTAGGCTCACACCATCACAAATACGCTTAAGCACACGTGATAACAAAAAAAACTCCGTACAAATGTTATGTGAAACTTACAATCTAATGCAATTGAATGAAAATGAATGAAAAATCGACTGACTGATAGTATTTCGATTTTCGAATGCAATAATTCCCGACGGACCACTCCAAAGCATGTCTCCTGCAATGATAAGTCATCAAATAATAATCTCTTAATGCCAGCAAAAACACCAGCGACTTAACTGAAATTAACTTTTTTATCAAACAAAAATTTCCACGAAACAAAACTAATTCAAATCAAGATCGCGCCTTCGCCAAAGGCGGACAGAGAGAGATATACATGATCAAACTAGGGTTTGGAAACAGGGCGCGGATTATAAAATTAGACATTCACGAGCTGGTCTTTGTGGTCGACGCTCCCGCCATACTCGGGGAAATTCTCCCCAAGCCGAAGCAGCAGAGCTCTCCAGCTGCTCATTTTCCCGCGGGGAATCACAATGGTGCAGCGAAAAGCTTTTGAGGAAATCGGAATTTGTCTTAGACGTGCTTTTATTGTTTTTTGCTGCCGTTTAAAACCCCCGGAGAGCGGACGTAGTAATGTCAAGCGCGATTTATAAGTTGATTTCATGGTTAATCAACTAATCCCGCCGACCTTGCTGACGTAAGCTTGTCACCAAATGGGACCAGATTCTTTCTCTGACTTTTTGTGTCACTTTACAAAAATATTATTACACCATGTCCCAACCAGTGTTAAAACATACAAAAATAACATTACAACCTAAATACTATGAACCGAGTGCTTAAACACAAAAAATTAATATTATGTACATTTGTCTATCCTACTTTATCAATATTATATATATTTTTCTCTATCATACTTATCAATGTTATATATATATATGTGTGTGTGTGTGTCTTTTTGTGTTTTTCGGTATAATAGTATTTATGATGTAATGCTATTCACGAATATTTTAACACTAGTCGGGGTAAGCTGTAAATTGTAATGATATTTTTATAAAGTAGCACAAAAAATGACATTCAAAAGTGGGATAGATGATCTGAACCCACCAAAGTGGGGCATCAAGTTGATAGGACATTCGTCGGGCCGAATTTTTCGGCTCAAATAAGGAAAAAATGCGTGAGGCAAGTTTCACATAGGGATGGAAATGGGGCGGGTCCAGACCCAGACCCGCCTTGGACCCGCCCGAATGAACCGGGTTTTTCCCCGATGTTCGGGTCTCGGGGCGGGTCCCGGGTCTTAAACAAACAGACCTGGTCGGGTCCGGGGCGGGTCTCGCGTCAAGCAAAACCCACCCCAAAACCCGCCCCGATAACTTTTAAAAATTATATAGAGATTATATGTATATATATATATATATATATTAGAATTATAATTAGGTTAGGATCTGTATCTTTTGAGTATTTATAACATTTCTTTCACACCAGCAGCAAAAACCCTCGTCCACCTCCACTTCTCAATCCTCATTTCACCTCACGGCTCGGCGGTTTCAGCATCTTTCCTCGACAGTGCTCCCTCCAATATAAATACTACTTGCTTGGTGTTTCATTTATTAATTTTTTTATTTATGTTTTGTCTTTGAAATGTGTAAGATATTGTTATAATTTAAAAAAAAATTGAGGACGAAATCGGGTATAACGGGTCAGACCCGGTTTGTTCGGGTCTGAATCTGGGCGGGGTGGGGCGGGTTCCGGGTCCTGACAGTCCAACTCGCCCCATTGCCATCCCTAGTTTCACGTAGCAGCGAAAACCAGGATGACATGCTTATGCTGACTGGGCCTATTAAAGTGAACTGGGCCGGCCCATTTACATTATCAATCTTTTGACAACTCTTCTGTTAAAACATTTTTAATTTAAATTGTTAAAACTCAGGGTATGAATGGCTAAAAGGGGAGGTTCGTGACTCACCATTTTACCCTGCTATATGGAGTAGATACAATTTACCCAAACACTCCTTCATGGCGTGGCTCGTAACGCTGAGGAAGTTACTCACGATTGACAGGCTGAGCAGATGGGAAATGCTTATCCCCGATAAGAAATGCAAACTCTGTAACTTGGTGGAAGAGACATTGGAGCACCCATATTTTGAATGTCGATTCAGCTGGAAAGTTGCTCAGATGATTCGTATGTGGCTGAACCTGACAGATATAGGCCAAAGATTCACAGAATGGAGCGAGTGGCTGAGGATTAATGCTTGCAAACGAATATATAATGCAGGTTTTGTGGCTACCATATACCATATGTGGCAGGAAATTGAGAAACAGACGAACGCATGGAGGTGGAGATAAATAGAGAAGATTGTTGGGCATGGGATCGTCAGCGAAATGAGATGGAGAATCAAAGGGGTTTGCCAGATGCGGCTTATGGAAGAGGATACGAGAGCTTATTGTCATTTTTGTTATTGGCCTCTTGAGTAATATGCCTTTGCATGTCTTGATGTAAAAGGCAATGTACTCGAACAAAATGCCTAAACCGATAAATGAAAATACTCATTCTACCAAAAAAGAAAAAAAAAATTTTTGAATTAAAATATTTTCGATACCTATATCTATTTTATAATCGGTGAGTTTTACGTGTATTTGGGTGTCATTGCTCATATGCGAACTTTTGTTCACTATCGGATCGCGGTGTTATCGAGAGACCTTGTAAGGCTATTTAACCCATACATGTTCTTGTTTGTGAAATTAAAACTACCATTTTGGAAAAAAAATAAATAAAAAAAGAGCACAACTTTACTACGGTTTGTCAATTTCTGTAACCACACCCCGATTAATTGTTACTAGTATTTCTTGCACCTTCGATGCATGTGCCCAAATATAAATATTTAATATTAATTTATATTTTAAGTTATTTTTAATTTATAATATTAACAGATGAAATAATATTTTTAAAAGAATTATTTGTGAATATATCATTTCATAGAAGATTGAGGTCTAAATACATATCAAATAAATTATAAAAAGAAGAGTCAAATTGTAATATACTTTATACACCAAATTGATCAGTTTTAGCCACCCTTATATATATATATATATATATATATATATATATATAATAGATGTCGAGTACAATTACCATTTTGTCATTATTTTTTAAATTATTTCCAATTATACCTCACAAATTAATTTCTACAGAATTAATATTGAACTTATAATTTCATATATAAAACATTTTGACCTATGAATAACATAAAACACAATATAAATTATACATATTTATATATTAGAACACACAGCAAGCATCAAGTGTTATTAGAAATGACTCTTGATGGCTCTTGATGGCATAGTTTAAAGTTTCTAAATGGAACTACCAAAAAAATCCATCGACAGTTCTGCTGCTTGTAGAGTAATATTAGGTCAACAAACAATTAACTATTAGTACAACATTAACTCCAATAACGGAAGAGTGAAGTAAAACATCAGGTAGGAAAAAGCACAAAACATGGGCTCAGCTTATTCTACTTCCTGCAAGTAATCCTCAATCTCAGATGGGGTGAGGATCCTGGTACACAATCAATATACCATGGTGATTAGTAATAAGGCTTCATTTCACATAGCAAGACGAAAGTTATGGCTAATAATAATTACTTGAATGTTCGGTCGTTGCCAATGACACCGATCTCAATGTTCTTCCCTGAAATCTGCCCTTCGAATCTGTAATCAGCGTATACGAATGAATGCAAGCTAAACCGAGAAAAATGGAGGAAAAAAAAACTCAAAAGTATCCAAGCTGATTAATTTTCCAGTAAAGTTTGGTTAGTAAAAAAAATTCGAGAAAAAATCCCACTCAAGTGCTCACCCTTCCTTCAGTGTCAAAATTGCGGTATGCACCGCATCGTCGAGTTCCATATCCTCAGTATACCTGAGGAAATTATCGAAAATCAAGCAAGCGCGATAAGATTGGGAGATTTAGGAGCAAAAGTGGAATGAATGAATGAATACCTCTTCTCAAGAAAGGTCTTTGCATTGGAGACATTCTTCCCCATTGCTGAAGCCTTCCACGAGAAGTACGAACCAGACGGGTCCACCTATGTATACGAAATGGATTGTGCTAATAATGCCTCACCGCTGTATGTAGAGAAATGGGCTGACGAAAAGATTCGAAAACAGACAAGAAATCATGACGTTGTAGTGTGTACCTGATATAGCTGTGGGCCTTTGTCATCAAATCCAGCAATCAGGAGTGAAACACCAAATGGCCTCACACCACTACCAACGAGAAAAAGTACCCAAAAAAAATAAAATAAAATTAGGCATACTTTTGAGGTGCTAGAATATTCAAGCTGACCTCTCTGCAAATTGCATACTATCCAATTTTATTTTATAAATTCAATCCCACTTATGCTTAATCTGTTTTATATGGAGGTGGATAACATGTAGCTACTAGCTAGATGTGTTGTCTTAACTTCATCCTTGCTACAGTATAGAGGAAGTATAACAAAAGAAAACACTAAAAAAAAACTCACCCAGATTGAGTAAATTCCTGCATAACTGTGGCAGTTTCCCTAACCAGTTGTGTTACTGGAATTGGCTCCTATAATAGAATAGGCATAGAAAACAAAGATCGGGAATAGATGTTAATGAAGATGTAGAGAAAGGTCCTAGTTATGGCATCCAAAGGGGACTTAAGGGAAAATAGGAATTACTTTGTACAGCCGATAGTATTGTTCGGCCTGTTTTCGACTTTTTCGCACCAGAACTCGAGAATCAGGGCCCATGCCACTGTGCCAGATAAAACCATTAATTAAAGCATAAATAACCATCAGGTGCCAATATAATTCAGAGTAATTATAAATTATAATCTTGTATAGGTCCTTTTCGCAGAGGATGGTGTATGTATGATACCTTGTACTTTTCGGAATCGCCAGATACATAACAGTTTTATCAACAACAAAATAAGAAAGATGCACAGCTTCAAATATTCTAGAGAATATAGTGTAGAACAAACATTCTTAAACTTAGACGTATATACCAACCTGTAAACAACTCCAATATTCGTGGTCAAAATCTGGATTTTTTGCACCTGTATAAAGAGATGATTTTCTCGGAATTAATAAGAAGGTTTACATAACCCCCTTGAACAAGACAATGAAACAAGCAAATCAAACTTTGATATGGAAATTAACATAATCATAATGGAGTCGAATGTGAAGGCATAAAGTACAAACTCACCGATGTTTCATCGACCAAAATTGAAGGCAGCTTCTTCTCCGTCGCAATAACAACACCGTTTGCAGCTGGAAAAAGCCCCGAAAAATCGTCAGTAATATAAACAATTTCTTAATAAGCCATAAATGAATATTAATTTACAAAGCAAGCACTTAATTTTTCCCAGAGCCATTAATCCCTAAACATGTCTGACAAAAAATTGTGCTCACCCTTAATCCCTAGGGACGTTTGACCAGATCCAACAGCTGTCAAAGCATGTTCAATTTGAACAAGCTTCCCTGAAGGGCTGAGAAGAAAAGGATAATGTCAATCAAAGGAAACATATTACACAGAGACACACAGACGGCAAGAGAAAAAAAATATGTCGAATAGTGATGAACCGAAAAGCATCAGTTAGGGAACGGATAGTACCTGAAAGTGGTGAGGGAGAAAGAGTACTGACTATCACCCATTCGATTTGCCGAACAACCTTAAATAACCCAACTTTTCAATTTCAAAGCAGATCAATTTCAGTCAGAAAACTTCAAACACACGAAAGCAACTCTTCAAAGCGAGAATTGCTCATGTGGTGTAGAGAAACGCACAATCAAAACGACGCTAACACAGAATGCATAAAGAAAAACAATCAATCGAACACAAAACCAGGCTACGAACGCGGCAACGAAATAATGGATCTTCTTGCGTACCTTTTAACTGTTGGGATGGAACTCTGCTCGAAACAATGCAGTGAAGAGAGAAGGTTACTGCATAAATAAAGGTTTCTTGTGGGAAAAGAAAGAACACTATTTCCCAAGGATTTGAAAAAGAAATTAAAAGAAAAAACCGTTTTGGGCCAAATGGACCTATATGGGCCTACATAAGGCCAATATGACAACAAACGACAAGTCGTACCAATCGAATCAAATTTACTATATGACATGGTATATTGAGATTTTAATTCAACATTTAGAATATTAAATAGAGTTTTCATTAAATTAAATCAATAAATGTTACATTATTATCCAAACAATAACTGCGCGAAGCCGCGAAGCACACTTTCTTTTCGTTAGGTCAAAGGAGAAGCCTCTTTTGGTAATTAATTGTTGCAAATTCGGGACTTCGAATTTTTTTCGAATTAAAAAGTCTCGCGCGCTTCACAACCGACTCGCGTTTGACTCGTTCCTCGCTCGCCCGATTTCCGAGTCACCCACGATAAGTCTCTCACCCGACCCTGCTTTGTATATGCGGAAACGTAAAAACAAAGACGCGGTCAATTCGGGGACAACCGGGTTCGCCGACTCGGCTTGTCGTAATCTTTGTTCACGCAAAGTTTACAACGAAGGAGAACACTCAAACTCGTGGCACCGAATACGTCTCGGCCTCACTCGCCTACTCTAAGACATGGTACAGTTATCTCCTAACGTCCCATTTTTCGGGATCTTAATCGCTCACTCTCTCTCGCTCGCGAAATCCTCAGCGGGATCCCTCTCAAGCTCAGCGCCCGAGCTCGAATGTGTAGTTCGCTCGAAGTGTCGCGCCTTCGAACTTTCTCTCGGATGTGTGTGTGGATCGATGTGTGTCTCTCTCGGCTCTCAATGACTCGATCTCGGCCACCGTATTTATAGAGTTGTGCGAATATTAGGTCGGAGAGATTTTCTCAACAACCTCATTCAAATTCGAATCGGTTGTTGCGAGAATCTCTCCCGAGATTTTCTCCCGTTTGACTTGGCACCCCAAATCCTCTCAGCAGCCGGAGACTTGCTCACCCTTCACGCGGATAGAAGACTTAGTCATCCTCATTTGACTTGGTATTGATCTTGCCCAACCGTTCCCGAGATCCTCGCAGGACCTGGTCAGCCTGCGCGCAATTCTCGCGCCCGCGCCCGCACACGGAGTGCGCGCGTTGCCTCGGCCGCTCGTGCGCTGTCCCGCGTGTGCCGCACCCACACGTTGCCTGGCCGAGCCGCTGCTTGGCCTGGCTCCCATTTCCGGCACCGCCGCCGCCGCTGCCTTGGACCTCAACGTCCAAGTCGTCCCGCACGAACTCGCCCACCGTCGACCGATTGGCCTTGGACCGCCTGGCCTGGCCTGCACCGTGCCACTCGTGCGTGTCTCCAAGTGCTTCCCGAGTCATGTGCCTTGGTGAATTTGCACAACATTGCATTTCCGCCTGGCAATGTTTAAACTTGCTGACGTGGCACTCGCAAAGGTGTAACAATCCTCCTCACTTGAAGAGTTTTGACGTTCTCGTCACCGACTCCCTTTGTTGCCATCGTCAATCTCGCATCTCAGCACGGTCGCTCCGATCGTCTTGCGCCCTTCCTCCTCGAAGTCCAAGTTGATCGCACACACGAACATTCCTATGCCTCGCTCGCCCCGACCGTCTCGTGCCCTTCCTCAGCGAAGTCCGATGAGGCCGCACCGACGAGCTTGAAAAGACCTCCTCGTCTTGATGGCTTAGCTCCTTGGTAACCTCAAGTCACCAACACTTGTTTGGCCGACACCGCGTGTTTCGCCTCGTTTGATGCTCCGAACAAATCTTCACGTCAAGTACATCGCGACTCACTTGCGCTGGTGTTACCATCGTCCCGCGTCTCGCTTGCGCATGCCCAGACACGGGGGTCGCGCTCCATCGGCCTGCGTTGCCCGTACCGGCCAGGCTGCATGCCTGGCGTTGAAGGTTTTGAAGAGCCCTTGTTACCTCGTCCACGCTCCTTGACTCCATTCTTTCTCACCTGCATCAAAATTTTCCCGTGATCCGCAACAGCTTGCTTGCTCGCGACCTCATCCTCGGTCAATCACCCAAGTCTCCCCCAACTTTGCCTTGGTTTCTCCTCTATCTGCTTGCTTGCCCGCAAGTTAGCACGTAGTCCCGCCCTGCGCCGTGCGCAAAGGCCCCATGATGCTGCGTGCGTCAGCCTGCGCCCTCCCGAACGGCTCGCTCCGTACCGCACCCTTTAGCACGCCTCCTCGCCCCCTAAGCACCCCTTGCGTCAGAATTTTTTTTCGAATTAAAAAGCCCATCGCGCTTCACAACTGGTTCGCATTTGACTCGTTCCTCGCTCGCCCGATTCCCGAGTCACCTGCGATAAGTCTCTCACCCGACATACTTTGTATATGCGGAAAAGTAAAAACAAAGATACAGTCAATTCGGGGACAACCGAGTTTGCCTACCCGGCTTGTCGTAATCTTTATTCACGCAAAGTTTACAAAGAAGGAGAACACTCAAATCCGTGGCACTGAATACGTCTCGGCCTCACGCGCCTACTCTAAGACACGACACAGTTATCTCCTAACGTCCCTTTTTTTCGGGATCTTAATCGCTCACTCTCTCTCGCTCGCGAAACCCTCAGCGGGATCCCTCTCAAGCTCGGCGCCCGAGCTCGAATGTGTAGTTCGCTCGAAGTGCCGCGCATTCGAACTTTCTCTCGTATGTGTGTGTGGATCGATGTGTGTGTCTCTCGGCCCTTAATGACTCGATCTCGGCCTCCGTATTTATAGAGTTGGGCGAATATTGGCTCGGAGAGATTTTCTCAACAACCTCATTCGAATTCGAATTTGGCTGTTGCGAGAATCTCTCCCCGAGATTTTCTCCCGTTTGACTTGGCACCCAAAATCCTCTCAACAGGCCGAGACTTGGTCATCCTTCACGCGGATCGAAGACTTTGTCATCCTCATTTGACTTGGTCTTGATCCTGCCCAACCGTTCCCGAGATCCTCGTAGGACCTGGTCAGCCCGCGCGCAATTCTCGTGCATGCGCACACACGCTGCTCGCGCACTGTCCCGCGCGTGCTGCCCCAACACGTTGCCTGGCCGAGTCGCTGCTTGGCCTGACTCCCTTTTCCGGCACCGCCGCCGCCTTCGCTGCCTTGGACCTCAACATCCAAGTCGTTCCGCACGAGCTCCCCCACCGTCGCCGCTTGGCCTTGGTCCGCCTGGCATGGCCTGTGTTGTGCCGCTCGTGCCTGTCTCCAAGTGCTTCCCGAGCCATGTGCCTTGGTGACTTTGCACAACATTGCATTTCCGCCTGACAATGTTTAAACTTGCTGACGTGACACTCGCAAAGGTGTAACATTAATGGGTCTACATTCACTACCACTTGTCAAACAATTTTTAATAGGGATAATTACACCAACACTTCCGGTGATATCGCTCAATTTCACGTACATTCCCTCTAACTATAGTAATTACACCTATACCCTCTTATGTTTTAGCAAACCTTACACTAAGACTCCTTCATCCTATTTTGGACTGCATTTTAATACTTCGGGCATGTAATTTTACCATTAATGGATATATTTAGTACAATAAACATGTTTATGCCGCTTTATATATAATAAATAAATATTTAATGGGTTTATAAGATGATTTGTATAAACGAAAAATGAAAATTCGCATGATATACCAGATATATTGATTTAATTAAATATTCTAAAAATACATTTCGACCACTTAAATATTAATGCATTCCATATCAATCCTCTTAAACATGTTTATTTCACGAAATATAGCCACTAACGGTAAGTTTGGATGCCCGAATTATTAAATTGCAATCCAAAATAGGATGAGGGGGTGTTAGTGTAAGGTATGATTAAACTGAAGGGGGTGTAGGTGTAATTACTATAGTCAGATGGGGTGTACGTGTAATTGAGTAATACCACATGGGGTGTTCGGTGTAATTATCGCTTTTTAATATATAGTTTGACCCATTTGTTATTCTATATTGCGTTACCTTGCATTCATCACGCCATCAATCGGCGCCTCCTATTTAAATTAAATTAAATAAGTTCAACATGTTACCTCGATTGCAGGCCCAATGAGCATGTTTCAGAACGAATATCTTTTTGTATTTGAACATTGAAATCATCGAGTTACATAAAAATTTTCAATAAATGTGCGTAATTAGTGTTATGGAATCAACTCGCAACTAAGAAAATAGATCTCAAGCATGCAAATGAGGATTCTAAATAATAATTGTTGCAAATCCGGGACTTAGAAATTTTTTTCGAATTAAAAAGCCCCGCGCGCTTCACAACCGGCACGCGTTTGACTCGTTCCTCGCTCGCCCGATTCCCGAGTCACCCGCGATAAGCCTCTCACCCGACCCTGCTTTGTATATGCAGAAACGTAAAAACAAAGACACGGTCAATTCGGGGACAACCGGGTTTGCCTACCCGGCTTGTCGTAATCTTTATTCACGCAAAGTTTACAACGAAGGAGAACACTCAAACCCGTGGCACCGAACACGCCTCGGCCTCACGCGTCTAGTCTACGACACGACACGGTTATCTCCTAACGTTCCCTTTTTCGGGATCTTAATCGCTCGCTCTCTCTCGCTCGCGAAACCCTCAGCGGGATCCCTCCCAAGCTCTGCGCCCCAAGCTCGGGTTTGCTAGAAGTGCCGCGCCTTCGAACCTCTCGGATGTGTGTGTGGAATTCTCGTATAAGGTGACTCTCTGGTTGGTTAAGACTCGATCTCGGCGGCCTCCTTTAAATAGGATTTGGCTCGGAGAGATTTCCTCAACAACCTTATTCGAATTCGAATTAGGCTGTTGCGAGAATCTCTCCCCGAGATTTTTGCCCGTTTGACTTGGTTTCCCAAATCTTCTCAATAGCCCCGAGACTTGATCATTCTTCACGCGGATCAAGACTTGGTCATCCTTGTTTGACTTGGTCTTGATCGTGCTCAACCGTTTCCTAGATCCTCGCAGGACCCGGTCAGCCTGCGCGCAATTTTGTCTCGCGCGCACACCTTCGCTTGGCCGAGTCGCCGCTCGGCCTTGCTCCTCCCGGCACCGCCGCCGACCACCGCCATCGTCGCTGCCGTCCGCTGCTGTCCGCCGGAGCCACCGTCGGACCGCCGCCGCGCACCACGGTGCTTGGCTTGTTGTCCGCCGAGCCACCGCCCGTCGTTGCCTTGGACCTCAACGTCCAAGTCGTCCTGCACGAGCTCGCCCACCGTCGCCCGCTTAACCTTGGCCCGCCTGGCCTGGCCTGCGTCGTGCCGCTCGTGCGGGTCTTCAAGTGCTTCCCGGGCCATGTGCCTTGGTGACTTTGCACAACATTGCATTCCCGCCTGACAATGTTTAAACTTGCTGACGTGGCACTCGCAAATATGTAACAATAATAATGTCACATTCATAATTCAAGCATAAGCGAGTCAATGATATTAATTGCCACGAATTGAGATCAATAAATTAATGAGTAGGAATACTTCGTTACCTTTCACATTATTATGTCAATCAAAGAACATACATTTCAAACCTATTTTCAATCTTATTTTACGTTTCAAAACCAATTATTAATCAAAGAAAATAAATACATTTAAGGTAACCTATTCTTTACAAGCTGAGCTCAGATTTAATTATTTATCTTAGAATTAGAGCACAAACTCGAAAATACTTAACTGAGCTCTAGAATCCTTATTAAATGATCACTTCATCTGATAGTTTGGAAGGAAGTCTATTATATTTAAATTTATTTATTTTATTTTCAACACGCCTCTAGAAATTTAGACTGATTTATATTCTTATGTAGTCTTAGACGTGAAATTTTTATTTAATAAGTAGTTGTGAGAATTTGTACACGTGAATGTTAGGCTTGAGCTCTGAGTAATAAATATGAGGTAAGGCACCTTGAAGTCAATCATTTATAGCTAGTGACTTCTCTAAATTCCACCAACATTTTTTGTCTTAAACATGCCCTAAGCTAAATAAATAATAATCAACACAAAGTCCGGTGGTAATTAATGAAGATAACTACCGGCGACTAATGCGGCAAAAATTAAACATCCAAAGAAATAAAATAAAATAATGGCATTCATTTAAATCAGTAATGAGCTATCCAAGGAAGCCAAAAGGTCTTTGTTCTGGATCGTGACATTAAATTCACAACTGTCCTTACGTGTTCTCACTCAGCATTTATTGCCATCATTGCTCAACGGGGGCCTCACCAGCATGAAATATATATATATATATATTTATATATCTTATGTATACATAATTATGTGTGCATAGTTTGTCATATATATCCCTTTAAATTGTAATTACGTTAAGTCCCTCATATGACAATATTAAACAATTCCATCATCTTCTTATATAAAGGGGCTTGGTGTATTCATATATTTCACAGGCCAACGTATTTAATAGAAAAATATTTTCACTTCCTACTTATTGAATAGATATGGCTGCAGAGGTTAGTTCTCTGATGAGATCTTTGAACGGCGGTGATGCCCATAAGTCGGGGAAATCAACGGCTAAGATGATTACTATGGATCTGTTTGAGGGATGTTATAGTAACAAGACATCATCTTCTTCTTCATCATCATCACTTGAGGCCAAAGAATTGGATCTTGATTTGCAGGTGCCTTGTGGATGGGAAAAACGCCTGGACCTAAAGGTTTGATCTTTTTTCTCTTTAACTTGTAGAGCGGAAAATCTATATGTTCCAATATAAGTCAGAATTTTTCATCATCCGTACGTTCATCATATTTTATGGACTTTATTGTATTGCATAATATAAATCATGTGACACTTCGAGGATGTCCATTTTTTTTCTGAGGATCGAGGGAGATGAGAAGGATCTAATTAAAAATATTAAGTTACATTATTCATTTTTTCTTTTTACCCTTATATCGTCCTTTAATTTCAATTTAGTTCGTATGTAGCCCATGCATGGGAAGTTACCTTGAATGACTCATTCATTGAATTTATTACGAATTATCGTATCTATATTCCTGAATGTTTCGGAAGTTGTCACTATCGCATTTATTTCTTGTTCAACTTTTTCAAATCACACACACACACACATTATATATTTAGATTTCTAACATCATATATGCCCATATACTGTATACAAATTTTGATGCAGTCAGGAGATGTCTACCTAAAACCATGCAGCAACAACAGCAGCAGATCAACCTTTTATCAATCTCTGACCTCAGATCAAAATCATAATAACCACATACCTAATAAAAAGACCCTAAGCCTCTTCGATGAGAAAACCCTAGAATTGAAGCTCTCATCTAATGCTCGTTACAACCAAAGTGTATGCACTTTGGACAAAGTTAAAACCGCGCTAGAAAGAGCCGAGAAGGAGACGTGCGTTAGGAAGCGATCGATCCCGAGCCTGAACGGTTCGTCGTTCGCTTCGCGGTGTCTGTGTTGTTCGATGTATGTCTTGATTTCGACGTGCGATCCTAAGTGCCCGAGATGTAATAGTATCGTGCCTACGTTGCCTTCGGATGGGAAAAAACCTAGAATAGATCTTAATATGTAGCTTATCTAAAATACGTGATTTGTTTTTTTATATGTTTATTTATTTTAGAAAATTAGATGTTGATACGATAATGTAAGATGAATTTGTCCATTTTCTAGAGCCGTAGATCATTACGTTTGTGCCAACTATATATCGTTGCTGAGTTACGTCGAGGCATTGGCTTCTCATTGGAGATCGTTTATGGACATCCTAACGATAATTAAAATGAATTCGAGTTATATCGTCTCATGTCTCAACCATACTACTTAATTGATCTCTCGATTATGAACTATGGCTCGTAAATTACCACTAGAATTCTTGTTATTCAAATTGTTTCTGGGACATTAATCCGATATGTTATTGAGAAAATAAAGAATAAAATCGGACAGAAACGAGGTTTTCTTTGTTAGATCAACTGTTAATGAGAATTATTTGTATAGTTTTATATGCATTTCTCCACGTGGATTACGTAGGAAATAAAATTTGTAAATTTAAAATATGATACACTCATGTGAAGTGTTCAATCAACATGGACGCATAGTATCAGAGCTCAGGCCCATTTCCCTTTTTTTTTTTAAAGAGCTCATGCCCAATAGGCCATTGTGTACGAATCTTTATGACCACATATTAAATGAAAATTAAAGAAGCGTGTTGAAAATAAAATATGTAAATTTAAAATATGATACTAGTCTCTTCAAGCTTAAGTATTTAGATGAAATGTTCAATCAGTCGATTATGAGAAAAAATGCATTTCGGTCATTAAGTAAGCTAGTTTTAGATTCATGGGTCTCTGTATTCAATATAATTGCAAAAATATCTTACTAACATCATATGTCGGAATAAATTTGAGTCTCCTCTCATTTTCCAAAAAATTAGAGACATTTTTAAAATTCGGTCACTAACTTTACCAGTTTTCGTTTTTCTGGTCATTATGTTTGATAATTGTAAAATTTGTCACTAACTTTGTATGTCGTAACAAAATTGGGTAACTGGTGACTTTTCCGATAAAAATCGCCGGAAATCCGATGTGATCGCTGACGTGGCTGCTGACACGTCGTCGGTCACGTCATTTTTCCAGCGGTTTTTTGTCGGAGTGACCCAATTTTGTTAAGACATACAAAATTAATGACATTTTTTTACAATTATCAAACATAGTGACAAAAAATGAAAACTAATTTGATTAGTGACTCATTCTTATAATTTTCCCAATGAAATTGTATTCCTAGTCAGCATCCAAGTGGGTAGAAGACATTGAACATCACCAACCAAGTGGGAGTTATCGTTTTAATTTGGTAAATGACCTATTTTTCATCAATACATTGGCCGAAATTAAAGTGGTCTATTTTTTTTTTATTATCAATATAGTGATCCAAAATAAGAAATATTTATACTTAGTGTCGCGTGTTTATATTATCATTTTGATGATAACAATATTAGTTAATTAGGTATGTATTTATGAAAGCAAATCTTTGGTTATCAAGCCTTGATTAGGGTTATAACTAAATAAAAATAGAACAATGTTTAGCAACGATGTTAATTAGCATTGATATCAAACGGTTGATTGTTTCAAACCTTTTTTTCCAAATACAATCAATACTCGTCAATAAGAAATAAAAAAATATCTTGGTTATCAAGCCTTTATTAGGGTTATAACTAAATAAAAATAGAACAATGTTTAGCAACGATGTTAATTAGCATTGATATCAAACATTTGATTGTTTCAAACCTTTTTTTCCAAATACAATCAATACTCGTCAATAAGAAATAAAAAAAATACCTGTGAAATTAATGAGAGACAGGTGACTTGTATCAATAAACTTGAATTGTCAGGATGTTAAATCCTCAAGCATTTAAATTCATGTAGCAGTTGTGAATTTAATAGTTGTTGTGTTTCCTCAGAATTAATGATTGATAAATACCACCCACAAATTCTTATTTCTCGGGCTTCTTTCATGAGGCACTTAACTATTACATTTATTCGACCCTCATTAATTATATACCTAACCATAATAAAATTATATAGCAACATGGGTTTCATTTCCCTTTTGCCTATTTATTTTATCTAACACGACGAATTTGAGACTTGAACATCATTTTCTAAAAATGAAACATTTTGATCATCAATTATGTTTGAAAGCGTGTTCAAATTAAAGTTTTACTAACTTAGACGTTATTATATATATATATATACATACATATTAATATAGATTTATCATCTTAGCACGATCCATCATTATCATATTGAATTTAAAATTTCTGTATGCAATAGATTAGCAATGGAATAGAAGTCACATATATTTACAAAAGAGAAGTTTTTAATTTTTTTTTCCGAGATAGAGAAGCAATCTCAACAAACATTTAATTATAGTAATTTGATAATCTGTGGATGACTCATGGTACTACATTGGCCACGATTAAAAATGCAGATATATGTGAGCCCAAATTTCCTTTTTAGGCAAGTCAATCATTTATTTAGATGAACGGTGGCATATAAGGGGTGGAACTGGAAATTATCTACAGTAAAATAGACGTTGCTTATCCGGAATTAAGTTAGCTCACCGCTTCAGAGGGTATATATGAAAATTTCAGTCCATAAAAGTAATTTTGAAGTGAAGTGAATTTTAACGTGACATATCAATAAGGTACCTAATATATATTTTATATATAGGCAAAAATGATGAATTTGGGTCGTCAAAGTATACCCATTTTTTATTTTGGGTTCTAGTATTTAATGATTATAAATCACCAACATCATGTATTGAATGTGAATTAGGCTTATAAAAATTTAGCTTATTCTTTTTCAATCGCTTTTTGGATGTGATATCCTAGAAACGTTTCTTTGCTAAGTGAATACTTTTCAAAGAATGTTTCGTCGGTTATCTCCTAGTTGCGTCAGATGTGTATCAGATATATCTCACGAAAAATATAAAGATCTGAAAGTAACGTGAGATAAGATTTTTATAGAGGTTATATCCCCAATCGGGGTTTAGTCATCTCCTTGACGTTTGTTCCTCAAGAGTTAATCAATCACTATAATGTTACCTTAGTCGGTTACAAAACTGATTGATTGTGCCCAATACACAAACCAAAACAAGTCGAACACTAGACACACTAGGTTACCGCACGCCGAGTTTCGCTCCAGGGAATCTCCAATTCCCGACCGAAAACAGCTCGCTACCGAAGGAACCCCCGGAACATAGTCATTTCCTTCACGTGCGTGTAAACGTCGACCTTGCCTCCTTCGTGTATCTCACGCCCGAAGACAGCACGTCCGAAGACATAATATATGGTGGAGGGTAGGGGTGAGCAAATCCGGATATCTGGATATCCGGATTTTCGGATATCTAAAACCTATAACCGTATCCGATCCGGTTTTAATCGGATATCCGAATCAAAAAATTCGGATATCCGAAATCCGATTTTTTATTTCGATTATTTTTTAAAAAAAAAATTAATTGTAACGTATTCGATTTTGTTTTCAACTCTCCATTTATTTTCACGAATGATATAAATTCAATCCGATATATTTTATTTGTGTCAAATTAGAATATTGGACTATTTTTCTTTCTTTTTTCTCTTTTTGGGCCTAATTTTTATTTGTTTTTGGGCTATTATTTAATTAATTTATTTATTTTAAATAATAAACCGGATACCGAATATCCGAATTTTAGTACCGAACGTATCCGTATCCGATCTGGTTTATGTTAAAATATTCGAATTCGGATATCCGATCCGGTTTTAAAAACAGGATATCCGGTTTTTCGGATTTTATAAACCGGATACCGGATCGGATTTCGGATTTCGGATATTTTTGCTCAGCCCTAGTAGAGGGATATGTAAAGGATCACTCGGCCAGTGATGGAATTTGCAGGTTTAAGCTCTGACTGCAGAAAGATATCACAAGTGTAGGCGCAATCGGTAGAAGGATATCACTAATGGCCGCTCAACAGCAGAAGGTTTCTCAAGTGTAAGCTCAAACTCTAAAACTCGTTTTTTCTGCTTTTTCTCACTTCTTAGCTCGACATTCTAAGTGTTGTGTTGTATATATAGACCCTTTGAATCAACACTGACATGGAAAGTCAATCACGAGATAATATTCCAAATAAGCACATAATTCATGTAATTATCGAGCAATTTATATGCCAATCAAATCATGCCATTCATATAATATTACAACGGTCACAAGCTCATAATAACATGATTTTATTCCAATTTAAAAGCACATCTTCGAAATCAAGGCATATAATTCCATTTGGGATGATATTTTCCATAATGGCACTTACCATATATGATATACAGCTAGTATCATATAAAGTCAATCAATCAGAATCTTTTCCTTTTATGGTTTCTTAACTTCAGCAATAAGAATCCTAATTGATTTTCCATATTAGATCAAGTAGAATGCATGCATGGGTTATCGATATGATTTCTTCCCAGAATAATAAGTTCTAACGGATATTGCACATTCCATGTTTAGACAACATACTTTCCATATATACCTCAACATGATATCACACACGACTTACCATAAATAGCACAGTGTATTTATAATAAGATATTCCCTAGCATGTGAGACATCTATAACATGTGATCACATAGTTTTGCCAGTTAAGCACATAATCACAGAATAAGATGCAAATGATTTACTATCAAATTCTAGACCGTTATCACTACGTATCTTGCATTCGCTCATTTCTTTTTCATTTTCAAGGCTCTTCACTAGTGGCGCAAAGTTATCTAATGCTTCGCTCTTATGTGCAAGAAATATCACCCAAGTATACCTAGAATAGTCATCTACAATAACAAATGCATATCTTTTACCTCGTATAGACATTGTCTGAACTGGACCAAAAAGGTCGAGATGAAGTAGTTCCAGAGGTCTGGAAGTAGATATCACATTCTTTACCTTAAAGGACGTTTTAGTCTGCTTATCCATTTGGCATGCCGTACACGTTCTATCCTTAGTGAATTTCATGTCGGGAACACCTCTTACCAGTTCTTTGCTGGTTATATGATATATCAGCTCCATATTGGCGTGTCCCAAGCGTCTATGCCATATTCATGTGATATCCTGTGTAACTGTTCGGCACTTGACATTTTGGTTAGTGATATCATCAAGAGTGATGCAGTAGATATTGCCATACCTAGATCCACTAAATATAACATCACCATCCTTTTTAGCTACGCATTTATCATTTACAAAACTTACGACATAACCCGTCACACAATTGACTTATGCTTATTAAATTATGTTCTAAATCCTTAATTAGCCATACGTCATCTATAGTGGTATGTAAATTGTTATCGACAGTTCCAACTCCAATGATCCTAGCTTTGGTGTTGTCAGCATATGAAACATGTCCTCCGTCATATGCTTTCAACGACACGAATTTGCTGATATCACATGTCATATGGTGGGAACACCCACTGTCGAGGTACCACCTATTTTTCTTGTTGGAATTTTTTCGTTGTACCTGCAGGAATGAGTTCTTTTCTGAGGTACCCAATGTTGGTTGGGTCCTAACATGTTAGTAGCAAAGTAACTCATGTTGACATGTGATATATCATACATCCCAGACTGTGATCTCACGAACTTAGATAGACCAGCTTTAGGAACATGGTTATCAGGTAATTTCTTTGACCTCCAAATATTTCGACTTATCAGCTTTTTTCAGAAAACAGTTGTATGAATAATGACCATGGCGACCACATGAAAAACATTTTGGTTTTCGTACAACTGGTGCAACATGTTCTTCTACCATGAAATATCATATCCCTGATTTTCCAGTGTTTCTAGGCATATTCAGTAACATATCTAGGTTTTGCTTCCCTTCGAGAAGTCTATCAATGATACGTTCTTTTTCTTCTAAGGAATGTCTAAGTGCAGTCATATCTCTAGACATATTGTTGTTTGTCTTTTCAAGTTTCATGCAATCGCATTGAACTTTTTCTTTCTTAGAAGAAGCTATCTCTGCTTTCAGGCATGAGATTTCTAGATCAGCATGATGTTTTTCTCTCGCTAAGTTATCTCGTTGTTTAGCCAACTTTTTAGTTAGCGACTTAAGCGACTTGATCTTTTCATGAATATTTTGAATTATCTCACATAGCTCTTCCTTACTTTAATCTATTTCAAAAACTGATGAAGCGTTATCAGGAGATTCTTCCATACTCGCATATAATTTATTAAGAATATGAATTTTCTTAATAGTAGATGAAGAAGATACCTGATCATCGTCGGCCACGTAAGCAAGGTTTTCTTCATCCGTTTGTTCATTTTCGGAATCTTCTCAGTTTGTCACCATAGCCTTTTGCTTCTTTGTCTACTTATCATCACTTGGCATTGTGCAATTTGAAGCAAAATGACCCGCTTATTACATCTGTAGCATTTCTGGACATTATTCCCGGATGAGGATTTTCCCTTGTTCTTCTGCAGGAATTTGGAGTTCCCTTTAAATCTTCTTCTTTGTCGGACCTTCTCAAATCTTTTGGTCAGCATTCCTAATTGCTTCGTCATATGCTCTTCTTCTTTGATGTCTTCATCGGAATCACTTTCTTGATCAGCGTTAAAAGCAATGATTGGTTGATTCCTATTTTGCGACTTTTCTTTTATGGATAGTTGAGTCATCTCATATGAAGTGAGAGATCCAATTAGTTCGGAGACATATAACACGTCTAAATCCTTTGCTTCGTAGATAGCAGTAACTTTGGGATTCCACTCTCTCGGAAGTGATCTCAGGATTTTTCGAACTTTCTCGTTGTCGGGAATGGTCTTGCCGAGAGAGAACATCTGATTTATGATGGTCATGAATCTTGCATACATTTGACTTATAGTTTCATCAACTTCCATAGTAAACAACTTGTATTGATGAGTTAGAAACGCTATTCTTTCTTGTACAACTCGAGTGGTTCCTTCATGAGTAACTTGCAACATCTCCCACATATCTTTAGCGGACATACATGAACTTACGCGATTGTATTCTTCCTTCGTCAGTGCATAAGCGATCATATTTTTTGCCTTTGCGTTTAATGAAATTCCACGCTTGTCTGTTACATATTCCGTAGTTTTCCTTAATATTCAATCTTTGTTTACGGGAATATATGGCCCGGTTGTAATGATATCCCATAGATCATAGTCAACCACCAGGAGGAATTCGTTCATGCGATTCTTCCATATGGCGTAGTTCGTTCCATCGAAGAGTGGTGGCCTAGAATTTAGCTTATAAAAATTTAGCTTCTTCTTTTTACATCGCTTTGGATGTGATGTCCTAGAAACATTTCTTTGCTAAGTGAATACTTTTCAAAGAATGTTTCGTCGATTATCTCCTAGTTGCGTCGGATGTGTATCAGATATATCTCACGAAAAATATAAAGAACTGAAAGTAACATGAGACATGATTTTTATAGAGGTTATATCCCCAATCGGGGTTTAGTCATCTCCTTGAGGTTTGTTCCTCAAGAGTTAATCAATCACTATAATGTTACCTTAGTCGGTTACAAAACTGAGTGATTGTGCCCAATATACAAACCGAAACAAGTCGAACACTAGACACACTAGGTTACCGTACGCCGAGTTTCGCTCCAGGGAATCTCCAACTCCTGACCGGAAATAGCTCGCGAAGGGCCCTCGAAACACAGTCATTCCCTTCATGTGCATGTAAACGTCGACCTTGCCTCCTTCGTGTACCTCACGTCCGAAGATAGCACGTCCGAAGATAGAATATATGGTGGAGGGACATGTAAAGGATCACTCGGTCAGTGATGGACTTAGCAGGTTTAAGCTCTGACTGCAGAAAGATATCACAAGTGTAGGCGCAATCGGCAGAAGGATACACTAATGGCCGCTCAACAACAGAAGGTTTCTCAAGTGTAAGCTCAAACTCTAAAACTCATTTTTTCTGCTTTTTCTCACTTCTTAGCTCGGCATTCTAAGTGTTGTGCTGTATATATAGACCATTTGAACCAACACTTACATGGAAAGTCAATCACGAGATAATATCCCAAATAAGCACATAATCCATGTAATTATCAAGCAATTTATATGCCAATCAAATCATGCCATTCATATAATATTACAACGGTCACAAGCTCATAATAACATGATTTTATTCCATTTAAAAGCACAACTTCGAAATCAAGGCATAAAATTCCATTTGGGATTATATTTTCCATAATGGCACTTACCATATGTGATATCCAGCTAGTATCATATAAAGTCAGTCAATCAGAATCTTTTCCTTTTATGGTTTCTTAATTTCAGCAATAAGAATCCTAATTGATTTTCCATATTAGATCAAGTAGAATGCATGCATGGGTTATCGATATGTTTCTTCCCAGAATAATAAGTTCTAACGGATATTGCACATTCCATGTTTAGACAACATACTTTCCATATATACCTCAACATGATATCACACACGACTTACCATAAATAGCACAGTGTATTTATAATAAGATATTCCCTAGCATGTGAGACATCTATAACATGTGATCACATAGTTTTGCCAGTTAAGCACATAATCACATGTATATCAAACATTCGATATATTTCAATGATTAACCCTGTAAAGCATGCAAAATCGAATATTATCATATACTTAGACATTTTAATATTTCAGAATCGAATTGCTCAAGTTATGGCCCTAATTACATAGATCATCAAAACTCTTCAAACCATATAGACCAAAAAGGTCAACATATGTAATTAAGCTCGAGCTCAACAAACTCGTGGAGCCGTTCGAGCTCGACAGTTATGAGCTCGAGCTCATTTTTCGCGAGTTCAACCCGAGCGTTCGTCGAGCCGGCTCGACTCATCTTTCCTCCCTAGGCTATAGGATTTCCGACTCATTTTCAGAAAACTTTTCAGAGATACGAATATGTTCAGAAATATTAAAGTAGTAATCTATTTTTTGCAATTATCAAATATAACAATATATATTGTATGCTAGAGTTACGAAGGTAAATAATTTGCGGTCGAACATGAAAAAATGCATGAACGTATGTATATTAGTTTACTGTGAGATCTAAACAAAAAAGTCTTTTAGTTCTTTGTTTAACCCGTTGATATGATATGTGACCAGTGTTTAGAGGGGGAGGGGGGAGTGAATAAACACTTAAAAGAAATTTCTTCTCTTTTTGTAGGCTTTGGGAATTCAGTCCTCGTATGTTTCCGGTTCTCACTATTTTCACTCGCAATTGCGTAATACAATGGTGTACTGCTACCAACTTGTATGGATGTGTGCAAGTTTGTTTACAGCAAGACTTGTTCATGGAAGTTCGGAGTTAGAAATCTCATACGTCTCCCCTTCTTTCATTTTGGAAAGTATCACTAGAAGTTTGTTTTCTTAAAGAGTAAACAACAAATTTGGTGCTTAAACTATACCAAAGTCTCACTATTGGTGCTCGAACTTTTAAGTGCGCTCTTTTAGTTCCTACGCTTTGCAAAACCGGTCAATTCTGGTTCTTTTGACTAAAGTCTCCGGTTAACCATCCGGTGATCCAAAATTGGGGGCAAATAACTCATTTAATATAATAAAAGAACAATAGTAACGTAAAAAACATATAAACGATGGCCATAAACGATAGAAACATGAAAGGAAAAAAGAGTGCTGGTAACATCCTGACGAAATAGAGCGATAGATGAGATAGAGAGATTCGTGCAAGCAGACGAAGAAAAGTCTATTAGTTTCAAATTAGGTCGGATCGGCCAACATCTAAGATTAGGGCTACATGTCGAAAGATCGATTAGGGCTACAACCGAGAATCAGAAGATAGCAAGAAGTTACTCAACAGTGAATCCATTACGAAGATCACAACATCATGGACGAACGAGAATCCATTACGAAGATCTGATTGATGCAAGAAAAGATTGGTAATTTGGATGATACTTTATTCGAATTAATTGTATTTTAATCGAAGTATTTTCTTTTAATTTTATAGGGTGAGCAATGTAATTTTGGATTTGGATAGACCCGGAAATGTGTCAACGATCAAAGAAAGTCACACCCGGATTTTCGAGAAAAATCAACAAATTGAAAGCAGATTTGGACATAATCAAAACTCAAGAAAGCAAGATGTCAGATGGGACGTTGGACGAGCTGAGAAATGAAAATTTCAAACTAGTTATGGAAAACTTCAAGATGAAGAAGGAAAACAGAAGATTGAAAATCATCTTGTATGTTTTCGATGTGTTTTTTGCATCTATGTTAAAAAAAAATGGCAAGAGTGAGGGGTCAAGTTTTCTTGCAATTGATGTTGTTCAGAAATTTGTATGAATTCTTAGATTTTTGTACAACAATTGATGTTGTTTAGAAATCGATGTATGAACTGATGTGTGAATTTCTAGCAATTGATGTCCAGAAATTTGTTCAGATGAGATGTTACTTGCTGTAGTTTACCATTTGTTGGGTCAAGTTTTCTTGTAGAATTTGCAATTGTTAAAAGCATTCAGAATTCAACAATCATAATATCAGAATGTGCAAAGAGTTAGCTTCAACTGTTCATAACAAGTTCAAAAATTGCTACAAGTTCATAAACTAACCAACAATACTTGTTCACAACTTCCGTACCTTCAAACCACAGCTGAAACAATGTCTATCTAAGTTATAAACTATGACAAAAGACACCATCTTCTATAATCAGTCTTTACCTCGCATTCGAACTCCAACATTATTTCTTTTTCCTGCCCAACGACCAACCTTGAACGACAGCTCTTTTTGCATGTAATCATAATTCAGATTGATTCAACCTTCTTCACCACCCCATTCGGATCACTACTTCCAGCTACATTCTCAGCATCGTATGAAGTCCATACCCCATCAACACCTCGCACATTACTAGTTTATGCCACATCACACATTAATGTTGAATGCTTCCATTCATTTCTAATGTCGTAAGGATCATTCATCCAACATATTGGCAGTGGACTTTGACTCAACTTCTTCCTTTTTGCAACTGAATCTACTCGAATGTTGTTGACATTATCTTCATCAACCACAACAGATGACGTCTTTTTGGGCTGCTCTATTTTCATATTAAAAAATTTATCCATCTCTTCCTCGGTTGAATGATGACAGAAAACGTCCAAAATTCTGAAAAGCCGCATTGGATAGAAATTGGATATCGTCTCGTTGTGAATATCGAGGGTCTAGATAATGATACACCACTTTTGTATCATCCGGATAACCAAAATGATTGAATATAATTTCTACTTGTTCATACTGAACTTGTCTACGTCGCAGAAATCAACGTACAACACTTCACCCCAACATATGATTCTGATATTTCTTTGTAATTATTCGCCCACCATGATGGAATTTCACTGTAAATTCAACACTATCACCATCTGAAGAACGAAAAATTGGGGTTTGGGGTTTTCGATTAATGTAGGGTTTTCTAAGTTGGGCACGCAAGATTCTTCAACAATCGAGGCAGGCCAAAGCTTTGTGGGTTTTAGTCGTGGAACTTGAACGGGCAGAACGAGCGAAGATTTTTCGACGAGCAGAATTGCTGATGCTTTTTGAGATTTTCAACAATGGTGTTTTGAGATTTTGATGAAGAACGGGCGGAGATATTTTTGTTTTTATTTCATTATATACTCTCTTTTTTTAAGTAAGACTTTCGTAAGACAAGTAAAACCTTAGCTACTCTATAGTATACTTCTATATAAAACATTTTTTACAGTCCGTTGTGTTTACACATGTTTCGACTCAAGAACACACTAACAACAACTTTTTACAATCCGTTGCTTTTACAAACTCGTTCGATTCTAGGTGCGTGAGTTCTCGTATTTTGCTTGATAGTGTCGTCGCTTGTATATGTTTGAATATTCATAGACTCCGGCTATTTATATATTTCCCTTGAGAAGTATTTGCTCTACTTTGAACGTTTGAATCCATCTTCAGCAGAATTACATGAGTTTTCATTCGGGGGGCTATTGAAGCCAGTACTCCTTTATCTGAGTACTGCTTTTTCCATTTTAGGTAAGGTCTTGATCAACGTCCAGTACACCAGAATCAACATCCAATACTATTGCAGCTTTGTCATGATCTATAGTCCCCGCGTTCCTTCGACACTCTCTTCATTTCATATGAGTGTTGATTCTAGTTCTCGCTCTGCTTCTGTCCCCGTTTAATTACCAAAACTTAAATATCCATCACCCGTATTTTGATATAGTAAACGTGGAGCCTGTCGCAATAACCAGCAAACAACGACAACCAAGTAATCTACATTATGACAAATCCATGTGTGATGGGCAATGACGGAAACAGAGGGGTGTCCGGAGGGTCCACCGGAGCTACAGTAGGAAGACTGGTTTATGTTTATTATTTACTGCACGTTTGTTTAATAGGTTTACGGGAGTTTAAATATGGGATTATGACGTATTGGTACGTTTGGTTAACAAGTTTATATAAAACATGGGTTTGTGTATGTTAGGTCCAAACCCATTGGTGAAGGTTTAGGGTAACACACGTGGAGGTGGGTTATTGAAAACCCACCAATTATTTACAATATTATCCCTAATCTCTGAACACACCTTCGAGGCTCACATCTCACACCCTTCACGCACACATCAATTGGGGCGTGATGAGACTCGATGATGAACCCATCGAAAGTATCAGAGAAAGTAAGCTGAAAAATTTCCTTGAACCCGTGGAAGAAGTACTGGGTGAGAAAGAAGACTCAAATTGCAGCTAACACACTCAAATTGCAGCAAAAGCCTCAAAGCTGAAGACGAAAAACTCGAACACAGTACCGGCGAGCCCCTGAGAACCGAACGCGGCAGGTCAATTCCGGCCTATGAAGAGGCGAGGGACGACGTGGATTGCGATAAGGAAGGTTACAACGAGGATTCGGAGGCTGTTGTTGATCCAAAGAGGAAGGGCGTCGGGGTGGATTACCAAAGAAAAGGGAAATTGACTGTGGAATATAATGAAGAGAAGGGGGCTGATTGTGGTGTTGATAGTAGTGAGGATGCTTTTTCAGATGGGGTTGGTGACGGTGGAGACTGTGAAGATTTGGAGGAAGATTCACTGACGGAGGTTCTTAGATTTGGACAACATTTCGCCTTCAAGGACCAGGCAAGGAGGAGGACGATTGAGGTATGGTGTTCGTATTGCAGGTGATAAAGACAAGGATAACGATGACTAATTGCTCACGTCCGTGTATTTCGTGTGAATGTAGTTGGACAAAAATTAATTTGCAAGTATATATGAACTAGTGTGTAATTGTGAATGTTGAGTGGATAAAAGTATTTTCACCAAATATCCACTTATTAAACCTACATCTAACCAAACAACTATCTTATCTTTATACCCATTAATCAAACACACGTCTATGAACCTTAATAATTTAAACATTCCTAATTATAAATCCGCCGAATGTAGCCTTAGAGGTGTATTATATTAACTACAGAACTACTCTTTACAATATTTTAAGTGTGGCCTACAGGTTTTGTTTTGCACATTCTATTGCAAAGCCCAAGATCAAATCCCCCGTGGGATATCGTACTTGGTTATAATTCCATTTGTATTTTAGCGGGAAAATATTTAAAATGGTTTCCGATGTTTGTCTCACGGACCAATTTAGTCCTCGATATTTTTCGTGAACCAATTTAGTTCCCAATGTTGTCGATTTTGGACCAAATTGGTCCCCCGTTAACTTTTCTGTCAATTTGGATGGAAAAATGCCACGTGTCAATATCGTATTGGTCAGTGGATCCCTCTTTAAACACTTAAAATAACTATAATTGGATTAAAAAAAGAAAAAAATTCCCGCACAAAAAAAAAAGAGAAAAACAAATAAATTAAAATAATAATTAAAAATTTAAAATAAATAGAATATAAAAAATTAATTTATTCTTTTGTTTTACGTATTAATTCAAAAATTTAAAATTATTAAAAAATAAAATAAGAAAAAAAAAAATATTTTTTTTCGTTTTTCTTATTTATTTAAAAAAATAAATAGAAAATATAAATAATGATAAAATAAATTACTGAATTATTTTTATTATTATTCATTTTATATTACAAATATTTTTTACAAAAAACGAAATAAAAAATAAAAATATTATATATATATATAAATATATATATATATATATATATATGTATGAATTAAAAAAATCAGCATCCCCATGTCACATCAACCCCACGGTGACGGTCCCCACGAGGATTCCCCGACCACGAATTTTTAGATAATATTAATTATACTACTTATATATTACAATATGAATAATATATTTAAAAATCCGAACAGTTCCTTGCGAGGTCGGGGAAAAGGACATTTTTCCCCGTTAACTTGACGGAGCCGAGACGAGAATTCCCTGTAAACTTCCACTGGCATGTTTTACTATTATTTTATTTTTATTTATTATTTTTTATTTTTAAATAAATAAATAATTAAAAATAAATATGTTTATTTTTATTTTTAAATTTATATTTTTAGTTTAAAATGAAAAAAGTCCCTGTAAACTTCTAGCCGCATGTTTTACTATTTTTTTATTCATTATTTTTATTTTTCTTTTAAATTTTATTTTTAGTAAATAAGTAAAACGAAAAAAGTTTATTTGTTATATTTTATTTTTATTTAATATTTTAAAATTTCAATAAATCAGAAAATAAAAAATTAAATTTATTTTTATTTTTATTTTTTTTTATTAATTATTCTTAATTTATTTATTTTTCTCTTTTGGGTGAGAGAATTCTTTTTTCCTTTTTTTAATATAATTTATTTTTATTTTAAGTGTTTAAGACAGAAATCTCACCGGCCAATACGGTATCCACATGTGGCAATTTTCCAATTAAATTGACGGAAAAGTTAACGGACAATTTGGTTCAAAATCGACAACATCGGAGACTAAATTGGTCTACGGAAAACATCGGACTAAATTTGTCCATGGGTCAAACATCGGAACTATTTTGAGTATTCTTCTTATTTCAAACATCGAGAACTATTTTGAGTATTCTCCCTATTTTAGCCACAAAGTTTCTCTTTCTTTTCAATTTAACTTTAAAGTTTTTCCATTCTAGTTTTATATTTCTTTTTTAATTTTACTCTATTAATTTATTTCTCTAATTCCAGGTGCAAAGCTCTTGCTGTTTAATTTTTTTAAATTTGTCTTTCATAATATTCCTTTTTATATGATAATGTTACTACTAAACAATTAATTTTTTTTAACCTGATATTAGTTTTTTTCTCTTCCTAATTTCCGAATTTAAATTAGCTTTGAACATTAAAAAGTGTTCAATTTTTAAATTATTGTTTCACTTTTTTTTGGGTTAGTAGTATTTTGTTTGTTTCAAACATGCAACCCATGGTTGCCGAGGCCTTACACTTTTAAGGTCATTTCACCATGTCCACAAACGATGGTTGCAGCGAAGGTTCGGACACATGGAATATTGAGCTTATTCGTTCCATTTTTCTTCCGATCGACGCAGAGATTATTACGAGTCTACCGCTAAGCACGTTGGATACTAATGATCGCTTAATTTGGCACCACACGAAGGACGGAAAGTTTTCCGTGAAGTCGGCCTACAAAGTGGCCACGACTCTTAATGATCTAGATGCTGGTGGTTCGAGCTCAGGTGTTTTGCCTTGGAAGTTTTTATGGAATACTCATGTCATCCCGAAAGTAAAGCTTTTTGCATGGAAGCTCTGCAGAGACTCTTTACCCACAGCAGCAAATCTGGTAAAACGACATTGCATCTCTAGCTCTCACTGCGGGCGTTGCAAATCTTATAAGGAGGATGCTTTTCATATTTTAATTGACTGCCCGATATCCAGGGAGGTATGGAAAGCTTTAGATCTGCCGCTTGAGCACATAAGGCGAAAAGCTCGGATTCTTGAAGAGTGGATTCGGTCGTGTTGATGTTGAGTCTTCAACATTGGCAATGTTGGGGCAACATTCTGGTCAACATTTGTTGCCCGAGAATGTCTCCTTTCTCAGTTTTATCTTTCATACCCAAAACATGTTTAAACCGTGTCTAGGCTATTTTTAGTGTTGTGCAGGAGTTGGATAAGAGCTGGAATGAGTCAAATGCGTGTGGAATGAGTGTGAATAAGAGAGAGCGAACTTAAGAGTGGACTTGCTAAAAATAGGAAGCTTGGAGCTCACGTCAAGACCGAGTCATTGGAGCTGATCCGAATCAACTCTCAACGGTCACAACTATATTTGTGGACGTGACCAAGTCTGTGTTGAAGAAGTCACAAGTCGAAATCTATAAAAGGGGACTTCTCTCAAATACATTAAAGAGGGCTATGGCATATCAACGAGAGAAAATCACAAGAGAGCCATCACGAGATTTTATTTAAGCCTAGGTTTTATTTTACAAAAGTCTTATGACTTTGTAGTTTTCAGGATCATTTTGATTCGTAGTTTTTCTAGGCTTATTTTGTACTATCTTCGGGTAGTTGTTTTGCCATCCATTGCTATTAGTGGAATTTTGCCTTGAGGCACGCAGCAAGTTTTTATAACTTGCTGCACAGAATTTACATCTCGTGTTCATCACTTTCGTCACTAAGTAATCATATATTCCGCTGTGCGCCTTTGTGTTGATGTGAGTGTTGTCCCAACATTTCACCCAACATTCAGTTTATTACTTAGTGTTTTTACATCCATTTGTGACGGAACCGCCCTTCAAAGTGGTATCAGAGCCTACGCTTGACGTTACTAAGCCCTGAAAATCCTCTAAATTGGAAGTTACGAGTTCAAATTACATCGGTAAAGTTCATGTGTTAGACGGCACCAACTATGCGTATTGGAAGGTTCGTGTTCGGCAGTGTATCAAGTCCATCGATGTGCGAGCGTGGGAAGCAGTACTCCACGGATATACCCCACCTCGAACAGCCCCTGACGCTGATGGAGAAGTATTTGATAAGCCGGTTGAAGAGTGGACAGTCCCTGAACGAAGCGCTGCTGAGTTCAACGACAAGGCACTCAACGCCATCTTTTCATCCGTAGACATCTTCATGTTCAAGATCATCCATAACTGTACGACGGCTCAGAATGCGTGGGATAGACTTTAGAGGTACTGCGAAGGAGATACGAGTGTGAAGGAAACCAAATTACGGCTACTTCTCAATCAGTTTGAGAATATAAGGATGAAGGAAGATGAAGACATCACCACGTATTTCGGGAAGCTCTTGACAATCTCTAGCGAGTGCGCCAGCTTAGAAGAACCGATCGCCAATAAGGTATTAAATTCTAAAGCTATACGTACATTAACTGAAAAATTCAATGTGAAGGTAGCGGCGGTCGAAGAAGCTCACAACCTGGCTAGTATGGAGTTCAACACATTGATGAACATTATGAAGAACTACGAGACTAATCTCGAAGTTCAAAAGAGGGCGTCTCGCGGCAAAAGTCTTGCTCTTGTCAGTCAGTCATCCAAGGTTCAAACTGAGGTTGACCCTGACAATGAGGACGATATGGCTATGTTCGTGAAGAAATTTGCGAAGTTTATCAAGAAGAAGAATGTGGAGCAAAATGTTGGCCCAACATTCAGAAAAAGCCAGAATGACAAAGCTGAACCTTCATCTGCTCCTCCGTTTACCAAACGCAAATCTGATGGTAAGAAGAAGAACTTCAACTATGATTCTGTTAGATGCTATGAATGCCAAGGTTGGGGTCATTTCGCCAATGAATGTGCCAACACTCTTCGCAAGCACGACAAAGCTCTTTGGATCGATCTCTCCGATGATGAAGATGAGGAACCATGCCCAAAGGAGTCTAAGCAATCATCTGTGACTATTCAGTCCTTCTCAAACGACGAAGAAGAAGAAGATCAACAAATCGGCTTCACTGCGGTAACTGATGTTGAGCCAACATTTGACTCAACATCTAAGAAAAATATCATTTTTGATTATGATGACTCAAACAGTTTTGATGGGTATTCTAGTTATGATGAGGCAGATCTGGAAACTGAACTCTGTGCTGAAGTTCAAATCAATGAAGCCGTAAGGTTGTTGTCCGCAAAATATGAGAAAGAAAAGGCGAAAAACTCGGAACTCAATGCTATCGTGAAAACTCAGTTCGAGGAGAATGAGAAAAGCGAAAAGATGGTCGAAAGCCTACTTGAAGGGATGAACAAATTGGAAGCATCATTGACACGAAAAGATAAAGAAATCGACAAGCTTCAGAAGCGAGTAAACGAGGCCGACGAAACGTTCTCAAAAATGAACAAGGGTAAATTGACCCTTGATGAGGTATTATCGTTAGGTATTTTTGATAAGAAAGGTCTAGGATACAATACTGAACCTTCTCTTGATGTTCCTAATCATGTGACTCATGATAAACCTAAGATTATATTTGTTAAAGAAAAGCTTGAAACCTCGAACTTTAGTGAGACCGTGATTATTAAAAAGAGTACTAAGCATGCTACCAGTAAGTCTAAGGATAGACACTTTAAATGTACTCATTGCATGCAGCCCGGACATATTAAGCCATACTGCTGGAAATTGAAGAGGGAGATTTCTGCGAAGAAATCAATGTTAGCTGAAATGTTATCCAACATTCCACTCAACATTGAGAAATCAGCGTTGAAAGGAGTGTCTGGAGTGATTTCAGCTGGCGCTCCTTCAAGTTCTGGTAAACCAAAAGCTGTTACGTCATCTAAGAAAGTTTGGGTAGTGAAATCTGTTAAAAAATGTCATGTTGTTTATACCTCTTTTCGAGCTAACGTGACAGGTTCCTGGTACTTTGATAGCGGGTGCTCCCGACATATGACAGGTACCAAAGAGTATCTATGTGATTATGTGACTTTAAAGAATGGATCTGTGACGTTTGGAGGTGGTGCTAAAGGACGGATTCTCGGTCAAGGCAGATTGAACGTGCCCGACTTCCCGAAGCTAAGCAATGTTCTACATGTTGACGGGCTCGTGGCTAATCTGATCAGTATAAGTCAGCTATGCGACGATGACCTTGAGGTAAGATTTAATAAAGAGTGTTGTGAAGTTTTTAACAGCAGCTGTGTTCGAGTTATGGCAGGTATAAGATCAAGCGATAACTGCTATCTAGTCGGCGACAAATCCAATTCAAAGGACGTGTGCCAATTATCGAAAGCCGATGACGACGTCATCCTATGGCATTACAGGCTGGGCCATGTCAACTACCGTACGTTGGAGCAACTTATCAAGCACGAAGCCATTAGAGGCATCCCAAAGCTTAAGGAGTTTGGTAAGGTTGTATGTGAGCCATGTCTTAGGGGTAAGCAAGTGCATGTTAGCCATAATGTTGACCAACATGCTGCCCAACATTTTAAAACTGCTCACTGTTTTCAACTTATGCACATGGATTTGATGGGACCGATGGAAGTAGATAGCATTGGTGGTAAGAAATATGCTTATGTGCTCGTCGATGATTATTCTAGATTTGCATGGATATTTTTTCTCTTCGCGAAAAATCTGAATCATTTGATTTCTTCAAAACATTTTGTGCTATTGTAAAGAATAATTTTAGTGCTACTATCTTTCGCATTAGATCTGATCATGGTAGAGAATTTGAGAATTAGTATTTTAATGAGTTTTGTGATAAAAAAGGCATCATTCATGAGTTTTCATCTCCTAAAACGCCCCAACAAAATGGGGTGGTCGAAAGGAAGAATAGGACTTTACAAGAAATGGCTCGTGTGATGTTACAATCTAGGAATATTTCTAAGCGTTTTTGGGCTGAAGCATTGCATACCGCATGTCATATTTCGAATCGTGTGTTCTTTAGACATGGTACTAAGAAAACGTCTTATGAGTTGTTGAATGGGAAAAAGCCGACTGTTAAGTACTTTCATGTGTTTGGGTGTTATTGCTACATGTTTGGGAAAAAGCCGACTGTTAAGTTCGATTCAAAAAGTGACAAGTGTATTTTTCTTGGATACTCGTCTAATAGTCGTGTTTATCGTGTATATAACTTGCGCTTGAAGTCTGTTCAGGAGTCTGTGAATATTGTGTTTGATGATGCTACTGATCTTAGCAAAATATCTCCACAAGTTGATATTTCAGATGTTGTACAAGCTGTTGATGAAACAGAGGAGAATGTTGTGGACAATGTTGAGCCAACATCTGATCCAACATCTCTGCCAGAACAGAACACTGAGGCTGGACCCAGTGAAGTTCGTAGAGACCCTCCAGCTAAGATTCAGAAGGATCATCCCACAGACCTTATCATTGGAAATGTGAACGAATGGAGGAGAACGAGAGACAAGCCGCGCAAGGATTATAAGTCTATGGTAAGAAACGTATGCATGAACACCGTATATGCCGAGGTACGCTTTACTTGTTTTGTTTCTGAAGTAGAACCTAAAAATGTCCTTGAAGCGCTTAAGGACAATTTTTGGATTAATGCCATGCAAGAGGAACTCTTGCAGTTTGAGAAAAACCAAGTTTGGTCCTTAGTACCACGGCCGAAAGACATTAATGTCATAGGCACTAGGTGGATCTTCAAGAATAAATCTGATGAACTTGGTAGAGTTGTTAGGAACAAAGCACGTTTAGTAGCCCAAGTAATCATATATTCCGCTGTGCGCCTTTGTGTTGATGTGAGTGTTGTCCCAACATTTCACCCAACATTCAGTTTATTACTTAGTGTTTTTACATCCATTTGTGACGGGACCCCCCTTCAGGTCGGTCCAGGTTTCTCTTAGTTCATCAGATTTCGACATGTGTCCTAGCTGTGTGTTGGTCAATTTGGTGGAGTCGGAATCAATGGATCATGGAAGATTATACTCGAGTGAGCACAAGCACTATTTTATATCGGGCAAGAGAAGGGGCAATTGACTGGCGACTCGTCAGACTCACTAGAGCATCTTCACGACTCAAACCCCATAGTAGGGACATGGCTGAACGTGGATGGATGGAGCTTTGCATTATGCGCGTGGGTGCTGTGGCCCGGGATTCAGATGGTGTGGTCCTTGGTTGGTTGGCGAACTCGTTTCTTTCCTGGTTATTTTAACCATGAAATGGCAGAAGCATTAGCGGTCCGTGGACTAACGTCATCATCGAGGGTGACTGTGCTTCGGTCATGAACAAGTTGGTCAGCTATGATAGGAGGAATACTTAGTAGTGATTGCATTTTCATGTGCTAACTCTTTCTTTTCTATTAAGTTTGCTTTGATCAGGCGAACATGTAACAATATTGCTCATTATCTCGCCAAAGTTTTGGGTTTCGATGGTGAGGGGCTGTCTTCGCCTACCCCAGATGCCGTGTACATTGATTCTAGATGAATAAAACTCGTCATTACAGTCAAAAAAAAAAACATGCAACCCAAAAATCACGATTACCTTTTTTGAATAACAAGAAATCACTGTTAACCGATACATTTTCATGCTATGGAAAAATATGTATAACTTTGAGATGATTTTAAAACGTTCTTTATTTACTAGTACTTATTTTTTTCGGAATAAATTCGACCCCCGCGCATAATATAAATTCTACTTCCGCCACTGATGACAGGTTCACTCAAACTATTTGATAGCTACAAGAATCGAACTTAGATACACCACCAAAGACCTTGTGAGCCTCACCCGAACAAATGGGCGAGTTCATTGGCAAATTGCGTTATTTAGTAATTTATTAAGTTGAAATCGAAATAGGATAAATGTCTCAATCTCTATTACACGATTGCTCATCTCATTAAGAGTGCTGTCATGAGTTATAATAACCGTTACCATATTGTAGAAATAATGTATAGTTGCGCATTAGCGTCAATCAAGTAAATTAAGTGTGTGTTTGGAAGCACTTATGAAATGGACTTCTAACCTAAAAGTCCATTTTGAAAAGTAAAATACCTTTGGTGAAAATTATGAGATGGACTTTTAAAATAAGTTACTTTTCAAGAAGTCCATTTGAGAGAAGCAACTTTTAATGACTTTTCAGAATTACTTCCTTCAACTTTTGCAAAAGTCCATTCCCACCAAACACTTTAAAAAAATAAATTTACATTTATAAAAGCTATATTTCGAAAAAGTCCATTTACCAGACGTGCTTCTGAATCAAAAGTGGAACCAAACTACCCATAATTAACTTATGACAACAATTAAATGCCGCCTTGGTTGGTTCGCCAATCGCAGTGTAATATATTGTAACAGTTGTTGGTTATGTTGTTTAACCCGACAATATATATGGATTTTAGCAATTTTTAATTATTTCTTTATTTTTGTAATAGTGGCTTTTCTAAAAAGAGGAAAATTTATTCTTGGGGCAAGAATAATTATTTTTAATGACCCTGTTAGGAATTAATTGTAGTGTCCTTAGTTAGTATTTGAGTTTTGGGTCAATATTAGTTAATTTATTGTATTTGGGGTCAAATTGTAAATATTTTATTGTTTGAGTCCCAAGCCTTAATATACCAACTCATGTGGTATATAAGGCATCCCATTAACCCTAATTAGGGTTGGTCAAGCATAATTCTTAAAAGTAAGTTCTTAATTTCGGCACACACACACAAACACACACTGAAGGTGTTTTAAGAACTTTATCATTTTTAAGCCTTTGATCCTCTCTTGAGTGCGTAATCGGACTAACAAGTGGTATCAGAGCAAGACACGGATCGATCTGTGCAAATCTATACCAATTTCGTTTGATTTCGTCAAGATCGAAAGAGTTTACTAAGCAAATTTTATTTTCGATTTTTTTCAAGTATTTTGGGTTAGATCTTGCTGTTATTGATGTTTTTAAACCTTTAAATGCTTGATTATCAGTCTTGGCTTGTTTAGGAACTCGTTTAGATTAATTTTCGTCAAGTTTGAGAAATTTCTGGGGAGAAATCGATTGAAATTGGTGTGTTTTAAAGTTGCTGGAAAAATTTCGGGCGTTTCTCTGTTTATTCGCTCGAAGTTCGTTCTTGAACCCGAAAATTAACTCAGAAATTGAGAAAATTTTCGATCAGAAAATTGACCGAATTTGAGTAAGCTAAGTTTATTCGCCGAATTTGCTTTCTACTGTTTAAAATTAACGGCGAATTTGGTCGAATTTTAAAATTAAGATTGCCCGAATTTCAACTTAAAATTTTCGGCGAAGTTTTGATTTAAGTCACCCGAATTTCTTAATTCTCGGCGAACTTTTATCAGAAAGTCACCCGAATTTTGATTTTTTTTTAATTCTCGACTGAATTTAGTTTACCCGAATTTTGAAAGTAATTTTCGATAAAATTTTTCCTACCTTAATTTAATCCTGAACTTCGGCGAACTTATATTTGTCACCCGAATTTTGATTTCCTTTGATTTCAAAATTCTCGACAAAGTCTTTTCATCCGAATTTCAGAATTCAAATTTCGGCAACAACTCTACAAGTGCCCGAATTTTACTCTTTCAAATTAAAATAAAAAGTCGATCACTCTTAAACACAATTTCTATCCAACCAAAATTTATTCAAACTTAACGTTAATCTTTGACGTTATTTCTCGAAACTGACCATTTAGGATTGCAGATCACGACCGTGAACGATCATTAAAAAAAGCACTCAACTACATCCATGGATTTCATAGCAATCGGAAGCGATAACAGACCCCCAATTCTAACAATGAAAAGGGGGGAGTTCACAGCATGGAGAAACCGATTTGTAAATTTCGTTAGCTCCAAGGACGTAGGAAACGAAATCCTAGAGTCCCTCTCGGAAGGACCCATAACATATTGGGTTAATATAGAGGGTGATTCCACAACAAATCCTCCCACCTTACCATCCATTCAGAAAAAATCTCCCACATGCTACACAATGGAAGAAAAGAACAGGGTCAAGGCAGATCGACTTGCACTCAACTATCTCATCCAGGGTATTCACAACGATATCTACATGCAAGTAGATAGCCTCACCACTGCTAAGGAAATGTGGTACGAGATCCATAAGCTGATGCAAGGGACGGAAATGGGAATCAAAGCACGTAAGGCAAACACCCTCGCGGCCTACGATACCTTCAAAGCAAAGCAAGGGGAGGACATAGAGGACACGTATAGACGGTTTATGACTCAAGTCAACGAGATGCGAAAGGTGAACGTTCATCGTTCCAATATGGAATTGAACGTGAGATTCCTTAACTCACTGCAGCCAGAGTGGAGGAAAATAGCCACTCAAATCAGGCAGAACAAAGACCTTAATGAAATCGACATCCACTGCGTTTTCGAGAGCCTCTCTCAACATGCAGACTACGTACATCAAAAATCTGCGGAATCAAAAGGAAAATCAGCAGCAGATCCTCTAGCCTTAGTAACTGATAATAGAGCTAAGAAACCTTCCCGCGCCACAAAGGATAAGGCCGTAAAACTTGAAAGCTCATCTGAGGAAGACAACTCAGACTCTTCATCGGATTCCGATCTAAAGGAATTCGAGAAACAAATGGCCCTCATCACTAAGATGATGGGCAGAAAATTCTTTAAGAAGTCTTCCTCCTCTTCCAACAAACAACGAGTTTCATCTTCTCATCAACCTCAACAAACTCCGCATCGGCCCGAACAAAAATCCCTACCTGAGCCTCCAAAATGCTATAATTGTGGGAAGGCAGGACATTGGGCCAGGGACTGTTTCCTTCCCAAGAAGAAGAACGAAGACTACTACGCCAAAAAGCTCAAACTGTCCAAAATGAAGAAAGCTGGCGTAGCCCTGCTGGCGGAGCAAGCTGAATGGTACGATGACACTTCTGAGGATGAACCCGAGAACATGGCTCTAATGGCGTTTGTGGAAGAAGAAGCTGGTGATGCAGAAGGAGCCGAGACGGAGAGCAATGACGAAACTGAATCATCCGAGGACATTGAGGTAGAAAATATAGACTTCTACAGACATAAAATTAAGAATAAGAACAGCTTCCGAAAGGAACGCTCAAGTAGGAAGTCTACATATAAAGATATGGCCACGAATGACATCATCTTGGCCAAAACACAAAATTTGGTCATTGAGCTAGAAAATAAACTAGCTACTTCAGAAAAATCACTAGAATTAGCTGAAGCTAATCTAGTAAAATCTGAAGAAAAAGTAGTTTCCCTGACATCAAAACTGACCGTGCTTGAGCATATCCAGAATTCTCCATTAGAACACTTGAAAAAACTAGAAGCTCTGGAAAAGAAAAACGCAACAAATTATCAATCTGTGCTCAAACACTTAGGTGAAAAAGCAACTCTCAGATGTCATTTAGAAAATGCATCTGAGAAAATCTCGAAGCTTGAATCCGAGACTAATATGCTGAATGCAAATATTAGTCAATTAACCACTAGCCTGCGAATTAGTGAAGAAGAGCGTATTGGTAAAACAGATCAATACAATCTTCTAATGGAGGAACGTAAGAAGCTTTACTCCAAAATCAAAAGTCTGGAGGACCTCCTTACGAAAAGGGGACAAACCGACAAAACAATTTTCTTGAATCAGCCTAAGGACACGAGATTTTACAATCCACGTGAGGGCTTAGGTTTTAAGCCAAACCAACCAACCACTGATAAACGGCCACTTGCTCTTTACAATGCTGCATACCTAGGACTAGGAATACCTAGCTTGTTAGCCTTTCTCAGATCATCTGAAGAAGAAGATAACCTAGAACAGGAAAAGCGCAAGAACAAAAGCAAGGCCGAAATATCCTTGGATTACAAGGAAATCAACGATAGTTATGGAAGTAGGGAAATTCCTCTTTCAAATGACTATCTACATATGTTTCCCCATCCTCCCTCTGAATCTGATCAGCCCATGACAGAAACATCTAGCTCAAAGAACTCAGATCTTTGCCGAATTTACATTCCTCAAAAGATCAAGAATATTCAATCCACGATAGAGCTCGAACGGAAAACATTTCAAGCTGAAAAGGAGAAACTCCTTGAGAGAATTTCCTCACTTGAAAATCAATCATATGCTGATCTCGCTAAATCTTCTAAGTCGGAGTCTGTTACTATAACACCAATAGATTCCTCATCCATGAAGAATAGGCTAACTAAGAAGATTCTCATTCAAGCAACAGCTAACATCCCTTCACCATCTATGACAGATCTGAGACGGACAGAGACTGCTGGGAAGAAAAATTCAGGAACGCAAGAGAAGGATGCCAAAATCTTTGATAAAAAGACGAAGCAAAATTTGACTAGTGTTTCTGATTTAAAATTATTTCCAAAAACATTTAGAAATCTTTCTTCATGTAGTTCGAACTATGCTTCCGCTTATTCCCGTATTTCTTCCAAAACAAGTTCTGTTAAGAATGTCAGTGATTATCTTACCTACGATAAGTGTATAGCTACGAATGCTAAATTTATACGTCGTAGAGATATGATTTCAGGAACACACACGAAAACGGTTCTACCATCCAAAACGTCCAACCTAAAAGTTGACGAAAAGGTAGCTAGAACATTCAGAAGGCCAACTCCCACTGAAACAAAAGCTAAAGCTCAAGCTTTAGAGAAAAAGGTCAAAAACGTGACCAAATCAGACCCAAAAATACCTGAGCAATCGAAAACCCGAGCTGAAGCTAAGGGAAAAGATTGCAAACAAATCTGGGTAATTAAAACAGTGCTTGCTGCATGCACAAAGCTCTGTTTTCCTTTAGGGGTAAAGAAAATTTGGGTACCGAAAAACTCAGGAAAGATACAAGCCAACCTGGTACACAATTCATCCAATCTTGCATGCACTTTAACCTCTGCAAATGATAGAAGACCCGTAATAAACGGGATCTCTAACACTGCTTAAACTTATCTTGCAGATAAGTCATGTGTGGTACTTAGACTCGGGTTGCTCCACACACATGACTGGAAGAAAAGAACTACTGAGCAACTACACAGAGAGATTTGGTGGAAAGGAGGGGTATATTTCATATTTATTAAGGGGGAGCATATTTCAATTTTATTAAGGAGGAGCTTATTTTTATTACGGGGGAGTATATATCATTTTATTGAGGGGGAGATCTTTGACATAATATAAAATTCCGAATCTGCAATTTATTTGCCAAAATTTCATCCAAATCACGATGGAATCGACCTATTTTAATTTTTAGGTTTCGGGCGAAATTCGAGTAAAATTCAAATTTTCATCCGAATTTCTGCTTTTCAATCCAAAATTCGGCGAATTTCTACTGTTCACTCGAAATTCGGCGAATTTCTACTGTACCCCGACTCCTCACAGTCGAATTCCATCGCCCGAATTTGTCAATTTCGGCAAATTCAATTTTAAAGACAAGCACCCGAATTTGATGAATGATGATAACAAATTCGATTTAATTTTTACTTACCCGAACTTCATTACAATTCGGCGAACAAAAATTTCAAATCCTCATTACCCGAACTTCATCAAATTCGGCGAACAAAACCTTTCAAATCCAAATTCGGCCAAATCAAACTTCGAGTATTAAACTTTTCAATGTACTCTTAGCCGAATTTGTGAACTTCGCCGCTTGTATTTCAAAAGTATAATCTTATTTACTTAAGCAAATTTCGGGCACTTTCATATAAAATTTTTCAAGTCCGAAATTTTTTTTCTAAGTAACGTCTTTAGTTACTCTGCCTATGCTAACAATTTTCTGTGTTTCCTTCTTAGCAGATTGAATAAAAATGTTACGAGAAATTGACGAAGTATTCCCTCAAAGTCAATGGGCCACTAAAATTCCCAACAACCCGGCCATTGACTTTGACAATCTCTCGGTCCCAGCGCCGATATCCTTGACCAACTCCGCCGAAGGGACTTATCCACCAAAAATAAAACCCGACAAGTCCTTCCCTACCTTCGGTGGTTTCCAGTGATAATAACCCACTTTCAAGACCTACACCCCGAGATAACCCGTCGACCGAGATCGGAGGGATACCAAATTCCCAAGCTAGCATCCCTCCATTCTTCCAAATCCAAATTTGATCTCGAGTCGATGCGGATCCCTGACCACCTCCTACAAATCGCTAATCCTTCCAACCCAATAGTAGCGAGGTACCTCCAATCCATCACCCTTGAAGACACTCCTATGGTTCGACAAAACCCAGTCGAACCTACCCCGGGAATTAGCCTATCCCAGCCTCAGTTAGGTCTAGGAAGCGCCGCTTCCCCTCCTCGTTCCTCACGAAAAACAAAACGAGGGGAAGACGTAAGACGCATACAGGAGCGTCGCACCAAACAAAAACATGATCGACCTCCTCAGTCCTCTAACCCACTACAAAGCCGGGCCGAACCCGTAGGAACAGGAGACGACACGATCGTCTCCCGAGTAGCAGTCGTGCCATCAGGCCCAAGCACGCAAATAACCCTTCCAACCCATTCGGTCGTCTCCCAACAGACGACTGTCTCAATAGCACCGGAGGAGCCACGACAACCATCATTGCCTTATTCGGAGGCAATAGATGTTGAATTAAGCAGTTCACTTCCTCCGACTGCGCCCTCTTGATCACAGGTCTAGTGTCCGCACCAACTAAAATTTTTTCCATTTCTAGGACACATACACTATTTTCCGCACCTCTAAGTCTTCCAGACTTAGACAGAACGCTCTCTGACGTCACTCTGGGGTTAATCTCCGAGGGACTGAGCGGAAGCCCCGAAACGATCAACATCCCACCAGTCGTCTCGGGCCAACGGTCTGAGTTTGTCTTAGCACCGTTGTCACCGGTGTGCCTTGGTGGCCCCGGAAGACCCACTACAGTGGGCGGCACGTCAGAAATCTACTCTGACGTCGCGACAACGGCACGCCTCAGTGGCTCCGTTTTATTTCCCGATCCGTTTGTGACGGAGTCTCGGCTACGATCTTTTGGCGACGAACTAGTGGAAAAAGTCCGGGCCATGATCAAACATCAAGACAAGACAAAGGCAAGACTCCAGTCACACACGAGACAGCTGCTGCTGTTCCTTCACTCACACAACCAGAAGAAGGACCGTGGGACGTGCCCATTGAAGAACTCTTCAACATTCTTTTGGCACGTATCCGGTCGGCGCCACACCTGACACCGAAGGAGAAAGAAATCCAGAGGCTGATTGACCCCACCAGCTGCCGAACACAAGCCGGGGGCCTATCTGGATCGCGGGACGACCCTGAAGACGAGGACCGTCCCGAGGGGGAGAACCGACAGCGTGGAGTCGAATCCCCTCACCAGCAGCAGCCAACAACCAAAACAGTCCAAGAATCCAACCCGCTGGATACCTCAAGCTCAAAAGGCAAAACAAAACAAGTCTCCAGCACCACAATAATATTCCCTACCATGGAGATCTCAACCACAACCGAACAAAATACACAAGAGATCTCCAATACACTTTCCCTTTCGACACCCACTCCAGTCACTATAAGCCTTAGCTCACCAAGAACCTTCTACCGACAAAGTCCACCTCAAGCCACATCTATTGACCTCCAAATCTCGGAAGAAATCAGCCAACTCTACAATCCACATGATGTGGTAGAGAAATATATATTGAAGAAGGATGGCTGAAGCAACCGATGGACCTCCAGCTCGAAGCCAGATTTCGAGAAAACGCCAGACTATTCCTCGAAAAGGCGTCGATAAGCCTGGTGAAAGTCCATGAAGATGAGGAGCTGGAAGATCTGCAAAGTGACCTCCCCGATCTACCGGAACTACTCAAACATCAAGTCCAAAATGAGGATGCTCCACTTCTCATGTCAAAGATCGGGGCAACGGTTGATCTTCCGTGGCAAAACATCAGAATCTTAGTTCCATACCAAGAAAGATAAGGAAAAGAATCTGGCGTAAAGAGGATCAGCTCGTCAAATTGAACGAGCTGGAGCTACGTGGGATGACGCACCTGTCAGAGCGCAGAGCCAATCTCTACCTTCTTTCCCTAAGACGTCTTCATATGTTCTTAGGGAAAGGAAATGATCTGGCTGCTCTCAGGCGAGAGGAAAAGCAGAGGCCCCGAATACAAGCCGTAGAAAGAGTTGGAATAGATCGGCCGGGACCTTCCTACTAAGCGTCTACCACGTAGTGAGGGAAGACGGTACAAGAGAGACCTTGACAGAGGCTGACTTCCCGTACATCAGAGCTGAAGACATCTCACAGATGATTGGAAGCTACCGATACGTGGGAACGCTGCAGGACCAGGACGTCAAATTAGGATACATGACGATCAAAAGGTTCATGCTCCGACAAATCAAGTACGGAGCGACGCACGACCTGCAGCTAGCACTGGAGTCAAATGTCAGAAAGGTCAACCTCATCAAACCATCATTCGAGCTCCCTGAACAAGTTGAATATGGTGAAGGCCACGTGTTCGAAAGTGAAGATCCAGCGGTGGTCTACATCAACTACAAGGGAGAAAAGCGAATATTGAAGACATCGGAGATACCAAAATTCTCCGACGGAACGCTCCTCATCATACGAGAGAAGTTGAGGAGCATACTGGATAAGATGGAAGGTGAAGGACCGGACACAAAAGCCAAGATACTGAATATGCTGAACAACATACAAGAAAGGCTTTCGTTCCGGAGGGAAATAAGGACGTACGAGCACAAGCTTGGACTACGGAACTCCGTGTACGCCCAGCAACGACCCAAAGGCTCAAAGAAACAGACAAAGACGAAGAAAGGACACTAAGGGGGAGAATGTTAGGAATTAATTGTAGTGTCCTTAGTTAGTATTTGAGTTTTGGGTCAATATTAGTTAATTTATTGTATTTGGGGTCAAATTGTAAATATTTTATTGTTTGAGTCCCAAGCCTTAATATACCAACTCATGTGGTATATAAGGCATCCCATTAACCCTAATTAGGGTTGGTCAAGCATAATTCTTAAAAGTAAGTTCTTAATTTCGGCACACACACACAAACACACACTGAAGGTGTTTTAAGAACTTTATCATTTTTAAGCCTTTGATCCTCTCTTGAGTGCGTAATCGGACTAACAGACCCGATGTTATACTTTATAGTCATTATGTTTGGATATTCATAATTTTCGATTATTTGGTTGCTCGAAAAATAACGATAACGAATAAAATGAAGAAAAATAAATATGACAATGGACACGTGAATTTACGTGGTTTGGTCGGAATGACCTACGTCCACGAGCCGTATGGTAAAACTTCTTTATTTTATGTGGAGTGATTACAGACACGTACACCGGACGTAATACACAAATAAGCTACAATGATCGAGAGAAAGAAGCTAGAAATATAAATGATCGGAGAAAATCTTTTGCTGTGGTGTGTCTTCCATTCGACTGAAGTGACTCTATTTATGGCCGAATGTGTGCCTTGTTCGATGGTGTAAAAGTAAGGAAAACATCCATATCACCTTATCATCGACTGAAGACTTTGGTGTCTGACATCATAAGTATTTTGGTTTCCTCCTTTAAAAACTTTAACCCATGTGCACAAAAGGAAATCCATTTCCTTTCTTCGTGAATTTATTAAGTCAACTATGCGAAGGCCACATCAACAAATCTCCATCTTGGCCTTTGGTTCCGAAAATTACTCCACCTTATTTTAGTTACCTTTGTCTCCCTCCAGCCTTAGCCTGACAGGCTAGTTCATTAGTCTTGAAACACCAATCAAAATCCAACTAATGCTTGAACTTGGAAATTGGAAGAGCCTTCGTAAACATATCCGCAAGATTATCCTTTGTTGATCTTCTTGATAAACACATTCTTATCTGCAATGATATCACGAATGAAATGATAATTAACATCAATATACTTAGCCCGATTATGATACATCTGATCATTAGTCAAATGAATTGCACTTTGACTATCACATTAAATAGTAATAACTCGTTGTTGCTGAGTTAATTCGCTGAACCCTTTCAACCATAAAAAGCTTCTTTGCTTGCATCGGTAATGACCATATATATTCTTGCTTCAGTAGTAGATAGAGCCACTACATGTTGTAGAGTAGCTTTTCAGCTAACTGTACAACCTCCAATAAAGATACATAACATGTAAAAGATCGATGTTTATCGAGATCACCTACGTAGTCCGAATCAACGAAGTCAACGAGAATATCACTGTTTCTGACTAACTCCAAACAAGTGCTTAGAGTACCCTTCAAGTATTTGAGGATCCACTTCACTGTTTGCCAGTGTTCTTCCCTAAAGTAGCCATATACTTGCTAACAACACTAACAACTCGTGAAATATCATGGCGCGTACAAACCATTGCATACTCGAGTAAGGAACTTGTGCCCTAAACTCTTCTTCCTCTTCTGATGATGGTGACTGAGCAGCAACATATAGCCTAAAATGGCAGCGAGATGAGTACTGATTAGTTTGGCATCGTGCATGCCAAATATCTCCAAAACCTTCTTGAGGTAACTTTCATTTGTCAGGTATAGCTTACCAGTTCCTCTGTCATGTCTAATCTCCATAGCAAGAATCTTTTTAGCTACTCGCAAATCCTTTATCTCAAACTCATCATTCAATAAGGTCTTCAACTGGTGAATTTCTGCAAGACTCTTACTCGGAATGAGCATGCCATCACCATATAACAACATAAATGAACGAACTGTCATTCAACTTCCGAAAGTAAACATGACTATCATACTTGCTCCTTGAGAAACCATGACCCAACATAAAAGATTCGACGTCTATACCACTTTCATGGAAACTTTTAATCCACACAAGAATTTCTTCAACAAACGAACTTGGTTTTTTCCTTCAGTTCTAAAACCTTCAGGTTGCTTCATATAAATCTGTTCATCTAAATCGCCATGTAAAAACGCGGTCCTGACGTCAAGTTATTATAACTCCAAATTATACATGGCAACGAATGTAAGTAATACACGAATAGGGCTATGTCTAACAACAGTGAAGAATACATCATTAGAGTCAACACCTTCACATGACTATAACCTTTCGCCATTAATCGTGCTTTAAACCTTGCATCGCTGGAACCAGATAAACCGTCCTTCTTCTTGAAGATCCACTTACAAACGACTATTTTCTTCTTCGGCGGCGACACAAGAATACAAGTACCATTCTTGTGCGGAGACTACATTTCTTCATTCATCGCTACCAACACTTATCAGAATTACATCTTGAATTGCCTCCGAATAGATAGAAGGTTTGTCACATCCACTTGTTTCTTGTGCCACTAATAAAGCATAGGAAACTAAATGCCCGTACCGCTAGGGTAGTCAAATCTCAAATCTCTGTCTATCTATGGATATAGAATGTTACTGCTCGACGCTTTCATCTTCAACGAGATCTGTATCGGGTTCTGGCTTATCATCTGGATCTGTTGAACTCGAACCAAGGGTTTTGAAGAATCTATTTTGATCTTGAGCTCCACCTCGTTCGTACACTATCCTCATTTTCTTGATTATAAGAAATAGATGACGTTTTTCTAGGACTTACTGACGGAGGGACCAATTTGCTTCAAAAGTGACAATATCGGGGAGTAAATTGGTCCACGAAAAACTTCGAAGACTAAATTAGTCCAGGGGATAAATATCCGGGACTATTTTAGGTTTTATCCCCCATTTCTTCCATGTAGATAACTTTTAACGAATCCCACATACCCTTGGTCGTTGTCTCCTTAGCAACTTAACCTCGTACAAGAGATTCAAGATAATTGTCGATATGACTTTCTTATCTAGTTTCTTAAATTGATCATCAGTCATTTCCTTGAGTTTCTTTGTTTTGTCTTCAAGCGCTAATTCACAACCATCTTGAATGAGTATGGCCTCCATCTTGAGACTCCACATCGCAAAGTTGAGATTTATATCGAACTTTTTTCAATAGACAATTTTGTAACCATCATGGTGGCTACAAATAAATCGTGAAGTTAACTCGCCTTAGACCATAAAACCTTTTTATATCTATTATGATGTGAAAGATCAGACAAAGCTGCAACCACGGACCATACTAAGAATACCGACAAGGCGAGACTCTGATACCAATTTGTTAGGATATTCTTAATTCCCGATTATTTGGTTTCGAGAAAAATGACGATAATGAATAAGATGAAGAAAAATAAATATGACAGTGAACACGAGAATTTACGTGGTTCGGTCGGAATGACCTACGTCTACAGATCGGAGGGTAGAACTTTTTTATTATGTGGAGTGACTACACGCACGTACACCGGACATGATACACAATGGAAGCTACAATGATTGAGAGAAAGAAGCTAGAAATACAAATGATCGAAGAAGATCTCTGGTTGTGGTGTGTCTTCCATTCGACCGGAGTGGCTCTATAGCCGAATGTATGCCTTGTTCGATGGTGTAAAAGCAAGAAAAAAAATCCATAGCATCTTATCTCTGACTGAAGACTTCGGCGCCTGACATCATAAGCATTTTGGTTTTCTCCTTTGAAAACTCAAACCCACGTGAACAAAAGGAAATCCAATTGCTTTCTTCTTGCATTTATTATGCCAACGATGCAAAGCTCACATCAACACATTAGGTTAATTGAACCAACAAACTTTGTCATTGTTTTACAATCAAATTCCAGTTTTTTGAACAATCTAATTTTTCAGTATATAATGAAAAAGTGCGCCACGAATAAATTGTTGATATAAAAAACCTAAAGTTAATTTGAAAGAGAGATGTATTTATCTATTCTTTCGTTATTTCGTTGAATTGAACCAACTTTTTCTGCACACGCATTTGCTTGTATTTTCAATTTTAGTTGCGTATTATTTTTGAATATGAAAATGAAATATTTTTTGTGTAGTGAAATTAAAAAATACCGGGTCAAAATATATAGGGCTAGTTTGGTTCCACTTTTGATTCAGAAGCACGTCTAGTAAATGGACTTTTTCGAAATGTAGCTTTTATAAATGTAAATTTATTTTTTTTAAGTGTTTGGTGGGAATGGACTTTTGCAAAAGTTGCAGGAAGTAATTCTGAAAAGTCATTAAAAGTTGCTTATCTCAAATGGACTTCTTGAAAAGTAACTTATTTTAAAAGTCCATCTCAAAATTTTCACCAAAGGTATTTTACTTTTCAAAATGGACTTTTAGGTTAGAAGTCCATTTCATAAGTTCTTCCAAACACACACATAGTATGTATGACATACCTGATAAATTTGAGGTAGTTACTATGCAATCTCACGATTTATAGGTAGTATTGATGGAGATATTAAGGGCTAGTTTGGTTCCACTTTTGATTCAGAAGCACGTCTGGTAAATGGACTTTTTCGAAATGTAGCTTTTATAAATGTAAATTTATTTTTTTAAAGTGTTTGGTGGGAATGCACTTTTGCAAAAGTTGCAGGAAGTAATTCTGAAAAGTCATTAAAAGTTGCTTCTCCCAAATGGACTTCTTGAAAAGTAACTTATTTTAAAAGTCCATCTCAAAATTTTCACCAAAGGTATTTTACTTTTCAAAATGGATTTTTAGGTTAGAAGTCCATTTCATAAGTGGTTCCAAACACACACTAAATGATGTCATTGTTAACTTATCTAATTAAAATTAATGGCTATAATTCTTTGGGATTATGTTTCTATCAGCATGAAAATGTTGTGAAATTTCCTAGGCGCTAGTCGGGCGCCCGGAGGAGCCTAGCGCTTAAACGGTCTACGCGGGACCTAGTCGGTTTTCAAGCCGAAATTAGATGGTATACATATTTTTCATTTTGTAAATATATCAAATATGCTAACATATACCAAAGTAAATGTACATGCAATTTATCTAAATATTTTAAATAAATAATATCAATCACAACAATGCAACAAAATAACATTAGGCAAAAATAATATATTTTTATATTTCCAATTAATAAGCCACTATTTTCTAAATTTTTGTAAAATGCATCAGAATAACAAACCTTTATATTATACAGATTTTGAATGCCTTTTCAATTTATATTTAATAACATACCTCGAATGCATCTAAGAACATTGGTTTTCACTTTAATAATTTTTATTTCATTGGAGTAACTTGGTTCCATATAAGGCCATCTCCAACCGAAAATCTCATTATCATACTCAAACTCAAAATATAGTAATTTTTCTTCAACCATTATACTCATTCTCAAACTCAAAAGGTTATATTATAATATTCTCTTTCACACTAACTTTTAATACGATCCACATATTTTATATTTTTTTCAAATTAGACCAGGGGATTATTTTTAATTCAATTAAGAAAATATTTAATAAAATTAAGAATAAAATATTATTGTTCATAAACATTTATTAAATTAAAAAAAATTACACGAGAAAAATTACTTATTTACTTATTTGTTTAAAAATTTTTATTTATTTTTTTAAAAATATTTATTTATTGTTTAAAAGATAATTCTTAAGTCTCAGATTGATGTATTCCTCCAACAAATGATTAATTAGCACATTCATAGTGTAACGTGATAATATTTATTTCTAATTATTTTAAATATTGTAGTTTTAGTCAAACCAAATTACATATAAATAAAATATAAAAACTTAAATATGAAGTTATAAAAAATTATTATTAAAAATAAGAGTAAATGTATAGCTAATTTATAATGATAATTATTAATACATGATTTACGTTTGTGTATTTTTATTTATTTTTTGTACATGAGTGATTTAATAAGTCAATATAAACAAAGGGGCTTGTTTCAATTTTGAAACATCAAACTCACTTTTTGGTTTGAAAGAGGAGAGATAAACCCAAAAACGCATTTTGAGTTTGTGTTTGGGGTTGGGTTGATGTATTTTTACTTTATTTTTTGAGTTTTTGGTGTCGGATCGAGATGGTCTAAGTACTATCTATCGGTATTTTCTCCCGCTCGCTAATTTGAAATGCTAGCAGGTGGGCTGGCTCGGCCTAACTCCCCTTTCTATTATCTTCAAAGAAGCTTGCCCACATCAATTGTTTTTTAAAATGATCGTGGATAGCTCTTCTATATAAAGGCTTAAGGCACACAACCATTTCCTTAAAATAATATTGGATAGCTCTAATGATAGTCTGTTTCCCGATGGATCTCTCATCAGTATAAAATTTATATTATTAAAAATATAATTCGATTTATCGGCGATAAAAACCGAATTAGTCGTCCAATAGTCGGCAGTTTATGTGCTTTTTGCCACGGTGGTTCTTAAGCGGTCGCCTAGGCCGAATTTTTTTTTTACAACAATGAGCAAAATATAATAATGTATTTGATAAGTCAAGCTACGACTAAAATCTGAATCGAACTAGTAAATATAGATTTCTATTTATTCATAGTTGTATAGGCACATATTCGTTGTCTAAGAAACTATGATATAATATTATAGTCAATGTTGTAAAATTCGTTTGGCACTAGTCAGGCACCCGGAAGAGAATGCCTAGACGACTTAGGCGGGGCGAGGCGATTTCTAGGTGAAATTAGACGGTATAAATATTTATTATTATTATTATTTTTTCAATATATCAAATATCCTAACGTTCTAGCAAAGTAAAGATATATCTAATTAATTTAAATATTTAAATAAATAATATCAACCAACATTAGTGTCGTTTTAAGGATGCCGTTGGATGCAATTATCCTATTTTTCTATTTCAGTTTATATATCTTTTTATATTTCAATTAATATTTTATTCTAAAAAAAAAGTTAGTGGCTAACGATAGTACTTCTTTAATATTCAATTTCTAATTTCCCAATGCAAGGAGATGGGCTTTCAAAAGGTACGGGGCGATCTGATGGTCTTGGCCCAGCTGCCTTTCTTCTGAGTTTCACTTTATCCCACGTCGATTGCCCCATGTAATGTGAGTGGAGAGCTTTTCGATATAAAGGTACACAATCATTCAATCAAGATAAGCAACACGTGTCTATTCCTGAGAGGATCTTCTATTAGGATAAAAAAATGAATTTATTAATTTTCTTAAAATAATATTCCACTAATCGGCAATTACTCCGATTAATCGGATTAATCGATTAATTGGTTTTCCTGATTAGTCGACCGATTATGTAGTTTTTGCCATGATGGCTGGCCGATAAGGGCCTATGCGGTGCCTAGTCGACCGTTAGGCCGAATTTTATAACAATGCTAATAGTTCCTTAACATTTTATCGAACTAATAATGGACCCATTTGTATTTCTAAACTAGAGCTTACTTCATACCTTCTAAATCTAAAGAAATAATTACTGAAAAAAATGTTAACTTGATGAAAACATCGTTTTCACGATTTAATATTATTGGTATACTTTGTTTATGGTTTTTCTTTTCAATATTGTATCATATAAGAACTTTCTATTATAAGTCTTTACTCGTCTACCTTTATTCCTCCATATACTAATATTTGGATAAATTCTGATATACTGCCGTATGATTATAGTGAAATGCATATTACTACATGGGGTTGGTTAGCACGCGACCCTTATAATTTCTAAAATGAAGCACCATACCCCGGTCATCAGCTTCTGCCGCAAATGCATTATACGTGCTCGTGGATAAAGTGGTCAAGTTGACTTCTTCGCACGCGTATGTCCTCAAGTTCTTGATTTTATCCGTAGTAGGATAAACTCTAAGTTCAATGCCTATTTGACCCGCAACCTTGGTTCTGATGATCCTTAACGTTGCAGTTAATCTTGTCGCGATCTGGATTCAAAAACTCGTAGTTTGATTTATCTTCAAACTCTTTGAATCCAATAAAGTTTTAGCACAACGGAAAGTTTCAAAACTTAGCAGATAAAAACGATGGAGACACAATTTAAAATATGCAGCAAGTTAAATGACTTGTTACACGCCTTCAGGGCAAAATTCCACTTCAAAGAATGAATTACAAAAAGTAGAACTATCGAAAGATAGTAAAAACAACTTAGTAAAGAATCTAACGACTCTTCTAATCTTAACACAGATACCTACGATCTATGAAAAGGTAAAACACTAGGTCAAGAACAGAAAGACGAGTATATGGTGAGAGCTCTCTCTTTTTCGTTTTCTTCCCTTTTGTCGCTTGTCGTATTTTCTTGTTTCCGTTGTCGTTGGTCGGCATCAGAGTCTTTTATTTATACTCTTCATAGCTTCGACTCCCGTCCTCCCCACGTTCTCCATGATCTCGATGACTTCACGTCTGAGATAATGCTTCGACTTATTCAGCCACGAGCTCCACTTCTCCTATTTTTAGTAAGCATCTTGAAGCGGTTTGATAAGCATCCTATTTTTAGTATCCATTCCACTCCACTCTTGTTTGAACAAGTCCATCTCGTAAGTAACATCTGCACACATTTAAATAGTTCCGCAATAATAGGGAAAACGATTTTTGGGTTTGAAAGACAAGGTTGGACCAAGTCTGAGTCAATCGATGTTGACTGGAATGTTGAGTTCATATTGTCAATGTCAACGATGTCAACATTAACAATTTTCCCCTTTTTGTCTTTCTTCCCAAAACCAGTGCAGAGCTAAATCCAAAGACGTTCCAATCTAGAGAACTTCAAATCCATATAACTCCCACTGAAATCAACAAGTAACTTAGAACAATGAAAAATGGATTAATATAGGAAAAATTAATACAGAGCCATTTTAGATGTCTTCGTCACATCTGCAACACAAAATCATACACAAAAACACATAACAAAATAAAAGTCTGCATGCAAAATAAGAAAGCAAATAAGAAGTCTAAAATTTAAAACTCATAATGGAGTCTTCCGATGCAGCTCCTTCTTCGTCAGCCTCCGCTCCAGCAGCTTCCCCTGTTCCCGTTCCAGCTCCATCAGCGGCAGCAGCAGCTTCTTCTTCTCCTCCTTCTCCTCTTTCTCTAGCAGCTTCAGCAGCAACAGCAGCATGACCACCTCCCTTACAACTGATATTCCATCTTCATTTCCCTCACCAGCAGCAGTCCCGGCATCTTCATCTGCACCATTTTCTCCCCCTTTTTGGGAAGAAAAAAGACTCCGAAGAATCTCCCTTTGTGCAACAAGCGATGCAATAGTATCATCCAGATACTTTATATGCTTCGCTAGGACAGATGTTGGATCCGATGTTGAACCAACATTAGGTTCAGCAATTGTAGCTCCAGCCCATGGCAGATCGACAACTTTGTTTAGCCCCACTAAGTGATTGGCCGCAATGGTGTCTGGGATCTTCTTTGTTCACCATAGTATCAGCATGAGTAGGTTTGAAACCTCCTCGAACCAGCAACAACCAAATGATTGAGGGAAAAGGAAGTATTCCTTTCCCTGCTCGTTCAGCTTGGTACGCAATTTGGTTAAGGACATAATCTCCCCAATTAATAGGAAGATTTTTCCCCAACGCATACAATAGTTGTGCCGTTGGTTCGGTCACTATACTATCATTGGCCGTATGTAGCCAATTAAAGATAGCTATCTTAAAAAGCACAGTGTAGAGTGAAGTGAGGTGAGTGACAGAGAAGTTGTGAGTCCATTTCATCACCCTACCCCCGGTGATGAAAGACACAACCTCATTTATGTCACTATACTTGAAGTGATCAATCTCATGAGTCCCAAGCAATTCATTAATAGAATGAGAAGACAACTCATAAAGATTATTCCGTAAGTATATCTTACCAAATTTCTTTGAATGAGGCTCATTTAACTTGGTAGAGAGGTTAGAATATACCTCATGGACCACATGGTCGCAATATTCTCCAAGGATGAGCACAACCTTCCCAAGATGTCTGGATTCCAGGAATTGTAGAACCCCACACTGAGAGAAGTTTGCCTTGTCCACCGTTCTTTCTACGCGAAAGGTTCTGGAGTAGAAAGACCTCCATAGAGCCTTGTTCTTCTAGGCGTAGAATTTTTGTGGGTGTGAAGATATCTCCCAGTCTGATCCTCCATCCATCTCGTCATGAGAGAGGAATGTTGGGTAAGTACTTAACCCAACATTGGTCTGTGTGGTCTGCTTCTCTTCAGTTACTTTTGCCCTTTTGGATGGGCGAGGAGTTGATTAAGCTTTTCTCTTCCCTTGCTTCTTTTGCAACATCTTCTTGATGACCCCAAAAGGAAAGTCATCAGAAAAGGGTTCGTCCGCGGGGACGGTTTCTTCAACGGCTTATTCTTCGCTTGAAACCTCCTGAGTTTCAGATTCTGAACTCGTTGAGGAATCGACCATTATAGGGACGAAATCCTCAGCAGAGCTTTCAGAATCATCACTCGACTCTGAGGAAGAGCTTGATGGCGGGCTCGGGCTCGGATTCTGAGCAGTTTCCTCTGTATAAGCTTCAGAGGTGGCAATGTCGTCCTTGAGAGGAGACATGACTCTTTCCGGCATGGGTGCTCCGTACACCACCATCGCCAGTGGGTTAGTCTCAATAAAACCGGCGCTTGATGTTGCTCCAACATTCTGTGTCTCAGAGATGGGTGAGTTCGCCATAGAAGAAATTATAAAAGCAGAAATTGAATTTGGGAGAATTTTCGAACTTGATTGCGAGAAAAGAAAACTTAAAGTTTGCAGAGATTATGCAGAGAGAATGTAAAACGATTTGTGTGATATGATCGATATTTTCAGGCGAGTAAATAGGTCACATCTGTTACGGTAAAAAAATCGAAGAGTTAAGAAAAGTAACCGTTAGAGATGATGAAAAAAAATAATTTTTTATTTAAATTTCCCAAGTAAGAGTATTAACCGTTATGGTTGAGAAAAATGTGGAGAGTGGATAGCGTGTGACATTTAAAAATATCGTGCAAAATATTATCATAACAAAAATTAAGTCGAAATCGAGTGCACTAACCGTTTAGGTGTTCCGATGAACGCATGAACCAAGTGAGGATAGCCGTTCTTCTTCTAATGCAAAATGAGAGATATAGATACTAGACACGACATATTATTTATATGTATACCTAAAATCTATAACACGGAAAATACATCATGATCAAAATGACTAGATCACAATTTTCTTTCATTTTCTGCACTTATCTCACCTTTATTATTGATAGAGAATATTGTGCACTTCTCTAGAATGATTTCCAGTTCATCAAGGTTCAAACATTCTTGCACGCATATAATACATCGTCACCGCGAATGCCGTGTATCTAAGAATCTTAATATTCTGAACCTGTATCTTGAAATGGATCATTAGCATACTAGTGCTAGGGAGTGGGTCATTTCAGAAAATGATCTAAGTGAGTCAAATCATTTCAGGAATTTAACAAAGAGAACGTTAGACCAAATATCAAAACAGTAACAGTCATATATGACATATGCCAATGTTGATCCAAATATTGGACCAACATTTACTGACTCTGACAGAGACCTATAGACTTCTTCAGGCTTGAGAACCTTTCGAAGTCTAACGCTTTAGTGAAAATATCAGCTAGTTGATGCTTAGTATCTATATGCTCTATTTTCACTAACTCTTTCTCAACTATATCTGTCAGAAAATGATGTACAATGTCTATATGCTTAGTCCTAGAATGATGTATCGGATTTTTCGAAATGTTTATGACACTAAGATTATCACAATACATAAGCACGATTTCGCTCTCTAACCCATAGTCACTCAACATACTCTTAAACCATATGAGTTGTGTACAACAGCTACTTGCTGCCACATACTTAGACTCGGCCGTAGAGAGAAACACAGTTTTGCTTCTTACTAAACCAAGACACTATATTATTACCTAAGAAGAAGCAACCTCCACTTGTGCTCTTACGATCATCTTCATCACCTGCCCAATCAGCGTCATTGAAACCAACCAAATTAGTATTAGTATCTTTTGAAAACCATAAACCAAGGTTACATGTATCACTAACGTACTTCAAAATTCTTTTGACTTCGTTAAGATGAGAAACCTTTGGTTCAGCCTGATATCTCGCACACACACAAACATTATACATAATGTCTGGTCTACTTGCAGAAAGATATTATAAGCTACCTATCATAGAACGATATAATGTTGGGTCAACATTCTCCCCAACATTATCTTTACTTACCTTCTGCCTAGACCCCATAGGAGTTCTCATTACCTTTGCATTATCTAAGCCGAACTTCTTCACAGTGTTCTTTGCGTATTTTTCCTGAGACATAAATATGTCATCCTTACTTTGTTTCACCTGCAGACCTATGAAAAGTGTTAGCTCACCCGATCATCCTCATCTCAAACGTGGAATTCAAGCTTGAACAAACTCATCCGACATAGATCGAGATGTTGATCCGAAAGACTATATCATCCACGTAGATTTAAGAGATTAACACTTCATTACCAACTCTTTTTACGAAAAGAGTTCTATCGGCTTCGCCTCACAAATCCAAAATCTAAGAGAAACGAAGTTAGCCTACAGTACCAAGCTCGAGGAGCTTGCTTTAAATCATAAAGAGCTTTTGTTTATACACATGATCAGTATGGTAAGGATCTTCGAAATCTTTCGGTTGCTCAACGTAAATTTCTTTATCAATATAGCCATTTAAGAACCCACTCTTAACATCCATCTGGTGGAGGGTAATGTTGAGCCAACATGCAATAGCAAGAAAGAGTCTAATAGATTCTAACCTTGCTACGGGGGCAAAGATTTCATCAAAGTCTATACCCTTAACTTGGGTATAGCCTTGGGCAACTAGCCGAGCTTTATTCTTAATAACATTTCCGTACTCATCAGATTTGTTTTTGAAGATCCACTTTGTACCAATGACGTTACCGTCGCTTGGTCGTGGAACAAAAGTCCAAACATGATTTTTATCAAATTGAACAAGCTCTTCTTGCATAGCATTGATCCAAAAACTGTACTTGAGAGCTTCAAGAACTTTTTTCGGTTCAATTTCCGATACAAAACAATTAAATCTTACCTCGTTGTATACGGAAGTCATGCATAAATTTTTTAACATTGATCTATAATCTCTTCGTGGTTTATCTCTGGTCTTCCTTCCTTCATCCAGTCTTCCAATGATCTGATCAGAGGGGTGGGACTTCTGAATCCTAGCAGGGGGATCTCTATGAACATTTAAGGTTTCATCTTCAGTATCCTGTTCAGGAGCTAACGTTGAGTCGGATGTTGACTCAACATTGTTAGCTTTCAGATCCTCTGTTGGACCAACCGTCGGAACAACATCTGCAATGTCAACTTGAGGAGTATTTCTGCTAATGTCAGCGGAATCATCAAACACAATATTAACAGATTCCTGAATAGTTTTCAATCTAAGATTGTAAATACGATAAGCACGACTATTAGTAGAATATCCCAAGAATATGCATTTGTCACTTTTCCAATCAAACTTCGTCAAATACTCACGATCATTCAACATATAGCAAATACATCCAAACACGTGGAAATATTTGACAAGGCTTCGTACCCTTCAATATCTCGTAAGAGGTTTTCTTTGTCCCAAGACGAAAGGAAACTCCATTGGAGATATGACAAGCCGTGTTTAATGCTTTCGTCCAAAATCTTTTAGAAAGACTCTTGAATTGTAGCATTACACGGGCTATTTCCTGAAGAGTTATGTTAGTCCTACGCATCCAACTACGTTTAAGATTAAAGACGATTTACCACGATTAAAGCTCGGAAGTATTGGTTCGTTGTGGGATGGGCGTGGGAGACTTTGATAGCTTTGGGAATTCTCTTGTAATATAACTATTCTCTTCACACACACACTATGTGTGAGGGTTTTTGGTATTTATACCACAAGTTGGTATATAATACCTTGGGCTTTTGTAAGCCCAGTTACATTTAATAGCTCACTAGCCTCTAATTAAATTAAAGCCTAGTTCGCTAAATTAATTACAAGACTAAGATAAAATAATACATTGAACACAATAAAATAATCCTAACAATCTCCCCCTTTGTGTTCAATTTATAATTAAGCGCTTGGTATCTTGGTCTTGTAAATCTTTTCCTGAGTCCTTGAAGAACACGTATCAAAGTGGCATTAGCGAAAGCGTTAGTGCGTGTGTTCTTCTTTAGTGTTTCTCCTCCTTTGTCTCGTCTTGACCTTCTCTTCTCGGCACCGCATCTTTCATCAAGTCTTCTCTCGAAGCTTGTCTTGGAGATGTCGGGGCTCGAAGAGGCTTGCCGGTGAGTTCAGTCTCTCCCTTTGATAGTGCACAACTCCCCCTACGTTTGTTCAACCTTGTGTTGGGATTGGGGAGTTCTCTTTATATTCGGAGAGGCGAACTTGTGGCTGTAAATTCGAGTTTTGAAGGTCGTGGTTCGCTTGATTTTCTGATGACGCTTGAGATTTGAGCATTTCCGATCAATCTTGCATTTTTCGTTGTGGTACGGCTCCCATTTTCTTTCTTTACTACTAGGTGAAAATAGGTCGTCGATGGCAAGATGTTTGCATCGTCAGGACGAGGAGAAGCAACTCAGGTTGGGCAATAACCTAACGGAGCCACAAAGGCGATCCGTCTTGAAGGTTAACCGGGGTCACAAAGACTTCCCGTTAACATCAATTCTCTTCTTCTTGGCTCCAGGTTCATCTTCTTCGAAGGAAGTTGTCTGGTTCGGCTTCGAGAAAGCTTGTCTGGCTCCGGAAGAAGGTAAGTGTGGGGCTTGATTTAAGTTGTGCCGAGGCTCCTTTGGAATGTACGTTCAAGTGCAGGAGAGCCCGGCTTCAGAGTGGTACGCTCGGCGGAATTTGTTGGGTGGTCCGACCTCTTTGTTTATCCGTGTCCCCTTCTCCCCCTCATGGCGATCGAACTAACGAGATCGGCATGCTTGTTTTGGAAGATAAGGACACAAACGACAGGTCGGCGTGGTAATGAACAGACGGAGCCACTAAGGCAATCCGTCATCACGATTGCCTGTGAGTACAGGGCTTGGTAAACCGGGGCCACATAGGCATCCCGTTTTCATCGTTCTAGAGACTAGCTCGAGACGATGGCCTGATTCCGTTGTTGTTTTGATGTTGCAACGGCAGGACTTCCTTCCGATCATCGAACCATGTCTACGAGTAACATGTCTACGAAAGTTCTAACTTGATCACAAAGACCAGGTGTTATAAGAGTGTATGTGTCCTAGAAAATATTTAAAATATGGGACGTGAGGACACACTAGACTCGATTGTGCACAAGAAAGTGTGGTAGTGGGGCTGAGTACCACTTAATTCAATATCTCCCACTTCCGAGTGAAGCGGTGATAGTAGTCGTGTCTCCCCGTGATTTCTTGAAACACCTGTCTTTTGTGAGACAGACGAGTGGGTGAGGCTCGGTTGTGCATGCGCCGTTGGACCTAATGCGGCGACTTCTACCCGGGAGCTAATAAAATTAGCACCTGTACCTATGGGGGTGTGATCCGAGATATTTGTGAGGTAAGGGAATGTTGTAGTGTTGGTCTTTTCAAAATGGATCAGAAGCATCATCGGAGGCAAGCTTTGCAAGATATTGACTAGTTCTCGGTGATGTTCCGGGGTTAGATTCAGTTGGATTTGCCTGAATCATGAGAACAAATTATCCTTGCGTCCGGTAGGAAGTAGTGAGTGCTGCTTTATTTGTATCAGCAATGCCGGAGCAGGTTGCTTGAAGTGAGCACCGAGTTTGCACTAAAGGCCACCATTGGAAGCTTGAGATTCTTCGTTTAGAAAAGACTTGATATTTGGATGCTCGAAATTCTTCGTTCCAATCCGTCGAATGGTGTCCGAGGGATAATAATTTTTTTTTTTTTTTTTTTTTGAATCATGCTCCCTAAATAATATTGCTCCCCCTCAAAAGATGCGTAGTCGGATTGAAACAATTTCTCTTCAATCTCTTTCCCTAAATTTACATATCCATGCTCTCTCCCCCCAAAAAAATGTAATTATTTCTCCCTTTTAAACAATTGTAGAGGTTGCTTCTCTTTTATAAGTAAAAGAGTAGCTCCCCCTCAAATAAGGCTCATTTAAAAATGGTTTTTATCATTTTCGTGCGTAATATGCAACTCGGATCTCAAAATCTCGTAATGTTTTGAAAATGCATATTTAAAATGTACCATTTTAAAAGAAGGTATTTTTCAACGGGATACCAACCATGCTGGGGTTATCTGCAAAACCTTATCGGGACTTTGGTACCCATATTTGTATGGGTCCTCCCTTATTAGCAGAAAATAATTTATGCTTAGCATGTGTCAAATTCGGTCCTAAATCGTCCAACAATAAATTATTGGATAACCACTTAGGGGTAATTTGACACGGAAAAGACGTTTCAGTGCCAGTGAATGTGTCTCTAGGTATTCTAGAGTGAAAGATCTTCTCTTTGGCTAGTCTCATAAGGTGCTTTTCCGAATGGACTTTGACAGGATATTTCAAGTAGGAATACGAAGCTACAACATTGCAGGCATGTATAGCGGGTGAATACCTACGAGAAGACTTCACACAATTCACTCCATAATGATGGTCTTTAGTGGGATTTTGCTTACGAGAATGATAAACATTTTTGTTCGTGTAAGGAAATCCACTTTTCTCATTCTTTAAAGAATGGGAAATTTTGGAAGCTCGAGAAGTTAGCTTGCTTGAGCATGAAACTTCTCTTTGAGGAGCATCCTTTTTAATAGGAATAGGAGAGGAAAAATCAATAACAGTTTCTACTCTAGTTTTCATAGAAGGTGTTGATTTTCCTTTCCTCTTCCTATTTTTCTCCTGTTCCTTGGAAGAATTAAGCTTAGGCTTTTTACTTATCTTTTCTGCTCGGGTCACCGTAGACTTTGAAGTCGTCACGGGTAACTTAGAATGTGTATTTGAAGCTTTCTCAGATTTGAGAACAGAGATGCTTTTAATTTTTGTTGTCTTGACCTGTTTCGAGGATGATGTATCTTTTGAAAAATCATGGAAAACAGGTAAGGACGGGGAATTTTTAAGATTTGAAATCTCCTCTAAGAGTTTTTGCTTTTCTGCTTGAAACACTACTCTTTCCGATTCCAAAGTTGCGTTCAATTCGGAAATTTTACTAGCAATCATAGGAATTTCCAACCACGAGATAGATTTATATAACTTGTTTTCCCCGTCAAGCGCTGAAAAGGAATCTTGGTCGACTAGCTTCGCAATAATTGTCTTTAAAGGGATAGTTCTAGTGTACCATTTATTGCAGATTGCTAGGATAACCTCATATTGTTCTGTGACGACATTCCACTCAGTTGCTTTGAGTTCAAAACGACATCGATTAAATTCCTCAATTTCTTTAGCTTGAGCATCCATAATTAAGTATTAATTTTAAAATTAATTATTTTCTGAAAGAAATGGCTCTTGAAACTTTTGTTCCAAAAAGTTTGGTTTTGTCAAAAGATAGCGTGAAATTTCGAAAAAAAATTAGATTTCGAAAATTTGAGAGTTACCAAAACTTTTTCTAAAATTTGCCAAAAATGTCCTAAATAGATTGTTGGATACGTGATCGTTGACACGTAAAGTGGATTTGCCTTTGGAAAATTAACAAAAGCGTTTTCTATACCTAAAATTTTGGGCCCGAAAAAATTTATTTTTAAAAAAAAATTTCGAAAGTCCTTTTTTTTTTTTTTTTTTTTTTTTTTTAAGGGGTGGCCGAAAATTTTAGGTGGTCGAAAATGTTAAGGGTAATTTCAAAGGGTGGGTTATAGTGAAACTCGGATGGAAATATTTCGCTTAGTCTAAATTCGGGTAGAAATTCGATTTCAGTTTCGCCAAATTTCACAAATTCGGGGGACTCAAATTAAATTGGTCACGAAATTATGAAATTCGGGTATTAGTAGAAATTCGTCGAATTTGATTTGAACAGTAGTAATTCGCCGAGTTTTCCACAATTGGGCAAATTTTGTAATTTTGCCCGAAAATTTGCCAAATTCGGGTAGTAGAAGTTCGCCGAAATTGTAAAATTTGATTCAAAATCAGGAATTCAAAATTCGGGTAACTTAATTGAAATTCGGCGAGAATTTTGAAATTGGATTAACCAATTTCGGCGATAGAAATTCAATATCCAAATTCGGCCAGCTATCTAATGAAAATTGTCTCAAATTCTGGCGAATTTCGATCGAAATTCGGCGAGATGAATCAATTTTCGGGCTGATGAACAAACTTCGGGCAGATGAACACTGTTCTAGAATCAAATTTCATGCGCGATTTCTCCCCAAAACTCACTCAAATCAACTGAAAATTGATGGGTAATCACTCAAAAACACTCGAAAAAAAACTAAATGTTGATCTTAATCAAGCAAAATCAGCAACATAGACTGAAAAATCTCAAGACCAAGACCTAAATATTTTCGAGTTTATCACATGAAAAACACCAAAAATTTCAGAAAATTTGATCAAATCCAAACGTGTTTGGCTCTGATACCACTTGTTAGTCCTACGCATCCAACTACGTTTAAGATTAAAGACGATTTACCACGATTAAAGCTCGGAAGTATTGATTCGTCGTGGGATGGGCGTGGGAGACTTTGATAGCTTTGGGAATTCTCTTGTAATATAACTAATCTCTTCACACACACACTATGTGTGAGGGTTTTTGGTATTTATACCACAAGTTGGTATATAATACCTTGGGCTTTTGTAAGCCCAGTTACATTTAATAGCTCACTAGCCTCTAATTAAATTAAAGCCTAGTTCGCTAAATTAATTACAAGACTAAGATAAAATAATACATTGAACACAATAAAATAATCCTAACAAGTTATATTCTTTCTTTCGACTACCCCATTTTGTTGAGGTGTCTTAGGAGAAGAAAACTCATGGATAATACCCTTTTTGTCACAAAAGTTATTTTTGATCATGGCACAAAAGGTTTTGAAAAAATCAAAAGTTTCAGATTTTCTCTAAAAAACAATATCCATGAAAACCTAGAAAAGTCATCAACTAAGAAATACGCATATTTTCTACCACTTATGCTGTCTACTTCCATAGGACCTATTAGATCCATGTGAAGTAGCTGAAAACAGTGTGCAATTCTAAAATGTTGACCAACATTTGGATCAACAATTTGGCTGACATGCTTCTGCTTGCCTTTAAGACATTGCTCACAAATAATCTTTCCACAATCCTTAAGATTGGGAATACCTCCGATTGCCTCATGCCGAATCAATTGTTCTAAGGTTCGACAATTGACATGACCCAATTTATGATGCCAAAGAACAATATCATCTTCAGTTTCGGATATCTTACATACATCTTTTCTTTAATCCTTATAACCAACTTGATAGCAATTATCACTAGACCTTCTACCTGCCACCACACACAAGTTTTTGTCATTAAAAACTTCACATCATTCTCTATTAAACCTTACATCAAGATCGTCGTCACATAGTTGACTTATGCTAATAAGGTTAGCGACCAATCCGTCACCATGGAGGACATTCCTTAGGGCAGGAAAACCAACCACATTAAGTTCATCTCGTCCGAGAATTTTACCTTTCGCCCCACCTCCAAAAGTAACCGTACCGTTACTTAAGGGAGTGTAGTCTATCAAGTAGTCTTTGGTACTTGTCATGTGTCGTGAACAACCACTATCGAAGTACCAAGATCCTGAAACGTTAGCCTTCAAGGACGTGTAAACAACATTACATAGAATCGGTGATTTTCGTACCCAAGCTTTCTTCTGAACTGATGGACTCCAAAAAGTCGTATTCATGTGATTCATAGAACCAGAACTAATGTTGTCTGAACCACCTCCAGACATTTTCTTCAACACTGATTTCTAAATGTTGGAGCGAATGTGAAATGATTTTTCAGTCAACATTTGCTTTTTGGATATCACATCTTTCAGTTTCCAGCAATAAGGTTTAATGTGTCCAGGTTTTAGACAAAAATGACACTTAAAACTTTTAGACCTGGACTTCGATGCAGAATGCTTAGATTATTTAGGATGTGATTTGAATCCTAGATCGTGATTAGAAGTATTAACGAAAGAAGGTACCTCGTCAAGTGTATACTTGCCTTGATTCATCTTTGAGAATGTATCTGAAGCCTTATTGACTTGCGTTTGAAGCTTGTCAATTTCTTTGTTTTTTCTCGTCAGCAAGGCTTCCATCTTGCTCATCCCTTCAAGCAAGCCATTGATCATCTTTTCATTGTTAACATTTTCCTCAGTCAACACTTGAACGCAGTCCTTCAATTTCGAGATCTCCTTCCTTTGATTCGTCCACTTTACGTACAATAATTTGTACGTTTTCTCCAGTGATTCACCATCCTTAGCATGTTCTAAACAATCTCCTGAATCATCTAACAAAAAAGATTCATTTTTGATTCATTATAATTAAAGAGAATATAATGTTCAGATGTTGAATCCAGTGTTGGATCAACATCCGTTACCGCATTAAACCCAGTATGATGTTCCTCATTCTCGTTGTCAGAGAAGGTTGGAATTGAAACTTTAGCCCTTTGGGCGACCTGATGCGTATTCCTTGCTGTCACGTCATCTACATCATCATATAGGCTGACCCAATATCCTTTTTCATACCTGCGAAGAGTGTTAGCACATTCATTTGCAATATAACCCCAGCCTTTACAAGCATGACATTGGACGGAGTCCCTGTAAAGTTTTTCGGCTTTCGCTTTATCAGCAGAGTTTCTTTTGTTAATAGAACGATTCGGAGAAGATGAGGACTCTTGAGCGTTGAGAACATTCTTGAATGTTGGACCAACATTCATCTGTCTCTTATTTATCAGTAACCTTTTGAATTTCCTAACAATCATAGCCATATCATCATCACCGTCTGGCTCAACATCAGTTTCAACACCTGATGGTTGCGTTTACCCTTGACGCATTTTTCTGAACTTCGAGATTAGTCTCATAGTTCTTCATAATGTTCATGAGGGTATTGAAGTCGAGTGTCGCCAGATTGTGGGCTTCCTCTAAAGCTGTCACCTTCACGTTGAACTTCTCGGATAGTGACCTAATAACCTTAGAATTTAACTTTGTTAGAGATAGGTTCACCTAGGCTATGACACTCGCTAGAAATTCAAAAGTTTTCCAAAATAAGTAGTAATATCTTCATCGTCCCTCATACGAAGGTTTTCAAATTGGCTATTTAAAAGACACAACTTTGAATTTTTAACGCTCGCATCACCCTCACAGTACCTTTGCAACATATCTCAGGCATGTTTCGCATTAGTACTGTTTTGGATGATTTTGAACATAAAAATATCGACGAAAGATAAAACGGCATGTAAAGCTATTTCGTTAAAATCAGCTGCTGCTCTTTCAAGAGCATTCCATTCGGCAATGGGTTTGTCGAACACTTCTCCATCAGCATCTGGAAGTGTTTTAGGAGGGGTATAACCGTTAAGAACCGAATCCCAAGCACGAGAATCAATCGACTTTATGCATTGTCTCATTCGGATTTTCCAATAGGCAAAGTTTGATCCGTCTAGGACGGGGACTTTGCCAAAATAGTTTGAACTTAATGCATCCATATCAAGGATAAAAACGCTTAGTGTATCAAGCGACTGCTCTGATACCAATCTGAAAAGGAGCGGTCCCGTAAAGATATGGAAATAGCTAAGTTAAAAATATACCACAAATGTTGTCCTTAATGTTGAACCAACATTTAGGAACTTAAAGTTTTAGCGCAGCGGAAAGTTTCAAAACTTAGCAGATAAAAACGATGGAGACACAGTTTAAAATATGCAGCAAGTTAAATAACTTGCTACACGCCTTCAGGGCAAAATTCCACTTCAAAGAACGGATTACAAAAAGTAGAACTATCGAAAGATAGTAAAAACAACTTAGTAACGAATCTAGCGACTCTTCCAATCTTAACACATATACCTACGATCTATGAAAAGGTAAAACACTAGGTAAAGAACAGAAAGACGAGTATATGGTGAGAGCTCTCTCTTTTTCGTTTTCTTCTCTTTCGTCGCTCGTCTTATTTTCTTGTTTCTGTTGTCATTGGTCGGCATAGGAGTCTTCTATTTATACTCTTCATAGCTTCGACTCCAGTCCTCCCCACGTTCTCCATGATCTCCATGACTTCACGTGTGAGATAATGTTTCGACTTATTCAGCCACGAACTTCACTTCTCCTATTTTTAGTAAGCATCTTGAAGCGGTTGAATAAGCATCATATTTTTAGTATTCACTCCACTCCACTCTTGTTTGAACAAGTCCATCTCGTAAGTAACCTCTGCACACATTTAAATAGTTCCGCAATAATAGGGAAAACGATTTTTGAGTTTGAAAGACAAAATCAAGGTTGGACCAAGTCCGAGTCAATCGATGTTGACTGTAATGTTGAGTCCATATTGTCAATGTCAACGGTGTCAACATTAACAAAATCTCTTTGGCCCGATGTTCCTTTGCAGTATCAGTCCGGTCCTGGCACTCTGGTCTTGATCAGTCCGGTCCCGACTTCTTCAATCTTGTTTTCGTCTTTAATTTTGGTCTGACTGGCTTGATTGTTTGTTTGTCTTTCAATTCCTCGAATCTAGTCTGATGACCGATTGTGTTAGTTGATCCTTAAATCTACTCCGGTTTGATCCTTGAGTTCTTGTTCTTAGTATCTTTTTCTTATTGTTTTAACGGTGCAATCCAAAGTTAAGTTTTGTTGATTCCATCGCTCAAAACTATTATTAATCAAAATAAAATCTTCAGCAAGTTAACATTTATAATGTTACCCATTACAACTTAAAATAAACAAGCTTTTGATATTTTCATAAAGGTTTTTGTATTTTTAACATGGGAATTAAGTTGAAGAAAAAATTGGAAACAAAATAATAAACACGAACTTACATTTAATAATTAGTATGTGTCAGATTGATTCATCAATTCCACCAATCATACTAATATTATTTGTAAAAGCATCACAATTGACAATCACATGCATTTCTCCATCACATAACACATAACAAACAATCAAACACTTCTTCTTCTAACCAATCTCACCCTCAATCCATCCTTGGCTTGAAGTATGATAGAACCACGAGGCTCAACCTTTTGCCCTTCCACCAACTCAACATCGTAGTGATATATAATCGCCGAAGCCACCATCTTCATCTGGACAAAAGCCATTTCCTTACCCAAACAAGTCCTCGGGCCCGCGTTGAAAGCCGGGAACTTGTAAGAAGGCTCGTGCCTCACCCCGCCCCGCGGAGAAATCCACCGCTCGGGCTTAAACTCCAAGCAATCATCTCCCCAAACGCTCTCTAACCTCCCCGTCGAGTAAAACGAGACGATGAGCCTCGTCTTTTCTTGGACATGATGGCCACTCGGTAATAAATCGGGCTTGATCGGGGTTTTGTGCTCCAAAGCCACGGGAGGGAAAAGCCTCAGGGACTCACACAAAGCCCCGTGTAGGTGCACCAACTTCCTACACTCTTCGACCCCCAAAACCCTAAATTTATCACCCTTTTTTGTCAGGCCCATCACGTCCTCGATCTCCTCTCTCAGCTTCGACACGACATTAGGGTTTCCTGGAAGTAGCCAGAAGAGCCACGTGAGGCACGTGCTCGTAGTGTCCCGTCCAGCGAACATAAGGTTTAAGACTGTATCCCTCAAGAAAACCCTCAAATCATCTCCGGTTAAAGAACGATCACCTCCGTTCTTTTCTTGGTATGCTTCAGCGAAAGCCCTCAACAGGTTGTTGCCATCACTCAATCGCGCGTATATGAACTCGTCGAAGGCCTTCCAAGCTTCAACCAGCTTTCGTTCTTTGCCTATTCCAAGCCATTTTTGCACCTTCCACACCGCCTCGGGCAGTACGTGCCGATGCAGCAAGGCATCGATAGCATCGTTGAAAGCTTTCTCGCAAGGTATGTAAGGCATTTCCAGTGACAAGCCCCGAGGATCGTAATCCAACAGAAGGCTGCAGATGCTGTCGAAGGTGAACCTCTGGAAAATATCTTGCAGGTCCAAGCCCGGCCCGCGGGCTTCGAGGACCGGTAAGAGCCCGTTCTCGATCTTTCTTTTGACTGAATCTTCGAGTGATTTGTAGAACTCGGAGCCGCTGAGGAACGAATGTGTGGTCCTTCTGTGGAGTTCCCAGGTCTCGAAATCCGCGTTGAAAATCCCGTCGCCTAAGATTTGGAATATCTGATTGAATTCGGGGCCTTTGGGATAGTTCTGGAAGTTTCTGCTGAAGATGTGGTGGGTGTTCGAGGGATCGCACGTGACCAGTTGGTCCATGTTGCAGAGCCACGGGCCTCTGAGCAAGAAGGTTCCGTTGGTCTCCGAGAGGATCTCTGTGGCGAAATCGTGGATGCGGTCGGCGTTTTTGAGGATCGCCGGCAACATTCCGAGCAGGGGCCAGTCTGTGGGAGCTTCTTCGCCGCCGATCGCGCTTTGATGATGAGAAGATAGAGAAAGGCTGCGATGGAAATGGCGAGCAAGATTAAGGTCGACGTAGCAGGGAATAAGTGATAGGAGATAGCCATTAGAGCAAGCGAAGAAGAAGATTGGAATATTTATTTATTTATTTTAAGCGATTTTCTTTTTTGTTTTTTGGCTTTTGAGATAGAGATGTCGTGCACTGTCTTTGGGTTTTATGGACAGAGATTTTGGATAGGAGTTGTGGGGTGATGCATGGCAAGTTTTTGAATTGGTTACGGACACGATTAGTAATGAATTGATTAACAATTAATTTGGGTGATTATGGATGGTTTGACGGACACGTGGCGAGTATAAGGTTATTCGGTAATGGTACTATTCAGTCGTCGTTCGTATGTTAAGAATGAAAGAAATGGATAACGATCGTCGTATTTTCTAACGTTTCAATTAAATGGAATATCTAAGTAATGAAAAATATTCAAAACGTCGGTAATGAAATTGATTAATTATACGAAATGTAATTTTATTCGTCCTTAAAATGAAAAGGAGTTCCTAGTTGGATTATTAAACGAAGTATAAAAAGAAAAAAACTACAACTTTGGGATACATTGAAAATAATTTGTACAATACTAGAAATTAGCAAACCTGGATATTTATTTTTGTGTACAATGCCGACCTCATCGTGACAGCTGGACAATCTCGCGTTCCAGCGGACTAATACTTCTCATCTGGTCTTTTGCCATTCCACAAACATAAAACATCGATACTCACGGAGTTTGAACCAATCACCTAGACATTAACAACTTCCATCAAACACTGGTCAAAATTGGATATAAAGTTGTATATTTAAATTTTTATTTCACAATAAGGAAAAATGAAAAATAAATGAACGGTATATGCGTGTTTGGATGGTGGACTTCTCTCAAATTGACGACGTCAACAACAAATAATTTCGTACTATATACTAAAATTTATATTATTAAAAAAATCGAATTCCTTATATAACTTTGTGATATTAATTTGAACAGAAAAATATTATATCGAGGACGCGGAGCAATAATTTGGACGATATACGACTTTCTAACCAACGTGATGTGTTATCGTTTTCTTTCCCTAACATTTAGCTTCGATATTATTAGTTATTTGGAAACCGTCGCATTCATATAATTTGAACTATACAATGAATTGATAACTCCTACAAGCTTATCATCTGTGTTCATGCCTCTTCATTTCATAACATAAGGAGTTCAACACGCAAATTAGGTTAGCAATTGAATTAAATAGCTTGTAGTACATGAACGTTTATTGTTATCTAATTATTAATGAATGAATGCCACGTTGGTGAGTTAGCTAATAAAGTTAAAATATAAACACCAGTAATAAAATGGTGGTAAAGTGCTCATGTGATAGAGCATTGGATTAAACATTTCCTAACACCATCATTATGGAGAATCTATACAAGAGATAATGTAATAAAGGTTTATCATTTTTTTATTGCTTCACGATGTACTTTTACGGTTCCATTTATAATTTGGGATTAATAATGATAACAAACGACCATCTCCAACTAAAAAACGTATTCTCAAACTCAAACTCATTTTTAAACTCAAAATGCAGTATTTCTTCTCCAACCGTTAAACTCATTTCCGAACCCAAAAGAATATTCCTGAAATATTCTCTTCCATATAAACTTTTACGATTTTCAATAGTGTCCACATATTTTACAACTTTTTCAAATGAGTCCACGATATAATTTTAAATTCGTTAAAGAATATAATAAAATTAAATTATTATTTATTACATGTGAAAATTGGAGTTTAAATGATAAAGACATAGAACATTCAAAAATCCTTGAAATTAATTTTAATTTTTTGTTTAATAATATTTTATATTAATTAATTGCTCCTATTGAACGATAGGAGAGAGAAGAGAAATGGTCTTCCACCACAATCACATGTACGTGTTCATCAACCCATTTTAATAAGGACCTCCATCTAATTAAAAAAGCAAACGCATAATACAGTTATAAAACGCAAATTTGCGTTCAATTAAGGAGAGAGTATATTAATCCCATTTTGAATTTAGTTTTTGGATTCGATTGGAAAAAATTTACCCCATTTTTAAGGTTTTGCAGTACCATTGGAGATGGTCTAAAGTCGGAAAAAATAACCGGCCTCAACAATGTGTTGGAATAAATCGGTCACGTGAGCCGAGATATTCTCCTCGTCGAAACTCAGAAATATCACGAGTAACTCGTTAAAACACGGCGGCGACTGTCCTTCAATACTCAAGACAATTTCTTCTTTTATTTATATTTCATAAAATATATAACTACGTATGAGTATGTCCATCACTCTCTTAACTATCTTTCATATTAATAAGCAGTCAGGCGTACATAAAAACTAATGAAGAGATATGGGAATAAATAACTTTTTAGGGGAAAGATTCAGATATCATTAATGCAAAGAACTTGGTGACAAGCAATTGTATAAGAACAAAAAGTGCAACTCGCCAGGTTATACGCCAAACTATTTTTTCGCGCAACCATGTGTTTGCTATAAGGAAAGGTCATCGTAATAACTCTATCTAAGAACAACTTTATAGCATCCTCTGCAACCTGTTTGGCCGTCCTGGTAAATCGGTCTGTCCATATATGATATAATGTAGGTATTCTTCCTAGTCTCGTGATGGCTAATTCCAGCCATGGACACTAACAAACGAGCTCGGACGTGTATAAGTCGAGATACCCTGTGAAAATGCTCCTCGAGGAAACCGTGGGGGATTTTTCGTACCATGAACCCCACCAAAGCCAGATACTATTGCCCCGAAAAATACGATGGACAATTAAAGTCCGTAGAAAATCATTACAATGTCCTATATTTTGTTTCGCAACTGAATTATCATAACGACAAGAAAGAATAAATTAGGCAAAAGTAGCTTTCGAGGTCCTATATCTTGAAATCTTTGCAAAATTGCTTCATTTCAAACACTTGCAAATATATCCTTCTCGATGTAACACACCGAAAAATCCGAGAAAAAGCATCACCCATCTTGTTACGTTGAAAGTAGGGGAGGTCCCGATAAGTTGATATGGAGATAGCTAAGTTAAAAGTAAATCAGAATTGTTGACCCTAATGTTGAACCAACACTAGGGATCAGAAAGTTTTAGCACAGCGGAAAGTTTAAAACTTAGTAGTAAAGACGATGGAGACATAGATTAAAATATGCAGCAAGTTAAATAACTTGCTACACGCCTTCAAGGCAAAATTCCACTATAAAGAATGGATTACAAAAAGAACAACTATCAAAAGATAGTAAACCTAGTCTAGAAAAGAGTATTAGAACTCAACTGATTTTCGCACAAAGAATACGTATAAAAACTAGGTTCTATACAAAAGTGTGAAGATAAATTCTAGGCAAAACAGATTGACGAAAATATATGGTGAGAGCTCTCTCGTTATTTCTTTCTACTCGTTCGCTACTCTTTATGTGTTTCTTTTGTCGTCGTTCGTCGTAGTACTTCGAGATCAAAGTTCCTCTTTATATAGCTGCAATTCCATTCGGGATCATATCTATTCCGAAAATAACTCCTTCGTTTTAGCTACATATCCATTCCGAAAATATCTCCTCCACTCTATTTGATCATATCCATTCCGGAAATAACTCATTTTTAGCTCCACTTTATTGAATCATGTCCATTCCGAAAATAACTGTTGCACACTCGTAAATAAAGTCATAATATATGGTAAACGGTTTTTAGATTTGAAAGACAAAATCAAGGATGGAACAAGTCTGAGTCAAACGATGATGACTCAGATACTGTTTCCATATCGTCAATGTCAACATTAACAATCTCCCCTTCTTTGTCTTTCCTTCCAAAAACCCGTGCAGTGATAAATCCAAAATTATGTAATAAGGTTTTCGGGTATAAAAGATAAAACCAAGGATAGTCCAATGTCGACTCACGTGTTGACTCCACATTGTCAATGAAACATTAACAATCTCCCCCTTTTTGTCTTTCTTCCCAAAACATGTGCAGAGATAAATTCACAAAACTCCCCCTGAAATCATTAAGACATTCAGAAAAAAAACATGGTTATATTAAGATAAGAAATATTAGTACATAACCATATGGACTAGTCTGATTGAGTATTAACTAAATCTGCAAGAAAGAAAAATTAGAGAAACCAAAAAACAGATTAGAAAATCTAAATCATAAGAGAATCCGATGATTCTTCTTCAGCGGTTTCCTTTCCAACATTTTCTCCAGCATCTTCAGCTTCAACATTATCTCCCTCACCAACAGCAGTTGCATCAGTCTTCCCGGCTTCTTCTTCTGCACCATCTAAATCTCTCCCTTTTTGGGTAGAAAGGAAACTCCGAAGAGTCTCTCTTTATGCAACTAATGAAGCAATTGTATCATTCAGATACTTGATGTGTCGTTCCAGGACTGATGTTGGAGTAGATGATGAACCAACATTTGGCAGCATTTTGAGCTCCTTCCCAGGGCAGATCCACAACCTTGTGTAGCCCCGTCAAATGACTGATATTTTAGATTGATATTTTAAATAGCACGGTGTAAAGTGAGGTGAGTTCAAAAGAGGTGAGTTCGCCATTGATGGATAATGAAAGAAAGCTCGGAAAATTTGTGATTTGCTAGATAGATTTAGAAAATATGAAATAGAGTAATGCGAATTAAGAGATATCAAGTGAGCATAAATACTAGGTAAATGCGAAAATGTAGTAACAGCGAAAGTTTTTGCAGCAACGGTAACTAGTTTCAGCCTGGAAAATAGCACAAATTAAGAGTTTAATGAAAACTAACCGTTAGGACTTGATGAACTGCGAGCTCCAAGTGGGGGTTTCCGATTTTCTCATAAATCATCATGAGAGATATATATACTAGACTCGACAGACTAATTATATATATAAATATAAATATATATATATAATAAATATCAAATATCGCATGATAAAAAATGATTAGTCAAACATGTCGCTCCACATTTGATCCAGCATTCTCAAACGATTTCCTTCATTTTCTGTTTAACACCCTAGAACTCAATTTTCTTTCATTTTCTTCACCTTTACTATAGATAAGAAATATTGTGCACCGCTCTTTATTGATTTCCTTTTCATCAAGGTTCAACTTTTTATTACACGCAAAGAATACATCGTCACCACGAATGCCGTGTATCTAAGGATTCTTAATATTCTGAACCTGTGTCTTGAAAAAGGATCATGGGCAAACCTTGTGCTAGTGAGCGGGTCATTTCAGAAAACGGTTTAGGTGAGTCAAATCATTTCAGGAATTAACTGAGAAAAATTTAGACCAAAAATCGAAACAGTAACAACCATATTTGACATATGCAAATGTTGATCCAGATACTGGACTAACATTTACTGACACTGACACAGTCCTATCGACTTCTTAAGGCTTGAAAACCTTTCAAAGTCTAACGTTTAGTGAAAATATCCGCTAACTGATTCTTAGTATCTATATGCTCTATTTTCACTAACTCTTTTTCTACTATATCTCTCAAAAAATGATGTCTAATATCTATGTGCTTAGTCCTAGGGTGCTGTAGGATTTTTCGAAATATTTATAGCACTCAAATTATCACAATACATCAGAACAGTTTGGCTCTCTAACTCATAATCACTTAACATACTCTTCAGCCATATGAGTTGTGTACAGCAGCTACCTGCTGCCACATACTCAGATTCGGCAGTAGAGAGAGAACCATGATTTTTCTTTTTACTAAACCAAGACACTAGATTATTACCTAAGAAGAAACACCCACCACTTGTGCTCTTGCGATCATCTTCTTCACCTACCCAGTCAGCATCACTAAAATCAACTAAATTTGTGTTAGTATCCTTGAAAAACCATGAACCGAGACTGCAAGAACCACCAACATACTTTAATTTTTTTTAACTGCATTTAAATGTAAAATTTTTGGCTCTGCATGATATATTGCACATACGCAAACACTATACATAAGATCTGGTCTACTCGCAGTAAGATATAACAAGCTTCCAATCATGGAACGGTATAATGTTAGATCAACATTTTCCCCAACATACTTACCTTCTGTGTAGATCCCATAGGAGTTCTCATTACCTTGACATTATCTAACCCGAATTTCTTCACCGTATTCTTCGCATACTTCTCCTGAGACATAAAGATGTCGTCCTTGCTTTGTTTTACCTGCAGACCTAGAAAAAATGTTAGCTCACCGATCATCCTCATCTCAAACGTGGAATTCAAGCTTGGACAAACTCATCCGACATAGATCGAGATGTTGATCCGAAGACTATATCATCAACATAAATTTGAGAGATTAACACATCAGTTCCAACTCTTTTTACAAAAAGAGTTCTATCGGCTTCGCCTCTAGCAAAACCAAAGTCTAAGAGGAACGAAGTAAGTCTATACCAAGCTCGAGGAGCTTGCATTAAACCATAAAGAGCTTTTTGCAACTTAAACACATGATTAGAATGGTAAGGATCTTCGAAACCTTTAGGTTGCTCAACATAAATTTCTTTATCGATAAAGCCATTTAAGAACGCACCAACATCCATATGGTGTAGGGTAATGTTGAGCCAACATGCAATAGCAAGAAAGAGTCTAATAGATTCTAACCTTGCTACGGGGGCAAAGATTTCATCAAAGTCTATTCCCTCAACTTGGGTATAGCCTTGGGCAACTAAACGAGCTTTATTCTTAATCACATTCTCATACTCATCAGATTTGTTTTTGAAAATCCACTTTGTACCAATGACGTTACAGTCCCTTGGTCGTGGAACCAAAGTCCAAACCTGATTTTTATCAAATTGAACAAGTTCTTCTTGCATAGCATTGATCCAAAAACTGTCCTTGCGAGCTTCAAGAAAATTTTCCGGTTCAATTTCAGATACAAAGCAGTTAAACCTTACCTCGTTGTATACGGAAGTCATGCATATATTTTTTACCATAGATCTGTAATCTCTTCGTGGTTTATTCTTGGTCTTCCGTCCTTCATCCAGTCTGCCAATGATCTGATCAGAGGGATGAGATTTTTGAATCCTAGCAGGAGGATCTCTTCGAACATCTAAGGTTTCATCTTCAGTATCGTGTTCAGGTGCTAATGTTGAGTCAGATGTTGACTAACAATTGTTAGCTTCCACATCCTCTGATCGACCAACCGTAGGAACAATATATGCAATGTCAACTTGAGGAGATTTCTGCTAAGGTCAGCGGAATCATCAAAAACGATATTAACTGATTCCTGAATAGTTTTCAATCTAAGATTGTAAACACGATAAGCACGACTATTAGTAGAATATCCCAAGAAAATGCATTTGTCACTTTTTGAATCAAACTTTGTCAAATATTCACGATCATTCAACATATAGCAAGAACATCCAAACACGTGAAAATACTTGACCATAGGTTTAGTACCCTTCAAAATCTCGTTAGAGGTTTTCTTTGTCCCTAGATGAAAGAAAACTCTATTAGAGATATGACAAGTCGTGTTAAAGCTTCAGCCCAGAACCTTTTAAAAAGACTCTTGGATTGTAGCATTTCACGAGCCATTTCCTGAAGAGTTCTATTCTTCTTTTCGACTACCCCATTTTGTTGAGGTGTCTTAGGAGAAGAAAACCCGTGGATAATATCCTTTTTGTCACAAAAATCTTTGAAAAATTGATTTTCAAATTCTCTACCATGATCAGATCTAATACGAAAAATGGGAGCACAAAAGTTATTTTTGATCACAGCACAAAAAGTTTTGAAAAAATCAAAAGTTTTATATTTCTTCTCTCTAAGAAAAAATATCCATGAAAACCTAGAAAAAACATCGAGTAAGACATACGTATATTTTCTACCGCTTATACTGTCTACTTCCATGGGACCCATAAGATTCATGTGAAGTAGCTGAAAGCAGTGGGCAGTTCTAAAATGTTGACCAACATTTTGATCAACATTATGACTAGCATGCTTCTGCTTGCCTTTCAGACATTGCTCACAAATAATCTTTCCACAATCCTTAAGGTTGGGAATTCCTCTAATTGACTCATGCCGAATCAATTGTTCTAAGGTTCGGTAATTGACATGACCCAATTTATGATGCCAAAGAAAAATATCATCTTCGATTTTGGACAATTTACATACCTCTTTTCTTTCATCATTATCACCAACTTGATAGCAATTATCACTCGTTCTTCTACCTGCCATCACACACAAATTCTTGTCATTAAAAACTTCACAACATTCTTTATTAAACTTTACCTCAAGATCGTCGTCTCATAGTTGACTTATGCTAATTAGATACTAGTCCATCAACATGGAGGACATTCCTTAGGGCAGGAAAACCAACCACATTAAGTTTACCTCGTCCGAGAATTTTTCCACCTCCAAAAGTAACCGTATCATTACTTAAGGGAGTATAGTCTATCAAGTAACCTTTGGTACCTGTCATATGGCGTGAACAGCCACTATCAAAGTACCAAGATCCTGAAACGTTAGCTTTCAAGGACGTGTAAACAACAGTACATTGAATTGGTGACTTTCGTACCCAAACTTTCTTCTGAACTGATGGACTGCAAAAAGCTGTATTCATATGATTCACAGAAGTTGAACTAATGTTGTCTAAAATATCTTCATGCATTCTCTTCAACACTGATTTCTCAATGTTGAATGATTTTTCAGTCAACATTGGCTTTTTGAAAATCGCATCTTTAGGTTGGGAATTTCTCTAATTGCCTCATGCAGAATCAATTGTTTTAGGGTTCTGTAATTGACACGACCCAATTTATTGTGCCATGGAACAATATCATCTTCGGTTTTAGAGACTTTACATACCTCTTTTCTCTCATCCTTATCACCAAATTGATAGCAATTATCACTCGATCTTTTACCTGCCATCACACACAAATTCTTGTCATTAAAAACTTCACAGCATTCTCTATTAAACCTTATCTCACGATCGTCGCACATAATTGACTTATGCAAATTAAAGCAGCAGTAAGTCCATCAACATGGAGGACATTCCTTAGGGAAGGAAAGACAACCACATTAAGTTTGCCTCGTCCGGGAATTTTACCTTTTGCTCCACCTCCAAAAGTAACCGTACCATTACTCAAGGGAGTATAGTCTATCAAGTAATCTTTGATACATGTCCTATGGCGTGAACAACCATTATCAAAGTACCAAGATCCTGAAACATTAGCTATCAAGGACGTGTAAACAACATTACGTTGAATTGGCGACTTTCTTACCCACACTTTCTTCTGAACTAATGGACTCCAAAAAACTCTATTCTTATGATTAACAGAATTTAAAATACGGTTGTTTGAACTATCTCTGGACATTCTCTTCAACATTGATCTCTCAATGTTGGTGTGAATGTTGAATGATTTTTCAGTCAACATTTGCTTTTTGGAAATCGTATCTTTCAGTTTCCAACAATAAGGTTTGATATGTCCAGGTTTAAGACAAAAATGACACTTAAAGCTTATAGACCTTGACTTCGATGCAGAATGCTTAGATTTTTTAGGATGTGAATTGATTCCTAGACCATGATTAGAAGTATTAACGAAAGAAAGTACCTCGTCAAGTGTTGACTTGCCTTTATTCATTTTCGAAAACGTATCTGAAGCCTTGTTGACTTGCTTTTGCAGCTTGTCAATTTCTTTGTCCTTTCTGGTCAATAAAGCTTTCATCTTGCTCATCCCATCAAGCAAGCTATTGATTATCTTTTTGTTGTTAAGATTTTCCTCACTCAGCACTTGAACGGAATCCTTCAGTTTCGATATTTTCTTCCTTTGATTCGTCCACTCTACATACAGTTGTTTGTACATTTCTTCCATTAATTCACCATCCTCGGGATGTTCTAAATGATATCATGTATCATCTAACAACAAAGATTCATGAAAATTGTTTGATTTATCATAATAAAAAAGAATATAGTGTTCAGATGTTGAATCCAATGTTGGATCAACATCCGTTACCGCATTAAACCCAGTATGATGTTCTTCATCTTCGTTGTCAGAGAAGGTAGGATTTGGAATTTTAGTCCATTGGGCGACCTGATGCGTATTCTCGCTGACGCGTCTTCTTCATCATCAGATAGGCTGACCCAATATCCTTTTCCAAACCTGCGAAGCGTGTTAGCACATTCATTTGCATAATGACCTCAACCTTTGCAAGCATGACATTGGACAGAGTCCCTGTCAAGTTTGTTGGCTTTTGCTTTATCAGCAGAATTTTTTCTGTTGATAGGGCGATTAGGCGTGGATGAAGACTCTTCAGCGTTGAGAACATTTGAATGTTGGACCAACATTCAACTCTCTCTTATTTTTCAGTAATCTTTTGAACTTCCTAACTATCATATCCATATTCTCATCATCGTCTGGATCAACATCAGATTCAACACTTGATGGTTGGGAGACTATAGCAAGACTCTTACCCCTTGACGCATTTTTCTGAACCTCGAGATTGGTCTCGTAGTTCTTCATAATGTTCATGAGGGTATTGAAGTCGAATGTGGCTAGATTGTGGGCTTCTTCTACAGCTGTCACCTTCACATCGAACTTCTCATATAATGACCTAATAGCCTTAGAATTTAAAACTTTGTTAGAAATGGGTTCACCTAGACTATGACACTCGCTAGGAATATTCAAAAGCTTTCCAAAATTAGTGATGTCTTCATCGTCCCTCATACGAAGGTTTTCAAATTGGCTATTTAAAAGACGCAACTTAGTGTCTCTTACGCTCGTATCACCCTCACAGTACCTTTGCAACATGTCTCATGCATGTTTCGCATTACTACAGTTTTGAATGATTTTGAACATAAACATATCGACTGAGGAAAAAACCGCATGTAGAACTTTTCGTTAAAATTGGATGCTGCTCTTTGAAGAGCAGTCCATTCGGCAATGGGTTTGTCAAACACTTCTCCATCAGCATCAGGAGGTGTTTTAGGAGGGATATAACTATTAAGAACTGAATCTCAAGCACGCTAGTAAATAGACTTTATGCATTGTCGCATTCGGATTTTCCAATAGGCATAGTTTTATCCGTCTAAGACGGGGACTTTGCCAAAATAGTTTCGGCTTAGGGCATCCATATCAATAGGATAAAAATGCTTAGTGTACCAAGCGGTTGCTCTGATACCAATTGAAAGTAGGGGAGGTCCCGCTAAGTTGATATGGAAACAGCTAAGTTAAAAGTAAATCAGAAATGTTGACCCAACACTAGGGATCAGAAAGTTTTAGCACAGCGGAAAGTTTAAAACTTAGCAGTAAAGACGATGGATACACAGTTTAAAATATGCAGCAAGCTAAATAACTTGCTACACGCCTTCAGGGCAAAATTCCACTATAAAGAATGGATTACAAAAAGAACAACTATCAAAAGATAGTAAATCTAGCCTAGAAAAGAGTATTAGAACTCAACCGATCTTCACACAAAGAATACGTATAGAAATTAGGTTTTATATAAAAGTATGAAGATAAATACTAGGCTAAAACAGATTGACGAAAATATATGGTGAGAGCTCTCTCGTTATTTCTTTCTACTCGTTCGCCACTCTTTAGGTGCATCTTTCGTCGTCGTTCGTCGTAGTACTTCGAGATCGAATTTCCTCTTTATATATCTGCAATTCCATTCGAGATCATATCTATTCCGAAAATAACTCCTTTTTAGCTCCATATCCATTCCGAAAATATCTTCTCCACTCTATTGGAGCATATTCATTCCGGAAATAACTCCTTCTTTTTAGCTCCATTTTATTGGATCATATCCATTCCGAAAATAACTCCTGCACACACGTAAATAAAGCCATAATATATGGTAAACGGTTTTAGATTTGAAAGACAAAACCAAGGATGAAATAAGTCTGAGTCAAACGATGATGACTGAGATACTGTTTTCATATCATCAATGTCAACAATGTCAACATCAACATACGTAAATCATGCTTGATAAATTTCATCGCAAAAAATGTTCTTTCGACACTAGCTGTTGCAACTGACAAGACCAACGTCAACTCTAGAAGTCGGTATACCAGATCATATGCAGTCTGATATTCCATATTAATCATCTTCTTTGCAAGCTCTCCAATGTCTTGATGTTCTTTAAAAGCTTCATTGTTTTCCACACTCAAAATAGACATGTCCAGTCGTATTCCTAAACGACATAAATCAATGTAAGCAAAATCTTCTGCACATAACTTGGCAAGTTGAAGTAATCTCTCACAATTAAAATTTTACAATGAATCTCTGATGAATGCATAGAAGCAACTCTGTGTTCGACTTAGTAAAACGATTGTCCATCTCATTATAAAGCTGATCAACAACCTAAGATTACATAAAGGAAAAAAATATTATTTATAAGAAAAAATAGATACCGATAAATTAAAATATTAAAAAAAAATATCTTATACGTAATAAAAAATATTAACTCGAAACCGATGGAGATAGGTATGTGGTTCATTATCAACTGACCTCCGAACTCGTCCTAGAATTATATCTTCCATAATCGGCACATGAATTATATTTTTGGAACAAAAAGTACTTATTTCGTTCAATAACAAATCAAATCCATTATCTCTGTAATTCTTCAAATCATTCTTCACATCTTGAATAAGTTGTACCACATTACCAATATTTTTATTCTTTAACTACAAGGCTTGAGAGTGGTAACTCGTTCTTCCTAATAAATTGAGCAATAAATGAGCAACAAATGAAAATTCATATGTTTCAATTTTCTCCGCCATACTTAAAGCGGTTCGTCGACTTTTAGAACCAGTGTCATCTCTAGACAAAGCAATAAGTACTTCCTTCACAAGCTTCCAAATTCTAACAGTCAATGTATCGTCTTAAAATGGGAACCCCAACGAGTATCACCCGGCCGCGCTAAACTTATTTCTTGATTTTTTTTCCCTTCCCTATTTAAATTTCACCAACCTCTACACGTTTAACATACTATCATGTTGTTTTTGTCGAATAACATCTTTTCTTTTGCAGGAAGTACCAGTAATGTTGGCAATCATACCAAGATAATAAAAAATGTTTCTCATGCTTGCATGTTTCGTTGATGTAGCTACAACTACCCACTGTAGTTGGTGAGCAAAACAATGAATATAAAATGTGCAATATGTTCATCTATTTTTTTTCTTCAGTCTATTAAGCTCATTACGTATATTAGATGCTCCATCGTAGTCTTGACCTCGTAGTTTAAATAGAGATAATCCAAGTTTCGCAAAAAAATTTCCGTAGCACTTTCAAAGATGACACACAAGTGTCACTAACATGCACTATTGCAAGAACTCGTTCGACCACTTCTCCATGATCATTCACATACCTCAAAACAATTGACATTCACTCCTTTATAGAACTATCACGAGCCTCATCAATCAAAAGACAAAAGAATTTTTCTCTCACCTCATTCAGGGTTATGTTTCTTACCTCCGTAGCACAAGCATTAACAATTTCCTTTTGAACTTGAGGAGGAGTCAGCTGATGATTTTCCGGAATATTATATGTATTTCATCACCCTATTAATTTCATCATTACGCTCAGATTACCATTTGACAAGTTTAAGAACATTACCTCGATTGCAGACTCATCATTTCCAAGGAGAGCCAAACCTTGATTTACAGGAAATCGAATCACATCAAGTACAATTGGAAACATATAATCCAAATTGTTTCTTCGATTTTGATGACTCCAATTGAATTCTAGCATGATTATGCCTACTGTCATTAGTTCCTTCATGATCACGGAAACTTTTCTAACGCCTTTTTTCCAATTTTGAAACCAGGCACCGTAAATATGTCATCCACGTTCTTACTATTAGCAAGAAACAAAAAGCACCATAAACAAAATGCAGCGTTTTTTGATGTACTATATTCAAGCCAACAAAATTGATTGTACCATGTTTCCTGAAATTTTATCAATCATACACTAATATCTGTTCGAGGAAAATTTTGGCCTCTTAGTTGATAAGGACATTTCGCTAAATATCTTCTCCGTACTTCATCTCGACTATTAAGAGGATATTCGCTAATTGGCTTACGTAAAACAGGATCACCAACAATATCATCTTCATATAAATTCAATTTCTTCTCAACCCCTTTTATACTGAATTTCACGTGTATTCACATTGTCCGACGATGACTCGATCTTTTTCCGTTTCTTCTAAAAAAAATTCAATAGAAGCATTCCTTTAAAAATACAAAAAATAATTTAATCACTAAATAAATTGCTTTAGAAAAGAATTAGATTGCATAGAAAAATATCACTTGACCCTGACGCCATGTTTGCAGCGGAGTAATCTGATTCGATTGTTATGGTGTTTTCAATGGGTTAGTAAACCATTGTTAATATTTTATTACATGTAACTAATTATATATATGTGAAACTTGCACTTAAATACCTATTAGAATAAAAATGTCAATTCAGTCAGTCCCTTGTCAGAATTTTTTTATATGTAGGTACCTAGTAGATACAGTTTTTACGCATAGTACTCATTTGCGGAATATACAACATATAAGACATTTAGGTATCATAAAGAAACGTAGTGTGGTACATAAGAGTGAAAAAAGGTACAAACTAAAGAAAACAAAAGGTACATAATATAAGGACCTTAGGTACCATAAGAAATGCATTTTGGTATTATATAAATGCGTGATGTGGTACGTAATATAGATATAAAAAGGTACGTAAAGGAGAGAAAAAAGGTACGTAAAAGAGTGAAAAAAGGTACTCTCGACCACATGGGTACATATGTGTAAAAACTTTTTCCTACTAGGTACATCCATATAAACTTTACCTGATAGGGGACTGAATTGATATTCTTTTATATAAAGAGATTTTTTTTTAGTTCACCAATATATATTACTTGTTGTAAGTAAAAGTAAATAAAGGTTATTACTTGAGAGAATTCGTTAGTATAACCCAATTCATAAAAAGCCCAGCATTTACAGATTTCATTTTTAAATTGTTGGCACAGTACAAAATAAGCTCAACTAGAATTAGAATTCCCAAATGCTAGGTTTCTTTCTCCTCCGTTCCAACCGCAAAAAAAAAAAACACTTGAACGCTACATGAGGAGACAACGTATTACGCGCGTTATATCGAAAGCAAAGTTCTTGCATAAGAAGGGCCACAGTACAAATGTCGTCTGTGTAGCATGCACCAACTTTGGAACAACACTTGTCTAATTTAGTCGCCCAATATCTTTGATATTACTTTATATTAAATGTTACGGAAGAAGGAATTGGCCGGAAGTATGTTGTCTTACGTGGGATATTAAGTTTCACATTTCGGTACTTGGGTGTTGTGTTGAGCACTTTAAGAAGGCGCCACGTGATGAATGAAATTCTCAATAGTTAGCATGATTTCCTCTCCTACAAGGCTCCAAAACCAACGGTATAGTTGTCCGACGTTGGTGCCTTATTATCGGACATTTCAAACGGCACATCTTTTATCTCAGAATCCATGATTGGCTTGATCATCATCCCTACCTCCTCAGTGTTGAGCCTAAGATCCAGATATGGTAGAACTACTTCTTGTTCTGGGACTTAGAGATGTAGAATGTCCCAATAAAACATTGTAAAGACTACCAAGTTCCTCACAGATCAACATCGGGTTTGTGATTTGCTCCCCAACCGCATTATTGATAGAGAAATTTCCGGTTTTAGGCTCGTCGGATGGTGAGTAACTTTCTATGCATCATGAGCCAAACAATAAAAGAATGTTTCGGAAGACTGTATCTATATTCCAAATCACTCTACTAAACTGGAGGATCCTCGTATCCCCTTCAACTTTTATAACCCGAACTCAGCAGTATACATCTTTGAAGCCACTTGAGTCAAATTATCTCCGTTGTAACATTCTTTAAATAGATTTTTTGATTTTATTTAGTTTTTCCAATGTAAGGTACAGTCCGGAGGAGTAGTTTTTGTGTACTATATATGTCCCTTATCTGTTTGCCACTCAAAGCTCCATTCCATTTTTCACAGTCTTTAATGCTCAGACCTCCAGATTTTTTCCTCGTACACACCTAATCCCATCTAATGAGGGAGACATACTTTCAGGGACCCACCATCAGCAAACCCACAAGCGGCAAAATTATAAGATTAGGTCACTAAGTCGATGATCCATGTAGTATTAGAAGGTTATTTCATACCTTGATCGAGAGTGAGACAACATAAATCAAGTAGGACTTTCAATGTATACAGCTGATTAGGTGAGTCGTCGCTATGCATCATACACCACGTAGCTTCTTCAAAGCGTTTAGCAATTATCTATGACTGGATTTTCTTGCCTTGACTGATCGTTGCGTGTAATAATCAATCTTCATCATCCAAGTAAAGTATTTAATATAAAAATGTAATGTTTTTTATACCATTTAAATTACATCAGTCTTCGTAGTGTAGTCGACCAAACACGTTAAGCATAGGATCGAATCAACCCCGAAAGCTCGTCCTATAAACCCTTGTGGGGTTCACCAATTGGCAATATAGGGAGTGATCCACAAGATTATAAGGAGGTCAAAATTTTTCTAATTATCCGATGTGGGACTTAGGTTTGATACTCTAACAATCCTCCCCGCAAACACAAGATCACCAACCGGACTTTTTTTTTTCTTCAACGATAATCTTCGTGTACGGCCCGTTCAACCCAATGAGACACAAGGCACACCAATCGTTATACAGGATCCGAGGAAACACCATTCACATTGTATACGGGCTCTCCTTTGACCGATTGATTCTTGAATCACTATTGATTTCTTGATCACGCGCTCGATCCACGCTCACCGTACTATTTGTAAGATCGAATCAGTCACGAAAGCCCATCTCTATAAGTCCATGTGAGTTTTCTCTTTAAAACCAATTGGCAATAAATGGAATAACTCACAAGCTAATATGGAGGTCACAATTGTTTTTTATTTGTGACTTAGGTGTGATGCCCTAACACATACATACCACTTGACTGTCCTTCCGCAATCAATTTCATTCGTACGATGGTACTTTGTTCGTTTATTAAGAAACTTATACCTAGTTTGGGAGCGGACAAATACTTTTTAGAGGTAGAAAAAAACCGTTTTTAGTAAACATAAACAGAAAATTATGAGTTGGTATACATGATCCCTAAAATGGCCCTATCATGCTAAATCCCGCCTATGGAAATAAATTGCACAAGTAAATAGTTCAGTCGCTGGAAATAAAATGCAACGTAGTGCTTTTTCAAAATTTTCTCGTGATATTTGTACATGTTGTGTCAAAATAAAAATGAATTAATATACCAAGCTTCATGCAAGTTTTAATGTAATTGGATCTTTTCCACGAGAAGAAAAAAGTGAAGCAAGGAAGGTATGGTCCAAAGTCAAACATGTTGGCTCGGACTTTGAATTTTTGTTCCCCCTTCAGTCTAAGATTAGACAACAGAAAAATTACACATATATAAAGTAATTATATCAACGACAGAATGAAGGCACAAAACATACAAAACAAGGAAATGTTAAGGAATGAATAGAAAGTAATAACGTATCATTTCTTGGTCAAAGACATGTGCGGCTTCTGGAATATTTGAATAAGGTGAAATCTTATACTTGAGTAATATATGCCACGACAAGTTATATTTAATTTAGTATTTGTGTTGGATTTTGTGTGAGCTCGTTTTGTATTTTTAACAGTATGTTATCGGCCAAATTATTAAATTAGGTCACTAACTATGTCTCTCGTGTTTTTTGGATCACTAAGTTTCATAATTGCAAACTTAGGTCACTACGTAACATATCTGATTTCTTTTGGGTCACTTGTGAATTTTCCGGCGAAAATCGCCAGAAATCCGACGTGGCCGATGACGTGGTTGCTGACATGTCATTGGCCACGTCGGATTTCCGGCGATTTTCGTCGGAAAATTCACCAGTGATCCAAAAGAAATCGGATATGTTACTTAGTGACCTAAGTTTGCAATTATAAAACTTAGTGACCCAAAATACGAGAGACATAGTTAGCGATCTAATTTAGCAATTTAGCATATGTTATATTAAGGGTCCTTTCAGTACCCTTTGAAGTTTCAACTTCCTAATCAATACCCCTCCAAGTATTTCTTCCTGTTCAGTACCCATTTGCGAAAAATTGTGTGGTTAATACCACCAAACACTGAAAAGACGAAAATGACCCTTCTTTACAGATTCAGTTATGCCAACTGGTCTCATTATTATACCAATATATTCAACTATTATACCAACTGTTATCACTGCTATACCAAGTCAAATTTAATAGAGTATTATATCACTATTATACCAAATGTTCTCATTATTATACTAATATATTCAATTATTATACTAATTGTTATCACTGCTATACCAAGTCAAATTTAGGAGTATTATATCACCATGATACTAAGTGTTCCCATTATTATACCAATATATCAAATATAATACCAAATGTTATCACTGTAATATCAAAAATAATGTTATTATAATATCCGAATTGTTTGGTATACATTCGAATTTATTGTTTGGTATACTTGATCTCCGCTTTGTTTTGGGTTCCGAAATAAAATGATTTCGAAGGTTGAACTCCATACATCCTAACTCGTGCAGAGAGTATGGTCCATGTTCCCGCACCATCTCCATCTACACTAACGTATTTTCGGCTCCCCCATCGGGGCAGATTCGTGCGGAGAACGAGGAATCCCCGGTCAATTTCCAGGCTTATTAGACTAGGTCATTTGAGTATAGGGATAAGATTTATATCAGCCATTAATACATAAATCGCGTACTATATTAGTATTTGTATATCCAATTAATCATGTTTTCCAAATTTGATGCGGTCATGGTGCTTCGTGAAACCAACGTCATCTTTGATCTCTAGAGCTGGTGCATAATCCTCTACGCCTCTTGGATGCACCAACGAACGGTCAAAGGGGTTAGTGTTGTTGGTGGTTCCAACAACGCTCCTCCTCGGATGCCTAAGTTAAATTATTTTCTTCAAGATAAAAAAAAAAAAAAGACCAAGTCCCATAGCCGTGCGACTTTCGTACCAGTGTGTGACCTTTATGCTGGGCGTGTGTGTGACTTCCACACCGAACGTGTACTTCCGTCGGGAGGTGTCACAAACCTGAAACGAGCGTAGTTTCTTGTGGGATGCCTTGGGACTGACTGGGTCGATTTTCCCGCCCGTTTTAGTTCTAACCCGAGTTATTGGTCTTGAATATTTTACCCCGAAAACCCGTGGGCAACAAAATTGATTCTTTGTTGTATTACTAACTTATATATAGCTTGATTTTGCAAGCAGTTAGTATAAGAAATTGAATTTTTCTTCTAAATGTATTTAGTTGCTTACATTGTTTTTTAAAATGTATTTCTTACTACGCTCTTAGATTGGATGGATGGGGTTAGATGATATCAGTTTTATTTGAGTTTAGATAATGGGAGTTATGAGTTTTTATGATGTTTGGTTGATCGATTTAAATAATTGACGTTCGATGCGTTTAGTATATGAGTTTATATGGTGTGAGTTTTATCATGGTTTAGATGATGGCGGATAAGAGCTTTTCGGGGCGTTTGGTTTATGTGCTTAATTAATGGCCTCTGATATATTTGATTTAGTGGATGAGTCTAGATTGTATTAGGTTTATTAAATTAAATGACAATCTTATTACCCTTATGTTTGAAGTTAAAAATTATAAATAAATTTAAAATTTGTCAAAAAATAGGAGATTAGATAAAGATATGGGAATATTGATTTAGTTAATACCATAATGGGTATTAATAGGGTATTAACTACATCCAAACATTAAAAGAACCTTCCAATCAAACGAAATTTTAATCCACTATATCTAATGTTCCCAATCAAACATGCTCAAGCAGATATAAACTGTTAACGTATGGATAAGATTATTAGAATTAGGAAAAGATATTTAGTATTATTATAATTAGCTTGATTACGTAATTATAGGCTTAATTGTATAGATTCATTTATGTGTATTTATCTTCTCCATATTTAGCATAGTCATTCTTGTATAAGTATGTTGTACGATCCTTTGCAATAAACACAAGAATTATTCCCATATTTCTGTTATTCTTCATCTGCTAACATGGTATCAGAGCCACTCGATCTCTGACCATTCTGCTGTATTGAAGCTTCCTTTTCGATCTCGGTTATCGTGTCACGAGGTTCGGCTTCCTGTTTTCGGAGTATGGATAAATCTGAGATTTCTCGGCCTATCACATCTATCCTAATAGGTTCAAATTATATCATATGGGCTCAAGCAATGAAGAGTTTTCTAATAGGATGAAAACTATGGCGTATCGTTGACGGTAAGATCAGCATTCCTATCAAGGAAAATGATGAATCAGATGCCAAATTTGCAGACCGTCTTGAAGATTGGGCAACAAAAATCATCAAATCATTACGTTGTTCAGTTTGCTAATTTTGATTCGGCAAAAGATATTTGGGACTTTTTGGCCACCCGCTATGAAACTACGGAACTTGCTCACTACTATCACCTGTGGACTGATCTGAGTAATCTCAAACAAGCATCTGGACAATCGATCAACGATTTTTTTAGCAGAAGTTCAAACAATCTGGACCCAACTCTCGCAGGCGAAAATCACTGAAGATCACCTTCGTCTAATTCAAGTTCTCATGGCGCTTCGTCCTGAATACGAAGCCGTTCGAGCTTCATTGTTGCATCGTAGTCCTCTTCCTTCGTTGGATAACGCTATTCAGGAAATCATTTTTGAAGAGACTTGCCTTCAGTTGGATAAAACACCCCAATCTGACGTTGCACTTGCCACTCCGAGTTATGGCGGTTTCAAATCTGGCGCCCGCTCCACTGACCAAGTGTGTAAGAGTTGTAATCTTACCGAACATATATTTTCTAATTGTCCTACCATTGAATGCAGATATTGTCATAATTTTGGTCATATTATCGAAAGTTGCCCTACTCGACCTCCGAGAAATAAAGGTGGGAATCCGAATCCGAAGTCTAAACATCCTTTGAAGTCTGGACCTTCAGTCATTGCTGATGCTGCTTCTTCAAATCCCAACTCCTCTTCAACCGTTGGTACCGATAGTTCGCCTTCTATTACTCTTAGTGACCTTGAGAAACTCTTCAAACAGGTTGTATCTTCAAACCTCTCAACTGCTATGTCTACTACACCGGGTAAATCTTCTTGGCTTTTAGACTCTGCTTGTTGTAATCACATGACCAATGATTTCAATTCCTTATCCTCTGTCACTCATATTTCTTCTTTACCACCAATTCAGACCGTTGATGGCAACAAAATGAATATTACTCACACCGGTTCTATTTCGACCACTAACCTAAATCTTTCCGATGCATATTATATTCCAAATTTATCTCTTAGTCTTGTATATGTCGGCCAGTTATGTGAATACAGCTTAACTGTTGTATTTTCTTCCATCGGTGTTCAGGTACAAGATCAACAAACGGGACAGATTCTTGGGATGAGTCGCAAGGTGGGTCGCTTATTTGAGCTTACATCACTTCATCTTCCGTCGAGTCTTGTATGCGCAACCACCACTTCCAAATCAACCTTTCATCAATGACACCTTCATCTTGGTCACGCCTCTTCCAAAAAACTTCAACCATTGATTTCTCGGGGTCTATTGGGGTCCACTAAAGTTGAGTCATTTAATTGTGCCAGTTGTAAGCTTGCCAAACAACCCGCATTATCCTTTGTTACTAGTAATTCTATTTCCGATAGTTCTTTTAGCCTTGTTCACTCTGACATTTGGGGACCTTCTCCTGTTTCATCAATAAATGTATTCCGTTATTTTGTATTGTTTATTGATGATTATTCACGTTTTACTTGGATATATTTTTTGAAACACCGCTCCGAATTGTCCCAAATTTATATTTCTTTTGCCAAGATTATTAAAACTCAGTTTTCCCAAACAATCAAAACTTTGCGTACTGATAATGCCATGGCATATCGTGACTCTTCCTTACTTCTATTTCTTAGTCAGCAAGGGACGGTTGTACAACGTTCTTGCCCTCATATCTCTGAACAAAATGGTCGGGCAGAACAAAAGCATCACCATATTCTTGATTCTGTTCGGGCTCCACTTGTTTCAGCATCTTGTCCTGAGGAACTAATCCCCTTTGGCAGCAAGCAATAACTGAGGAACTTCATGCACTGGAGAAAACCCATAAATGGGACTTAGCTGATCTTCCACCTCACAAGACGTCGATCGGGTGTAAATGGGTTTATAAGATCAAGACTCGTTCCGACGGTACTGTTGATCGCTATAAAGCTCGATTAGTAGCTAAAGGGTACACGCAAGAGTACGGAATTGATTATGAGGAAACTTTTGCTCCGTGGCTCGTCTTACATCTATGTGTAGTCTCTTAGCTATTGCTGCTGCTCGGAACTGGAAAATTTCCCAAATGGATGTCAAGAATGCTTTTCTTCATGGTGATTTGATGGAAGAAGTTTACATGCATCCACCTCCGGGTTATCATTCGCCTCATAAAGTTTGTAAGCTTCGACCAGCATTGTATGGGCTAAAACAAGCTCCGAGAGCCTGGTTTGCCAAGTTCAACGCTACTATTGTTCAATTGGAGTTTATCTCTAGTCCATATGATTTGGCCCTATTCATTCGAAAATCTAAAAATGGTACCGTACTTCTTTTATTATATGTTTATGATATGATCATTACAGACGATGATATTTCAGGCATTTCAGAGTTGCAAAGATATCTTAATCAACACTTTGAGATGAAAGATCTTGGGCCTCTTAGCTATTTTTTGGGTCTTGAAGTGTCACGTGATTCTGAAGGCTATTATTTATCTCAAGCAAAATATGCATCTGATTTACTTTCGCGGGCTGGCAGCACCGATAGCAAGACCGTATCCACTCCTTTGGAGCTGAATTGCAAGCTTACTCCCCGTGATGGGTCTCTTCTTAGTGATTCTACATTATATCGTCAACTCGTAGGAAGTCTTGTTACCTTACTGTTACTCGCCCGGATATAGCTTATGCCATTCATTTGGTCAGTCAGTTCATGTCAGCTCCTCGATCAACTCATTTCTCGGCAGTTCTTCGAATACTTCGTTATCAAAGGCACTATCTACCATGGCTTACATTTTTCTCGACGGTGTACTTTGGTGTTATCTGGATACTCTGATGAGGATTGAGCTGGTGATCCAACTGATCGTCGCTCTACTACTGGTTACTGTTTTTTCTTAGGTGATTCTCTCATATCTTGGCGTAGTAAGAAGCAAACCGTCGTTTCTCGCTCTAGCGCAGAATCTGAATATCGTGCCATCTCCGATGCAACATCTGAAATGATTTGGTTACGGTAGTTATTAGCTGATATGGGAGTCACTCACGCTTCGCCTACTGTGCTTCATTGTGATAGTTCAAGTGTCATACAAATTTCTCACAATGATGTTTTTCACGAGCGTACAAAACATATTGAGATCGATTGTCACTTCGTAAGACATCATGTGAAAGATGACACTATCCGTTTGGTTCGATCTCATCAGAAAATCAGACTGCAGACATCTTTACGAAACACACCTTCCATCTCGTTTTCAAGTCCTTTTGAGCAAACTCAAGTTGACGTCTACTATACCACCTTGAGTTTGAGGGGGGTGTTAACGTATGGATAAGATTATTAGAATTAGGAAAAGATATTTAGTATTATTATAATTAGCTTGATTACGTAATTGTAGGCTTAATTGTATAGATCATTTATGTGTATTTATCTTCTTCATATTTAGCCTAGTCATTCTTGTATAAGTATGTTGTACGATCCTTTGCAATAAACACAATAATTATTTTCATATTTCTGTTATTCTTCGTCTGGTAACGTAAACGATGACGTCTTCACATATCATATTCAAATGTTATCACATCTTTTTGTCACCAATAGGGAACCCAAAGACTACAGACGGCTTTCAGCACTTCAAGATTCAATGACCACAACGATATATCAGAAAATCTAACCAATTAAAAAAGAAAAAAGAAAAAAAAAATGAGATAATAACAATTCATTGGTCACGACTTTGACCATATAATAAAATCAAAAAAATGTCCACGTTAGCAGCATTGCTTTTATACGCATCACTTTCAATGTACTTCACGCCTCAAGAATATATATCTTCTGCCGCCCCCCACTTTCAGAATGAGCAAAGCATCAACTTACACTGCCAAGATTTATTGACACAGCCTAATATATAAAATTTAAAATTACAGAAACAAAGAACACCCAATGGAAGTTGAATACGAAGACGATGCTCCATTACCAGGGTTTCGGTTTCGTCCAACAGATGAAGAGCTTATAGGGTTTTATCTTCGAAGAAAAGTCAACGAGAAACCGATCAAGATCGAATTGATCAAGCAGGCTGATATCTACAAATACCATCCATGGGATCTTCCAAGTATGCATGTTCTATGCACACACACACACACACATATATATATATATATATATGTTTTTATATGATTTTTTATGAGTTTCGGATGAAATATTATTTGAAAATTATCAGTTTATGCTATATATGTAGCTTACAATTCTGTTCTTGATTTGCTTTTATTAACGATTAAAAAGGTAAGTATCCTCTCTCCATAAGTTATTTAAACTACCTTCACATATAATAATCATATTCCAATTTCCATTGTAGTAGCATATATATATATATATATATATATATATATAATTCTTTGTTTTCTTGAACATATCAGAGTATTCGAACACCAATGGAGACAAAGAGTGGTACTTCTTCTGCAAGAGAGGGAGAAAATATAAGAACAGCATAAGACCTAATCGAGTAACGGGCTCGGGCTTTTGGAAAGCAACCGGTGTCGACAAGCCCATATATTCTTCGAACACGGAAGGCCCTAGGCCGAAGCCATCAAGTGTTATCATCGGCTTGAAAAAATCGCTCGTTTATTACATCGGAAGTGGTGGCAAAGGAACTAAGACGGAGTGGATGATGCACGAGTTTAGATTACCTCCCGACAAGAGTAGTACCACCGATCAGCTAGAAGCGGTAAGAACTTTGATTTTTGATGATCGACTCAGCATGATTATTGCATTATTTGATTTTCCTTTTCAATCTGAGTTTTCATTCTTTCAAGATGTTATTATTAGGGTTTGTGATAAAATTTTGACCTAGATTAATTTAGGTGCTTTTATCGATCGATTTACGAGTATAAGCTCGAATATTATTTTATATCTTAAGAATTATTTTTGAATTTAAATGTTTAATATATGAAAATTTAATTTAATTTAATTAAATTATGTATTACACCTGACATACCAAATTAATTAAAGGTAGTTATTATACGCCAGGCCCTCACCGTTTATAAATAATTCTAATACTATATAAATCGTGAGAAGTGTATAATAACTACCTCAATTTGGTATGTCTCGCATAATTTATGGTGACGAGTTCTATTGTAACTACTTTCAATTAATTTGATACGTATAATAATTTATGGGGCTTAAATATTATTTTAGTTCCATATGTTAAGAGGGGTGGCGTTTTAAGGACATTTAACTTTAGGTTGGCAATTTTAGTCCCGTAACTATAAAAAATGGAGCAATTTTAGTCCCATAAAGCTGGAAACCTAATTTATGCCGGAATTTATACACGTGGCTGCCGGAAAAGCTGACGTGGACTGAATTTTTTTCTCAATCGCCACCTAAACGCCACATAATTAATAAGAATATAAATGATAAACTAATTCATAACAAGATAATTAATAAAAAATAATATAATAAACGATGAATCAAGTTTGCACTCAAAAGTTTGCCCCAAATCGATTTTCTCTTCAAGAACCCATATGACAATCGAAGAAGCAGCATGTTTGGTGAATTAGGTTTCCTCAAAAGCAGCATGTTTGGTGAACAAACATGCTGCTTCTTCGATTTTCATATGGGTTCTTGAAGAGAAAATCGATTTGGGGCAAACTTTTGAGTGCAAACTTGATTCATCGTTTATTATATTATTTTTTTATTAATTATCTTGTCATGAATTAGTTTATCATTTATATTCTTATTAATTATGTGGCGTTTAGGTGGCGATTGAGAAAAAATTCAGTCCACGTCAGCTTTTCCAGCAGCCACGTGTACAAATTCCGGCATAAATTAGGTTTCCAGCTTTATGAGACTAAAATTGCTCCATTTTTATAATTACGGGACTAAAATTGCCACCCTAAAGTTAAGTGTCCTTAAAACGCCACCCCTCTTAACATACGGGACTAAAATAATATTTAAGCCTAATTTATGGTGAGGAGTTATGTTGTAACTATCTTTAAAAATCCTTTTTTTACTAATAATACAACAATAGTTTTATCTATTAAACATTTTGACTTATAAATTACTTAAATATAAAGTAAATAGTTTATACATTTACATACTAAAGCACAAATTCATCGTGTGCATAAACGACTAGTATATATAAATAATTGAGGTGATAGATTAACTTCCACTTTATTTCCACAGGAAGTTTGGACCCTTTGTCGAATACTAAAACGCGAAGCTTCTTACAACAAAAGAAGCATCCCAGATTGGAGGGATTTCGCCTCGAAGAAGAGATCCTCACTGACCACTAACCCTAACATCGATAATGTGAACCCTATAATCGATGTTGGCCCAGAAACATATTGCATGGAGTTTAGTAACTACGATGGAGAAAGCAACAATTACATAAGTTTCAGCACACCATTGACAATTAAGATCGATGATCATCACCAGATCGATCAAGATATGAAACCCTATCAAGGAAACGCTCAAGATATCGAATATCAACAGTTTAATGCTCAACCGTCGGCAAATTTATTCTCGAGCTTGGCGTGTAATGACGTGAACGAGTTGCTAAGGCATGGAGACTGGGAGTATCTTCGAAACATTCTCGACTCGGGTGGTGCGTATATGTAAAAAATTATCCTATCCTCCATACTTGTAGTTATGTACATAATTTATGATTGTGTTGACGGTTGTCGTGTTAGTTGTGCTGAATAATTCATTAAACTCCATGTTGGTTTTCTAAAGTTTTAATGAAATAAAAATTAAATTAAGAATAAGTTCATGATTAACGTTTTAGTTGAAGATTATAAAAGATGTAAGGTTCATGATTTATTCGGTAATTAACCTATTGAATTACCACTCAAGAAGTTAATCGTGTAATTATTAAATGTTAGCAGCATAAATATCACTCTTAATGTGGATTTATAATTTTATTTTTTTTTGCATTTAAGTTTCTTAGTAATTTCAAATTCAAGATGCGAAAAGAAACACTCAAATAGGGCAGCATAGATAAGGAGAGGGGACAATTAAAGTTAAGACGGAGCCAAGAGGGACGACGGAAGTGATGACGGCCCAAAGATGAAAGAGAAGTACAATAAATGATATATTTGTAATGATGCCCACGATAGTTGGACACTATAGCTAATCTCTATATACAATAGAAACTCTATAAATTAATATGCTTGGGACCGCCAAAATTTATTAATTAAAAGAGTTATTAATTAATCGATAAATTAATAGTTTATTAATTTATAATGAAATATTCAATTTTGCAAACAACTTTCAAACTTCTACGTAATTATCATATCATGTGCATATATCAAATGAATGACTCGATTCGACAAAAACATTCAATTCTCTAACTTATTAGAGACGGAATTCGAAGTTAAATTTATTTAAACAAAAACAAAAGAAATTGAGTATTTTTCAGGAAATCTAAAAAAAATGAAAAATTTGGTAGATAACCCTGCAGTTAGAGCTTTTCCAATTGGTGTTCAAACTATTTTTTCGATTTCAGTAACCAGAACGTACCACATGAGTTTATAGCTTTTCAACTGGTGCCAAACTATTTTCAGTTCGATAGTTATCCCGTTGCTTAAATCTTTTCCATTTACTATGTGATGATCGCGCTTTATATATAGTATAATTGTATTACAAAAGTTATCAGCCGCCATTGTTGATCGCTATAAAAATCATGAGCATCACATAGTGAGTGCTCAATTTATTTGGGCACCAACTGGAAAATCCTTAAACAAAGAAGTAACTATTGGAAATTTGCAATAATTTCGGCAATTGGAAAAGCCTTAAACACATGAGTACCTACCTGGAAAAAAATAGTTTGAACGCCAACTGTAAAAGCCTCAAACGGAGAGTTACCAGTCAACCTAAAAATATTGTGTAGTATATAAGGAAATATTAATTGAGATTTTATATCGGACCTATAGAAATTATAAAAATGTATTATCTTATAATTTTAGCGAATTTATTAATTTAGCATGTTATCCCCGAGTCAGGACCGAGAAAAATATTATCTTGAGGAGTTTATTAATTAATCGACTATTAATTTATCGAGTTTCTGTATGCAATTGAAAGTAGGTATTGGAATTTAATAAAACTAAGATTATTTGGATCTCAAATAATGTAAAGTATGCATGAATCCTCCCGCATGTTGCTCAATTTCAATTCTCCAACTATCATCAATCAAACTAAAAAGTCCAATTTATACACGTTAAGAGTAATTAAGTCTTATTCAACTTAAGATTGGAATCCATATTAGCGTTAATATCGGTCAAAGTCAAATGTCAATAAATAATCTCACCTCCGATTTTGACCGAAACTGCATGCCACAATAACTTTCATTTTTATTAGAAGGGGAATTTATCTTAAATATTTGGGTAAATAGCATATAACCCACCGGTGGTTTGATAAATAAGCATCAAAACCATTATGGTTCGTAAATAGCGTAAAATCCCTTCATTGTCATTTTTCACCTAATAATTGGGGGGTACAACACCATATTTAAAAAAATACAGGTGGTACGGTGCTAGGTTTTCAAAAACATAGGGGATATTGTGCTAAGTTTTAAAAAACACTAGGGATACAATGCTAAGTTGTAGATAACACAAGAGAGTTTCTCGCACTAAAAAAAGCATATGATAGTTATGTGCATTTAAGTATAACTACATTGGGGTATTGCATAATTTACACTAAATATTATCGGGTGCTACTATTTGCACTCCCTCTAGGGGTGAAAAGAACCTAAAATTTATAAATAATAATTATTTTGTCTAAATTTCAGTAGAGTCATACAAATTTCATGTAATTATTGACAAGCATTAATTGGGTAATTTATTCCAGATTGATAAATTCGTTTCATTTCAAATTAGTTATTTAATTTTTAATTTATAAATAACTTAGAATTAATTGGGTAATTTACATTTTTATAAAAAACTTAATTACTATTTTTAAATTAACTATATTAATATTTAACTTATTTTGTATAAAATTCATATCATATGGATGTTTCGTATTATTTATACAAATAGAAATGAAAATCTCATTTAAAATTCCTATAATAATATCATTATATACAGATATCTTATTATTTATTGATGTAACTTATTACTGTTTTTGTATGGTCTTTTTCCTGTAATAATAAGTTAACATATATACACAAACACATATCTTAAGTTCTAAACAAAAAAAGAAAAAAAAAACATTACTACGAAGCTAACCTAAAAAAAGTTAGATAATGTATATATAATAAATATATATCAATCGAGGTTCATTTTTTTTTCAGTCTATATTTAACTAAGAGTAAAAGTTATAAACTAGCTGAGATAATATAATATTGTCATTGAGTATAATTTTTAATTTATATATGGTAAAGAGTTAGATAATATATTAGTAATAAATGAAGTTGAAAGAAAATAATAAATAAAGTATGATAATAAATGAGGTGTTGTAAATAGTAATATAGGGGGGTGTCAATAGAATTTCCCAATATTATCTAAGCACTTGGTTGGCAGCTGTGCTTAGATCTAAATTTTTGGGACTAGCATTCACTTAGCGGGTGACAGAAATAATGATTTTCTTTTCGTAAAAGAAATAAGTCATTGTTACTTCACGAGGTCTTTAAAAAATTGAAAAAAAAAGGAGAAACACTTAAAAGAATAAAAAAAAAAAGCCACTCAAGGTTCTTAAAGGAAGCATAATAAGTTCACACCACATGACAGCAGCACCCTACATAGAGCAATAGTTTAATCACTACGAGATAACATAAAGCGTACAAATATCTCAGCTCTCAAGACAGTGATGACTAGTAAATCAAACTGCAAGAAAACATCGTTTCAAACTGGTAGTAACGGAGCCAAGAGAGGCGGATTCACAAATATCGATGGATCTTGTTCAAGGCTTAGGAGGCGGAGAAGCACTGGTGCTGCTGGTGCTTGGGCTACGTCCTCTTCTTACAGGCCTGACAAAAAGATAAAAATAAAAATATAATTTAAATGCCTTCTTTGCCAAAAAAATATGGTTTGGTCTTCAACGAATATACGAAGCCAGCTGCTACCTTCTGGGACTAGTGCTTGGACTTCTTCCTCTTACAGGCCTGACATTAAAAAACAAAAGAAACAAATAAGAAAAAAGTTACGTGCGTTCTCGCAAGAAAGATCATTTTGTCTTCACCGAGACCGAGAACTTGGAATTGGATTTCTCGCGTTAAAAACTAATTAATTTACCTTCTGGGACTGCGGCTTCTCGAGACTCTCTTGGGTCCCTGTGATCAACATATACAAACGATTAAAAAAAAAAAGCTGTGTTTAGAAAAATGAATTTTTAACGAAACACGAACTTGATATATTTTGAAATAAGATATGTACCCTGCGAGGGTTAGGAGATGATGATGAAGAAGATGGTGATTTGCCACGTCTTGGAGGTGGCCCACGTCCCCTGCATACAGTTTTGCACATTCGACGACTAGTTAATTCAGAGTAAAACCATGACTATTTTCATCGCAAAAAGGAGAAAAAAAGTTCCATTTTTTTATCGGTGTCGATAGATTAAATTTCTAGACAAACAAGCACCATTTAAAAAGACCAACAAAAAACACTTGACGGTTGCTGATTAGTTGAGAGGAAAATTAACATCAAATATGTTTTTGATTATACCTTCTTGGAGATGGAGAACTTGATGGGGAACGAACAGGGCGTCTAATGGGTGAGCGACTACGTCTACGGCCAATAGGTGACCTTCTCGGCGGGCTTCGAAGGCGTCTAGGGGAACTAAAATCATCACAAACACATAATGACATAAAATTTACAATCGTTGATTCGTTGTAACAATTTTCAGCTGTCTCAATGATATATATATATGCATCTTTTTAATGAGAAACCAACATCTGAAACTGGATTAAGAAAACTACAGACTTGACAGTACAGGCTCAAAGTTCTCATCAAATGCAGTAACCTATTATGTACAAGATAAGAACCTTAAAGGCAATGATTCCGAACTAGTAACTACACATACCGTCGCCTTGGAAGAGGAGAACGCCTACGAACAGGACTACCACGCATTCTTCTTGGAGACCCCCTGTTAAAATTTACACACATCAGATAAAGTTGGCTTCAATGAAAACAAAGGAAGGAGATTTTTTAAGTGCAGATTATGATTCAAAAAAAAAACTAACCTTGGAGGGGATCGGTAACGCCTAGTAGGTGATGAAGGTGAACGCCCCCTAGGAGGTGACAAAGGCCGTCTTCTGGGAGGCGGCGAGTCACCGCGCCGATAAGGAGGACTACCTCTACGGCGGACAGGTGAATCCACTCTTCTCCGAGGAGGAGGAGGAGAATTTGATTCTCTTCGCGGGCTACCCCTTCTCACTACAGGAGGACTTCTTCGGGGAGAAGAGATGGGCTTTCTCCTAGGCGAATCTGGCCAAATGAACGAGTTCCTAAGAACTTTATTTGGAAATATAAAGTGAAGCATTTTATTAAGAGAAATATTAGCACCTTCTTTTGACTGCTTTGACCCTTCATTGACAGCTTCATCAGTTCTTGGGGCTTCTCCTCTTCTCGACAAGGTGGCAGCGGTCTTTGGAGGTGATGTGGGCTTCTTCCTCTCGGGCAAGGTAAATTTTGCACGTACAACTTTTCCATCAATCTGGGCCTGAAACGCAAATTAACGATATATTAAAACACTTAATATGAAAAGGCAGATAAAATCAATAACTGATAAGACACGTGATTCATACGCCGTCCATGTGTAACAGGGCCTTTTCAGCATCAGGCCTGCTCTTGAACTCAACATATGCAAATCCTTTAGGGAGGTTAACCTGTAAGACAAATGAGATGTACAATAGATATGACCTCTGTATAAAAGGAAACAGTGGCTGCAGCATAACAACTTACAACATGATCAATAGCCAGCCGTACATTAACTACTTCACCAAAATTTCCTGAAATAAAGGGAAATAGGGTAAAAAATTCATTCCTGGCACCAGAATACACAATTTATGTAATACACATGTAAGGTAACACACAACAGAATCTGCAAAACTGAAGATAAATGGAACTGAAAAGCAATAAGAGTACTTGATATAAAAGCTGAGCAAACATACCAAATATCTCTTTCAAATGGTTTTCATTCACATTCCTACTCAACTGGTCAACATGCAGCACAAGGGATTCAGGAACTGGAGAAGCTTTCCTGAAGAATACAAAAAAAAAATCAAGAAGAATTAACAACAAATAATACCAAAAACCCAGAGAACTTGTGTACAGACAAAGTATAAACACTAAAAACTCTTTCAGATAAGTAAACAATCAATCTCACCTCCGCGGAGGTGATGCTCTCTTAGTTGGTGCGGGCGGAGAACGACCTCTCTTAACTCCATCAGCAGGACTATTCAACATAAACAGAAATTCATCATTTGCACTAGAAAGGAGCTAATAAACAACAACACTCATCTAATGCATGTAAATTGATTTCAAGTATCACACTGACACATGGTCCAAGAATGTATTACGTCACATAATAGGCTATGCAATAGTGACAAGCACCTAATAAGCATCCCAGAAAGAATGATTTATCATTCCCGTATAGTTTCCCCACTGTAAAATATTGGTACAAAAACTGACTGAAAACAGTATCATAACCTGCCGACGAGCAAATCTACAACAAAAATGGCACATTTTCCACACTGGGACCAAACTCCCAAACCCAACACTAGGTTTGACAAAAACATCGTCTTCGCAGTTTCTGTTTATAATTTCATGGGTATGGCCCCTTTTAAATCCCATAAACATACTCTTTTCCTAACAAATCACCACGGAAGCCATATATGTAGAAAAATAAGATAATAGCAAGGTGGCGAAAATAATGGACGTAATTTAACGCATCAAAGAGTTATTTAACAAAAGAAAAAGTAACGTACCTTCGTTTTCTTGGAAGCGGGCTAGGGCTTCGAGAGCTGGCACTTCGACTAGGAGATGAAGACGACGAAATTGACCTCGACCGCGAACTAGAGCGCGACGAGCCCGAGTACGAACGGGAAATCGAACGCGACCGTGAACGAGACCGAGATGAAGAGCGGCGGCCGCGTGAGGGTTTCGCCATTCTTTTCCTCTTCCTAGCGCAGTCGCTGATTTTTGGGAGATAATACCCTAAAGCGGCTAAAGCCCACTAAGAACGGCTAGTAGTAAAAAACGGACGAGGCTTTTTACAGTACAGTAAGAATTTAGAACTTTGCCCATTAACACCTATTTTATTTTAATCCTATAAACATAATAAAATAAAAAGGAAAAAATAAAGTGACGAAATTGATAAGGGGGCTAGGGTTTATACATCACTGCCACACAACAGCTCTTAAAACCCTAACCTCTGCTTTCCCGTGAGAAAACAAAAACAAAATTCACAAAATGATTACTGGTGGAAAGAGTTTCATCTCTTCGCCACCGGCGTTCTCAAACGATGCCAAGAGAATCCTCATATGCACGGGCAACACCGTTTCCGTTTTCAGCACCTCAACTGGTCTACAGGTATTTTTCCTTCATGTAGCTTTTCACTCCCTGCGATTGCGAGTTGCTAGTATCCACTATTATCCCAGGTATACTGTAAGATTAGTGATTGAAAATGTTTGGTATTCCATAGACGAGTGAATTGGAAGGCCACAAAGCTGAGGTGACGTCGGTGATTGTTGTCCCGGCTAATAAGGTGATGAGCTATTGCTGGACTTCGTCGCTTGATGGAACTATTAGGCTTTGGGATTTCGCTGCTCCTGAGTTGATGAAGACAATTGATGTTCGATTTCCCATCCACTCCATGGTAATTGGTTGGTTTATTGATTGTCATTTTTTGCGATAATTAGCTGGAATATGAAGTTTTCTGTGGTGCACTCGTGCAGGTGATTCCGGGTTTAGTAACCCAGCCAACTGATAGCAGTGGGAAGGTTGATGATCTGTTTGCGTATTTACATACTGAAGTCGGTAAAGATGAGAAAAAGGAAAAGACAAAAAAGGGTAAGCACATTTCATGGCGCGGACTGATTGTGAAGTGTAATTTAACGAAGTCTCGCTTTCTTCGTGGAGCTGCTTTGGGCGAGGTACTTGTTTGTTTAGCCTATTTGCAAGTTTCTGTGTTAAGGACTTGGGAGTATAAAAAATCTCATGACGCTTGGTTGTATTTGATTAGGCATGTTCAATTAAGATATTGGATTAACCATTGTCATTTTGATATATCTCTTCTATATTGAATGAAGCATGGTATATGTGTACATATCTAGTATGAAATCTCCTCTTTACATAACACGGCCAAAACGTGCCACTTTTTAATCGATCTTCCTGATATGTATAAAATTCACTAACTCTTTCAGCTGGACAGAGTGGCTGTTTCAAATGTTACATGAGTGTTCAAGTTAAAATGTTTCAATTGTGAGGACTGATGACTATACAATGGAGTCGTTTTATATTTCTTTATTTGTTATGATGAATAACTGAGAAAGTTGAACTCTTAACTTTTTAGCTTTTGGCAGTGACGTGGATGAAGCTGGGTTTTAGAATACTACGGCAGTTATCTGATTTAGAACTCGGGGTCCTTGTTTTTAGAAGATATTTCAAGTATTGTAAATTCTGTGACTGCTATATGTCCTCGAATAATTTATTAACTTCTTGTTTCACAGACTCACAAGCCAGGGTTAATAACTGTTTCTCCTTCTGGAAAATACATCGGTATGTGCGACAAACGCAAGCTTAGAATATGGGAAATTCCAGCAAAAGATTCAGACAGTGTTGTTTGCAAGAAAATCAGATTGCATCATACTAAATCATTTACAACTCTGGCTTTTCATCCTACTGAGAGGGTGGTGGCAGCAGGTGATGACACGGGAAGGATTTTAATATGGAGGGGAGTTGGGAAGCGAACATTCTCGGATGGTAGACTTAATAATGGAGGACTGAAAAAGGATGCAGAGGACAACCCGGGAGTAAGGGATAATGATGATGCGGATTCTTGTACCACATGGCACTGGCATTCTGCACAAGTTAATGTTCTCTTCTTCTCTTCAGATGGTGCTTATCTGTACTCAGGTATTATACGATGACTTCTAATCATCTAGGTGAAATGCAAGTGTTTGTCGCCTTCTGTAACATTTGGTTTAAATTCAATTTTTTCTTTTCAGTTTCTTCAAATCCCTAGTTTTTCAGGATGTTTGTTCTTTTGAGCTTCGCGTTTTGCAATCTTTAAAATTTCTAGGTGGGCGAGAGGGCGTACTTGTAGTGTGGCAGTTGGACACTGGAAAGAAAAAGTTTCTGCCAAGGATTGGATCGCCGCTTTTGTATTTAGTCAATTCTCCAGATCCTTCATTATTGTCTGTAAGAAATGAGTATTGAGCTTTATATAAATGATTTTCACGCGGTTTGGTATGATTAAACAATATCTTTCTTCAGATTTCTTGCACGGATAATAGAGTTCATTTACTGAGAACGCCTTCAATGGAAATCTTGAGGTCCATCTCTGGGATTCAGGTTAGTTTCGAAAAGCTTTTACGGAGAAAATAAAATAGAGAAATATTAACTTATCTTGTGTATTGTAGTGCATTCGCAAATTTGTTATCAAACATGCGGCTTATGATTCCTTTTTGTCCCGAAAACTTTTCAGCTTTGAAGCACTGTGATTCTGTAATTAACTTTACGATTGCTGCATCAAATATATATTTTATATGATTCCCTTTTTCACGAAATTTTCAGCTTCCTAGTTCATCCATGAATATCCTTGAGGGAAACCGCTCAGTTGTTTTCAATCGGACATCGGGATTGGTTGCAGTTCCCACTGAGAATTATCGTATCCAAATTTACAGCTTGCTTGATGATCGCGAGATTGCAGAGGTCAGCCCATTTAATTGATTTATTAATTCGATCGATTTTCAAGTATAATCTTGTCCATTGTCCATGAATGGATTGTACCTGAACAAGAATGAGGCTATTTTTTTCATTATCCCATTGATTGTTATTTGAATTGTTATAGCCATTCTTATCAAATCCTCTTGGCTCGGGTAATTATATGATTTACCAGATGCATTTTCTTTGATACATGACTTCGTCTTGATTTTTCTCTTGATGTTTTATGGCTTCACCTGAGTTTTATATATCATATTGTCTTCTGTTTCATTTCCTTTTTCTAATTGTCTTTGCTGCTGTATCGATCCACTTGATGTTGGTTTTTTGATCGGTTTCAGGTTCAAGTTTGTGAAAGAAACCATCAGCCAGTTGATGAAATCACGGTACGCAATCTTCATTTCTGTTTTTCTGCAGTTCATTTCGAAGATGTATTGTTTTCTTTTGTTGAAGTTCTTTTTTATTACATTTTCAAACAAAATATTATAATGATGAAGGATGTCTCTCGCTTCTTATGAATGCTGTTGTCACCATATTTTCAGACATGCATTTATTTAATATAACAGCAAGTCATTATGGTGTACGTCTCCGTCGCTACTATTGCTTTTTCTTTTCGAATGTTACCTTTTGTGTTGTAGCCATTTTAGCCAGAAAACTTCAGAAATTTGTTCTCTCCCCCTTCCTCTTCTGCTGTTTTGTCATAATTTCTGACTGTTATATTCGTTACTGGTTATGTGGATTTATCTGCGGTGTACTGATTTGCCCGCCAACATCTTTTGCCCTTGCTGCATAATGAATTTATTTAGCCCTTTCTTGCTGTAATATCTTTGTAAGATCATGACCAATGTACCCATCATTTCAGCCTCCTTTGTGATGTTAGTTCTTGAACTCCTTAAAGTTGAAAATAAGATACCCAATCAAACAAAATATTTTGCATTTCTTGTTGTTATACATCAGATTGATGAGTGTCATTTAGGATACCTGAGTGTTTGCCGTACAGTTACAACATTTCTCGGGGCCACCGGTAAAATGTCTTCTCATCTCATATTTTGTAGGTGAAAGTCAACTTGATCGCACTTTCTTCGGATGGTTCTACCATGAGTACCGTTGAAACTAGACTTCCTGAAGAGGGAATTGGCAATCTTGTGAGCCTAAAGTTCTGGGCATGTGACGCTGAGAACAAACACTTCAGCTTGTCCACGGTTATATATGAACCACACAGGTCAAACATTTTCCAACATTGTTTCTTTCTGTAGCTTATGTATCGCGCTAACCACTTCAGACTTTTCTCATGTTTTGAAGCTGATGAATTTGGGTTAATTCCTTCATAAATTCACGTATTACTTTCGTGTATGAAACGCAGGGAGGCTGGAATATCGTCCATAGCTTTCCGGCCCACTGGTCACATGGCTGTCAGTTCATCATATGGTGGTGACTTTAAGGTTGGTAGTTGACATGGTTAGAGTAATTTCGTCTTGTAAATTGTTCTTGATAAAATTCACAAACATTTCAGATATGGATTCAAAGACATGACATTTCCTTGAAAGACCAGACACTGCAAAATTCTGGTTGGACATGCCACGCTGTTGGATCATACAAGTAATTGCTATTTTAAATTTATATTCATAGCTTGCCCAAATTGACATGAGATGTCAGTGATTAAAAATTTGTGTTGTCAGGTTCTGCTAAGATTTTAATGATTTTGTTGAATGTTGACTTAGAGGAAAATAGAGAAGCTGACAGTTGGGTGTTTATTGACTTGGGTTATTTGGATTTTGTGTTGGTAGATGAATACCATGAATTTCATCGTAACGTCTTTTTTTCCACTAATGGCACCCACTTCCGACCACTATTCTCAGCTTATGTTTTCTAATACTCCCATCAATCTCATTTAATCAGCTGCAATCATTCATTTTGGTCGATCAAATACATATGGATTCCACTAATCGGTTCATTTATGTAGGAAGAAGCCTATGACAGCTGCTGCATTTTCTAGTGATGCCTCTGTTTTAGCAGTAGCTGCGGAAAACTTAATCACATTATGGGATCCAGACAGGAACACTCTGCTAGCTGTAATGGGCGATTACTTGGAGGTAACTTTCTGATGCCCTCTCTCATTGCATTTCCAATTTATCATTGTATGTTCTCTTAAGACTTCTGAAAAATATTTGCTCATTGATCAAACATGTTTCGTTTTCAACTGCCATATCCGTGATACGTTGCTCATGAAAATATACCTATTTTTGGCAGCAAATTACAGCCCTTTCATTTGTTGGGAAGTCAAACTATCTTGTGTCTGCTTCACGAGGTACCAACTCACATTTAACTCTGTGGAGCCTATCAGATCTGCGCGTGGCTTGGTCCTACAAACTTGATGTAGAAGGTAGGTTTTCTGTTCCCTTAATAATATGTAAAATTCTGACCATTTTTCTGGTCTTCCTGTAATTCTGTCATGGTTGGTTTGGCTCCTATTTTGTGCTAAATTGGTTTCTCGGAATTGTAGTGTCAGCTGATTTTTATGTTTATGCATGCTCTCAATGATATACTAGTTTTGCTTTATAAAGAATTGTATGTTGGAGTTGAATTTATTGACTGGACTTAACTTTGTTATCCCATTAATTTGGTGGATATATCCATATCATATCTATCTGTAATACAAATCTGTCTCGAGTTTTGTTTTTCACAATTTGTTTACACCAGGCTTGATACTACATAATTTTCTTATTTGACGAAGGGTATTATTTAATATTATACGTGCAGCCGTTACATGTTCCATGGAGGATTCTACATTCGCTGTTCTCGTTCTTTCCCGCAAATCTAAACACAAAACGTCTCCCGAGGCAGCGATATTGCTCTTCAATGTACATGAGCCCGTGCCGGTTTCTTCATGGTCCGTAACCAAGGTAACTCACTAACTCATTCCAATTCTTACATATGTACTACGATTTGCACATGAACTTTAATTATGTCCAACGGTTTGAGATAAATTTTTAATGTTGAAGGCTCGGGTCGGTGGACTCTCTTTTATTAAACCACTTCCCACATCTGAAGACGAAGTTGGAGCAACAAAAACAAACAATGAAGTACTTGCTTATGTAAACAACTCTCACGAATACGTTCTCTTTAACCCGTACGATGCAGAGGCCACTAAGCTCAGCGCTCTACAACGACGGAATCTCAGTGACATCGATGAAACAGGTAAATGTGTTTTGTTTCTAATTAGTTACAAGATCAATTATTTGCTCTTCAAGATACTAAAAATTTCTCCAACCATTTGGCTCATTTTTTTTAAAACAACAGAAAGATTTGGTTATACATCAATATACGGTGAAATACCCGAATTCAGATTCGAACCGAACCGTAGTACACAATTGCCGACAATCCAATCGGAGAAAACCTGGGAGAATATATTCAGCGGGCCATCTCATGCGCTCCCTCCTCTCACCAAGCTTTGTTCGGTGTTTCTCGAATCACTACTCGAGCGGAGACCAACCGCTGTTCAATGAGCCGATCGAAAAAACAAAATGTGAGCATTTGTTGTCACGATACTTGCGGTATGTTTTATTATTCTTGTTGCTTATCATGGGTTGTGTGCTCGTGGTGTGTAGGTTCGCAGTTTTGATGTTTGGAAGATTTTGGCATGATGTTATGATTATTCTTTTGGAGTTTTATGTTGGGAAAATATAGATGTAGTCCGGGTTGTATGTTTTGCTGAAATTGTTTTATCCAACTTATTAGGACTCAATTTTAAAGAAAAAAATCTTTGGCAAATGTTTTTTTTTTTAATTAAGTAGCCACGTACACGTATCTCCATGTAGGTCATGAGTTGGGTTACACTTATGCTTCTTTCGATGTATGTGTGGAGTTGGGACTGAATACATGGCCAAAGAGGATTAAAACTGTTGGAAACCGTTTCGTCACATGATAATAAGGTTAAGGTTCGAATTTGCTGAAATTAGTTGGAATTTGGGGACCATAGTGGTGTTCTGAGGTGAAGTCTGATACCCTCTCTACCTTGTGAAAAATAAGTAAAAATGGGCTATAGTTTGAATTTATATACATCAAACTTAGTTGGATTTGGTGTGAAACTCTGATAGTCTTTGACTAGAAAACTCTTCAATATCATGAGGGGTGTTCGTGGTGGTCTTTACATGTCAAATTAAGAAAGATAACTTGGTAAATATCCAATACATCTGGCATCATTATAAAAGGTAAACGTGTTTTAGTTTGAACAATTTTTTGTCATTACATGTAGATAACCAATTAAAAAACGTCTGGTTTGTAAAAGCTTCGAAAATTGTTTTGTAGGAGGGTTTAATGTGATTGTTTTGGACAGGATAACCTGAGATGTTGCGATCACAGTAAAGGAAAAAGGATGGTCCAAAATTGAACTATTCAAAGCACTTGGACACAAGCATGTGAATGGATAACAAATATAATAAAAAAATAATATGCTGTGAGTGGATTTGTGGGTCAAAATTAATATGCATAATCATCAAGGAAACGAATAAAAATTGGACCTTCAGTTATGAACTTAAATTCTAACGTGAAAAAGAAAAGAAAAAAATTAGTTGGCTGATATAGTCGTTTAATATAACCTATTTCCGATGAAATATCAAGAAAGTCATTTTTCTTTAATTCCCGTAACTATAAAAATCGTATACTTTTATAAAGGTATCATTCAAGACATTTAAGATATTAGGTGAAACACCATAGAGTTTGAGCATGATATCACTCTAGTGGATGAGGTTTTTTTCTTTTCCTCGTTCCAATCCTCTTTCTTTTTTTTTTTTTTTTTTTTTTTTTTTGTGATGGTGAAATGAATCGAGTCTTATGGATCATTTTCAGAACTTCTGTTCGTTTTTGCTTCTGGTTCGAACACATGCAATGAACTCGTTAGTCATACATAGGCATAAATGTACTTGTCATATAATTGAACATGTTTTAACTTCTAATAGATTACATGACTGTTTAATTCAATTTGTAGTTGAGTTCGCTGTATTAATTCTCATCTCTCTCCCGGCGTTATCTATCTCAATATAATCAATTTATTTGATTGTCACTTGTGTTCATAGTTATATTTAAGTACTCGACCACTCAACTGCATAGGTGTGTATATATTACACAATTATTCTGAGAGTGTTTTTACTGTTGTTGTTACTATGTTAAGTGCTTGTGTTAAACTTTTAAACTACTAAAAAACAGTATCGAATAGTTCAACTGGTGCGATTAAGCTATGTATAACTTTCAGATGAAATCCCCTAAAATTTTATATAATGAAATGAGAAAATGAGACTCATGAAAACCTGAACTACGACAACAAAATATGGAAGAATTATGACTGTGAAACACATCAGCACCAACTAAGAATCAACGTCAGCAAATGACCTTAAATAAAGAAAATAATCCTTCTAAAAAAATACCAATTAAGGTGGGAGCATCGCCAAATTCCTTTGTCGACTTGATACTTGATTAGATTCCTTATAGAACAAATGGTAATATGGTATAATAATTTATATTAAATAACTCCCAAACCATCTTCGTAATAAATTAAAATACTAGAAAGGTCTGATTGGTGGTATCCACATGATGCAGTTAATATATTTTTCTCATAGCAAGGTCATATACATATAATATATATGGGTATATGGTCATATCAAAATCAAGACTTTCATGTTCCACGCTCCTTCAAGTAATATATATATATATATATATATATATATATATATATATATATATATATATATATATATATATATTCTCCACAGAAGAGGTGATGCATAAAAAATACTCAACCTCTCATTGATTAAACTACTTCCGCTCTCTAACTATTCTTTATATATCCTCGCCATCTTCTTCATCTCTGCTCTCTCTCTCTCTCTCGCTCTCTCTCTCTCTCTCTCACACACACATATATATATATATATATATATTCGAAAAATAATTGAAAAATTATGAGTTGTTTGAGTACGGTGGAGGGGAAACTGCCCCCGGGATTCAGATTTCACCCGAAAGATGAAGAACTCGTATATGATTACCTGATGAGATGGATTATAGGCTCTCCTCTTCAGTATCCATTGTTGATCCAAGTTGATCTTAACAAGATCGAGCCTTGGGATATACCTAGTAACTTTTCTCTTCTTTTTTTTTTCATTTGTTTTAATTCATTTCAGTTAAATCTCATCCATTGCATAGACGTGATGTTTTTCCATGATCATCGTCCGTCACCATGTGAAACATAGATATTGCGCAAACGCAGTCATGTTATGTGTGTTATATGTCTATTATTTATATTTTATTTCATTACAGATATATATATATATAAGCGTATATAGTCCATTATTTGAGAAATATTATGGTGTGTGTCTGTTTTCCATGTAATATTTTCTCAATTATCTCTATAGAATTCCCTTTCAATTAACTTTGTGAAGAAACTGACGTATTTGTTCTATATTAGAAGCATAATTATAAAGTCAATATTTCATTTACATGAAAACTAATTACAACCATACGCGTGTGCTTACTAACATATATACTTTTTTATCGCATCATACATCTTACAAAGACACTTTAAGTAATTATCTTCTTTGCCATTTAGCTAATTTTGGAGAATTAGTATCCCTACCAATCAAAGGATGTGAATCAATAGTTATATAGATCTTTGACAGTTTGGCGGCCATATAATTGGAGTAGCTATTTAACACGGCTTGGCACACGTTTTGTTTTTAAAATAAAATCAAGATCAGTGTACTTAATATCATATAACGTTTTTAAATATCTGCACACACACACACACACACACATATATATATATATATATATACTTGTAATTCATTGTTTGTTAAATGTAATAGATGCAGCTTGTGTTGGAGGCAAAGAATGGTATTTCTACAGCAAAAGGGATAGAAAATACGCAACCGGGCTTAGAACAAATCGGGCGACGATCTCGGGTTATTGGAAAGCCACCGGTAAAGACAGACCCGTAGTGAGAAAGGGAGCCCTCATTGGCATGAGGAAAACCCTTGTATTTTATCAGGGTCGGGCTCCGAAGGGAACCAAAACCGATTGGATCATGCATGAGTTTCGCCTCGAATTTATGGAGGTAACAAACTATAAATTTTTTTTGTCATTCTTAAAATATTTACCGAAATATATACAAGTGAAAAAGTCATAGAGATACACTATAATATATATAAATCACCATGACAATAAAAATTTCAAAGTATTAATCAATGAGAAATAATATAAATGATTTTCTATTGATTGTCAATTCATCAAAGGTATAAACAAAAAACAAAGGTGTGATAAAGAATTGACGTTTGCAGCTATCCAACTCACTTATGAGTCATTAAATTGATCCTAATGATGGTAATTATTATAGTAATGAAACGGCTTAGATACTATTTTAAGATAATTTTATGCTAATCCATTTTCTTAATAAATAGCGCATGTAACTGTAATAATATACAACTTAATTGAATAATATTCTCCTTGTTTTTTCTTTTCTGCTTCTATTTATCTTCGTTAAATTTCGAAGTTAGAGATAAAAAGTCTACCTAAATTCACCATAAATGAAATCAATTTATTTCATCAAAAGAACAGAAAGAAATCAATTTGTAACCTTTTTTTCACGTGGGCAACGTATTACATGATTTTTTTACACTTGCAGGATCAAGATTGGGTTCTATGTCGGGTTTTTTGCAAGAAAAACCTTCGGTCATCATTGCCAAGATCAGATCACATGTCACCATCAGCAATGACAAATCCAAGCACAGTTGAAAACCCTAATCTTGACTTGACATCAACACCTTCTTCGTGGCTTCCATCGTTCGTCGATTTTCCCATTCATTACAACAGCCAAATCGAAAACAACAACAATAATGGTCTTTCAAGCTATAGCCACAACGGGCAAGTGCCCTGCTTCTCCAATATTATTTACACTTCAAACCCTTTTAGTGATGCGCTCAACATGAACCCTAATCAAGGAACGTTATGTGACGATAAGATAATTAATCCTCCTCCTCGGTTATATGATGATTCTCGTCCTGTATCTTCCTTGCAATGATGATAAGAAGCAGCGGTCAAGTCATTTTTAGATAGTTTTGTCAAGGAGGAATTGAACAATTTAGATCTAGTAATAACATCGGGATTTTTTCCATCTCGTCGTCGTCGTGTTCTCCGGGCTGGATCAAGAAATTCAGAAGGTGTACTCAAGTAGGGTTTTCTTCATTTTGGAATTAGTATCAGTGTTATTATGTGTTTGCTGTTTTATCATTTTTCCATTAGAAAAAGGTTTGTGTAACAAATGTAATATTTTGATGTTATAAGATTTTAATCTCATTCGTAGAACACAAAGTTCAAATTGGGATTAGAATATATAAATGTGAGAAGTACTTCTATGAAAAATGGACATGCTAGTTGTAAATAATGAACTGCCGCGGTACTATATTCAGTTAATTGGAAATTAAAATAAGCACAAGTTGCTTTAAATCAATAATACATGAATATATAAATTTATATTATATATATATATATATATATATATATATATATATATATATATATATATTCAACCGCACTTTAGCCTAGCTCATTAGATAAAACTGAGATTCAGCACCAATTAAATACAAAGAAAAGTCGCAGTTAGTATTCTTTTGAAAGTATATTAAGATGTGATAGGACCAACGGGTCAAGTAGAATAATTATGTACAAACAAAAAAAAATGGGAAATGAAAAGTCAGAAGAATTATTTTTTATAAAATTATCAACTTAGACAAATCACTGTTTGACGTTAGACATTTGTATTTTGTCTTATTTGTGGTTGAATAATGGTTACTGATTAAGTTCTCAGGGTTGAATAACCTTGATTGGCAATTAGTAGGCAAACATAAGGTATGAACCAACTTTAGGAGAAACTTAGTTTTCACTCACAAAATTTATTTGTATTCCTACATATTTGATTGTTTTCTATAACTACATTGGACAATTGTAAAATTATGTTACTAACTTCACTTTTCATAGTAAATTTGAATTTCTGATCATTTTTCAAACAAATATGTTGAACATTCTACATACCGTATTCTAAATCACCACATACTGGGTGAAATTCACATGATGGTGATGTATGATTTTCGACTTATTGAGAAAAATTGAAGATACAAATGCCTTTCGATATCCAAATTTATTTACTTATTTTTGCAATTTTTAAATAGTGACCAAATTTTTTTCTTCTTATTTTTTATTATACAAGTTAGCAGTCATTGCAGGTTATGGTTTATTGAGTCTCATTTTATCATTGATTTCATTCGTGCGGCAAAATTGAGTATTTTAGTCGATTTCATTAATCTGTTTATATATATATATATATATATATATATATATTGTTAATATTGACATTGTTGACAATATATTGACGATGTGGAATCAGTATTTGAGTCAACATCATTTGACTCAGACTTGGTTTATCCTTGATTTTGTCTTTCAAATCCAAAAACCGTTTTCCCTATTATTGTGACGTTATTTACGTGTGTACAGGAGTTATTTACGAGGTGGACTTATTCAAAGAGAATCGAATAAAGTGGAGTTAGTTGGAGCTAAAAAGAAGGTGACGAATTTATTTAAAATAGAGATTGAACGAGTCAAACCACAACTACCACGAAAATAGAGCACGACCATCGGAGTAGTTGTTGGAATTGCAGCTATATAAATTCGATCTAGAAGAAATATGACGAAAGACGCACATCAAGAGTGGCGAACGAGTAGAAAGAAACGAGATAGCTCTCACCATATTTTCGTCAATCTGTTTTAGCCTAGTATTTATCTTCACACTTTTGTATAGAACCTAATTTCTATATGTATTCTTTGTGTGGAGATCGACTGAGTTCTAATACTTTTTTCTATGCTACGTTTACTATCTTTTGATAGTTGTTCTTTTTTTATAATCCATTCTAAGTAGTGAAATTTTGTCCTGATGGCGCGTAGCAAGTTATTTAACTTGATGCGTATTTAAACTGTGTCTCCGTCGTTTTTACTGCTAAGTTTAAATTTTCCATTGTGCTAAAAATTTCTGATCCCGAGTGTTGTTTCAACATTAGGTTCAACATTTCTATTTTACTTTTAACTTAGATATTTCCATATCAATTTATCGGGACCGCATCCCGCCAACCCGTTTCTCATATTTATCAACATATTTTTTTATTTTGTAATCTAACTCATCAATTCACACACCTTTTTTTTAACAAAGTATTTATCATAAAATTTATGCATTGGAGTTGTCATCATTATCGAATAATACCCCATCATCCTCGACCACATTCCATATCGTGATTCGGAAATTCAATATGATGACTATTTCCAACCCCAATGATTATTGATTTGACACAAGTCAATAGTTCATTACAGCTTTCAAATCCATCAAAGTATTCTCTTGGAGTATACCCGGCTCGGTCCTTTTCTTTTCGTAAATCCTCTAAGGTATGCATTAAATTGAAAATACCAACACAAGTTTACTTTAATTTGACAAAATTCCAAAACTATTATATTTCAACCATCTAAAACTAACTCATTAGAGATAGACGTGAGGTCAACATTATAACCTTAAATAGAAAGGGCAACCAAATTATATTATCTACTACAAATAAGAAAATAAAAATTAATCGTTCAGACTTCATGATTTTAGGTATTCAAATGTAAACAATGGCAATCTATGCACATAAAAGAACTAGTATAATGTAAAAGCATGAATAATACCACTAAAAGAAGTGATGTGTTAAAATCTCAAGGCAACATTTTGTTCATAATAGCACAACATTTTCATATTAAAAGCATAAAACTTTAAAATGATAAAAATGGGTTCACATCTTGTCACAAAACAAGCGTAAAAATGATTCAATTTCATTTTTGGTTGCATTAATTGATATAAACTTACTATTACATAAAACATAAAACCAAATTATTCTCACACCTATTTAAGAATTGATTTCGGTATTAACGAGAGATAGGTTACCGAAAAATCTTTAATAATGATATTCTCACAGATAAGATATAAAAGACATGTAAAACACGAAAACATTAATCGACGTGTAAAACATTTAAAAAAGTTCAAATCAATTACAACATAAAAGAAAACTTAAATTTCTAGCATAATGATTAATAAACGTGAATATTAACAGTAGTCAAGCTTTTACACTCCTATGGTAATAAGCATGCAAGATATATTTATGAAAAACTAAAACATGAAGAACATGGAAAATAAACTTGGGCGTGTCACATGCAAAAGTTTTTACCCACCACATAAACTTGATATTCGTTGGTTGGAACAAGTACTAAAACCTACAGTTGTCAAACTTAAGCGGAGAAAATAAGAAATATACTAATTGCAAAACGTTCGTGGTATTAAATATGAAGCAAATATCATATATCTAAATGCATACTGAGGTACAAAAGTATTTAATATAATATATGGCTTAAATAAGTACAATTTTTTCTATATAATATATATATATAATATAAATGGTGCACCGTATTTGTCATCATTCCTATAAATATGCTAATTATTATCCCTACATATAGATTACAATTTACAGCTTCAACTTCGTGGTCCGTACAACTTTGTTTCATTATTACATTCATTAAAATAATCTAAAACAAGCTCCCGGACGAACAGTTTGTGTGCGATAAATAGCATAATATCACGAAAAGTAGGCAATTAATAGGCCATCATTGCGATGATATGGATTACGATGAGAAAACACTGTTCACCCCTTTGGCGTATATAAGTATTAGAATATATTATATACACATATATATTATATACATATATAGGTTTGCAGTCAATCGAATCCAATTTTCTCAATTAATTATAATTGATTGTTAACTAGTCCCCTTCATCGTAGGCTTGTCAGTGGGGTGGGGATTCTCCGTCTTCGGGGGATCTCTTCCGAATTGGATGGAGAATCCCCGATATTTTATCCCCGCGGGCGGGGATTGAAAGAGATTTTTTCCTGCTGGGATCCCCGCCGTTCCCGGTATATTATAACATTTAAAAATATTTATTATATTTAATTTATATTATTATAATATCAATAATATTAAAATAATATATAATATTAAAATAGTTTCAATAATATATAAATAATATTAAAATATAGTTTATATTATAAAAATATATATTTATAGTATAATATTATCGAGGCGGGGAATCCCCGCGGGGACGGGGACATGAATTATATCTCCACTCCCGCCCCGCCCCGTTGACATCCCTACTTCGTCCATCCGTCAATATTGATTATCCAACTAATATTGATTTTTTGTCAATGTGTCATATTTATCACCTAAATGATATTTATTAATGGGTGTAGTGTGGATTGTATTTGATCAAAGTGATACATAATGTTTTTTTTTTAAAAGCATTAAATATTAATATTTTATAAACATGTTAATTATCTAATTAAAAATAGGGAGAATGATAGTAAGGATGTATGTTAAAAAATATAAGGGGTAATTTTGTCTGAAAAAACTTAAAAACATCACTTCATCACTAAGGTTTTTTTGGGAGACTTATCACCATGTTTTCATCACCTACTCTTCATTCCGCTGATAGCTCATCACCTAGGCTAGAAAATGAAGTGATGATAAGCGACGTGAAGAATTTTCGTGATGTTTTGGAAGATCACCTAACCCCTTGACTTCCATATTATGAGAGACACATAATTCATACGCTTTTCTTAACGAGTAAGAAGAACGTAATTCTTGTAATTAAATAATTTGACTATCATTTTCATTAAAGATTTAACTGAAGATTTGTGACGTGGAATACAGTAGACATTACAAATGGATAGTTTGGATTCTCTGTGCCATCTGGTGTTCTAATCTGGTGTTCCACTCACCGATTGTGACACGTGTAAAAAAAACAATTGAGATTAACACTTGTCACAATCTGGTGTATGAAACACCGAATTGAAACACCAAATGAGAACAGACGATCCAATAACACAAATGAATGGATTAATTCAAAATTAATAAATTTAATTCAAAGTTTCAATTATGTTTTAATTTATTTATAATTGTAATTGGTTGTAATTCAAGAAGCATCTTCATAAGTTCAATATGTATGGACTTGGAAAATCTAGAGAATCTGACAAACTGTAAGCTTTTTAATGGGCATCCTTGGCCTAAAGCTTTAAAAAAGCGGTGGGTAAAAGCTTTGAATAACCTAATTGAACTCGGATATGTAATCTTCACTTTCTTCAATCTTCACTTCAAAAAACCCATCTTCTTTGTGAAAGATCCTCATGAGGACGACAACTCCTATAATAGAAGACAAGAATTCCCAATTCAAGAGACTTGTGAACAAAAAAACATGCAAATCTCACATTACAGAACACGAGGGGATTAAGGAAAAAAAGGAAAAAGAAGACACGGTCTCCCCTTACCTCCTTGAATGGAAGAAGACAAGAATGGATTTAATTTATTTTTTTGTAGTTTTTATTAAGAAGCCAGTGGAGAGAGAGTATTGTTTTCATCTATGAAAGACTTAAAATAGTAAAAAAAAAGTAGTTACTCAAGTTTATGGGTCATTGTGGTCTCATTACTTAGTATAACGTCTACTCGTGCGCCAAAAGCTACAGCGGATAGTAAGAGTGCAACTCTAACACTTAAACCGTACAACATCTATTGTCGTGGTTCGATCGCTATCTCAACAGGAATAATTTTTGTTCATCAACAATCTCACTCAATAATTGCTCTTCTTGCAATAATTAGGAATCGAACTTGTGACTTGTTTTGATACCAAGTGTAGGATCAACCGCCTACCGCTGCGCGAAAAGCTATAGCTGATGGCGATGATACAACTATAATCTTAAACCATACAACATCAACACTACGATCGCTCTTTCTTCAAGAACAATTATTGCTCTTAATGTTTTTTTACATATTATTTCCTTTATGAGATTACAAGATATTTCACTTACTATAGCATCATAGTACTAGTGTGTCCATTTACTTGATACAATCCACGTTTTTCAATCTGATGTCTTATTATTACAGTTGTCGATCGTATGTGTAGATTCCAAATTCACATCTCCATTTTTTAGTATCACAATGATGATTGAAGGGGTGTTCTCGTAAAAAGATATGGAAATAACTAAGTTAAATGTAAAAATAGAAATGTTGACCTTAGTGTTGAAACACCACTCGTGATCACAAAGTTTTAGCACAGTAGAAAATTAAACTTAGTAGTAAAACGATTCAAACACAATTTGTAAAAATACGCAACAAGCTATTCAACTTACTACGCGCCTTCAGGGCAAAATTCCACTACCATAATGGATTACAAAAAGACAAACTATCAAAAGATAGTAAAACTAGCCTAGTAAATAATCTAGCGATTCTTCTAATCTTCACACAGAAACTCTACGATCTATGTGAAGGTAAAAACACACTAGACACAAACTGTTTGACGAAAATATGGTGATAGCTCTCTCGTTGTTTCTTTCTACTCGTTCGCCACACATGTGATCGAGATTGGAGTCTTCTATTTATAATCTTGATTTCGTCGACTCTAATCCTCTTCACGTTCTCCATGATTTCCACAACTCCACTACAGAGAAAGTGACTTGAATTGTTCAGCCATGATCTCCATCTTCACTATTTTTAGTAAGCACTTTGCTTCGTTCGATCATGCTGCCAACTTTTAGTATCCACTTTATTCCACTCTCTTTGAACAAGTCCAGCTCATAAATAACTCATGCACACGCGTAAATAAAGCCACAATAATAGAGTAAATGGTTTTTGGGTTTGAAAGAAAAAATTAAGAATGGATCAAGTCAGAATCAAACGATAATGACTCAAATACTGTGTCCACATCAATATCAACATTAACCGTGACCAAACAGTTTTATTTAAACACGTGTTGGTTGATCCCTTCTATACTTTAAATGACCAAGCAAAATGTATTTTTTTCTAATATGTTGGTAACGAAACAGTTTCCGGTTACACGGAGCGGATTCAACTACTTTCCAAACAATATAATGTCCCATCGTATAATCTATTTTTCTCACATTGATGATCATTGCAAATCAAAACTACGACTTTAATTTTTCAATATTTGAATACGACACAGCAGTTGATACCCGTTGAAAACTGCGATGCAGTGCAGATTTACTCGTAAATCTCAAAAGAGAAATGAAGGAAAATAGTCTGTTCTTGTACGCCATGGTTGACTTTATTTACTATTTTGACTTTCTCGACGTGTGTGACGCGTCGAGTTCACACTCAGCCCACGTACACATTTAGCTCAATACATTCCATCAGATGAATGCTATTTTGTTGTTCATTCTTACAAACAACAACAATCAACACCACTTTCATATTAATTCTCCTATCAGTACGAATCATAAACAATAATCTCTAATTAAGACCGACCGCAAAGCTATGAGCTGCTTTTCTTTCTTACGCAGTACGAGAAAACGCTCAAGAACAGCAGCACATGATTCTCTCGAGCTCGGAGATGGTAATGATAATAATCACATCGATTCAAACCTAATAACAGTTAGAAAAGTGGATGTTTTTTTCTAATCGATTTAATTTCATTTCGGGTACAGAAGAGCTCTCATCCAGCCTCACGCTTTACACATACGAAGAGCTGAGAAGCGCCACCAATGGTTTTAGCCCGGAAAACAAGATCGGCGTGGGAGGGTTCGGTCCGGTTTATAAGGTTAGCCTCTCTCTCTCTCTCTCTCTCTAATTATTGCATGATATCAGTTGTTGATTGTGTTTTTGGATAAATATATATAGGGAAAGTTGAGGGATGGTAAGATGGCGGCCGTTAAGGTTCTTGACACGAAATCGAGACAAGGCGTTCGGGAGTTTCTAACGGAGATTCGAATAATCTCGGACGTCGATCACGAGAACCTCGTGAAGCTCTACGGATGTTGCGTCGAAGAGAATCAACGAATCCTCGTATACAACTATCTCGAAAATAATAGCCTTGCGCACACACTCCTCGGTAATAATTCATCTTTTCCTTTTTTTCATGTCTCTCTACTTATGGAAGATGTCGAAATGTGTTAGTTCACATATCGATACCGTTGAGAATATAATATGTAAATATAAAATGAGATTTAGATTCGACATGGTATCAGGGTTCACATGCATACTATATCATATCAACCAAAGGTCATTGTAAGGCTGGCTGATGAAACATAATTGTAGAGCATGTTTGAAATAAAATATATAAAATATTGTACAGTCTAACAAGCTTAAGAATAAACTTTTTGATCGATTGGGTAAGTAATTATATATAATCAAATTTCCTCGGTATTTGAAAAGGTAGCGGAAGCATCTATTTTAGCTGGAAGACGCGAGTCAACATCTGCATCGGAGTCGCGAGAGGCCTCACTTATCTTCACGAGCAAGTGAGGCCGCACATCATACACCGAGACATCAAAGCGAGCAATATTCTTCTCGACAAGGATTTTAAGCCTAAGATCTCAGACTTCGGCCTGGCCAAGCTCGTCCCTCCCGACGCTACGCACGTGAGTACCCGAGTAGCCGGAACCATGTGAGTTCCAATTTATGTTGATATTTCTTAGGATATTTAGAATTTTTTTCATGTAATAATAATGCTTGCAAGTCGCGCCTGTCTCAGAGGCTACTTAGCGCCGGAGTATGCAATGAATGGCCAAGTGACACGAAAGGCGGATATTTATGGTTTCGGAGTTCTCCTCATTGAAATCGTGAGCGGTAGATCCAATACGAACACAAGGTTGCGACTCGGAGAGCAGTATCTTCTCGAACAGGTATGTTGTGGGGACCGGTTTGAGTGCTTAAAGGGAATGATTAATCACTCTAGACTATTTTGCACTCTTGCGGTTTTGTCTGAAAATCAGTCCGATTGGATGCATTGTGTCAATGCGACCAAAGGATCATCAATCTTCATTTTCAAATCGGCCTTTGAGCGCATTACATGTGGTTTCTCGAAACATCTCTATGTACCTCTTACTTAGCATATGGCATCGGTTTTGCTTTGATCAAAATGCGATAAACTCAAAGCTAAAGGCTCTTTTGATGCAGCTTTAACTCTAATTGTTTTCGGGCTTCGTGGTGCAATTGTCTTGAGTTGGATTCAATTCTTGACAGCTGAACTAAATCTTAAGTCTATGAATCCAATCTTCTTGTCCGAACTGGAAGATCAGTTTTGTTGTCGTTACAGACCGATTTGTCGATGTGTTGTTGGTTTGCATCCTGATCAGATTAACTTTAGCATCATTTGTCCAATTTTCAGCTTCAGAGACTTCAATTCTAGTTTTTATTTGATCTTCAATCTGGGTTCAAACACTACTATCAGGTCTTTGTCTTTGTCTTTGGTCCTCGATTTCAGTGTCGAGTCCAATTACCGGTTTTAATTACCATATGGTTTCAGTTCATAAGCCGGTGTAGGTCATCTGTCTTTGGTTCAATCGCGATATTAGTCTTAGTAAGTTTTGTTTATTCAATCGCCGAAAGTATAATTTGAATTAGGTTACATATCTTAACATATGTAATTAGTATTTTATTTGGTGTGATTATGTTAACACACATATATAACCTTTTAATAAAAAATAATTTTTGCAGGCATGGAAACTTTACGAGAGCAACGAACTGGCGACGCTAGTGGACACGTCGTTGAATGGAGATTTTGACGGAGAACAAGCCCGCGAATTGCTGAAGATAGGGCTATTGTGCACTCAAGATTCTCCACGCCTTAGGCCCTCGATGTCGAGCGTCGTCCTAATGCTATTAGGTAAGAAGAACGTGGACGAACAAGAGATTACAAAGCCGGGCTTTATCGCCGATTTGATGGATTTGAAGATCAGAAACAAGCCCGTTAAGGTTGTTCAAACGTCGTCTAATCGTAAGTACTCTTCTTCGGACTCGGGCTCGGGCAATACTTGCGATACGGGCTTGACAAGTCCGTTTTCGTCTCAGGCCACCGGGTCGTCATCGCCTCCTACTACAGTTTATGATGGAAGTACGTGTTGAAGATATGCATGGTATAGGGATTTATGTACAATTTTCCCTGATTTTCTTGTAAATTTGTTCATAATTTGTTTATTATTTTTGTTCTCGTCCCTCGAATTGAACTAAATATGCAACTATTGTTAGTTATATTTCAATTGAGAATAGCTTAAATAAGTGTTATTATAGACCCCAGTAGGATATTATTGCATTTCCACCAACTCGTACCTGCATTTTTTTCAGCCTTGGCTTGTGCCGAGAGACTTCGGCTTGTAAGCTTTGTACGACTTCACTATGGTTGCAGATAAATCGACGGTTCGAAAATTGATATTCGAAATATTATAATATAAAATTCGAATAAGACTATTTTTTCCGATTCAAATAATTTTAGAATATGAATACAAATATCGCAATATTCGATTCGAATAATTCGTAAAATTTATATATAAATTATTATTCAATATATATTTAATTGTAATATATTATAATTCAATATATATTAAATAAAACATATTATAATTCAACATATATTTAAATATAAGATACTACAATTCAATATATTTAAAATATAATATTATTTTTACTAAAAAATATAAATTAGAATTAGAATATTCAAATATTCGATTCGACGTTCGAATGTCATAATAAAATAGAATTCAAATCGATTTTGAGTATTCGAATAGTATTCGAGTTCGAATTCAAAATTTAATAACATAATAAGAATAAACTATCATGTTATTCGACTCGATGCTATTCGTTTGCACCCCGTTCACTAGAGATGTGTATGTATATATAAATATATATATATATATATAATAAAAATATAATGGATTCATGTTAATTGAAATTGAGATTAAATTTACTTTCGTTACTAATCTTTAGTGATGATCGGATTTGTTCATATCCAACGTAGCCAAGAGACATCTCCGATCAAATAATCCATACTCAAACTTTAGCAAACATAATACAAGAGCAGGGAATGATTCGTATGGATTTTGAAACATCACTGCTACAGCATGCTCTTCAGCGGCGTTCATGTCTTCCTCAGTCTCGTCGCGAAAACAATCCACATCATCATTGTCATCCTCAGCAGCAACATCAGCTGCATAATTAATTGATCATTTTTATAAACAAATTCTACAACACACTTGAGACCCCATCGCCCCTGTCAAAAGAATAGTCGATCAATCAAGAAACAAACTCACGTCATAATCTCGGTAATTGCTTAATTCAACGATGAATGCGCACAGTTGAGCAACAAAAGGTTATGATAAATTCCGAAATACTAATCCAAATATACCAATTCAAACAAATCAGAGAAGTCCTCGTACAACTATACAAACTATCAATTTCGTAAGATGCAAAATTAAATAGAAATCGTGGATCGCCTATGAGAAAAGCTCAGAAGAACATAAGCACGCTCAAATCTGTTGTTCTGATCTACACAAAAGTTGAAGATTAAAAAAAAAAAAAAAAAAAACTAACCCGAGATCGAGCTTCATGATGCCATAAGACGAGGTAACATCACCGAAAAAGTGACAGCCATTGAGAAGGAGACGAAAAGTTAGGGTTCTCGAACGTATGTGCTGGATGCGATGGTGGCATTCCTCGCCCACCTGATGGAGGTGAGCCTCTCATCATCGGAGACGGAGGCTGCATCGTATGTGACGGTGGCGGAGGCCTGAAATGAGGCAGACGCGATGATTTTCGCTCTTCGCTGGAGGCAACTCTGCGAACATTCACCTAGGACAAGTTTAATGAATAGACGTTTGGGAGGACTTTTATGCAATATTAAAAATGACAAACGCATAAGTTTAGTATGAAATGCAAATTTGGGTTGGATAGTGACTATTAATCCGGTTTGGTTTTAGTGTCCATTTCTTGGGTTTTGCGTAACCTTGGAGATTTTATCGACGTAAAATGCAATTTAATCGAGGTAGCGGTAGCGCAACAACTATTATCATCTTTTAAAAATATGGCACTTAGACTGAATCATTTAAAAATAATGGTCTCGTTGATATTTTTTTTAGCCAATAGGTCTCACTTAATTTAACCGTTAACCATATTTACAATACTAAACACGCTAAAAAAAATAAAAATAACAGGTGCTCGACGATAATGCAGAAACTGAAAACAGAGGTTCGTCCCCATCTTTAATCATAACCATACAAACGAAATGAATGTGTTGTCTTCTCCAATTTAAAGAACACAAGTAAACCACACACACCTCTCTCATAACCTTACACGAGCTCTTCTTCTCGTTAATTTTCGAAAGAGTACTTCTCAAACCAAGAAAACAGCAAACATTCAAGGCATCGTTCCCAGTTAGTATTGGTTATATGAAAATTGCAATTTTAACGTCGAAAGTGATTAATTTCAGTTCATTATCCACGAAAATGAATGAGTTATCTCGCAGATGCTGGGTAATTGCGAAAACTACGATATTTCATTTTAATTTACGAAAATTTGGAAATGAAAAACACAGTTTTTTTGGTCCCATTTTTGTGCTGGGGACCCATGCGAAAAATGCAGGGGACCCAAACGTATCTCCAATGTATCCGAGCATATATACAGGGTCTCCGCGCATATGAGCTGTTGTTTATGCTACCGTTAAGTGCAGGGGACCCATGCAAAAAACGCAGGGGACCCAAACTTATGTCAACGATCTCCGCCCATGCTGTAAGTGCAGGGGGCATGTGCTTAAATGGCAGGAGACCCAAACGCAGAAGCATGGTACCCGAGTACAAGTGTAAGGTCCCCGCTAATACTCACTGATGTTATGCGCGGTCCCTGATTCTCTGCTTGGGTCCCATGCGCCGAAAAGCAAACATCCGTTGTAATGGTCCCATGCATTTATGCGCATGTCCCCTGATTCTCTTCTCGGGTCCCATGCGTCGAAAATTATACATACTCATGTATTATTACAACAAACGTTTTCTAAATAATAATTTTGCATAATATTGCAGGTGATCAATAAGAAAATTATCAACATTGTATTTCAATTGCGGTCCGCATGTTCCTCGTAATGCGATCGGTTCGAGAGTTGCGGGATGGACTCTGCTTCGTACGTCCTTCCAGACTCATCTCCGACCGCCACACGATGCACACATTGTACCTCCACACCTTACTCCAGTAACGGCATGATGTGGTGCAAGACATAGTGTGGCTCCCCAACAACAAAGACATTGTACCGGAAGTAATCCTCATTCATCTCGCTAGAGTAGGACTTATCATCCCAAATACGAGTGATCCTTTAACAACATTGATAAGCTCCATCTTCGGAGAACCCTTTCGCTCACAATCATTGGTGACCCACCCGAAAAATCCATGGAGTCACCTCATTCGTTGCCTCTTTTCGATTGACAAGCACGTAAGCAATACCATATATGCACTCGTATGCGAAGATCTGAAAGCCAACAAAAAATTTATCAACTATAAAAAAAAAATTAAATAAATCTACATTGTTAAATGCCAACAAACATGAAGTGGATGTACGACCCACAGATAAGCAACCCGCAATGTTCGCTCCTCTCATTTTGGGCTCGTTCCCGAATAAAGCATCTCTTCTCTCTTAGATGTAGTTTCAGCGAACGTATCGCCTCGCTAAAAGCTACACTGGCCCATGGATTTTCAACGAAGGCGCCAGCATCTTCGACTAATGAATGAAGCCACAATCGAATGGTTGTGTCATTCTTCGATGGTTGGAGCAGCAAGACGGCAGCGAAAAAATAGATATCTGCCAACTTCAATTTCTCGACGTTGACGCGCCCGTCAGATCGCTGCCAACGCATCCATTTGAGCCTCAATGTGCGACATACGGACTGTGGCTCTCTCCGAAAAGTGTCTCCGCGAACTCTCTATTGAGGTTCACTTCCGGTATATCTTTCGAAAACTTCACCCCAGTTATCAGGCAATACTCTAATTTAAAACATCGGAGTGGTCGATTCCCAATGATCATCCAAAGCTCCTCACAGTCGTGAAGTCTACTCTGTCTCCTCATCAGAAATAAGATCAACTGCGTTGAGATATTGAAATCGGATGCAGCTTCGACGAGTCTGCTGAATGGACTCCTGACCCTAAATACGTCTAGCTCATTGGCGTTGAGATTGTTCATTATCTTCATACGTGCATCACTGTACAATCTGGTCATCATTAATCAAATGTCAAAATCATCCTCTCGGGACGATAGCCGCTTCTTCAGCACAACATGAAAATCATATATTAGTAACTAAATCAGCCAACTACATCGAATTTGCGCGCATATACGCGAATGGTACCCGCACAACACAGACGGGCATGGTACTTGCACACAAGCGCATGGTACCCTCACATACGTGCATGGTACCCGCACACCATAGACGCGCAAGGTACTGCATACAATCGCGTGGTACCCGCACAAAAGCGCATGGGACCGCGAGCTTTTGCGGAGTTTTCCCACAGCGACCAAGCAGTGGCACATGAATACCGTGCTCGGTGCTCGAGTTCCAAGCGTACAAGCACGGGCCCCCTGCGGCTGTAAGCGTGGTCCCATGACTTGCGCTTGGGTTTGGATCTCATGCCTGCAACAGCAGGCCCCTAATGGTTGGACACACGGGTCCTTTGCGAACAAAGGTTCCAGATTGCACAACCACGGATCCTATGGCTTTGGGTACCATGCGCACACTTGGGAATCATGCGCGTGATCTAAAAAGTTCGAAGCACGAGACCTGCTCGCGGTAGCCTAAGGAAGACGGAGAGCTCATAAACATTACTGGCACTCTTTGGGAATGCGCGTTCACCCATTGTAATCGATTTGGACGTGGATTGCAGATTATCAAAGTGAATATCGTGGTTCGGGTGACTTGCAGTGAATTTTACAGTGAATTTTTACAGTGAATTTTTTCTCTCTGAATTTTAACTGATGTCGACACGTGATATTACAGTGAAAGCTGAGTTAGAGTCAATTTGACATAACTAATTTAATTTTGGTTGTTGAACCCCATTATATAAGGTAAAATCGTCTTTTTGCACTTGGCTATTAAGGGTGGAATAGATTTCGTACATTTTGGAGGCTATTTTGTAAAATTGACTCCGTCAAAGAGCACTTACTTAAATAATCCCAACTATCCCGGCTGTTCAGAAGTAGTCGATATGATAAATGCAACTAGTAAGAGACGCGCTAACACACATGCATTTATCATGTTTAAGGATAGTAGGTGGTTTTCATATATTTTTACTAATTATTAATTGTGGATAAAAAATATGATTAGTTAATTCACATACCAAATCATCAATTGAAAATGTGAGGATTTGTAAGAAGCATTGAGCATTTATAGAAGAGTATAGATATTATAATTGAACATGCCTATCATTTAATCGAAGTAGCGCAACAACTATCCTCATTGTTCAAACAAGTAGTCGATGTGACAAATAACACCATTGATAATGCAAATTCTTCTACACTTTAAAATCAAGCATTTGCAATATATATGCACAAAAATAAATGATCAAGTGAAGGAATAACATATTTCTCTTTACCAAAGTAGAATTTCTATAATTGGATGAAACGTAAATAAGAAATAAAACATGGAAAGTGGAGCATGTCGTTTTTTTTTTCGAATGACAGCCGGTATCCGAGTTACCCCAACTAATCCGAGCTCTCCGCGTTGCGCACTTGTATGAATGGGTGAGGCTCTCAAATGGAGTTTTCTGCATTAAGAAGGTTTCGAACTCGAGACTTTACTTAAGCGATATCAGCTCACCGCTTGGACCAACCCCCTTGGCGCAGGTGGATATCGTTGATGACGGGGTAGAAAACAAATGTGATGCGCACGCCCATATCTGTCTGTTCGGTTCAAATAATTCGGCCTGGTCGGGTAAACGTCATATCACAAACCACAATTTTGAAATATTAAAACGAAATAATCACTTGCTTGTTTGCTAAAACCCTCTTCTTCATCAATTGGATTATTGCTTCGTCGTCGAGCAGTGGATTAACGTTCAAGCTCCACCCGCTGGTGATCGTTAACATCTCCGACCACTACACGCGCGTCAAGACGTTGACGCTCTATGCCGCTGCGGAGTCAGATCCACCACCTCAGCCTCCTCACGTCTTCGGATGCGTCACCGGTGTCCAGCATGGACGAGTCGTCGAGATTTTCAACAGCTTCGAGCTAGTCTATGACCCCGTGACTCGCTCCCTCGATCGCGCTTTTCTCAACAAAAAGCAAGAGCTTTGTAAGTAGTTCCATCGATTGTTTCTTTTTTTTTTTTAAATCTATTCCCTATTTTAAGGGCTTTGGGGTTAGGTTTTGGTTCAATGGAAATATGTATTGCAGCATAATTCCATATATTTTGACTGCGGTAAAAATTGTATTAATAGAAGGAAAGAGGTGTTGGGGAATTTCGGGCACCATCCGAAACTCTCGCCCAGAATCTAGTTCCAATGGTTGAAAGGGTGTGGGTCCCACATCGTGGGGCGCATAGCGGAATCACCCTCGAAAAAGCTTATAACAATGATCGGGATACGTGGGACCCACGAGGTCGGGTGGACCCATTCAGGAATTACCGCGGTAAAAATATAATTACCGTAACACAAGGACACCAGAATTTTTACATGACTCAGTTAACGAAGAGCAAAAAACCACGGCCGAGTCGACAAAACTTTCACTATAGTAAGAAATTACATCACTCAATTTCTTACTACCCTCACAATTTTACCACTCGTATTTTACCTCACACCTTGGAACCCTATTTTTACCTCACACATCTCTGTGGATGTGGAACCCTATCAGTTTCTACTTGAATTGATAGCCTACCGGCTCACCCGGGCCGATAGACTCACAACATCACTCTCTCTTGGAATTGCATCGCTCTATAATTCTCTAATTGGTTGTGATACAAACGATGAAGATCTTCGATGCAATTTATAGTAGTCTCCAGCGATCCTGAGCCACTCGAATCTCCTGGATATGAACTCACCGCTTAGCATGCTTCGGAGCCACTCATTATTTTATTATAACAATTAAATAATATATCATATAATTAACGTGCCGACCCCGTCATTAATACGTTGGAGCCCATAGGCTCGACCCAACAATCTCCACCTCCAGCCTCATTTACCGCCAACGAAAAACGATCTTCACATTTGCACTGTCATGCTCCACCATAAAAAGCATGTCCCTTTGGAATACTAGCAAGCATATCACTTGGAATCATCTCCAAGCATATCTTCGTTTTATGTCGGAGTAACCTTGCTGAAATTTATGGTGCAACTTCCACATTCGGCTTTCCGAGAAGTTTATCAACCCTCGACATGAATTTTTCACCAAATTCTATGTCCTCCAATTCCTCACTTCATCAATATCTCCTTGACTCGCACTCGCAACAAGTCAAAATTGATCATCCCGTTAAACTTTTTCCAATCTGGACATATTCCTGCAATGACTAGAATTTTGCAGAAACTCGACTGCAACCTTGAATAGTACTGATCAGATAATTCCCATGAAAGGCTAGCGACATGCCTCCGAGACAGAATTACCCTTCTAAGTAAGTTCACAGGAAGATCTGGTGGGGTCATACCTGTCTCACTTATACACCAGTCACCTAGACAGAACTTACTTACACAGTACCATTCCCACAACTCGTCACTAGCTCCACCACATCGAGCATTCCTTCAACGATATCCATCTTGTATCGTCGTTTCTTCTGAACGGATCATGCCGTATGATCATCAGTGCCAAGAAGACTTTCGCCACAAGACACCAACTCGTTTGAACCTCAGCAACATGTCCTCCAAATTCTATTCTGGTAGAACTTCGCTCTGATACCAATTGTTGGGGAATTTCGGGCACCATCCGAAACTCTCGCCCAGAATCTACCTCCAATGGTTGGAAAGGGTGTGGGCCCCACATCGTGGAGCCCACAGCGGAATCACCCTCGGAAAAACTTATAACAATGATCGGGATACGTGGGACCCACGAGGTCGGGTGGACCCACTCAGGAATTACCGCGGCAAAAATATAATTACCGTAACATAAGGACACCGGAATTTTTACGTGGAAATCCTCAGTTAACGAAGAGGGAAAAACCACGGTCGAGTCGGCAAAACTTTCACTATAGTAAGAGGGAAAAACCACGGTCGAGTCGGCAAAACTTTCACTATAGTAAGAAATTACAACACTCAATTTTCGGTTGAGATTCCCTGTTCCCGTTTCGGTGTGCCCGTCCGTGTTCCACATAGAAAAATGCATTATACCTTCCCGACAAGTGTTGAAACACCCGTAAATATCATAACACCCATTAATATCAATACACGGAGTGGTTGAACACAAAAAAATTCAATATAATCTTGATGAGTATGAAATTGAAAAATATATAATATTGATTTTTTTTGTGTTTAAACACTCCGTATATTGATATTAATGGGTGTTATGATATTTACGGGTGTTTCAATACTTCTCGGGGAATGTATAATGCGTTTTTCTATGTGGAACACGGACGGGCACACCGAAACGGGAACAGAGAATCCCAACCGCTCAATTTCTTACTATCCTCACAATTTTACCGCTCATATTTTACCTAACACCTCTCTGTGGATGTGAAACCATATTTTTACATCACACATCTCTGTGGATGTGGAACCCTATCACTTTCTACCTGAACTTTAGCATACCGGCTTACCTGGGCCGATAGCCTTACACCTCACTCTCTCTTGGAACTACATCGCTCTGTAATTCTCTAATTGGTTGTGATACAAATGATGAAGATCTTCGATGCTATTTATAGTAGTCTCCAGCGATCCTGAACCACTCGAATCTCGTGGATATGAACTCGCCGCTTAGCATGTTTCAGGGTCACTCATTATTTTATTATAACAATAAAATAATACTACCTCTTATTTTTAATACTAATCATTTTAGATTTTATTTTTGTTTTTAAAAAGAAGTCGTTTTCACATTTTCAAGACAAATATCTACTACATTTTCAATTTTACTCATCAATTAATTAAGTAGAAAAATAATTGTATTATATAGATCAAGCAATTAATTAAGGGTATATGAGAAATTTCACTCTATTTCTTAATATATGTGCAAATACCTTAAACGACTTATTTTTAAAATCAGAGGGAGTATATCATATAATTAATGTGCCGACCCCGTCATATACGCTGGAGCCCATAGGCTGGACCCAACAAGAAGGTGTATGTGTATGGACATCACAAATGCTGAAACGAATAACATTTGGGTACCAATTCCTGCATTTGCTGTATTACATCTTTGTTTCGTTAATATTAGCCTATTAAGTTACCGAACCAAAATGCTTTGTTGTTATAATTCTCATTCAATGTAGGATCTGAAGTACTTCGTACTTCATCGATTCATTAACCATCATCGTAGATCCGTACGAATATTATGTTAGGTAATATGTCGATTAAAAACACTGCATAAGTTTTAATGACTTGATAAACTACTTGATAGTTCATCAAATCATTATTTATTTTCACCGATAAATTTGGGCGGAGTATGTACTGAATTCTTCTTTTGCAATGTCTCTTCAAATTTTCACTATTTTTGGTTCATTTATTCCGTTAGTTCTCTACAGATGCATATGTGAGTTTTGGATTATCACAACAGTTTGATCCAGATTTAATCATTGTGGTGGGCAGATAAGAAAGTGTTTCCTAACTTCTATTATATACTTGGGTGGTACTCAACTGGGAGCGATGCAGAAGAATCCGATTTGATCATTCACAAAGCTGTAAGTTTTTGTTTCTCAATTCTTATTAAACCGATTTCAGTCCTTTTATTAAGCATAATTTAGTTCCTTCCTGCATGCATCTTGCGGCCCTTGTCCTATTGAGATTATGTATTCTATCTTCATGATGTTTTTGTGGTTCGTGAAATTTCCCTTGAGCTTCTGACAATCTTGTTCCGATCAGGCTAAGAATTAGTTGGCATTGCTCCATTAACGTTGAAAGTTATTGTTGTGTGTAATGAAAAGGAGGTGGGCTTTCAGTTAACGGATATCAACGAGAATCCAGTGTATGTTCTTCTCAATCCTTCTACCAAACCCGCTCGAAAAGAACTACCAGTCGCTATCTTCGAAAGTGGTATGCTTATATTTTATCATGTTACCATTTACAACATATATATATATATATATATATTCATTAAATGTGTACTAAGTTGAGCGTTCGATCAGCATTTTGTTTGGATGCTTTGCTTTAAATGAATGAATCTTGGACGTGTAATCCGAGATCTATGCTTGCCCTTTAAGGAACCAGTCTCGCCAATAATGAAGTTAATTCACTAAAAGTTTCTATCGATGCCTTGCTTGTTAAAAAAAGTTAGGCTGCTCATCTTGCCGGCACACATAGTAGTGCGATCAAGATGCTTTAATAGCAGAATCAGAGCGTTGCATCATTATCTTCTCTCGATGCAGAAAGGTTAAACCTTATTGCTCTTTCCTTGTCCTACTACGAAGCTCTAACGAGGGAGGGAGCAGATACATGCGATGCCTTTTTTTGATCGAAAGATAGGTTCCTTTTATGATTAATTATTTTTTGTAAGTACCTGATAACTAGAAACTTGTGAAAATGTTTTGGAACGCTTTATAGATAACTTATACAACATATTGTGAACAGTTTATCGTATTCCAGTTGAATTTATTCATTATCATGGTCTGCTTTTTTTAACTTGAGACTCAAGGATTAGTACCATTCAAAGTTGTGGTTGTTTCAGCTGGCAATGGGTTCCAATTCGTTCCATATTTGAATTTTAATCGGATTGCGAGGACCACGATTGTCTTATGTGGAAGTATCTCCAGTCTGAAAAAAAATAACTTCAAATAAAAATAAGGAATATTTACATTTTTGTCCCCAATTGGTCCATCGGCGTTTAAATTTGGCATCTGCGTGGCTGTGTCTATGGATAAAAACCGTAAGTTATATCAGATCAGCTTGAATTTTTATTTATTTCGTCACTACAGAATTTAATTAAAAAAAAAAAACTACAGAAGCAAGCAAGAAAGAAGAGATTATGCTGATATTTGCGTTTTCGTTGTTCTGAAGCGGCGTGGGTGTTGTGTTGTTATACAACTTTCACCTAACTCTTCGTCGATCCAATAATCATCTCCAAGATTTGTTGTATACAGGCACACAGTACACACATAATCGGCGTTAATTTATTCTCATGATTTATACCAGAACCACGCTTGGATTGCGTAAAAATTGACCAAACATATTCAAACCGTGTCTCTGTATCGATCCATGTAATTTTGGGTCACTATGTTTACAAAGGTAATTATTCAACGTGTGATCCAATGAAACATATATACTTAGTTATTCAAAATTGAAAAAATATATAATTAGTAACATAAAATTAAAAACATGACCAAAAATTGTTTCGACATATACAAAGTTAGTGATCTACTTTTGCAATTATTACACATAGTGACCCGAAAACGAATACATGTATACAAATATCTAATCTTATAATTTTCCCGAACTTAATTAATGTTCAAATATCCAATTAATCACGTAATATCTACCAATAAACTGAACAATGAAAATTCAAAAAGTAAAACATCGTTGACCTTGTTTTCTGGTCAATAAAAAACCCCAATCGTAGTTCAACAAGGTTTCGCCACTTGTTTTAGAAATATAGAACTAATAAAATGAAAATTTTAGACAGCGACTATGATAGCCTATATATACAAATTATATACACATAACTGATGACTACTAAAGCTAGAATAAAAGAGAAATCCAAATAAAATAATTTAATTACAATTAAAATACCTTTTTAGATGGCAATGACCTGCGGGTTAAATTGAGGCTCTCGAGATGTTTGGAAGTAAGGTCACAATCCTCATGTTTAAATCTCCCTGGATAACAAATACTTTGAGTTAGTCACACATAGAATTGTCCTATAGTGGTATATTTGATTGGCGTAGTTAGAAAATTTTAGACAGCGGTGATGATAGCCTATATATATAATCATATATACACATAACTGATGACTAACGGTAGAGAAATCCAAAAAAATAGAATAATTTAATTACAATTGAAGTACCTTTTTAGATGGCAATGACCTACTGGTTAAATTGAGGCTCTCAAGATGTTTGGAAGGGATGTCACAACCCTCATGTTTGAATATCCGGATATACCAAATACCTTAAATGAGTCACACATAGAATTGTCCTAGAATGATTTCAATGATTGGCCTAGTTTGCAGATTAGTGAGCCAACCCTCAGAGTTTACTTGATCCAAGGGCCCAGACTAGTAACGACGGACCAGTCTTCAGAAGCTGGGGAGTCAAACTCTACATAAAATTTACGTGGGGTCCAAAATAAAGAAATTGATTGGGGGTAAAAAAAATAGAAACAAAAATGGTCTTTGGAGTACTCAAACCATGTCAAGCGACTATTAACATACCTTCACACCATGGTATTTGCCACCTAGCTGAGATAAGAATTACGCCTCAAACACATAATATAGTACTAAATTCTGTTTGGTCGGGGCGTCAGTGGACCCCCAATTTCCTATGTAGATCCGTCGTTGCAGGCTAGTGCACTAACTCCCGAGTTTACTTCGTCCAAATACCAAGGTTAGCGGGTTACAAAAAAAGTATCTTTAAGATTCTTTCCGACCATTTCATTAAAGCAATTTATATAATATGCTTTGTTTATCTTGGCTTTTTTAACAAAATAATTCGAAAAAAAAATTTAATTTTCAAAATAGGGCGTTTTTTGCACCTATTACTAAAATAGAGCCATTTGCGGGTATTAGGAGCGACGTCGCACCCATTAGGTGCGATTGTCTATTTTCGCGAAAAGGTGGGCCATGGTACGG